>OX388151.1:15628702-16251202 GCA_947579745.1 Apocheima hispidaria | reverse complement strand
ATCCATCCATCCATCCATCCATCCATCCATCCATCCATCCATCCATCCATCCATCCATCCATCCATCCATCCATCCATCCATCCATCCATCCATCCATCCATCCATCCATCCATCCATCCATCCATCCATCCATCCATCCATCCATCCATCCATCCATCCATCCATCCATCCATCCATCCATCCATCCATCCATCCATCCATCCATCCATCCATCCATCCATCCATCCATCCATCCATCCATCCATCCATCCATCCATCCATCCATCCATCCATCCATCCATCCATCCATCCATCCATCCATCCATCCATCCATCCATCCATCCATCCATCCATCCATCCATCCATCCATCCATCCATCCATCCATCCATCCATCCATCCATCCATCCATCCATCCATCCATCCATCCATCCATCCATCCATCCATCCATCCATCCATCCATCCATCCATCCATCCATCCATCCATCCATCCATCCATCCATCCATCCATCCATCCATCCATCCATCCATCCATCCATCCATCCATCCATCCATCCATCCATCCATCCATCCATCCATCCATCCATCCATCCATCCATCCATCCATCCATCCATCCATCCATCCATCCATCCATCCATCCATCCATCCATCCATCCATCCATCCATCCATCCATCCATCCATCCATCCATCCATCCATCCATCCATCCATCCATCCATCCATCCATCCATCCATCCATCCATCCATCCATCCATCCATCCATCCATCCATCCATCCATCCATCCATCCATCCATCCATCCATCCATCCATCCATCCATCCATCCATCCATCCATCCATCCATCCATCCATCCATCCATCCATCCATCCATCCATCCATCCATCCATCCATCCATCCATCCATCCATCCATCCATCCATCCATCCATCCATCCATCCATCCATCCATCCATCCATCCATCCATCCATCCATCCATCCATCCATCCATCCATCCATCCATCCATCCATCCATCCATCCATCCATCCATCCATCCATCCATCCATCCATCCATCCATCCATCCATCCATCCATCCATCCATCCATCCATCCATCCATCCATCCATCCATCCATCCATCCATCCATCCATCCATCCATCCATCCATCCATCCATCCATCCATCCATCCATCCATCCATCCATCCATCCATCCATCCATCCATCCATCCATCCATCCATCCATCCATCCATCCATCCATCCATCCATCCATCCATCCATCCATCCATCCATCCATCCATCCATCCATCCATCCATCCATCCATCCATCCATCCATCCATCCATCCATCCATCCATCCATCCATCCATCCATCCATCCATCCATCCATCCATCCATCCATCCATCCATCCATCCATCCATCCATCCATCCATCCATCCATCCATCCATCCATCCATCCATCCATCCATCCATCCATCCATCCATCCATCCATCCATCCATCCATCCATCCATCCATCCATCCATCCATCCATCCATCCATCCATCCATCCATCCATCCATCCATCCATCCATCCATCCATCCATCCATCCATCCATCCATCCATCCATCCATCCATCCATCCATCCATCCATCCATCCATCCATCCATCCATCCATCCATCCATCCATCCATCCATCCATCCATCCATCCATCCATCCATCCATCCATCCATCCATCCATCCATCCATCCATCCATCCATCCATCCATCCATCCATCCATCCATCCATCCATCCATCCATCCATCCATCCATCCATCCATCCATCCATCCATCCATCCATCCATCCATCCATCCATCCATCCATCCATCCATCCATCCATCCATCCATCCATCCATCCATCCATCCATCCATCCATCCATCCATCCATCCATCCATCCATCCATCCATCCATCCATCCATCCATCCATCCATCCATCCATCCATCCATCCATCCATCCATCCATCCATCCATCCATCCATCCATCCATCCATCCATCCATCCATCCATCCATCCATCCATCCATCCATCCATCCATCCATCCATCCATCCATCCATCCATCCATCCATCCATCCATCCATCCATCCATCCATCCATCCATCCATCCATCCATCCATCCATCCATCCATCCATCCATCCATCCATCCATCCATCCATCCATCCATCCATCCATCCATCCATCCATCCATCCATCCATCCATCCATCCATCCATCCATCCATCCATCCATCCATCCATCCATCCATCCATCCATCCATCCATCCATCCATCCATCCATCCATCCATCCATCCATCCATCCATCCATCCATCCATCCATCCATCCATCCATCCATCCATCCATCCATCCATCCATCCATCCATCCATCCATCCATCCATCCATCCATCCATCCATCCATCCATCCATCCATCCATCCATCCATCCATCCATCCATCCATCCATCCATCCATCCATCCATCCATCCATCCATCCATCCATCCATCCATCCATCCATCCATCCATCCATCCATCCATCCATCCATCCATCCATCCATCCATCCATCCATCCATCCATCCATCCATCCATCCATCCATCCATCCATCCATCCATCCATCCATCCATCCATCCATCCATCCATCCATCCATCCATCCATCCATCCATCCATCCATCCATCCATCCATCCATCCATCCATCCATCCATCCATCCATCCATCCATCCATCCTTCAGCCTTTATCCACTGATTTCTGATTTCCGGTCATTTGGAAACCTATAACAAAATATTTTATTTTAATTAATTGGTTAACCATGACACAATATTGGTACAAAATATCATACATTTCAAGCCGCAAAAGCTTCAAAAAGATTAAAATTAATTATCGATAGAATACGTATCAAGCCGATTAAACGCGGATAGGAATTAGCGGTTCATGTTTCACTTAATTTAGTATATGTAGGATATTACAAGAGTATTATTAGTTAAATATCGACCAAATATCGACAATGTTTGAAACGTGCAGTGGTACTTCACTAGCAGGAACACGTAAAACAATGCATTTATTTATCTTAAATTAAAGCTTAAATTCATTACTAAATAACACTGCGTGATAGTTGTTGTAAACATGTATATTCTTTAAGTGAAACGAATATTTAGCTTTGATACTGGTTATTTTAGGTAATAAACGCTACAAAAGACTTACGTGTGAAATGATAATTCTGGGTATTTTACTCCTCCTTTCGTTGTTCTCGATGGATAAAACACAGCACAACACACCATAATATCACTATGTATAATAGTATTAAGTCTTCACAGCGATATTTTTATCCAATTTCACTTTCTAGTAAGACGGGTCGCAATGTTATGATCTACTAGTCGGTCAAACATGGACACAGATAAGATGCGAGGTTGCCAATCTTACAATAGCTCTCTCGCTTACTCTATGTGACGATCCGAGTAATAAAAAGAGAAACATGACAATGTGAAGGTCGGAGCGGCAACGTCTCATGGCTCTGTCCAGTATGATGTTTCGTCCAAGGTTTCAAGTATAGTAAAGAAAATGATGTAAATTTAGAAGGATTTGTTGATTCAGACTCGGCTAGCTTTGAATTAGATAGGAAATCATTCAGCGGCTACTGCTTTAGCATGTCTGGTTGTGTAATTTCACGGCAAAGTAGAAAACAGCAGACTGTCTCGTTGTCCAGTACTGAAGTTGATTATGTGAGTCTCTCTGAAGCTTCGAGGGAAGCTATATAATTATTTAAGAAATTCATTTTATGAATTGAGAGGAAAGTCAAGTGTCATTAAATTGCATTGTGATAACCAAAGTGCTCTGAAATCGGCAACAAGTCAACAATCAAATAACCGTACGAAACATATTGATGTTAGATTTCATTATATTAGAGATGAGATTGATTGGTTGTTGTGACCATAACAGCTGGTCACAATGGTTTACCGTCGATTTTTAGGCACTATAATGGAACTACATAACAACGCGCCACTTTTTGCGCAGTCGGTTTATATTTAATAGAAGATTCGCGATCTATTTCCGCGCTGAAATCGGGCGTGCGTACTCGCCCGATGCTCAAAGCGGAATGAAAGAAGCTAGTATACATTCATCTATGGAAAGAAGTCCTCGGCGAGCTCGTTGTTTTGAAGGCCGAGGGAAACTAAGACTACTCAATCAAGCGATCCCGCCGGTTTGAAATATTATTTTAAATTGAGTTGAATACAAAAACAGATATGTGCACTGGTGATATTTTGAAATAAGTAGTTATTAAAAAGAGAATATTATACACTAGAACTCAAGTTAATTAAGAGTTTTGTTTTATTTTACACGACAGTTTTACACTGACAAAATTAGTCACGGGATATTAAAATTTAAGATTTATATTTCGTGAACAATTAGTACCCACGATTAGGTATTCAAAATACACAGTAACATGCATTAGGGAACAATTATAGCTTAATAAAAAATTGGAACTTAGATTCAGCATTCTAGAAGAATACATGGAGACTTCCTGCTAGATATAATGCAAAACAGCTCCTTACATATAACACCATAGTAGCTGGTCTAAACTGGGAATTCAGACCAGGACCAAGCTGTTCCAGCCAGCTGTTCTCCACATTTTGGAGCATAAGTCATGAACAGGAACACAAGTACTTATACAAGCTGATTGGTACATACCCTAGTAAATTGGGGCTGATGAATTACGGAAGTCACTCGTGAGTTTAAGAATCTAATCCGGAGGCCTAGGCCCTGAGCAAGCACGAGGACACATATAGCGACCTTGCGCTTCGAACTATTTGGAAATATGCGGCTACCTAACAGGAGAAAGTTGGGCTATAAACTCGCCCCTTCCCATTCATGCATGTGAGAAGACAACTCAGTAATGTGCTGTTTGTACGAGAGATTTTCGTCTAAATTCACGCCAAGATATTTAATACTTTTAGTGCCGTCAATAAAGCTGCATGAGCAAAGAGGAAGTCGAGAAAGAGGATTGGAAGAGCAATAATGGACTTTGAGGCGCAGCAGATCGGGTGGCCGGGAAACACTGGTTTTAGTAAATACTATATATTTGGTCTTCTTGGTATTTAAGGTTAGCAAGTTTCTATCAAGAGTTTCAGCAAGTACAGAAAGTCCGTTTTCAGCTAAACTGAACACCCTATTCTACGTTTCTCCATGAAAAATAATCGCGGTATCGTCAGCATATGTAATTATTTCTGCGTTTGGTAGACTACTGTTTACTATATCATTAATGTACAAAAGAAACAATGTGGGCCCGAGTATGCTGCCCTAGGGGACACCGTAATTCACCGGTAGTTGGTCACTGGAGAAGCCAGATACTTTAACGAATTGCTTGCGATGAGTTAAGTAACTTTTGAACCACTCTAGTGCCACACCTCTAATACCGGCCGCGTCCAGCTTCTTCAGGAGCAACCCAATCGAGATTGAATCGAATGCCTTTGCGAGATCAAGAAAGGCACCAATACACCTCTCTCCTTTGTCGACATGCGACGATATAAGATTTACCAACAGCGTTGCGACGTCCTCTGTTGATCTGCCTCGTCGAAAACCGAACTGCCAGTCCGAAAGTAATTCGTGCTTTTCTATGTACTTGACAAGTCTAATATTAACCAGCTTTTCTAACATTTTAGAGACTACACTGAGCAAAGCAGTAGTCCTGTAACTATCTGGAGAGTTCTTTGGACCATTTTTATAAATAGGGGACACAGCAGCAACCTTCCAGCATTCCGGGAAGGTACCGGTTTCTAGGCTTTGATTAAATATTGAAGTTAAAGGGGCAAGCAAAGCCCCATAACATTTATAAGAGACATTTTTATAAGTTTGACGGAGATAGAATCAGGCCCAGGTGCGCTTTCGTTTTTGAGGTTGGAAACCACTACTGCTATTTCGTGCGGATCAGTAGGGTACATAAACAATGAATGAGCGCTTGAAGTATACGTCCTGTGAGAATCAATTAAATGTTTTTCTCTTAAACAAAGCTTAGTTAAAATAGAGTCTGCGAGATTTTTCCCCATTGAGGCGAAGTGTTGGTTGCAGTGGTCAAGTGGATTAGTATTATTTTATTTTATTTTATTTTGCATGGAAAACTAACAGCTTGAATATAAATAAAGTAGAAATACAGTTAATGGGTACACAAAAGCATAAACAGTTCTCGCTTATGGATGAGATTAAGAATGCCCTGTTAGAACATAAACATGAGCACGAAAAAATTTATGTATAAATTATAAAAATGACATCACAAAATAGAACCAGTTAAAAGGTGTCAGAAGAACTTAAAATATTTTAATACCCCTTGCTTAGTAAGCACCAGAGGTCCAGAGCCATATAAATATAAAAACTAAATCAGTTTATCTATACTTGTTTATATATAATTTTTTATATATTTTTTTGCTAATTTCGTTCTTGTATTATTGAATAATATTTTCATTTTATCGAAGAATTTTCTAGAAATGATGTTCTTAAAGGTGTTTTGCCTCATCATAAATAAATCAACACAATTAGAATAGTTGTAGTTGAAGTTAATAGTTGTACGGATAAGAAAAGAGTTTTTCCGATAGTTTGTGTCAAAACGTGGGGTGTACAGCTGAAGGCCATTTCTACGTGGTGCAGATCTAGAGGGAGTCACTAAGCGAATTTTGGCCAACAATGACGAACAATCAATTCTATTAGAAACTATATTGTACAAGAAGGTAAGATCAGCAGCCTCTCTCCTAATCTTAATATTCAAAAGGTGGTGGTGGAAACAAGATTCGTCATACTCATAATCTGAGTTTAGTATTTTGGCCTTATAATTCACACAGCGCAAGAACTTCTTTTGTGGTCTTTCAAGGATGGAGATATACTTATCATAGCCGGGATTCCAGACTTGCGAGGCATATTCAAGCCGACTTCTTACTAAAGAACAATAAAGAATTTTCAGGGTCTTGATCATCTTGAAATCTTGAGTGACTCGTAGAATGAAGCCCAGCGTTTTCATAGCTTTGGCAGAGATGTTCTCAATGTGCTTGTCAAAGAGGAGTTTGGAATCGAGAGTGACACCAAGATCAACAACTGAATCGGTTCTCACTAGAGATTGACCGTTGATTTTATAGTCATACAACAGGGTTTTAGAAGATCTGCTAAAACTAATACAACAACATTTAAGTATATTAAGATTAAGCTTATTCCTAATGCAGTAGATGTGAAGACTATTTAAGTCCAATTGAAGTTCCTCCAAGTCATGGTAACTATGAATATTTTTATAAATTTTCATGTCGTCTGCAAATAGTAGGAAATCGGAATATTTAAAACACTGATTGATGTCGTTGACAAAAATTATAAACAAGAGGGGCCCAAGGATTGAACCTTGGGGAACGCCAGATGGGATAGGTGACGAGTTCGACATAAATCCGTACAGAGCTACAGTTTGGGTACGACCTTCGACATAAGAGGTTAACCACCTCAGTAAATCACCTCTTATACCGGCTTCATAAAGTTTGGTAAGAAGGATGGAGTGGTCTATGCGATCAAACGCCTTACTGTAATCCGTATAAACTGCGTCAACCTGACCTCCCCCCTCCATGCCCGCAGTCACCGCGTCAGCAAATGAGACCAGGTTGGTAGTGGTAGACCTTCCCTTCAGGAAACCATGTTGCTGTGGTAAGAAAGAGTGCTTGAGAGCAGCATACACTTGGTCATGAACTAATTTCTCGAGAACCTTAGCCAATACACAAAGTTTAGAAATCGGCCTATACCTAGTTTGTTATATCCCGCTTAGGGCCTTTTTTGTGAATAGGTGTAATTATTGCTGTTATCCAGATTGTAGGCACCACTCCCACAGCAATAGACCTATTAAATAGCAAAGAAACGGGATATACCAGACTTTCAGCACAATTTACTAGAAGATGCGGATGAATACCATCAGGTCCAGCTGACTTGTTGCAGTCTAACGTTTTTAGTAGCTCAAGCAAATTAAACGTAGAAATTTCAATTGAACAAATGTCGGCTACAGAGCTGGCTACTAAAGGATTAAACCCAACAGAAACTGGAGCTTGTGGAGTTATCGGCGAATAATTAGAATTAAAGAAGTCCGCAAACGCATTGCAAATACCATCGCCGGACTCAATGGTCTGATCATTATACGTCATACGTGATGGATACGAATTATGCTGTTTATTTGATTTGACGTATGACCAGAACGCTTTCGGATTGCAGCGGATCGAGCTCTCTACATTTGCAATATAATTTAAGTAGCATTAGTTTAGTTTAAGTAGTATTGCTGTTATTAAGCAGATTTGAAGTATCGTTACTTTGTTTGGAGGTATAGCAAATGGATTTAATACTCTTCCAAAGTTTTTTGGGGTCATTCTTATTTTGTTCTAACAGTTGACTATTATATTGGGCTTTAACATTTCGCAGAAGCTCATTGCAGAAGTTCCTGTACCTATTGTAAATTAATTTACGTTGAGCGTCAGTCGGATAATCTCTGCATTCAAGATGAAGCTTGTCTCGGTGACGCATACATCTGACTAGACCAGGAGTGATCCAAGGCTTTAGAGTAGTCGATTTCCTGCCAATTTTTACATTCTCAGTGTGCCTAGTCAAGATGTTTGCTATGATATCGCTAAATGTACTAGCAGCGGAGTAAGCATAAGGGTTAGAGATTACCGAAGACCAATCAGTGCTATTCAACTCCGAAGCCACATTATGGAAGTTGGTTTTAAGACTGTGTCTCGTGAGAGAGCTCGGATTCTTAAACCGTCGTGAGATGCCTGCTATGACGATAGAGTGGTCGGTGACAGAAGACTTACAGATCAGTCCGGTCGCCTTTGAGTCAGATTTTACAAAAATATGGTCTAAACAGGTTCGAATTCTGGTCGGGTTAGTAATTGCGGGAAGTAGCCCGTGCGATGCCATTAAACAAAGATAGTTAGATACCCGCTTATCAGTGGGATCACATATGTTTATGTTAACGTCACCAGCGATGACAAGGGCTGAACCACCTTTGATATCATTTAGGACCGTTTCTAGAGAAACTAAGAATGGTTCTACATTATAATCAGAAAGCGAGCGGTAAATCCCCAATACGGTGAAATTATCATCGACATTTATCACCAAAGAGTCTGCGTCTACAATATTAGGCTCCAAAGCAACCACCCGGTAAATGTTTTTTAAATAGATGACTACTCCTCCGTTTTTATTCAGTTGTCTGCGAGAGCGAAAATGGTTGTAACCAGGCAGAGGCTGTAGTAGCCAGCCCTCAGTCAAGATTATAGCATCAAAGTCTGTGTTGAACCGACTTAGTGAAACGACAAAGTCAGTAAAATTGCAGTTATAACTTCGAATGTTTACACAAATTACTTTAAAATTATAACAATAGTAGAAAATAAAATAAAATATAATAACAATTAAGTACATTTACCACAACTCCGCCCCATCCCGCTCGGTGAAACCACTCTCCGATCTATCCCGCCTAAATAAATTATACCTTCTATCAAATAGTTCATTCGGTTTCGTAGTAATTTTTTTTTTTTTTAGTAATAAAGCGTTCATATATAAGTCATGATATTTAGTTCGTACCTTTTACTCTTGGTAGAACACCTTTAATTGCACCTTCGTGATTTCCTCATAAAGATTTGACAAAGTCCAAATCCTTTATATGAACGGATTTTTTATTAGATTGAATGTCCTTCCGAAAAAAGACGCGGCCGTCGCGGAGCCATGCCTACGAGCTACGAGCCGATAGCCCCGTCAGCGACGGCGGCTCTCGTGGCTCGTGGCTCGTGGCTCGTCGCTCGTCGGCCGGCGACGGGCGTTCCGCGACATGAACAGGGCGCTTCTTCCTGCAGCGCGCATGGGAGAGGCGAATATCCCCGAGGCGAGGTGTAGCGAGGCCTCGGTGAATTCAATACTTAGCGAGGTAATAATAATATCTAGGTTTGCATTTCGAACCGAATTTCGATTGATTTCCTGGTTTAGATGTAATTAGCAATTATCTTTGGTTTTTTGACTAGCGCGCGTCTTTTCATGTGCGCGCGAAAGTAGTGCTATCTTTCTCTCGAAATACCCTCTTAACACTCTGTGTAAATAAAACACTATTTATAATATGTATCAAAGAAACATTTATTTATAAACAAATATACCTAATTGAATAAGACAGTAAACAACTTATCGCCTAGTAGAGCATTATACAGTCAAGTAGGTACCTATAGTACTGTAGGTAGGTACCTACAGAGCACGCGACTATTACATAAGTTATAAGAACCCGGTGTCAGGTGTCGTATATTATTTTTCAACACACTTGCTCGTAACGTGTACGGTGTATCTTATTATTATTAAATTTAATTAATATTATACGATTTAATAAACACGTGTGTTTTTTTACTGTACATAAACGAACTCGTGTTTTAGTACTAGAATGCAAGTTATATAATAAATATGAATGTAGAGTAAGCATTCTTAATATAAACGGGTAATGCAGTTTTTACAATTCACAACTTATTATATTTTATTTATTTGAATTTGAATATCTTTTTTTTTTCGCCTGCTCCCACTAATAGACGACATTTACCCAAGCAAGACAATAAAAACAACGTTTCTGTTTTTGAGCATATTACCAATCCAGTGGTGGTACTGGATCGGTAATATTATTTTAATATTAATATTTCGTAATATTATTAACATACTTAACACGAACTGTGAAAATGTAAACCAAAACTGTTCGATGGCATTTTGAGAATTGTACTTTCACCGATCGTTTCAATAGTTAAAATGTGTTAACGTATGTTCCTCGCAAGTGCGTTGAAAAACGTCGTATGAAACCCGCGCGCATCCATCATCATCATCACAGCCGCGGC
Source organism: Apocheima hispidaria (assembly GCA_947579745.1). Lineage (NCBI taxonomy): Eukaryota > Metazoa > Arthropoda > Insecta > Lepidoptera > Geometridae > Apocheima > Apocheima hispidaria. The sequence goes on along the minus strand of OX388151.1, from coordinate 16,240,390 downwards.
TCCCTCGTGGCGTCTCGCTCTCGCGCACGGGCCGGCCGAGGCCGCCGCCCTCGTGGCGTCCCGCTCTCGCGCACGGGCCGACCGAGGCCGCCGCCCTCGTGGCGTCCCGCTCTCGCGCACGGGCCGGCCGAGGCCGCCGCCCTCGTGGCGTCCTGCTCTCGCGCACGGGCCGGCCGAGGCCGCCGCCCTCGTGGCGTCCCGCTCTCGCGCACGAGCCGGCCGAGGCCGCCGCCGCCCCCCGCTTACTACCGATAGTACGCCTCGGTAACGACTAATGTAATAATATTCCCCACACTTATTACATCTCGGTAATAACTTATAAACGAGTATGCCATCACACCATCACACTGTCACACTGTCACACTGCCACCGTCGATCTGAACCGGTCGAGGACGTTCACATCATATACGCCGGAGATACTCGACTCGAGACCGCGAGATCGGAGACATGTTGTCATCTTAAATTTATTTTATAAAGGTATATATTTAATGAATGTCGTTATTTTATATAAGTTACGTTAGTAAAATGTAAATCCATTATTGGCTCTCAGTCTCGCTGTATTTGTTTTGAGAGCTGTGGATTTTGTAAAATAAATAAATTAAAATAAAGGCGAGGCGAGGCGAGGTGAGGCGAGGCGAGGCGAGGCGACGTTCACAAATCTCATTACGCGTAGTTATCATAAGAGAAAATTCACAAAAACATTAATAAGTATTTTTTTAACTTCGCTTCACTCAATTCAATTAAATAACTAAAATATTTTCGGTGTCGTTTGTGACCGTTTTAATAAAATTGTATAATATTGACATTATCCGTAATAAGAAGGCGACCGAGTTACATCGTAAAGCCGTTAAATAAGCTGGAATGAAATAAAATTACTTTTACAATAATAATTAATTCATTGGCATAGTGGCATTCAGGATCGACTCGACCGCGTTGATTTTAAAGCCTCGTCAATTATATAATAATAAATTATTAAATTATAATTAAATAATAATATTTTAATAGCTATAAAAATATTACAATTTTTTTTATTTTTTTTATTTTTTATTTATTGGTTTACCAACAGGATGAAACAATTAATCAACTAATAATAAACATGATAATACATTAGGACCTATGTAACACCCCAGTAACAGGTAAACTCTGCATGTTTTTAAATTTGGACATGAATACACTCGCTGGGATCACAATACAAACAATATGTGATCCTGTACTTATACAACACATCACGTAAGGGCTAGAGTAGCCCTTTTTTTAAACTTAGGGAGGGAATCCATAAAGAAGTCAATTCCGTGCTCTGACCAAAGCCAGTTAGCAGATCTCAACATTCTTGTTAACGGGCTGTATTCGCCCATTACAGTTCTACGTTTTTGAACGGAGAAGAACTTGTATTTAAGTTTGTGGAGGCGATGGCCAGGGCGCGGAATTAAAAATTTAATAGAGTTAAGAATCTCAGGGGTATGCATATAACCGTTTAGAATTTTGTACAGGGTAATAGCATCAGCTACACGACGTCTATCGGCCAGTCTTTGCAGTTTAAAATATTCCAGTCTGTCATCGTAGCAAGTAAGCTCACCTCTCTTGCCCAGAGATCTGGTCAAGAAACGCAAGAAGCGCTTTTGTATTCTTTCAATGTTTTTTCTGTGGCATTTTTGGTGAGGGCTCCAAATACTAGGACAATATTCCAAGTGGCTGCGAACTAGAGACTTATAAAGTGTAATTTTGACTATGGGGTTCTTGAATTTCCTGCTATTACGCCAAATGAAACCCAAGGCTCTACTAGCCTTTTTTATTATAGCATTGTAATGAGGTTTAAAAGACAGATTTTTATCATAAATGACACCCAGATCCCTTATTACATCCACTTCCTCCAGTGTGGTTCCATTCAACACATACTTACTAGGAGTAATAATGCGTTTCTTAGTAATTTTAATGTGTTTGCATTTAGCTGTGTTAAGAGGCAGTCTGTTCAACTGCAACCACGAGTTAAGGTTATCAAGATCCTTCTGCATTTTCTGCGAATCACTAACATTGTCAATCTTTTGATAAATTTTCAAATCATCGGCAAATAGTGAAAACTTGACAAACTCGAAGATTCTAGAGAGATCATTTATAAAGGACAAAAAAAGTATCGGACCTGCATGAGAGCCCTGGGGGACTCCTGAAGGAACCAGAAACGCTTCAGATTCATGGCCGCATATTACGACTTTTTGATACCTATCAGTCAAATAGCTACGGAGCCAGTCCAACAAACGTCCACTCACGCCGAGTGCGGAAAGTTTGTCAATCAGGATTTCATGATCCACTCTGTCGAATGCTTTACTTATATCAGTATATACAACATCGACCTGCTTACCTTGATCAACTAGGGTTGATAAGTGCTCGCTATATAATAGCAAGTTGGACAGAGTGGACTTTCCCTTTTGGAAACCATGTTGTTGATCAATTAATAGATGTTTAAGGTGGAACGATAGAATCGGACAAATCAAGCTTTCCATTACTTTTGCAAAACATGTTAAAATTGAAATCGGTCTATATTCTTTGATATTATTTAACTTCGAAGATTTTGGAATTGGGATGACATTTGCAATCTTCCATGCTGAAGGGAATACACCTGAAGACATTGACTTATTGTAAATCAAACTCAACGGAATGCATAATGAGTCAGCACATTTACTAATAAAGTATGGTGGGATGAGGTCAGGACCGGCACCCTTGGTAGGGTCAAGTCTCTTTAAGGCTTGTTGGACCAAAGATTTAGTAAAAGTGACATGAGAAAGTATATTAGTACTTTGCTCCAAATTAACTGTATTGAAAGGGATACTGGATTTCGGCAAGTAAACAGAAGAAAAATGAATTTTGAACAGCTCGCATATTTCCTTGGGGGAAGAAGCAACTGTACCATCAAGGAACATTTTGTTTGGGAAGGAAGTCTTACATTTCTTTTTGTTTGTAACATATGACCAGAAAGATTTTACATTTTCACCCTGAAGTAATGACTTTTCAATTTTTTTTATAAACAAACTATAATCATGATTGATTGTACAGTGGCATCTTCGCCTCAGAAGCAAATCTATTGAAATAAGCTTTGCTCATAATCTGTACCGATATTACAATATAGTCTGCCCGGGGAAGGTTAATTTACTTTGTTACCGTATGAGAATCGATTTTTAGTCAATTTCGGTCGGTCGCCCTCGTCCGTACGTTCCGCCGCGGCCGCGCCTCGCTCTTTTCTATTTCTACGTATAATTAAAGATATCTATACAATCGTACATATCGACAGCGACGTATGGCACGAGACGGAGACGGCGCACCGAGCGCTGACGTCACGCGGGTCCGGCGCCGGCGCTCACGGCAAGCTCAGGAAATAGAAGGCGACGAACGCGAGAGTATAGAACAGGCCGCTGCACGCCAGCATGGCGCGCACCGTCCCGCGCTGCAGCCGCGCGCCGGCGCCGGCCTCGGCCCGCGCCGCCGGCGGGGCGCGCGCGCCGTTGTTGAACCGCTCCGCGTTGAGCACCTTGCGCTCGAGCGGCTCCGCCGGCGGCGAGCTCGAGCGGCGCCACCCGCGGCCCGCCGGCTCGTACGCCGGCTCCGGCTCCGGCTGCGGCGCGCCGCCGTCCGGCAGCGCGAACTCGGGCCGCACGCCCTCCTCGGCGGCGGGCGCGGGCGGGGGAGGGGGGGGCGCCGGAGCGGGCGCGCGCCCGGCCGGAAGCCGCCGCGGCGCCGCGCCGCGCGCCTGCCGGTACTCGAGGCCGAGCGCGCGGCGCGCCGGCTCGTGCCGCGACCCGACCTCCTCGAAGCGCGCCTCGGCCGCGGCCGCGAACACGGGCGGCTCGCGAGGCGCGCGTCGCGGCGCCGGCGCGGCGCACCGCGGGAGCGGCGGTGGCGGCGCGCTCGCCTCCAGCAGCACGCCGGCGCGCGGCGCGGGGCGCGGCGCGGCGCGCGGCAGCGGCACCGCGTGCCGGGCGGCGCCGCGCGGCTCCGGCGGCAGCGGCGCGAGCGGGCGGCGCGGCGCGGCGGCGCGCGCGCGCAGCGGCAGCCCGTAGCGGAAGTAGCGGTCACTGTAGACGACGGTGGCGAGCGGCCGCGCGCCGCGCACCAAGTTGTAGAGGTCGCGCGAGAGGCGGCGCGAGGCGGGGCGCGCGCGGCGCAGCAGGCGGCGCAGGCGCGGCGGCAGGCGGGGGCGGGGGCGCGGCTCGTACGGCTCGGCGTAGAGGCGCGGCTCGGCGCGCGCGGCGTGCCGCGGGCGGCGCGGGCGGCGTCAGTCGGCGGCGAGCGGGCGCGCGCGCCGCGCCGCCGCCAGGTCGTGCAGCGCCTCGAGCGCGGTGGCGGCGCTCCAGGCCTGCGTGCGGCACGAGTCGCGGCAGAAGGCGCCGCGGTCGCCGGTGAGCTCGGGCAGGCCGCGCCAGGGCGCGGCGCGCAGCTCGGCGAGCAGCGGCCCGAGCGTCGCGTACGCGGCGGCGATCGTGCGCGCGTGCTGGCCGACGTCGTGCGCGAACGCGAGCCGCGCGCGCAGGTAGAACCCGAGCGGCCAGGTCCACTCGGGGCCCTGGTGGTAGTTGTAGCCGTGCGCGAGGCTCGGGTCATCGCCATCGTTGGAGTTGTCGTAGTCCGGGCGGTAGGCCCAGTCGGCCGGGTCGAGCGTCTTGAGGCCGAGCGGGCCGAGCAGCAGCCGCTCGACGGCGTCGAGCGCGGCCCACGCGTGCCGCGGCTCGAACAGGTCGGGCGCGACCGCCATGGCGACGGGGAAGTTGCACCGCAGCTGGTAGTCGGCCCAGGGCCGCGAGGCGCCGTGCGTGTCCTTGTAGACGGCGCGCCGGTGCACGAGGTCGGGGCGCGCGTCGGCCGCGGACGGCGCCGCCGGGATCCAGAAGTGGCGCTCGAAGTTGCGCCGGATGCGGTCGGCCCACTGCGCGAACGTCCACGAGGTGAGCGCGCCGTCGCGGTGGCGGCGCACCACGCCCGGGTGCGGGTAGCGGCCGGCGCGGTGCTGCGCCGCGAGCCACGACACGGCGGCGTAGCAGAGGCCGACGAGCTCCACGGCGCTGCCGTCGCGCGGCGTCGCCGGCTTGCCGCGCGTGCCGGCCCGCTCCGAGGAGCCCATCTTGTCCATCCAGGTGCCGCAGTTGGCGTCGTTGCCCCCGAACGGGAACCCGGTGTCGGGGTCGACGCCGATCTGCACGTTGAACCCCTTGTCGGACATGTGCGCGTCGATCGCGCGGCCGGCGTTGCGCTCGCGGAACACGAGCCCCTGCGGAGGAGAGGCCGGTTGAGGCGGGGGCGGGGGGCGGGGGGCGGGGCGCGGACGAGGCGCGCGCCGCTCACCTGGAAGTGCACGTCGAGCGCCTCCTGCATGACGTCGTGCAGCGGCTGGTCGGGGGCGCCGGCGCCGGCCTCGGCCTCGTCCCCGGGGAACAGGCGCGCCACGGGCTCGGCGAGCAGCGCGCGCGCGAGCGCGGGCGGCGCCTCCTCGCAGTACTGGCGCACGGCCAGCAGCCACCACCACACGGCGTCGCGGCAGTTGTACCGCGCCGCGCGCCCGCCGTCCAGCAGGTTGGGGATCAGCCCGTGCCGCAGACAAGCCGCGAACCCCACGATGTGCTGCCGCGCTTCCTGCGACACGCCACACGCGATATAATCACCGCTCGACTCGATTTTCATTCCGAATTTCATCACCGAAAGGGGTTTTTTTTTTTGTGAAGCTATTGTGATTTAAATAATGTCATATATATAATACAAAATTGAATTTAGAAACATGCATGAAACTAGAAGTAATAAATAAAGTAGAATAAATTCCCCGTGATAATGTTAGGGAATTGAATATTAAAAAAAAAATAAAAAAACTTACCTAACGTGGTGCACGAGACAAGCTAGCGACGGCCAGTCTCGCTCGTTTAACTCGCTGCATATTGCCGAATAATCGCCTCTTTCGTAGAAAAACTTAAGTTTAGAATTAGGAGCGAGGATACCCGTAGTAATAAACTGCGGTCTACTGACGAGCGCCGGAGGAGCTTGTCCTCCTTCAAACGAGGATCCAAACACCGAGATACCGAGACTTCATCATTCGAAAGGACTAAATCTAAAATATTACCATCATACGTGTCGGGAACATGATTAAATTCACGTTCATGAGATCTAGAATTTCTAGGTGATCGCAGTCCGTGATTTTGACCGCGGGTAATAAGCGGGTATGATCCGGGGAAACGTCACCTGGTAGCGGCCCGTCAGCAGGAACATGCCGCGCAGCGACACGAACGTGTCGCGGCCCCAGCACCGCATGTGGCCCACCGCGAAGTGCGGCAGCCCCGCCGACAGCGAGGGCGCGCGCGGCGGCGCCAGCGGCAGCGGCGCCGAGCGCACGGCGCCCGCCAGCTGCGCGCTCGCCAGCGCCAGCGCGCGCGAGAAGGCGCCGCCGCGCGCCGCGCCGCCCAGCCGCGCCAGCGCCGCGCGCTCCGCGGCGCCGTGCAGCGCGCGCGCCGTCGCCGCGAAGTACGCCGGCACCAGGAAGCGCGGCAGCGCCGCCAGCGGGCGCAGCGCCGCGCGCAGCCGCGCCCCCGCGGCCGCCAGGCGCGGCTCGCGCTCGCAGCGCCGCGCCACGTACTCCGGCAGCCAGTCGCCGGCGCGCAGGTTCTCGCACAGCGGGTGGCCGAGGTCGTCGCCCGCCGCCACCTCGTCCAGCAGCGGGGCGAGCCCCGCCAGGCCGGCGTAGGGCAGGGCGCCCCAGCCGGGCACCGCGTAGCACCCGCCGCCGCCCGCCTCGCGCTCCTCCGCCTCGCACCGGTACAGCAGCGCGTTGTAGTCCGCCGGCTCCAGGTCCGCGAGCGCCGGCGCCAGCGCCCAGGGGTCCGCGCGCGGGTCCGCCGCCAGCGCGTCGAGCGGCCGCCGCAGGTCCGCGAGCGCGGCCGCCTGCTCGGGCCGCGGCGCCGCGCGCACGGCCACCACGGCGCCGGGCGCGAGCGCGCGGAACTCGAGCACCGTGTGCGCGCCCTCCTCGCGCACGTGCGCGAACGCGCGCGACCGCTCGGGCGGCACCGCGCGCCGCACGACCGCCGCGTACTCGCCGAGCCCGTTCAGGTAGCGCGGGTGGCGCGCGTGCGGCGGCGCGCCCTCCGCGCGCTCCACCTCGATCTCGAGCAGGATCTCCTCGAGCCGGCCCTCGAACCGCAGCGGCCGCGGCGCGCGCGCCCCGCCCGCCGCCTCCGCCGAGAACGCCGTGAACGCGACCAGGATCACCGACTGCGGCACGAGAGAGACGCCGCGGGTCAGCGAGCGCGAGCGAGCGAAAGGGCGCGGCCGAGCGGGCGAGCGCTCACCTTGCGGGAGCGCGGGTCGTGGCGCGTCACGGCGACCACGTCCGCGTCCATCTGGTCGACGAAGACCTCGGAGTAGCCGTCGCCGGCGAGCTGCAGGTGCAGCCGGTTGAGCGCGGCGCGCGCGGCCAGCAGGCCGGCGGAGGGCGAGACGCGCGCCTCGGGCGGCTCGCCCTCCGCCGGCTCGCCCCAGGCGGCGTAGAGGCGCGCCTCGTCCACCACGTGCACGTGGTGCGGCACGAGCTCGTCGTAGCCGCGCGTGGAGCCGGTGGCGCAGCACGCCATGGCGACGAGCGCGGCGCACGGCGCCAGGTCGAGCGCCGAGCGCCGCTCCACCGGCGAGGGGTTGTCGTGCGTGAGGTCGAGCAGCATGGCGTGCGCCACCGCGGGCCGCGCGGGCCGCCGCCGCCCGCGCAGGAAGGCGCCCACGGCGCGCCCGCCGTACCGGTGCACGAGCCGGCCCTGCTCGTGCGCGTCCCACGCGCTCTGCGCCTCTGCAACACGAGCCGGCGGTGAGCGCGCTGCTCGCCCCTCCCCCGCCCTCCCCCCTCCCCCCGGGGCGCGCGCTCACCTCGCACGAGGGACGTGATGCCGAGCCGGTTCACGAAGATGTTATCGACGTTATCGGAGTTGGTGAACAGCTCGGCGACCACGTACAGGTCCGGCTTCACGTTGCGCGCGCAGTCCAGCATGTACTCGGCGACCTGCGCAGAGAGCGAACGTGGGCGGGGGCGGGGGCTCGGGCGGGGGCCGGAACGGGGCGGGGCGGCACTCACGTGCAGCGGCGTCGAGTGGCAGTTGTCGAGGCGCAGGCCGTCGAATATCTCGGCCGTGAGCTCGACGTACTCCCGCATGTGCGCCCACAGGAACGGACTGTCCTCCGGCTTGTCGCCGTACCTGCGGAGAGCGGGCGGTGAGCGGGGGCGGAGCGGGGGCGGGGCGAGGGCGCGGCCGGGGCCGGGCCGGCGGCGGCCGTACCTGAGCTTGACGCTGTCGCCCCAGGCGATGAGCTCGCGGCGCAGGTAGACGCGCGCGGCGGCGGGGCGCGCGGCGAAGTCCTCCAGCGGGTCGGCGTCCATCACCCAGCCGTTGTGCGCCATGCAGGCGGCGCCGGCCGCGCCGTACAGCGCCGCCTCCACCTCGGCCAGCGAGCTGCTCTCCACGTCGCACGCCCACGTGAAGTAGCGCGGCACGAGCGGGTGGCGCGCGCTCACCTCCTGCACGCGCGGCCCGTCCGCCTGCAGCCGCTGGTACCTGCGGGAGGGAGCGGGTCAGCACGCCGCCGGCTGCCGGCTGCCGGCTGCAGGGCCGGGCCGGCCGGGCCGCGCCGAACTCACCGCATGCCGGCGATCGCGTTGTCGACGGCGGCGCGCAGGTGCTCCCTCATCTGCTCCGCGGCGGCCTCGTTCAGCTGCTCCAGCTTGCGCTTCAACTCGTCGCAGCACTTCTTCAGCCGCGTCTCCTCGTCGTAGCAGTCGGTCCTACGCAGGGAGCGGCGCGTCAGCGAGGCGGGACGGAGGCGGGGCGGGGCGGGACGGGGCGGGGCGCGGCGGCCTCACCTGTACGCGTTGTATAGCTGCAGCGCGCGATCCATGTCGACGGCGGCACGCAGGCGCCGGTACTGCGGGTCCGGGATCAGCTTCAACTCGTCGCGCTCCTCCTCCGCGGGAGCCTTCACGGGCGGTACCCTGCGGGCGAGTTCGCTCACTATAGCCACCGGCGAAACTCGCGCGGCCCGAGGGCGGACCCGATACTGACTTATTGCGTGCCATGTAGTAGAACTCCTGCACGACATCGGTCACGTTGCAGGTGTACATCTCGTGCAGGCGCGCCTCGGGCACCAGCTGCGTCACCAGCAACTGCCGGATCGCCTGCAACATGCAGCCGGGTGAGCAAGGCGGGGGCGGAGCGGGGGCGGGGGCGGAGGCGCGAGCGGGGCTCACCTCCAGGTGGTCGTGTCCGGTGACGCGGCGCGGCACGCCGCGCGGCTCCAGGTCGCCGCGCGCCACGTCCGCCGTGAGCCGCGCCAGCAGCGCGTCCAGCAGCGCGGCGGGCCGCAGGTGCGGGCAGTTGGCGCAGTTGTACGTCGCCTCCGGGTGCGTCTCCAGCCACGGCGTCTCGTTCGCCGTGTGGTTCAGCACCACGTCGCTGATCGACAGCACCTGCACACGCGCGGCCGGTCAGCGGACCGAGGCGAGACGCGGACTCGGGGCGGGGCCCGACGAGGCTCACCTTCCACTCGGTGCGCATCTTCGACGCGAGGTTCTCTACGTCGGCGAAGGTGGCGTCCGCGCCGAACAGCGGGTTGAGGCGCAGCTGATTAGCGATGCTGTAGCTCGAGTTGGAGGCGCCGAGTTCCTGGGGGCGAAGCGGTGAGCGGGCGGTGAGCAGGGCGGGGGCGGGGGCGAGGCGGGGCGGAGGCGACGCACCGACGAACGCTCACCTGCAGCGGCGTGAAGTGCACCATGTTGTAGCCCGCCTCGTGCGCGACGCGCAGCACGGACTCCCAGCGCGGCAGCGGGCCGAGGCACTTGGCGAGCACGGTCTGGCACATGAGGCCGTCCAGCGGCAGCCGCTCGCGCCCGCCCGCGCCGCACCGCAGCGTGGGCGCCACGCTGAACCACCCGGAGCCCTGCGGACCCACCGGCGACTCGCTGCCCGGACCCGGAATTTAGATACGTGAATAAGTGGCATTAAGAAAACCCGATCTCGTCGTCGTACAAAGCTCGTACATGTAAAGTAGGGATTAAAAATAAATTCGCTTGTCCCCCACTTGTGGGGTAACATTGAATAGGTCATTTAAAATGAAGGTAGTTAAGGTTTTCTACGCTATTTTTTTATTAGATAATTATGCCGCTTTCGAAATATGGGCCGACAAATAGCTTGCAATGTGCCTCATCATTACCTTATCATCTTCCAAGTTGATCTGGAGATGTTTTATTTTCATGTAGATATATTCGTAAATTTAATTGTAAGTTGTGCATGAATTTAAATATCATCACCCTAGCTAATATTATAATTCAGAGGAATATAGCCGCAGTCAAAAGTCGAAGAAAAATCGAAAAAAAAAAGATCAAAATTCATTTTTCTTCTGTATACTTGCCGAAATCCAGTATCCCATTCAATACAGCTAATTTGGAGCATAGTACTAATATACTTTCTCATGTCACTTTTACTAAATCTTCGGTCCAACAAAAAGGCCTTAAAGAGACTTGACCCCGCCGAGGGTGCCGGTCCTGACCTCATCCCACCATACTTTATCAGGAAATGTGCTGACTCATTTTCCGTTGAGTTTGATTTACAATAAGTCCATGTCTTCAGGAGTATTCCCTTCAGTATGGAAAATTGCAAATGTTATCCCAATTCCAAAATCTTTCAAGCTAAATAATATCAAAGAATATAGACCGATTTAAATTTAAATATGTTTTGCAAAATTAGTGGAAAGCTTGATTTGTCCGATTCTCTCATTCCACCTTAAACATCTATTAATTAATCAACAACATGGTTTCCAAAAGGGAAAGTCCACTATGTCCAACTTGATACTATATATAGTGAGCACTTATCAACCCTAGTTGATCAAGGTAAGCAGGTCGATGTGGTATATACTGATATAAGTAAAGCTTCCGACAGAGTGGACCATGAAATCCTGATTGACAACTTTCCTCACTCAGCGTGAGTGGAAGTTTGTTGGACTGGCTCCGTAGCTATTTAACTGATAGGTATCAAAAAGTCGTAATATGCAGCCACGGATCTGAAGCGTTTCTGGTACCTTCAGGAGTCCCCCAGGGCTCGCATGCAGGCCCGATACTTTTTGTGTCCTACATAAATGATCTCTCAAGAATCTTCGAGTTTGCCAATTTTCATTATTTGCCGATGATTTGAAAATTAACCAAAAAATGTACAATGTTAGTGATTCGCAGAAAATACAAAAATATCTTGATAACCTTAACTCGTGGTGCCAGTTGAACAGACTGCCTCTTAACACAACCAAATTCAAACATATTAAAATAACTTAGAAACGCACTATAACCCTAGTAAGTCTGTGTTGAATGGAACAACAAGGACTGGTTGATAGACGTCTTGTAGCTGATGCTATTACCCTGTACAAAATTCTAAACTTTTGTATGCATACCCCTGAGATTCTAAACTCTATAATATTTTTAATTCCGCGCCCTAGCCATCGCCTTCAAAAACTTAAATACAAGTTCTTCTCTGTACACAAACGTAGAACTATAATGGGCGAATAGCCCGCTAACAATAATGTTGAGATCTGCTTACTGGCTTTGGACAGACCACGGAATCGACTACTTTAGGGTTCGATCCCTATTTTTAAAAAAAAGGGCTCCTCTAACCCTTACGTGATGTGTTAATATAAGTATAGGATCACATATTGTTTGTATTGTGATCTTAGTGTAGTGTATTACTTGTCCAAAACGAAAAACATGCAGAGTTGTCCAAAACTAAAAACATGCAGAGTTTACCTGTTTTTGGGATGTTACATAGGTCTCAATGTAGTATCATGTTTATTATTACATTATTAGTACTATCTTAATTTATGTAAGTAGTTAAGTAGTAGTACGTATTTGTCTCATCCGGACAAACCAAAAAAAAAATGCCACCTAGGGAACAATGGGAAGTAACTATGTCTCTGTCTGGATGCTTGTCGCGTTATCACGGCTAAACGGCTCAACGGATCTTGGAAAAATTTGATAAGGAGTTACTGTATATCACAAAGACGGACATAGGACACTTTTTTTATGTTTACGTGAACGAAGTCGCGGTTAACTAATTATTTGTAATTTCCCCATCGGTTGCAAATCGTTTATCACTGTTTACTAGAAATACCGAATACTGAGGCCGGTTCATATTCATTGGACGCGGGGGAGAGGACGACTCACGCGTTATCGTAGCAGAAGTAGTAGTGGAAGGAACCGGCGCGGCGTAGGTCCAGCTCGCAGTAGAGGTCGGTGTCAGTGACGAGCACGCCGGCGCCGAGCGGCGCGCTGTCCCCCGGGGCCGGGTCCTCGTCCGCGTCGGGCCCCGCCCGCCACTCCAGCCCGTAGTACTGGTTGCGCACGAACTCCGCCTGCTCGCCCTTTTCCTCCGCTGTAACATACTCGCGCTGTCACCCACCGTGCGGCGTGCGTCGACACCCTTCCCCTCCGCCCCGCACCCCGCCACTCACCGTCCTCGCCGATCGCGTAGTTCGTATACAAGAATACCTTCTTGCCCAGTAGCGACGGCCCCGGGCAGAACTGTACGCGGTAGCCCTTTTCGAATCTGAAACGAGCGCGGAGAATAAGAAGCGAGTAGCGTACGTGGAAGCCTGCAAGGATGGAGCGGGGCGGGGCACGCACCTGTACAGCGTCGAATCGAGGTGTTCGCCGTTTTCGAGCGTGATGACGCGCGTGGGCGGCGGCAGTGGCGCCTCGTCCGCCATGCCCGCACCCCCGCTCGCCGCGCGCTCGATCGCCATCTGCCTCTGCAATTAAACAAATCTTGATGATGACGGTCTCTCGACGACCACGGCCTCTCGAGATGCGCTCCCCTCGGTGCGGGAGCCTACGGCGGCGAACGTTACGTGCACCCCTCACGACATCACAGACCCGCAAAGTAATCTGACCTCAGTGAATGTGCGGACCACTCCCGCGCGTAGGTCGTCGTACGCCGCGTGAAGCACACGCTCGATCCAGCCGTACTTTAACATGATATCTGGGTGCACCGAGGAAGATCAGCGATTCGCCGACTCCGATGTGTAGGTAAAGCTTGTGCATTTAGGGTTTATGAATCGAGGCGGTTATTCGAGTGGCGAAATCCGATTGCAACGCGAGAGCGACAGCCGAAGACTAAATTTTAACCTCGGGAGTCGAGTAGGGCGAAGTCCGGTCACCTTTTCAATGACGGCTTTATCTTGCACCTTCCTAGCGTAGTCGATGTTGTCGCGAACGGGCATGTCGCGAGCGGAGCCGAGCAGCGAGTCCGGCGCAGTGAGCGCGCCTCCTCTTATAACCGCGGGCGGGCGTGCCCGTGACGGCCGTCAGCTCGGGTTACCACCATTGTCCCGACTCGACTCTCCCGCCGCGCCGCCTCGCGCCACCGCCGGATTGCGTTACGCGCTTGGCGCTCTTTTTGTGAGAGAACGAGAGCGTGGCATGCGCGAACCCGCTACTCCGTGACCGGCGGTTTACTATTTATTTTTTGGCCCCGAGGAAACTCTGTGCCTACGATCATTACGCGCTTGCATCGTGTCGTGACATCAGATGATGTATTCAACGAGCTAGTCTGCCTACGTAAGTATATAAATATTATAATTCTTAGGCATAATACCGGAAATGCTTTTTAAACCTTTTTTTAGCGCTCATTCTTAGTAAAGTTTTGTTCTGTTCACGCTGCTTGACCGGTCGGGACGACTGCGCTATCCTAATTAGTCATTCGATTTTATGCTCTTAGAAATAGAACTTATTGATCACCGAAATGGTATCTACATCATGGATAAATTCGTCGATGCGATTCAGAAGACTCGTGTCGAATTTACATCCGGTCGCCAATAGATGGCGAACGGATGTAAATTCGCTTTGCAAAGGTATTCAACGTTCTTAAATATTGCGTAATATCTCCAGTTTTCGTAAAACCTATAAACCATTTTTCGAAAACCGCGTGTCAACCCATCTCTTAATTCTACAAACTCTCAAGATAATCATAAAACCAGCTTAAGCTGACCCTTATGCACTAAGGATCCGGTATGTTCGGTGGTTAAACTTGTAATAGTCAACTCATATTTTCCTAAATTACGTAATAACTTCAATATTCCTGCACTGATGTTGATGAAAGAAAGCCTATTTGAAGCTCCGCAATCCACAGAACATAGGTATTTTAAAATGCAAATCCGTGTCCGTTTTTATCCCGGACAGACAGATAGACAATCTTTTTTTAAATTTCTGTTGCACCCAAATACTCCTAAAAAAAATATATTACTAAAAATATCTTCCTAAAGCCTTCGATTCCATCGAGACCTTGGCGGTATTGCAGTCCCTTCAGCGATGTCATATCGACTATAGGTATATCGAGGTGATGAAGTGTTTGTACAGGAACGCCACCATGTCAGTCCGGTTGCAGGACGAGAGCACGAAACCAATCCAATTGCAGAAAGGCGTGAGACAGGAGACGTTATTTCTCCGAATCTCTTCACGAACGCATTGGAGGATGTTTTCAAGCTCTTGGACTGGAACGGATACGGCATCAACATTAATGGCGAATACATCACTCACCTTCGTATTACCGATGATATAGTAACCATGGCAGAGTCGCTAGAGGACCTCAATAATATGCTCAACAATTTCAGTAGCGTTTCTCAACAGGTGGGTCTTAAAATGAACATGGATTTCCGATTCTCCGATTTACCGCATGTGTAATCTGTACGAAGATATAAGAGATGACGTAGACATATTTTTGTCTAGTTCGTTGACCACAATTAAATCAGATCTCTTTAAAGCAATAGCTTAATGGTTAAGATACTTTTAATCCCTTTGTTTTTCGCAGCGTTGGTTGTTTATACATATATTATTTATTTATTTTTTGGTTTGTTTTGATTTGGTTTATAGGTAATGTACTGCTTCTTTTGTTTTGGTTTTGTTTTTTTACTTACTTTGTTTTTACTTGTTGTTAGATGTAGCGGAGAATGTTAGGGCTACATCTAGAAGAACGGATGTGCTCGAAAGTTAATAATAATGTTATTAGTGCCCGTTCAGTTTTGTAGTCTAATAAAAAAAAATAAAAAAAAAGGCAAGACAAAAATCTTGGACGAAATGATCCATGACAAAAATCATGTCAAATGCCCATGGTTTACCAGTACCGGTGGTCGTTGGGAACTATGCGCTCGTATTTGTTGACCATTATAACTAACTTGGACAGACTGTCCAGTGAGGTAAGTCCAACTTCGAGGAAAAGTTCGCCCGAAGAATCCAACTAGGATGGGCAGCGTTCGGGACATTGCGTAATATCTTCTCGTCTAAAATCCCGCAGTGCCTGAAGGCAAAGGTCTTCAACCAATGTGTGTAGCCAGAGATGACATATTATGGAACTGAAACTTGGTCCTTGACTACTGGCCTTTTGGAAAAACTCAGTCAGACAGCGGGCAATGGAGAGAGCTATGCTCGGAGTTTCTTAGCGCGATAAAATCCGAAACGAGAATTTTCGCCGAAGAACCAAAGTCACCGTTATAGCTCTCAGAGTTTGCAGCTGAAGTGGCAATGGGCAGGCCACATCACTCGAAGAACCAATAGCCGATGGGTTCTTGAGTGGTGACCACGAACCGGAAGACGATGCGTAGGCAGGCCTCCCAATAGATGGACCGACGACATTGTGAAAGTCGTGCAACCGATGGATGCAACTGGCACATTGTCGGTCGGTGTGGCGGTCTAAGGGGAGGCCTATGTTCAGCAGTAGACGTCCTCTGGCTGATAATGTAATAATGTAAGTTGAGCTAATCGTATCACACTAATATGTATTCACAGAATTCTTCAAAAATGTCTTTGTATGTATTACACATTCTGTCAAAAAAGTATCGGGAATTGATCATTTCTTTATTTCTTTATGGTTCCATATTCAATTTTTTCTTGTTTTTTTTTTTTTTTTGTTTTTTGTTGCTAGTTTGGCACAATTGTTTTCCATTTTGGCGCGGAGTTTGAGTTGCATCTGTCATTTAGATGTTTTTTGTTGGATCATCATGTATTTGTTGTTGTTTTGTTTTTTGTTGTTGTTGTTGGTCATGTTTTTTGTTTTTGTTGTGTCTGTGATGCGAATTTTATAATGGACAAAAAAATATTTATTTATTTATTTTGATGGATTGGATTGCACATGGATTTTGTACCACGACAATGCGCCTTCGCACAGGGTCATCACTGTAACCTAATTTTTGACCAATAACTCAACAAATATCATCGAGCAACCACCTTATTCACCAGGTATGGCTCCAGCCGGCTTCTTTCTTTTTCGTAAACTTAAATTACCAATTCGTGGCACCCGTTTTCATTCGGTACAAGCACAGAATTCTCCTTATAAAGTCTTTGGGTACAAGATATAAAAGAGAATTTGCGGCGAGAACTAAACTCAATTTCGGAAAAAGCGTTTAAAAAATGTTTCGATGGTTGGATTATTCGTTGGCGTAAGTCACAGATCACACCAGATACCACATTACGAGACTCGTAGTTCCTACAAAGTCATCAAAGTTTGAAGAAGGCGCGGGTCGCGGGGAGTGCGACCAATCGTTCTCATTGGCTATTTTAAGGTTACGTCTCCACGCGCCTAACAATCAACCAATCAAAGTAATTTTTTATAAGTGTATTTAGACTGATGCGTGGTGCTCTTAGAGCGTCCAAAATGCAGAATCTAGTGTGTGATCTGTGGCGTAAGTGTATCATTTCTGAAGGAGCATACTTTGAAGGCGATAAAATAAATTGGAAGAATAACTAACATTTTGTCTATTATTGACCTTTTCCCGGTACTTTCTTGACAGAGTAGTAAATGCGAAAGTTTGTGTGTAAGTGTGAAGGATTAAGTGTCTACATTTGTTCCCATTCAACTAAATTCAATTAAACTAGTTGTAATGAAATAAAGCAATAAATAAATAAAATAAAAACTCTACCGGCTGAACGTATTTGAATGAAATTTGGTATGGAGGTAGCTTACACCCTGGATTAACACATATGCTACTTTGAATCCCGGAAAATTACTCGGTTTTTGTAGAATAGCGGGTGAAACTGCGGGGCGCAGTTAGCCAACTATCACACTAATATTATAAATGCGAAAGTTTGTGTCTAAGTGTGCAAGTATGTAAGTGTGTTTGTTTCCTTTCAACTCTGTAATGGCTGAACGGATTTGAATGAAATTTGGTATGGATGTAGCTTATTCCCTGGATTAACACATAGGCCATTCCATCATATCCCGGAAACATATTCGGTTTCTGTAGAATAGCGGGTAACAGTTAGTAAATTATAAATAAAGAAATGCCAGGATGGGAGGATGCAAGTGCACCTCCTCACAGCCAACAACTACAAACAGTAGAACGGTGGTATCGACCCACTCTAGCTCCTTTACTGTCTCAGTTTTTATGGAGGCAGATTGAAGTCTGCACAGAATATTAGTAGCAAGCAAGCATAGTACCTACCTCTTCGTGGCCGAAGTTAAGTCGCGACAAACAACAGAACATGTCGTGGAGAGATCCGCGGCGGCGCGGCTCTGACCGGATGTGTAGGTACAGCGCAGCGGTGCGCGGCGGCCTCTCGGGCTACGCTACGCTACTCCGCAGATAACGTTTCTATTACGATAGTGACGGTTCACGAATCAACTATAAAGACTATGCTCACGCCGGCTAATTGATTCATTTCGGAACCACGTGTGCATTAATAAGTAGGCATAAGTACCTATGCGTAGGTACATATACAATGATATTCATAGAAAACCCCGTTGAGGCAAGACGGAAATTGTGGGAGAAAAGGCATCCAGCTCCACCCAACTTCGGAGCCTTGGAGGAAAATATAAGTTCAAAAACTTAAACCCGCCTACGTAAAAGTATGAAGCAAGAAAATCGAAACGGCATGGCATACAATGTACACAAGTAATATTTTTCCAATGAGGTTTTAAAGTATCTTTCATCCACGAATTCGTACTCGTCCAAAAAAAACCCGCCTTGCGAATTTCACGCACTTGTTCTTCATCTGTCCCTCTCCGATCATGATCCCATTCTCCTCCTATTTCACTTCCACCCCACTTTCATTCCGAAATCCAAATTGTAGTATCTCTACCTCTAAGAATGCAGATTTTTTAACACAACTTTGCAACCTTCAATATCACCTTAATATTTATGTTCCTGTTGTAGTGAAGTACAATCCTACAGCTAGAATCTCACGGCGAACGATGATTCAGTTGATGAGAGAATGTCATGAAATGTTCTCGGATGACGTGCTAAAGATGCTCCTAAGATCCAGAGTACCGCAGCCACCGAAGATTGGTTTGCCCAAAATTCACAAAAGAGAAGGATGGCATCTGGCCCGGTGACACGGACCCGGTAACGGGTCACTGGGCCAGATGGGACTAATGCAAAGAGACGAGCCGTTTCGGATAATAGTTACCCAAATCGACTCCCCCGCAGGTAACATGGCAGACATGTTTCGCACGTGCTCCAGGGACTGGTAGGTCAGACGTCATCACACTAATATTATAAATGCGAAAGTTTGTGTGTAAGTATGTAATAAGGGCCTGGGACCGGACTCGCAAAACCATCACAAGTTATGTTTAACGTGTCGCTGTCATGTGTATAGGTCATAGGTATTTCCTACGACATGAAAAAAGCATACGTTACTCTAGTTCACAAGAAAGGTGACATGGGGACATTTCCAACTACCAACCAATGAGAAATCAGAAATATTTATTGGCCATAAATAACGTTGAATATTACAGGCAAGTCACTTTTACAAATTAAATTATATTTAGAGCTAAATTAGCCAAACTAATCAATAATTTAAACAATTTGATGATATTGTGACAGGTAGGAATGTTGCTAACTCCGTTTGTTCATAAAAAAAATCTCTTCTGTGGTTCATTACACAAAAATGAGGATTCTGTGAATTTCATTGACATACATTCACTTAATTTGTAGAACGGATTATTTTCAAATAAATGCTTAAGAATCTGTTTAAATTTGCTATGGTTTAGTTCGGTTATAGAATTAGGTAATTTATTGTACATTAATATTTTGGCGCTGTTTCTCAACTTTAACTAACCTAGTCCATGACTTGTACAGCTTTTCCTTGTTTCGTAGATTGCACTGATGCATATCCTTATTTTTGTTAAATTAGCCTTATGTATTTCTAGCAAACTATTATATATGTAGAGAGATGATGTGTCTTTTATATATGTATATGTGTCATTATTTTGTTATTTTGGAAATGTTTTCTTGCGGAACTACGTTTCTTTAAGCCGTTGATAATTCTAATCGCTCTCTTTTGACATCTTAACACTTTTGTAATATTTACCCCAGATTGTAAGAGCATATCTTATAGCAGAATGTATGTACGCATAATATACGGATATATGAGTTTTTTTATCTAGTAAAGGCTTAAGTTTTAGTTAAAAAAGTTGGCATAATTTCCACTGGCCACATTCTTACATATTTTATTAGTGAGTAGTCATGTGTGAATGTGAGCAGTGTGGTTAATTGTGTTGTCTATTGTTTAGTCTAAAAATATTTTTTCGAGTTACCAAAAATCCCTAGCCGTAATTGATACTGCATCACAATACTTTTATCAGAGTTAAGAATTATACCATTACAATCAAACCATTATTTAAGAAAGTCCATGGCGTTATTTATTTTTACTTGTACATTTTGTACATTTCCAACATGGGTATCATCTGCAAAGACTTCATCCATTCTGGCATAGTACTTACAAGATCATTGATATAAATTAAGAACAATAAAGGGCCTAAAATTGAACCTTGTGGTACTCCTATTGACACGTTACCCGGCACTGAAGACGATTCATTTACACATACTGCTTGGCTACGATTACTAAGAAAAGTTTTTATCATATTTATTCAGGTCATCGAAAGCCAGCAATCTCTATTTTATCGGCTATTGGTAAAATATTTGAATCACTAGTTCAATCAAACCACTATTTATACCACAGCCACACGGATTTCTGCCTAGTAGGTCGACGAAATCAAATCTAAAAGATTTTGCGAGTCATATCACAGAAGCCTTTACTAATGGACTAGAAGTTCATGCCATCTACACTGATTTTTCCAAAGCGTTTGATGTAGTTGACCCCAAGCTTATTAAAAAGGTCGGTCATGCTGGAATTTGCGGTTCAATGCTGCGGTGGTGAGTCCTACCTTCTAAACCATTCTCATCTCATTATAGTCCGCGAATATAAGTCCCTTCTAAGATTTGTACAGTCGGGCGTGCCTCAGGGCTCCCATCTTGGACCTCATATCTTATATTAGAAATAAAGAAATAAAGTATAATAAAAGACTGGCTGCGCCTCGCAGTTTCACCCGCTATTATGCAGAAACCTAATATTTTTACGGGATAAAAAGTAGCCTATGTGTTAATCCAGGGTTTAAGCTACCTCCATACCAAATTTCATTCAAATCCTATCTGCCGTTACAGAGTTGAACGGGAACAAACACTCTTAAATACTTACACACTTATCTTATAATATATCTTTCGCATCTATAATTGACCGAGCGAAGCGAAGGTCTCAGAGTTTACTGGGACAAATCGGCATTTGTATTTATGTTCGTATGTTTGTGTGTATATATGTCCGATGATAACTTGCGAACCGTGGATCCGATCTTCATGAAATTTTGTAGACAAGTAGTCCATGACAATACAATTTTTAAGTTCGAGTATGAGCATAATCGGTCAAGAGGTTGCAATGATATAGGGATCGAAAGGAAAAAGGGAACAAAATCTGTACCAAATATTCGCTTCTAACAAAACGTCCTAGATGGCGTTACTAAAATGCACTTAATTTCTTTGTATCTTTGTATCGTATTATAATGAGGCTAAGGTTGAAATTTCTTTAGTGGCTGAGGGTTGCGTCCAAGCCCCAACACATGGTGTTGCTTGCGCATTACTATGCCGATTCATATTTTTTTTTGTATGATGTAGGTAGGTGGCGCTAACAGTTACAGAATGTACATAATAAATATGGAAGAAGTTTAGTAGTAAATTAAGCGATGATCATATCAGATATATTATGTACTAGCTGTTACCGCGACTTCGTCCGCGTACACCAATAAAAAAAGCCTATGTCCATCTCCTAACCCTTAAGCTATATCTATGCAAAAATTCAGCTCGATCTGTTCAGCAATTTAGCCATGATAACGCGACAAACACCCAAACAGAGATACAGATAGACAGATAGAGAGACAGAGCTACATTCGCATTTATATTATTAGTTAGGAATAGGATAATTATGATTATGGCGAACATTGAGCTATTATGTATCTACTACGTACTAGACGCGTTAAATTGCGATGTTACCGGTTATTTGTGGTCAGTTTTCTTAACTTCTTGACTCTTGTCAGTCACTAATATTACAGCTTTGTGATCATGCGTGGTGTTGTATAATTTTCCGGGGATATAAACTTACCTACTACGCGACAACCCGAGCATATTTAACCGAGTAAGGTTTTTTGCTAGCGGGTTTGATCGTAATTTGGCAAAGTGATCACAATTATATGGGACATTACAATATACTGCTGTGTCGCCTCTAGCCTTTCATTATCTCTTCTGTTCATCCAGTAGGTACCTAATCCTGTATTTTATCTATGCTGGTAGGTAATATACTAAAGGCAACCTACATAAAATCTGATAATGCGGACGGTACTACTATGAAACCTTTTAACCTGAAAACCACAGCAGGTGTTAGGGGTTAGGTGCTGGTGATGTGCAAAATGTGTTGTCTGGAAGCCGAACGTAACGGCATCAGTATCAGAATAGCTCAGTGTTGTCATAATCATTAACTGAATATAAGAACCACGTTACCTACCTGTTAAATATCAACTCGATAATAAAAAGCTTGTCAATCTGAAAATCGCGAGGTCTCAGTTCGGGGCGAACTACTAGTATTAGTGTGATCATCTGTTGAACCTTTTGAAGCAGACAAGGGGCTTTATCGTGTAATTCTGATGGCAATAGTCATCGCGTGCCGTCCTTCTCACGCCAACTTATTCGCACCATGCGTGAGAGCAGGATAGCAAACGAAGACCATCACCACCAGTTACATGACAAGGCAGCCCGATGGGGCCTTATCATGTAACGCTCGCTTCGTGCAATTAAGTGGGCGCATGTGGAACGGCACGCCTTGACCATCGCCACTAAAGATAAGGCCGCAGGGTAGAAGAGGACTGAGGATGAGATCAGGGTCAGTTTTGATGTTGAATATCTGTTTAGTAAGGTACGTACTAGTACAGGTACCAGTTAACTTACTTCTTCAGATCCCCACGTTTTTGTTTACGCTATTGGTTACAAGTAAACTGGTGTCGAGCGCGCGAGTGTCGAGTCTTCATACGACATTGGTTACAAGTAAACTGGAGTCGAGCGCGTGAGTGTCGTGTCTGCATACGATATTGGTTACAAGTAAACTGGAGTCGAGCGCGTGAGCGTCGAGTCTGCATACGATATTGGTTACAAGTAAACTGGAGTCGAGCGCGCGAGTGTCGAGTCTTCATACGACATTGGTTACAAGTAAACTGGAGTCGAGCGCGTGAATGTCGTGTCTGCATACGATATTGGTTACAAGTAAACTGGAGTCGAGCGCGCGAGTGTCGAGTCTTCATACGACATTGGTTACAAGTAAACTGGAGTCGAGCGCGTGAGTGTCGTGTCTGCATACGATATTGGTTACAAGTAAACTGGAGTCGAGCGCGCGAGTATCGAGTCTTCATACGACATTGGTTACAAGTAAACTGGAGTCGAGCGCGCGAGTGTCGAGTGTTCATACGACATTGGTTACCAGTAAACTAGAGTCGAGCGCGTGAGTGTCGTGTCTGCATACGATATTGGTTACAAGTAAACTGGAGTCGAGCGCGTGAGCGTCGAGTCTGCATACGATATTGGTTACAAGTAAACTGGAGTCGAGCGCGTGAGCGTCGAGTCTGCATACGATATTGGTTACAAGTAAACTGGAGTCGAGCGCGCGAGTGTCGAGTCTTCATACGACATTGGTTACAAGTAAACTGGAGTCGAGCGCGTGAATGTCGTGTCTGCATACGATATTGGTTACAAGTAAACTGGAGTCGAGCGCGTGAGTGTCGAGTCTGCATACAATATTGGTTACAAGTAAACTGGAGTCGAGCGCGTGAGTGTCGTGTCTGCATACGATATTGGTTACCAGTTAACTAGAGTCGAGCGCGTGAGTGTAGAGTCTTCATACGACATTGGTTACAAGTAAACTGGAGTCGAGCGCGTGAGTGTCGTGTCTGCATACGATATTGGTTACACGTAAAGTGGAGTCGATCGCGCGAGTGTCGTGTCTGCATACGATATTGGTTACCAGTAAACTAGAGTCGAGCGCGTGAGTGTCGTGTCTGCATACGATATTGGTTACACGTAAAGTGGAGTCGATCGCGCGAGTGTCGTGTCTGCATACGATATTGGTTACAAGTAAACTGGAGTCGAGCGCGTGAGTGTCGTGTCTGCATACGATATTGGTTACCAGTAAACTAGAGTCGAGCGCGTGAGTGTCGAGTCTGTGTACGACATTGGTTACCAGTAAACTAGAGTCGAGCGCGTGAGTGTCGTGTCTGCATACGACATTGGTTACCAGTAAACTAGAGTCGAGCGCGTGAGTGTAGAGTCTGCATACGACATTGGTTACCAGTAAACTAGAGTCGAGCGCGTGTGTGTCGAGTCTGCATATGACATTGGTTACCAGTAAACTAGAGTCGAGCGCGTGTGTGTCGAGTCTGCATATGACATTGGTTACCAGTAAACTAGAGTCGCTCGACTCTAGTTTACTGGTAACATAAAAATAAATAAAACAATGCTTATAAATCAATCAAGCTAAGGTAGCCTCGCTACCAACTCGCCTGTTGGTACCTAGCACGTATCTAGCTATCGGGGATATACAGCGAAATAGCTAGGTAGGTACGAATATACAGGCGCCAATCAGTTAGAACTGAGCTCTTGTAATAAGGAGCTCTCGTACTGTAGCGCTCAACTTTTTTCGCTATTGTTAATTGTACCACAGAATAAATAGCAGTGTAAATCTTGTACTAGTGTGTATAAGTTAGGTTTAGTATTATGTATGTCACAATTTGCTACGAAAAATAATTTGTAATACTATTATTACTATAAAATATAGCCTGTGACATTCCGGACAAAAAGAGGAATCCAACGACACCTCGCTTGTCAAAATCGGTCAAGTCGCTTAGGTTTTAGGCCATCAACACACAAACGCTTACATACTCACATACACTCCAAAAACATTACCCTCCTACTTGGGCAGACGGGTAAAAATCGCCGATGAACAAAAAAAACCTGTATACCAAGTTTCGTCAATATTGATTGAAAAATACGACCTGTACGCGAGTACCGACTAGGGCATGTAATACCGGAGCGATTTTCAATACCGGTATTGGGTCCGGTATGAGGCCTCAATAACGGGATACCGGTATTAGTACCGGTATTGGTGGTTTTTGTAAACTTTACTTGATATCAGTTGCCATTTATATCAAATCTCTTTAAGAACACTGAAAATTAACGAAATACGAATAAATTGACTTCCATCATCTTTATAATCAACCAGAAGAAGTCCATTGCTGAACAAATCTGCCTCTTAAAGTGCCACATTCTTAAACCTCACTGAACAACAACTTTCCATTTGCATCCACCGACAATGCATTGCTTTCCACTTGCACTTGCATCAGTTCAGTAAGCGAATCGGCGGGCAGAAACTACTTAGTGAATTTATAATTGTATGATGAAATAATGCAATTTAGTAAAACCAGGCAACCAGGCTTCTGGAATGTGCAGTACAAATAGAAGCGACATATTTACTAATCTGGTGTACTGTAAAAGAGAAGTACCGAGTAGCAAGCGCGTCCTAGAGCGTATTGAGGTAATTAACATACGCTTTAGATGGTTGTGCTGTCATATCATATACTTTTAACCCAATACCGGGATTCCGGTATGAAATCCTCAATAAATGCGGAGAAATCCGCAGCATTATCGCTGAGCACTGACCTTTTTTGTCGTACTGGACACTACAGCGACAACTGAACATAATTATATATTATTCTTACCCATCATTATAATTTATTTATTTTGTGAAGTTGGTGTTGTAGTGTTTTGTGCGTAAAATAAATGTTTTTCTTTCTTTCAATACCGGTATCATATTCCCGGTTCGTAATACCGGTATTACGCAATACCGGGATTACGCAATACCGGGATCCCGGTATTCATGCCCTAGTACCGACACTACCAACATACGGACAGATGAAAGCAAATTTTCCCAGTTAAAACTGAGATATTTTGCTCTTGACAACCTCTAGACTGATTTTGCTCATATTCAATGTTCTTGTTAAGAATTGAATACCGAAAGTTTGTGCCAAATATTATCAAAATCGGCCGGTAGATAGCGCCGCAACAAACTTCCCCTATTTTGGGGGCAAATACCCCACCAAATAAAAATCGCCCACGATTTTCTAAAAAAATCTATGAAATTTTAGAATTGTGATTGTGCAAAAAAATTGTATGCTCTTAGGTCTACTGTTCGCAGAACTACTAGTATTCAGGGTTATAGGGAAAGGGTTTATAGTACTCATGATTGTGAACAACTTTTACTATGGGACCAAACCTGAAATCGAGAGCCCTTAGATCTTAGCATGCCCTTTCCTTATAACCCTGTATAATAGATTTGCATGTAATATATTTTTTTTAATTGGACAATAAGAGTAATTGGTCTAAACCGTACTTATTATACTTATTTATTTATTTAGGTTCACCTACATTGTGCACACCAATACAATGCCAAAAATGTACGCAAATAAAATAGAACTAAATGTCACAATAGTTACAGGTGAAGACAGCGTGCAATAATAAAGAGCGAGGTACTATAATTATAAATAGTATTGAGTCATTACATAAAAGTCAAAAATTAAAATTTAAAAGTCATAATACTAAAACCAAAGCTAAATCTTATTATTATAGTACTTATTATCACTCAAAAAATGTGACCCAGTTAAGGCCCGACAGAACTACACATGCAGCCTTGCCTTCCATGTGTCCCTGGGGTCCTAGTACCCAATGCTCAGCACCGACACCAATACTCTTTCCTAGATTCATTTAAATTCCCATTCGAGTATCACAATATCGCAGCATGCACCACACACCGGTTGTTGCAGAAAAAATCTAGAGACTGCCCACTTGGTGAAGGTTGTTGGGAAAACCTTGACCACCTAACTTCCGCAAAACAATAATAATTATCATTGTTATTTTAATGGCCTTAACTTAAATATGTAGTATATTAGACACACTAATGATGGTTTTTGTGTTAAGTTAGTGCCTAATAAGCCATGTTTTCGAATTGTATTGTGTTGGAAAGCGTGAACTCTTACCCATAACTATTTATTACGTATTTACCAGCGCTGGATTTAGGAGAGGGCACTGCCGGAGCCTCCACAAGCTTGGGGCCCCAACATAAATTGTACATATAAAAAAAAATTGAAAACAGACAGAACCTTGCAGAACACCTCTGAAACTTCCCGCTATTTTCGAGCTCAAAAAGCGCTCAAAAATATACCTATTTGTAAGTTAAAGCTCTTTTAGCTCAAAAATATGATTTGTTCAGTTTTTTCGATGTCTTCGAGCTCGACAATACAGCTTTCGTAAGTTTATGAGCTCGTAGAGTCCAAAAATGAGAATTTTATGAATTCTTGAGTTCTTCAGGCGCAAAAATCTGTACATCATTTTGAAAGAACACTTTTTTAGAAATATTTGGACAGAGGTATAATTATTTTAAAATTTAGTCGAAACGATTTTTGTGTTTAAAGTTCAATTCACTTTTTTTGTGCTCGAAAAACTGTGTCCAATGCCACAAACCCCAATTAAGTAGGTATATAATAAATATATCTCTGTCCAAAATATTACCTAAAAAGTTTATTTTTTTAAATAATGTCCTCATTTTTGCGGTTGAAGAGCTCAAAAATGTATAATATTCATACTTTTGAACTCTATGAGTTCACAAATGTACGAAAGTTATATTTTCGAGCTCGAAGATAGAAAAACAATACGAATCATATTTTTGAGCTCGAAGATCTTTAACTTACAAAAATAGCTGGAAGTTTCAGGGATAGTCTGCAGGGTTTTCAGTTTTTTTTATGGTTTCGTAATGCAGGGTGATGTGGTGCCGGGGTTCGCGCCACCTGCCAGTAGTTAGGGGCCGTCTTTGTTGCCCCAGGACCTCCACTCCTCTAAAACCGGCCCTGGTATTTACTAATGTCCTACTTACAGATTCAGAGAAAAATTAATAGATTTAAACTGAAATGAAAAACAACTGATAATCATAGTTGCCACAGAAGGTTTGTGAGATTATTATCATAATGCCATTATCCCAACCTGTACGGTGAATAACTCAAACCTGAGCTCCGACTACAACTTTTATCAAAAACAACTTTTTAACATGTTTGATGGAAAATGTTGAAAGCCTGACTGCCAAATATAGCCTATATCACTCCAGGGATAAAGATGAATCGAACGACACCTCACTTATATCCTAAAGACCCTCAAGACTGGTCAAGCATAAGGACCTCATGAGCCTGAGGTCCCTACATAACCTAGGATCGTACAAACGTATGTCCCAAAACATAACCCTCCTTCTTGGGCAGTTGGGTAAAAATTGAAACTCGAAATATTTTGGTCGAAATACTTAAGTAAAAATATTTTGAATTTGACGAAAAAAAAACTACTTAAGTAACAAATTTTTTTTCGATAATGTCTGCTTTTGGTAGGTACAGTTTCTGGTAGTCTCGTCGGTAGATTATCGATATCCACCGACGAGACCAGTAGTACTGTTGTCCTTCAATGAAGATTTTAAGCTGTGCCTTTAATAATGTTATTCTGGGAGCATAATTGGATGATAACAAGTTAATATGCGTAGCACCAGCCTTCAGAGAGTAATTTTACTGCTAGTTCCAACTTACCTTTAACTCAGGTAACCTAACTTTAACTTTCAACGAATAGATAGATACAAACTAATTTTGCTAAAATTAAATAGGTACTTAAAAAGTTTAATTGGAACAGAATTCACTTTATTCTATCATGAATTCTCGTCTTTAGATGACTTAAAAGGGACAATAATCTAATAACAACAATAATTTTTGTATAATTAGAGTGACAGCCTTCTCCTCAAAATGACCTTCACTCTCAGCAGTGTTGCCAACTTAAAGGGCTAGAAGGCATCGTAAAATGAGGAGTTTTCTAAAAAAAAACCAAGTAATAAAAGTACCTAATAGATGGCGATAGATCTCATTTGAAATCGTAAGAGGCGTTTTCCAAAAAAAAAGAAATCCTTGTTATAAAAGTACCCAATAGATGGCGTTAGATGTACCTTGAGTTTTTGCTGTCACTGTCAAGACATGAAAGGCAAAAAAATGTACGTGTGCCTTTTTTTTCTCGTGTTTTTTGGCTCGACATGTGTATTTAGACAATTTCAAGTAACGTAACTATGTATTTGACTTCATTTGAAATATTACAGTAGTTGACACTGGCTAAATACACAACGTGTAGAGCCAAAATTTACGATTTAAGAAATAAACATAAAACATTTCGACAGAAATGACAATGACAGGTAAAACGATAGGTCTGTTACGCCATCTAGTAAGTATTTTAGAACTACTTTTTTTTTTTGGAAAACGCCTCATTACTTTATCCGGCTCCCGGAGGGCTAAGCACCCTGCTGGTCAGTATTTTTATGTGCGCATTTTTGACCGAGCGAAGCGAAGGTCTCAGAGTTTACTGGGACAAATCGGCATTTGTATTTATGTTCGTATGTTTGTGTGTATATATGTCCGATGATAACTTGCGAACCGTTGATCCGATCTTCATGAATTTTTGTAGGCAAGTAGTTCATTTTGATACAATTTTTAAGTTCAAATATGAGCTCAATCGGTCCAGGGGTTGTGAAGATATAGGGGTCGTGAAGATATAGGGGTCGTGAGGTCTCAGTTCGCCGCGAACTACTAGTATAAGTAAGGTGCAACTCAGCCGTGACCGCGAACCTTATTGCGCCAAAATATGGTTCAGCTCACGGTATCCTACCTGATAATACACAACGTCTCTCTATGGATGATTAGCAAGTTAAAGTGGCAGTGGACAGGGCACATAGCTCGCAGAACTGAGCCGATGGGGCTGTAAAGTTCTTAAATGGAGACCGCGTACCGGCGAGCGCAGCGTAGGACGTCCACCCACAAGGTGGACAGACGACCTAATAAGGACTACAGGAACGCGCAGAATGCGAACCACTTCAAACCGCTCTTTATGGAAATGAATGGGGGAGGCCTATGTCCAGCAGTGAACGTCCTACGGCTGAGATGATGTTGATGATAACGATGATAATATTTTCCTCTTGGTTTTGGTGATGTGTGAGGCAAGGACGTGTCGAAACTGGGTTCACACCCCAGAGCTAGATAGGCTATTATCGAGTCTGGTGACTCTCCCTGACTCTAAGGCTGGATTCATGCCGGGGGTGCGGTTTTGTTAAATTTTAGTTTACCCATTTATCGCGAGTTTTTAATTTTTACAAATAAATACCATACATAAACAAGAAAGAGACAGACACACCACAGTTGAGCAAGAAAGCAATATTTAGGTATTTGACTTTAATAGGTATTAGGAGTGTTGACTCCATTTTTACCTACAATCTTCTTGCTGGGCCCCTATTCCCAGGGACCCTATTCCTGAGCGCTCGAGATTATCTCGGTGACTGTCTCTCTAATTTAAAATTTAATGGGAGTGAGTGAGAGAGAGAGATAAAAATGTCATTTCTCCGAATAGGGCCCCTGGTATGTTCTTGGAGGAATGAAAGGGTATGTTTGGAGTTTTGGCGGGAACGTGAAGAAATCATGTTGCGTCATTTTATTATTTTCCATTACTTATGTTATTTTGAGTGTTAATGTGAAAAACTGTGAATTTTTACCCGTTAAGTGTTCGTGAACATGCAAGAGTGTTGGTGAATGGTATAATGTCGTGAAACGTGAATTTTCGTGTTGTTTCCAAAACTCCATAGAAGGCTCTAGTAAAGTTTTCACCACTTTACTGGGGCATGACTAGGACTTGACCGTGACTTGCTTTGCTCTACTTTCACTGTGACTATGACTTGTTTGATTTTATTTAACAAAACTTGAAAGCATATAAGTATACTTGACACAGGCAAATGCATAAGACATGCGACGCCAAAATCCTCTCAGGAGGAAAGAAAAAAAAAAAAAAAAAGAAGGTTATGTTTTGAGTTTTGGCGGGAACGGGAAGAAGCCATGTCGCATCATTAAACTATTTTCCAAAACTTGTATTATTTCGAGTGTGTTGTAATGAGTAAAAATGGTGAATTTTTATTCATTAAGTGTTCGTGATCGTGCATGAGTGTTGGTGAATAGTACAATGTCGTTAAACGTGAATTTTTCGTGTTGTTTCAAAACTCCATAGAAGGTTCTAGTAGAGTTTTCACCACTTTATTGGGGCATGACATGAACTTGACCGTGACTTGCTTTGCTTGATATAGACTATGACTGAGACTTAATTTAATTGTGAATTATTTGATATCACTTGAACTATTACAATACTTGACACTGGCTAAATACACAACGTCTGGAGCCAAAAAATAATAGGAAAAAAAAGGGTATGTTGACTATGTTGGAGTTTTGGCGGGAACGTGAAGAAATCATGTCGTGTCATTTTATTATTTTCCATTACTTGTGTTATTTCGAGTGTTAATGTGTAAAAACTGTGAATTTTTACCCGTTAAGTGTTCGTTAACATGCACGAGTGTTGGTGAATGGTATAACGTCGTGAAACGTGAATTTTCGAGTTGTTTCCAAAACTCCATAGAAGGCTCTAGTAAAGTTTTCACCACTTTACTGGGGCATGACTAGGACTTGACCATGACTTGCTTTGCTCGATTTTGACTGTGACTATGACTTGTTTGATATTATTTAACAAAACTTGAAAATATATAAGTATACTTGACACTGGCAAATGCATAAGACGTGCGACGCCAAAATCCTCTCAGGGGGAAAAAGAGAAAATAAAAAAGGGTATGTTGTTGAGTATTTGGTTTGGTTTGGTTATTTTAGATTCAAGTTTTATTTTGTGGTTTAAATACCTATAAAGCTAATGTAGTACTGCTATCATACGTACGTAGTCTAAATGTAAATAATTCCTCACATTCATAATAATATCATATAAAGATAATTGTTTACTATAATATTAAATCCATTGTTATGGACAGGTTCCAGTGAACCTGAACTCTAGGTCACATGTTACAGCTGGAACTCGTGAATGGATTCTTCTTCCGACGGGAGCTTCGCCTGGACTGATGATTCTCAAAACTCCACTGACAACGAAATTATGTAAGGACCATTCATCTCTATTAAATTATTATCTAAAAAAGTTATGACCAGGTCTTGCACCCTGAAACCAAGCTATTAAGTACACAATTATGTATTGGGGGTAGTTTATAGATATCTGGTACCTGCGTAGAGGAGCGAAGGGAAGTCCGCACACCAATCCCCTGCTCTATGAAATCTATACTTTTTGAGTTATTTTTTTTTGTACTTAACCTCACTTTATTTTCACTGGGTTTAATCCTTATAATAAGAGGTCATGGGGGGAAGAGAACGGGAAAATCCACCCTCGCAACTTCTCTGTCTGGGAAATAGTTTTTGATATATTTAAGAATATAATTAGAATATATTAAGATATTTCTGTCAATCTTTTCGACCTAACCAACTCATGCTGGACTCCGGGTGGGCTCCCGCCAGAAGCTCTTGCCGTCGCTCCTGAGTGTTGCTTTGCCACACTCGACCTTTGCATCGCTAGGCTTCGAACCTCCCACGAGCTTCAGGCTCCCACATTTTTTATATACACTCTAGGGGTGTCACGCACAAGACTGCTGGGAATCGAGGTGCTCTGTGTCGGATGTGTCACGCATTTCGACTTAACTTACTCAAATAGGGGTGCCCCATGATGGATCTGTCTCGCATTTCGACCTAAACTTTTCAAATAGGGGTGCCCTTAACTTAATCTACTCAAATCGTAGTGCCCCTTGTTGGATCTGTTACTCATTTCGAACACAACCTGTTTATTTTACTGGTGTTATGTTTTTTTTCACACATTTTGTACATGATTTTGACAAGAAACCACTTGACAACATACTATTTTATCAGAATTTGGTCGGTTCGGCTTCAAAATAAAAATTAACCGCTATTTTTCCCGGTTACGCTATAACTTGAGAAAGGTTGAACGGAATTTTTGATTTATTTTTTGTTGTGTTCGTAATTGTGAGGACAAGGTTTTTATGAAGAGTTTAGCGAGGCCGAAGTTCGAGCTTCGCAGGCATAAGTTAGAATGAAATAAAAATTGTATCTTACTTGTTACTTACACTTGTTGTTAAATCAGGGTGGGATTGTATATAATACCTACCATTATTTGATACATTTAATGAGACCATCATTTCATAATGTAATGTAACATTTCCAGTAACATAAACATGTCCAGGTATCTAACGCTTTGTTCGAGTTCTTTATCTGGTGGTAGGTAGTCGTGGGAGATATTCCTCTTCACTCTGTACAGGTTTTCATTGTTTGAAGGGGTTTTCTTGTCAGACTTCTTTCTTTCTTTTTCGAAGTAGTTTATATTAAGTATGTGTTCATATAATATTAATTTGAAACAAAGATTGGATTTGCTCTTTCAAGGATTCCCAAATTTTGTTATGTTAGAGATTCAAATGGTTTTGTAATCTACCAATATGCTGAATATAGTATTATCTCTTAATGTATTCTCTGTACTTTTCAATAAGCTGCCTTAGCACAAAGATAATTATGATCTACTAGCTGCGACCCGCGGTTTCACCTGCTACTCTACAGGAACAGTACATTTTTTCAGGATAAAATGTAGCCTATGTGTTATTCCAGGGAATAAGTTACCTTCATACCAAATTTCATCCAATCCGTTTAGCCATTACAGAGTTGAACGGAAACAAACACACTTACACACAAACTTTCGCATTTATAATATTAGTGTGATAGTGGAAAAATTTACTTCTGAATCTTGCTTGTTTTCTTGGCTGGTTCATTTCCAAGGAAGTTGCGATGTACGGTATAAGACTGTAGAAGATATTATACAGTGTTGCAATGAGGCTGATAGTTCTGTAATTATTGATTTGGTCTTTATCTCATTCCTTATGTAGTAGGTATCGAGCACACATTCTACAGCTACAAATAATTTTGCGATTTTAAATTGTAACTGATGTTATATTCTTGATATTTATCATGTTTTATTATTATTTCACATATTTATTTTCTTTCTTAGATTTTGGTTTTTTACAATACTAATAAAAAAATATAAATGTTATAAAAAACCTAAGCCTAGAGTCCCGCTGGCGGCGAGGCAAGGTCCAAGCTACCGGCGGTGTCAAGGATGAGCCCTCTGCATCTGGCCCTTCACCCAACCGTCTAGGGAGAGCTTCTTGAGATGTTGGTCGAGGCTCTTCGTTATAAGGCCGTTCGCCGAAACGACTCGGGAAAATGATCGTCAAGTCGACATCGCACATTGCAGTAACCTCATGAGCCAAGTCAAGGTACTTGCTGAGTTTGTCCTTCTCGGCTTTCACGAGGTTTTCGTCATGGTGATGTTGACGAGCACTGCCCGTCGTTGGGACCGGTCGACTACCAAGATACCATGTTTATTGGCGACAATAGTCCTGTCCGTGATAATAGAGCGGTCCCAATAGAGCAAAGCACGACCATTCTCGAACACTGGCGCTGGTGCGTACTTATAGTACGGCACCTCAGATCCTGGTGGATGATCCTGGCTGATTATTATTATTATTATTGAAATGTTTTTTTTTTTAAATTAATTTGACATACTTTATAATTTATTAACATCATTTAATTATGTAATTGGTTCGTACATGAAGTACATTGTATCAGTAGATACAAAAAGTTTATTTTTATGAACAATAATTTTTGTGACCTGTAATAATTTGTCGCCAATAAATATGATTATGATTAGGACAATAGTTTCGCTCCACTTTGTTGGCATGATATCTGTTTCTAAAATAGCCTTAATGAGAACAGTTAGTGGATCTATTACGGCTTCTGTTGTATCTTTCAATACCTCATCGTCGCCGGGGGCTTTTTTCCTTTTCAGTAATAAAATAGCTAGTTCTACTTGACATTTTAGAATATTTGGTATATCTTCATCTGGCTCTCCTAAACTGACCCACTGTTTGAGTTGTCTCATCTGTCTCATGTCTCTGTCCCTGTTGTCTCAATCTGTTTAAAGTTTTGGTAAAATTCTGTGGCACAATATGTTTAAGCGCTCGGTTACCAATATATCATTTAAATTATTACAATATTATTATGGGAGAAAAAAAGGACAACAATTTTAAAATTGGCAAATTCAACTTAGTTTAGCAGAACCGACATGATTATGGCTCGCTACCTGTACTATCTGATGCCGCACGCCGCAGGCCTGTCTCACACCAAACACGAAGCGTTCATCGCAAGTGACAGTGGCCACTACCCGCCTCGTCGCAGGTCTTGTATGCCTGCAGTTTGCACTATGGGGACTTGTCTCTATACTTATACGTCATATTGTATTGTACTCCAAAAGCACAATACATCTATGTTCCTTTATCTGTTAGTGTTCTAGTTCATTTCAGTGTTACTACCAATGATTATTTCTGTTCTCAATAATATGTGGTCGATTACAACATGGATGCAATGTTATATTTTACTTCTTCTCGCCATAACTGAAGTAGCAGAACATTTTAAAAACTTGGCGATGTACAATTCATTACCTACTCGTATGCTACGATAAGATTTTAAAATAAAAATGTGTTTTTTATTATGACGTTACAGGGCTAAAACCAATCCCGGCATAAATCAATCCGGTGAGGAATCGGAGTCAGGAAAGACTTACAAGAAGAAACTTCAGCAGAAACTATTCTCGGGCACCGCAGACGACGAGCCCGACTCGGGGCCACCCCTCGACCCCCGGCCCGGGAAGAGGAAGCCGTCGCGACAACGGTCGGATGTCGATAACGGTCAAAGTCCCGCGAAAAAGCGAGTTAAAACAGAGCCAGAGAGCGACATCGATATACCAAAAAAGAAAAAGAAAAAATCATCAGATTCAACCGGCGACCCGTACGATGAAAACTTTTTGGATTCAAAAGTAAAAAATGAACGAGGCTTCGCCGTTCCGTCTCCAGTCAAAGGGAAGAAAAAGAAACGGAGAGCGTCCGGTGCGAACGATACATCTACGAACAATGGAGATGCGGAAGCACCGGAACCGCAATCGTCATCGGACTCGAAGGACGCTTCCGACGGCCGGGTCGCATTCGAGGATTCCTCGACTCCGGGCTCCGTTCGTGCGGACGAAGATGAATATGCCGTAATGAAAGCTAAGAAGAATAAAAAGAAATCCATTAAAAAATCTGATAGGTCAGTGGGGGATTACGTGCAAAATGGCGCCGAAGAAGACGACTTAAGCGTACGCGAAACTACCGCCACCGAAGGGCACGTATCGACGTCGGACGAGGCGGCGCCGGACGCGCGCGGCCGCGACGTCCGAAAACACAAGAAACGGGAAACGGTCGACGGTAATCGGAATCGTCCCGGCGGACGGATAAACTCTGAAAATTTATTTACCAAGCGCAAATCGAGGATGTCCGAAAGAATACGATTCGAAGAAGAGGACGACTCGGATGTTCAGGTGAAAAGTAACAGCACCGAGACTTCCACAAAATCGACGGTCAATAAAAAAATTATAAATTTCTTAGAGTCCAGCGTCGGTCTCAGACCTTTCCGCGCGGAGCTTCCGAGCGCTGTCCGCCTCGCCGCGGACGACGACGTGTGGGTCGTGCGCGGCCCCGCGCACCTCCGGCCGGCGGCCTTCCGCGGCGCCACCTGGCGCCTGCACGACAGGTGCAGGATCAAACTGGACGGGCAGACGTACGAGGGGGACGTCGGCGACACCGGCACCGACGTCGCCGTCTCCAGCTCGGACGGGGAGAGGGCGCTCATCAAAAACGTAACGATAAACGGATGCATCAGGTTGCGGAGGAAGCCGCCCAAAGCTCACATCCGGGAGGACGGCATGATGGTGAACAAGCAGACCGACTTCATACCGCTCCCGGACACTAAGTGTCGACACCCCCTCTTCGGCTCGAACTACAAGAAGGATATGAAGCTCCCTTCCGTGGTGGCGGAGCGCCTGCGCGCGGCCGGGGCCGCCCGAGCCGCCGGAGCCGCCCTAGGGAAGAGGAAGAAGCGGGGCCGAGAGAAGCCACTCGAGGAGCGACCGGGGCCGGGGTCGGGGTCGGGGTCGTCCGCCGCTTTCAAGATGGAACACAACACGGGCGGAGAGGAAGACCTCACGCAATCGATGATCATTACTAAAAAGAAGAAAAAGCGAAAACACAGCGACGCAGAGGAGCAGGAGCTCGCCCCGCGACCCACACCCACACCCAGACCCGAGCGAACCAAACGAGATCTGGAATCTGCAGACGCGTGGGACTCCGAGAAAGCAATAGAGGAAAATCTATTCAATTTTTAATCTACTAAATATTATATTCGTACATAGTTTAAACACCTACAGAGTAATTTGAATACAAGATTGCGTGTGTTATAGCTCGCTAACTATTATTATAGTAGGTCATTTTTTAGCCTGAACGAGTGAAGATTTGTTTTTGTAATCGAGTATCTCTTATCCCCATTCATTAATTTACCTATTTATTATAAGTAAAATCTAAGTAAATCCTAATACTATAAATTCAAAAGTAACTCTGTCTCTCTGTATGGGTGTTTGTCGCGTTATCACGGTTAAACTGATAGATAGATAAACTCTTTATTGTTCACACCAGATCGTTCATAACTAGGACAGAAAACAAAACATTTTAACTAGTGTAACAAATGGCGGCCTTATCGCTGAAAGCGATCTCTTCCAGGCAACCTTGGGATGGAAAGGATTGCGGGGTGTACAATAATGGAAATTATGTGACATGACAAATATACTCTAAATTACACTAAATACTCGTATAAACATATTACAAACTAATAGTAATACATACTAATACATAAATAACTTATGATACGTGACTAAATATACTAATAAATAACACCAATAAAATAATATAGACATCATAACAGTGTCAACGAGGTGGCAAATGTGAAAGATAATTCTTCTGAACATGCTCCTTGAAAACAGCGACAGAGGGAGCAAGTCTCATCTGCACAGGTAATGCGCTCCACAACTGGACTGCCCGGAATGCAAACTACTTACCATTCAAAGTTTCACAACGTGCGGAAGGCGTCTTCAGGCAAAGGTTATCCTTGGACCTGACAGGTAAAGAATGAGACGAGTACCAGAAGGTAAAGCGTTCTTTTAAGTAGTGTGGAGTAGATGTGTTGAATAGTACATTATAGAGAAGAGAGAGGATGTGAGCATTCCGACGAAGGCGAATAGGTAGCCACTTGAGCTTTACACGAAATTGGGAAACGAGATCATATTTGCGTAAACCAAATATGAAACTGATACAATAATTTTGGAGGCGCTCAAGTTTTTCTAGCTGGTCTTCTGTGAGGTCAAGATAGCAGGATGGGAAGAAGAGACTGTGCGAGCGCAACTTTAGTGGCAGTGGGTAAAAAGTTTCGGAGTCGTCTTAGTGAATCACCAGATGCAAACAATTTACAGCTGATCGTCTTTAAGTGAGTGTCCCAGCTTAAAGTACGATCGAACATCTGCTGAACGGATCGAGCTGAGTTTTTGCATAGATATAGCGTTAGGGTAGGAGACGGACGAAGGCTAAATTTTTGTAGAACCACGCGAACGATGTCTCTCAATCCTCAAAAACCCCAAAAGCTCTCAGACAGAACCATTAAGTTAATGGAAGACCGGACTGAGATGCGACTGCAATCTTCAGCTGACATGTCGGAATATGGCGAGCTTAATGGACGAATCTCCAAGTCAGTGCGACACGACTCGCGGTCCTATAATACAAGTTGTATGGACGCACTTGAGTGGAAACAGGGCTCCAATGTGTTCGCAAACAATTCGTCTATCGGCCAAAGCCAAATGACGATGTTGAAGACCAGTGTTGTTCTCCATACAGCAATTGTCGTATTATACGGCTTTTAGGCACGATGCGCTTCAAATATACGGCATACGGCAGCACTTCCAAAGCCGTATAATATTTGTATGAAATATACGGCAATCCATGAAAGAGTTATCAAAAACTGTCATTACTAATTTTTCGTGTAACGTAACGCACCGAGTTCCCGGAATTCCCCGTTGAACAACGCTGAACACAATGAACAAGACACAATTGAGATCTTGGACTAATAAATGAGTGGTTTGTGTTTACTTCCTTTCACTGAGCTTAGAGAAGGTGTTACGATGAGTGAGCGGTGATACCTCAGAATTTTTTTAAATCAAAGGGTGATATGAACTTATTTATATAAGAGAAGAAGGGATACCATTTCCAATTAAAAATAAGACATAACTTTTAGCCACAATTCAAAATCTATCTGGAGACCAGTAAAAAAAGCTAAATATCATAATGTTACTATGAAAACTGACGTGGTTTTGAAACATTTTGTTTTAATAAAACGGGAATACTCACGTTTAATTGAGTCGGTTATTCCGACTATAGTTTCGATCACATTCGGTGACCTTTATCAAGGAATGCTCAGCGAGACACGCGCGCGACCTCGTCTTGCCTTGCACGACGCAAGTGCAAGTTGAGTGCAAGGCAAGACGAGGTCGCGCGCGTGTCTCACTGAGCATTCCTTGATAAAGGTCACCGAATGTGTTCGAAACTATAGTCGGAATAACCGACTCAATTTAACGTGAGTATTCCAGTTTTATTAAAACAAAATGTATCATAATGTTGTATACAAATTAATGAAAAAACTGGAACATACGGCAATTTTTTTAATTTTGTCCTAAAATACGGCAATTTCCAGGTGTACGTACTGCAGCCCCAAAATCGACTTGAAATAACACTGCTGAAGACCGAGAACGGCAGTATCATTTCGTCGAAAACAGATTCTGAAAGAGCTCGAGAGGTTTTACAGACAGTTGTACACCTCGACACGAACACCCATTGTCAGTAGCCAGGAGTCCAGAGACGAACTAACCTGGCACTACACCGAGGACATCGCAGACATCGGCCTGCACGAGATTAGAATGACTCTCGAGCAGCTTAAAAACAACAAGACGGAATAACGAGCTTCTAAGAGCGGGTGGAAAATCGGTACTTTTAGTCCTTCAGAAGCTATTAAATTCCGTCATACTTGAGGGTACCACGCCAGAAGCATGGCACAAGTGTGTGGTGGTGCTGTTCTTCAAAAAAGTTGATAACACCTTACTGAAGAATTATAGGCCCGTCTCGCTCCTAAGCCATGTTTACAAGCTGTTTTCGAGAGTTATTACGAACCGTCTCGAACGCAGGTTTGATGACTTCTAGGCTCCCGAACAAGCCGGGTTCCGTAAAGGCTTTAGCACCAAGGACGACATATATACGCTCCGCCAGATCATACAGAAGACCGAAGAGTATAATCGGCCATTATGCCTGGCGTTTGTGGACTATGAAAAAGCCTTCGATTCCATCGAGACCTGGGACCCTATTCCTGTGCGCTCGAGATTATCTCGGTCACTGTCTCTCTAATTTAGAATTTCCATTAAATTCTAAATTGGAGAGTGACCGAGATACTAATGTCATTTCTCCGAATAGGGCCCCTGGGCGGTATAGCAGTCCCTTCAGCGATGTCATATCGACTATAGGTATATCGAGGTGATGAAGTGTTTGTACAGGAACGCCACCATGTCAGTCCGGTTGCAGGACGAGAGCACGAAACCAATCCAATTGCAGAAAGGCGTGAGACAGGGAGATGTTATTTTTCCGAAACTGTTCACGACCGTTTTGGAGGACGTTTTCAAGCTCTTGGACTGGAACGGATTCGGCATCAACATTATTAGCGAATACATCACTCACCTTCGTTTTGCCGATGACCACAGAATTCTCCTTATAAAATAGTAAGTATACGTAAACACTATAAGTATTTCAAGGCTATTGACGAACGATATGATCAGTAGTTTATTTCGATTCCCGGCCGAGCAGACTTTTGGATTGATGAATTTAAGTGACTGCTTTGGTTCTGGGTATACTAACACTCAGCCAAAGAATTCCGATGACATAGTAATCATGGCAGAGTCGCTAGAGGACCTCAATAATATGCTCAACGACCTCAGTAGCATTTCCCAACAGGTGAAAGTTTGTGTGTAAGTAGTATGTAGTAAGGTAAGTATGTAAGTGTGTTTGTTTCCGTTCAACTCTGAAACGGCTGAACGGATTTGGTATGGAGATAGCTTATACATTGGATTAACAGATAGACTACTTTTATCCCGAAAAATTTAACGGTTACTATATATATTAAGTTTGCCATCATAACCCCCTTGACATTTATATGCAATCTGAGCATCGAGTCCGGGGTCTTCCGGGAGACTGTTGGAAAGTAGCTGTCATCATTCCGATTCACAAAGGTGGTATCAAAAATACTCCAGATAATAACAGACCAATATCCCTACTCTGCATATTTTCCAAAATTCTGGAAAAGGTTGTGAACAAAAGACTTGTACACTATCTCGAGAAGAATTGCCTCCTATCGAGCAAACAGTTTGGCTTCAGAAGAGGCAACTCCACGGAAGATGCTGTGAGACTTCTAACCAATACCATATCTTCAAGTCTTGACTCCGGCAAGCGGTGTGTTGGAATTTTTCTTGACCTCGCCAAGGCGTTTGACTCTGTCTCAACCAAACTACTTCTAAAAAAACTTGAATCTTTTGGTATCCGTGGGAAGGTGCTAAAATGGTTTCATGCCTACTTGTCTGAGAGGCGTCACAGAGTGAGGATAGGAAATTTGATGAGTGGCGAGCTAGTGAACGAATATGGAGTCCCACAAGGTAACATATTAGCACCAACACTCTTCATTATGTACATGGATGACATCTTAAACTAACACTACGAAACGCCTCACTAATATGTTATGCTGATGATACTGTGGCTCTCTTTCACGGCTCAAACTGGAAGGAGGCTTTCGATTCGGCTGAAGAAGGCATATCCACGATACCCAGATGGCTTGACGCGAATATCCTGTCGCTGAATGTGAAAAAAACTAATTTCATAACTTTTCACATCACACGAGCAACTCTCCCGACCATGGACAGTATCAAAATTCATTCTACTAGCTGCGCTCGGTCTATGACAGCGGTTGGCATGCAATCTGGTTTCTGAATTTGTAATGGCATCAATAGAGTCACTTCCACTAAATACCTGGGAGTGATGGTTGACCAAAACCTAAACTTTAAAAACAAACATATTCATATGTTATCGAACGTAAGAAGTAAGAACATTTATTTACCTAATGAAACAACTCCGCCGCGGCGCCGACATCAAAATTCGCAAACTTATATACGTAGCATTATGTCAATCTGTCCTACAGTATTGCATAGGAGTCTGGGGTTCTGCAGCAAAAACGGCTTTTAAGGAGTTAGAAATAGCTCAAAGATCCGTGTTAAAGGTGATGTTAAACAAGCCGCGACTATACCCAACTAACTCCCTCTACAACGACTCAGAACTATTGCGAGTGAGGCAGCTCTTCATAAGCCAAGCGATAGTTCATGCTCACCGGCAGAGACCTGCTCAAGGCAAAAGTAAGCGCAAACACACCTCTACATTTCACCTCCCCAGAGTAAAAACTGAGTTTGCAAGACGTATGCCAAATTACTCCTACGTTTTCCTTTACAACAAAATCTCTAGTATTTGCAAGATCGCGGATTGTAACATTTTTATTGCTAGGAAAATCGTTACCAAGTGGCTTCTCACACAATACTACGATGAAACCGAAAGTCTGTTACTCAAAATAATATCAAGGAACACGTTTTGTGAATTTTCTTCAAACCTCCCTCCTCTCCTCCCCTGTTCCGTTCCCGTTCCGTCCCTGTTCCTCCCTTCATAATATAGGTAGTTTAGTTTTCTCTATTAAATTAAAATTCATATATAAAATTTTTCCTCAGAGTTGCATCAAATTAGTTAAAAGTATCAGAAAATCAACGGACCCCAAAATACAGGCTCGGCCTAGTTTGGGGCCCACTGGTAAATCTTTGTAATATTTATTTTTATCTTTGGTAATAAAATTATTATTATTATTATTACTGTAGGATAGCGGGTGAAACTGCGGGACGCAGCTACTTAGTAGGTCTATAATTCTTTAGTAGTTCTGTGCAAAGATTACTGTGTTCTGTGAAAAGTAGACCTCGCGAGCACAAACTTTTTTGCACAACCTCAATTCTACAATTTCGTAGTTATTTTTTATTGGTGGGGTATTTCCTCCAAAAGGGAGAGATTTTGTTGCGGCGCCATCTACCGGCCGGTCAGAAACATTCGGCATTCGAATTTCGTGGCCTGACCTGACATCGTGTGATAGAGATGGCTATATATAAGTTTCTGGGGGAGCGAAAGGGAGAAGCTATAACCTTAATAGTTTGTTTCTTTTGCTCCCGTGAAATTCAAGTCTAGCTGTCCCTTTCACACGGTGTCAGGTCAGGCTTGGGACCCTATTCCTGTGTGCTCGAGATTATGACGATCACCGTCTCTCTAATTTAGAATTTAATGAGAGTGAGAATGACCGACATAATCTCGAGCGCACAGGAATAGGGTCCCGTGTAGCGAGGCCTTAAGGTGCAACGTTTCACTCAGCGCGCGAAATTCAATCTTGCGTTTTTTGCCAATTACAGCTTAATTACTCATTGTGGGTTCATGGAAACTAATTTTGCGATAATAAATAGATTGTTTCAAGAAATTACACCAACTGAAAATTCAAGTTGAAAGCTAGTATAAGTACATTTGTCACTAAACCAAAAATCAAGATGAAAATCAGCTTATTGAAATTTGTAGCTAAACCAATGATATCTAGGTAATAATTTTACCCGTAATTTCCTAAAACAACTTATTTGTTGTCGCAAAATTGGTTTCAATAAATCCACGACGAGTAATTAAGCTGTTATGGACAAAAACGCAACATGGCCTCGCTACATGGCCTGACCTGACATTGTTTGAAAGAGATGGCTATATATAAGTTTCTGGGGGAGCGAAAGGGAGAAGCTATAACCTTAATAGTTTGTTTTTCTGCCAACGTGATGACACTGTTCCTTGCTTCGTGTTTGTTATCGTCACAGATGAGTTCA
Organism: Apocheima hispidaria; assembly: GCA_947579745.1. Classification (NCBI taxonomy): domain Eukaryota; kingdom Metazoa; phylum Arthropoda; class Insecta; order Lepidoptera; family Geometridae; genus Apocheima; species Apocheima hispidaria. Next base: position 16,197,049 of record OX388151.1, on the reverse strand, counting down.
TCTGTGTTATCGTCACAGATGAATAGGTTCATCTGTGGTTATCGTTATTCATCTCGGTGCAACTATGCCCTATGTTTCAGAAAAAATCACTAAAAATAAAAATGGCGGCTATTCCAAAATGGCCCAATTGCCAAAATGGCCAAATTGGGGACCCCTATATGGGGGTGATTTGTCGATGAAGCTGACTGTTCTATACGCCCTTCAAATATCGCTAATATTAACTCCAATACTCTATATACTTACTTACCTGTGACTGTGATTCACTCGTTATTTCTTTGCTTACTTCGTTCGCGTGGACATTAAAAAAGTATCTGAAGTCAAAGTTATTTATTGATAAATATTCATCTACAAGTCAAAAATAATAAATAAATAGTTAATCTATCTAACTACTTATATATATACATTTTTTTTAAATATTTTGCTGTTTGATGTAAGTAGGTACGTTATGCTTATGTTTATGTTAATAAACGCATTTTTCATGTCATGTCATTGTTCACACTAAATTTGAAAAAGAGTCTACACAATTGGCTGCCTTATCGCTCAAAGCTATATTATATATTCCAGGCAACCTTGGGTGTAGAACGATGGAGATTGAGATAAAATAAAAGTTGTTAGTTATTTTCGGGAAGGTCTTTGCGCATGTAAATTCTTATAATATCCGCGAAAGACGCATCGACCTCCAGTCCGAGACCGAGCGCCCGCTCGTTGTCAAAGTTAACGGGAAACGTGGCGACCATCCTCGCGACGGTCTCGTCGCGGCGGAAGCGCACGCGAGCCGCCGCCTCCTCGCCCGCCTCCGCGCGCAGCGCCGCCACCATGTCCCGCACCGACACGCGCAGCCCCGGCAGGTTCACGACGCGGCGCGCGCCCAGCGCCGCCGCCGGCAGCGCCGCCAGCCGCGCCAGGTTGCGCACCGTGGCGTGCGGGCTCGCCAGCCACAGCTCCTGCTCCGGCGGCACCGGCACCGCCGCCTCCAGCCCGGCCAGCGGCTCGCGCACCAGCCCGCTCGCAAACGACGTGACCGCGGCGTTGGCCGCGCCGGCGCGCACGCTCACCGTGGGCAGCCGCGCCACGCGCCCGTCGACGAACCCGCGCCGCGAGTACTCCTCCACGAGCAGCTCGGCGGCCGCTTTGGCCGCGCCGTAGGACGTCTGCGGCGTGACGACCGTGCGCTCGTCCACCGCCGGCGGCAGCTCGCCGCCGAACACGCCCGTCGTGCTGGCGAACACGAAGCGCGCCGCGGGCGAGCGCGCGCGCACGGCTTCCAGTAGGTGGCGCGTCGCGTCCAGGTTCACGGCGAGGCCGAGGTCGAAGTCGGCCTCCGCGCGGCCGCTCACCACGGCGGCGAGGTGGAAGAGCGCGCCGGCGCCGCCGTCCAGCAGGCGGCGCGCGGCGCCCGGCGCGGTCAGGTCGAGCGCGAGAGGGCGAGCGCGCGGGTCGGCGCGCGCCGGCGGCGCCGCCACGTCCGTCAGCACCAGCTCGGAGACCGGCAGCGGGCTGTCGTCGCTCAGCAGCAGGTCGGCGAGCCGCGCTCCCACGAAGCCCGCCGCGCCCGTCACTATCACCCTCATGGCTACCGCGCTACTCTATTATTACGATGCTATTATTTTAAGTGATCGCTTTTATTTGTGACTATCCTTTTACTTATCGTAGAGGTCGCCGCATACTTACTTATTTATCTAATGGAAACAATTTTATTTACTGAGGTTACTTATATAGCTGTTGGACACAGTTTTACCTGTCAATTATGTTTTTTACCAAAAATCTTACCCACATTTTACGGGATAAAATAAACATTTATTAAAGTATTTTAGACATAAGAAAAAAAAAACGATGTACTTACCCACATAGTTTTTTATTGTTATTTCAAGCTTTGAATTCAGTCGCGCGGTAGGCACAGATGAATTATTCATCCGTAGCGGTAGGTTACCCAACAACTAACAACTCTTCAAAACGCAAGCTACAAATTTGGTACGTGTGTTGTGTTTATTGTCTCGTCACTCACACAGACGCAAACTTATTGTGGCCAGTTAAAATGTTTTCCACTTAAAAGTTGGGTAAGTAATTGGTTGATTGGTAAAATCTGTTCCATACTTTTTTAAAGTTTCTTTTTCACTCACACTCAATATTTACAACATAGTTACTTACTATTCTAAATACAATCTAAACTTAAATAATTACACCAAAATAAAAAACAGATCTCAGGTCACTATCAGCGGGCAGGGTACCCAAAAGGCTGGTGAAGTTACCTCGTTAAATGCTAATTCTCTGGCCGAGGTAAGCACCAGCCCTTTGGTCGTTCCATACTTGATTTAAAAGTAAGGATATGCATATTTTAATCTTACCTACGTCTATGTCCTTAGGGTGCAACGTTTCGCTAAACGCGCGAAATTCAAATTTTCTTGCGTTTTTTGTCAATTACAGCTTAATTACTCATCGTGGATTTATTGAAACCAATTTTGCGACAATAAATAAATTGTCTTAAGAAATTACGGTTAAAATGATCACCTAGATAACATTGGTTTAGCTACAAATCTCAATAAGCTGATTTTCATCTCGGTTTTTGGTTTAGTAAGAAATGTACTTATAGCTTTCAACTTGAATTTTTGGTTGGTGCAATTTTTGAAACAATCTATTTATTATCGCAAAATTAGTTTTCATGAACCTCCGATGAGTAATTAAGCAGTAATTGTCAAAAAACGCAATAAAATTTGAATTTCGCGCGCCGTGCGAAACGTTGCACCTTAGGGGCCGTTCAAGTATTACGTAAGCATTATCGGGGGGGGGGGGGACACTTTGTTTTACTTATTTTGGATGACATGGGGGGTAGGGGAGTCTAGATGATGATTACGTCATCGGTAGTTATTTACTTTTTTACACGAATGGCAGCCCTCCAACTTAGAATCATGGATTCTGGTTTCATGGACTGAAGACTGTTAATTTGAATTTAATATGTGTACCAAAAATTTAAAATAAATTTGTTATGTTCGTAAGATTATAATATTTCTGTCCCTTACTATATGTTGAATACTGTATCAGTAAAATGTAATCTCTATCCTAAATCTATTTTCTTATTTTTAAAATTATGATTATAACATTAAAATTATAATATAAAAAAAATATATATTATAATTATTGAAAAATGTTTAGTACGTAATAGTACGCATGGGGGGAGGGGGTAAGAGCTTTGCTTACTTTTGCTGACAAGGGGGATGGGGGAGGGGGTAAATAATTGTAATAAATCTGCTTACGTAATACTTGAACGGCCCCTTACAAAAAACTAGCGGTACCGACGCCGCGGTGCGGACACGTTTTTTTTTTTTTTTTCAATACTGCTCCACAGACTCCGAGTCCGTGCCATTTATCAAATTTTACAAATATTTTATTATTTAAAACGGAATATAAAAACTAAAGACTTTACAAAAGGAATATAACAATTGTGCGGATACGTTATAATCGTTACCACTAACAAGTTGTTATTTAAGTTGTAATAAAAACAGAAAACACGAGTGCAAAAGAGTGCACCTGAAAGGCGGTAAAAATATTTAAGTATAATTTTGATTAACGCAGGGAGAAAAGTTACTTCCTCTTCGGCAATCGAATTTCTAAATCTTTTTACCTTCTTTTTCTGTCGGGTAATTGTTTTTATAAATATTATTTTGTTTTATAACTTTTTCAATATTTCTCTTATCCTATGTTTCCCAAGAGAATGTAAGGATTATAACGATACCACCTGAATCAGAGCAGTGACCGCGCCAGCATCGCACGGTGCCATTTATGGCACCAATGGAACGGCTTATATTTCGCAAATGTACTTGGTTTCTATAGACGCTATCTTTCTCTCGTAATATGCTCTTGACTATATTGAAGTAAAAATGAGTTCGATCCGTATTTTACGTAAAAGAGGAACAAACAGTCCAATAAACCAACAAACACACTGTCACATGTATAACATTAGTAGGGATAACGTGTAAAGTGTGATTTGATAACATAATTACTTACATAACCCGTAACATATCATAAATGTGACATGTTGTTTGTCTGTTTTCCTTTTCTGACAAAACAGAGACGGAATGTGATATAAGTAATAATTTTAAAAGAGAGTTTTACTAAGTTCCAAGTTTGTAAGCCACAGAGTAAGGGCCACCAACCCGATATGGATGTGTGACCGATTTGAGACGGCATTTATCTAAGTACGTGTTTCACCAACTCATCAATAATATAACGTTCATTTAAACATTTATTATTACTATCCTTGCTTTTATTTCCTCGCAGGAGGTGCATAACGTAGAGTATATAAGTACTCCTCGGGGATAAAGCTGCTCCCTCGCTACGCTTGCTCTAGAATCCTTCGTTTCCCTCGGGATTCATTCTTCTTCACTCTACTTTATCTCCCGTGACATGAGACTCCGTGGCGCATAATCTACTGACTATATCATATTGTTAACTGTTCATTTGGGAACACGAGGGCAAAATTAAATATAATAGATTTCTCGATTTTTTGTCCAATAATCCCCTTCACCTCTTATGCTCTGATGGTAAGGGTTTTAGGTCAAAAATTCCTAAAATCCCCTTCGCAGTGGATTGTTTGAGGGGATTTCTGGGGTAAGCCGAAGGTGAAGTAATTTTTTTTTGTCATTCTTTTTCCACATACTTAGATGCAATGACATTGAGCAATTCCGTACCAGCCAGGTATGTGCAATACACAGTAACTGTGTAACCCGACTGCCGAAGATAGAGGGCAATGTTTTTTGGGGTATACCTAACGTGACCAATTGACCATACGTCTCGCTTTGGGCGGGATAGTCCCATTTTCAAGATATCTGTCCCGCTGTCCCCACATCCAGGGCAAAATTGTCCCGCTTTTGCAAACTAACCAATTTATTTAAAATGTATTTTTCTCGCTCGCAACTCGCACGCAACGCGTAGCGTGGCCGTCGAGAGAACGCTCCGCGCGGGAGTAGGATATTTTAAAACTGATTTATTCAGCCGACAAATACAAAAATACTAACTAACAAGTCACACCACTGCACTGAGGCTTAACAACTCATTTAACCTACATAATTATTTTGTATTACCTAAGTGCTTTGTTTATTTTGAATTCATGTTCTACCCTCTATACTATAATAATGTGTTATATGTATTAATTAATATATTGTATATTTCTTAGTTGACTTATTTAGTGTAGAGTAAGTAGGTAAGTATTTAAGAGCATAATTAGTCTATTTATAATTTACACTGTCTGGCAATTCTTTGCCTTTGTTTTGCAATGCCCTACTGTGCCAGGGTACCCATATATTTTATAATTAGTCTTAAGTTTAAGTCACTAATTATTGTATGTGTGGTTAAGTAAAAATAAATAATAAAAAACTTGTAAAACAACAAATTTTATTTTTTTTCATCATTCTGCAAGAGATGTCCCGCTCTGATACAAAAAATAAATGGTCACGTTAGGTATACCCCGTGTACCTACGTAATTAGGTATCTATTTTGCGCGTTCCTATAGTTTGTTTTTCTTATATTATATACAATTACACCTATATCGTTATTGTATAAACGGCTTATGCGGCCTAGTTGCGGAGAAAAGCCCGCTCACCAAGTACCGTCGTATGAACGGCGACGTATGTGCCACCATGCACGGGCGCCGGCAGCAGCGTGCAAGAGGTTGCAAATGCACCGGGTGCTGGGGTATGGTGTTAGGTGAAAATGCATCTCCCTGAAAGTAGCAAGTGTAAGTAAAGTCCCATGTGTATGTAAGTAGGTATGTATCTGCATCAGCCTTTCTGGGATATCGGCCTTGCCGATATATATGGCGATATATGCTTGTTGGTTTGTTCGTTGCTGGTTGGTACGGGCCTGCTCGGGTTCGAACCCCCGACCCCACGAATATGAGGCGAGCCTGCTCCCACTGAGCTACCGCGACGCTGTATGTATGTACGTTGTAACGAAACGTTACATGTTTATTTAGATTAATATAAATAAACATTTTAAACTTACAACAAGTGGTGATAAAACTAGTATTTACAAAGCTTACATTCTATCCTTTCTATTTTTTTTAAATATAAAATTTAACTTCATAAACAAAACACATTCTAGGTAAGTAGCAAATCTATTCAAGCGCATGACCGACAATAACAGGTCGATGCGGGGCAGGTGAAGACTGAGGGGTGCCGCAGTGCCGGACGGTGCGACTCCCGCGCCGTGATTCCAGTGACGACTCGATCACAGCTCAAGCTGGTTTTGCAAATTAGCGGCCAGTCGTAAAATTATTCAGGTCAATAGGTCCCAGCGCATTAGGTGGACATTGAAAAATAACCTAATATTATATTCATGTGAAGTGATTTCCCGATATAGGGTGAGTTTTGAATGACACATAAAACACAAACTCTCATGATTTGCTATTATCCGTCATACTGTGTAATTTATATGATGCTAATAGTTATTTATTTTCAGCTTTGCCCATACTTTAGCTTTGCCCATACTTTAGCTTTGCCCATACTTGTCTTAATTATCATTTGCACACAGAAAAATACATCTTGTCATCGCTTGGAAATTTCCGTTGATACGAATATTTCATCACTTTAATTTTATTAACTACCTTGTATTTTAATTTATTTTTGCAAATTGCTTTATTTCTTTAACATTTCCAAGTAAATGGTCCTTCTTTGTGTTGTACCTTTTTGCCTTCAGCTTTACTAGCAATGTTAATAATTTTAACTCCGTTCTGATAGTACCACACGGCAAAACTACTATGTAAGTACTTGCACCTATTTTGTTCGTGTTCGTGATGCTGTCTGTGAGCCCTCAGAACGGAGGTTGGGGAACCATTTTCTATCAGCTTGGTTTTGTTCCCAGGTTTTACGATTACATTTGCCTCACGGATAAGGAATTCCATTTCGACACTGGGCAATTCGACCCGTGTCGGGAACTACAACCGACCTCGCTGCGCAATAGTGCCGAGGTCTACCAACCTCCCTTGCTGCCTGGCTGCTTACTGAGCTCTGCTCCAGCACCCTGAGGCCGTCTACCACCTTCGGCCGCCTTTCGACATAGGGAAGTACAGTGCTACGAAGTGAAAGCAGAAATTGATCTTCAGGTCGATCAACCACGACCCTATAAATTCATGTGCCCTCCTTCTGAGCTAGTTTGGTAAATTCATTTGTTTTATTCTATTTTAATTTTAACCTTTGTTTATTATTTGTAACGTAGATTCACTTTTTGCTGATTAAAATCTGGTTGTACTTATGGTCAAACCTTAGTTTCATTTTACTATCGTATTAGGTAGGATAAAAGCTAAGGGGCTGTGTACGACTAACCCGGTACAACGTATGGTATATCCTACAGAATCCACTTAAACCTTGGTTATATATATTTCGCGAATTCCAGTCTGGGCTCTCGGTCCACACACACACGTCCAAAACGGACCAATTTTGACGATATTTTTAGGCAATCAGCAGGTGATCCTGTGAAGTTCGTTAGTACCCCTCCCGCAAGCCGATTGACCGAACGGCTTGACCGATTGTGACGGTTCGAGTGAGTTTTCGTTGCATTCAAGTCAAGGCACAGATGAATCTGTGTGTCAAGGCAAGTTATGGAGTGACATAGTCTACAGGTACATTTTGCAGTCGGTATTTTGTTTTTCTTATATTATATACAATTACATCTACAGGATCACGGATCAAAAGTATAGGTAGATCTAGTTTGGTAACTGGTTCAAATTATTACGTAAAAGTTATGATCTGTCATGAGACAGACAGGGACGGACACATACAACGATACCAAATAAATATATGCGTACCTAAAGTTAATTTAAACTATTTTGTACTCTACAGGCAGTAAAAAATGTTTTCATTTTAGTTTAGTCTAGTCGAACCTCCATGAGCAACTTAATGCATATGTTTCATAAAGTGTAACTTCTGTTAGGGATCCATATTCTATAAAAAAAAAAAACAGGTATCTACAAACGCGGTCTCTTGTTATCCCGTAGGTAGACTATAATGTTTTACCTAATTTTAAAAACTTTATAAAATCAACTTTGTTTTATGTTTCCAAAAAAAAAAAGAAAAACCCAAATGGGAAGAATGGAAATATCGCCGACGTACTAAGTAGGTACCTTTATAGCACAGAATTATTTGGTACATAGGTATTATATGTTTTTATAAACTTGAGATCAGAAGCCGCGTGTAAAAGCTAGTACCTAACTAATAAGTAGTTACTTATATGTATAAGATAACACTTTTTAGCCTTGGGCCTTGTGTCAATGTTTTTACATAAGCAGTTCGGGACATGACCTGTTCGATAATTATATAATATATTATGTAAATAGGTAAGTACGTATACTACCTATTTACATATATTACGGTGTCAATTCGTTTGTGCCATCACCACTATCATATTTGGCAGATCAAAAACTAGCAAATAATTTAAGTCCTGTCAGATCAGTTTTGTTTAGAGATCGGCATTGTTTAAGTATTTACATAGAGGTATAATCATGGTCACAGATGAATGAATCATGGTATAATATTCTCTGAATGTCTCCCACATACTTACCTACCTAAAAATAAATATAACTAAGTATTTTATTACTTACGTGTGAGAAATGAGTTTTTCAAGTTATATTGAAAATGGGTTCTACCACCTACGTACCTAGGTAGGTAGGTACCTACACGACTAACTAAGTACTATTACATTACCCGTGACCCCCACAACTACAGGAGATCACGTCGTGCTCATGGAGGTTTGACTAGACTAAACCAAAATAAAAATATTTTCTGCTGCCTGCAGAGTACAAAATAGTACAAAATAGTAGTAAATAGTGTAAATAAGTTGCTAAATACTTACATTATTAATGAGATCAATGGATTTCTTAAAGTTAGGTAGAGAATCGCTTATGTTTAAATTATGATTTTTAGCAAGGCTGTTGTAGTCCTACAGAGCCTAGGCAAACCAGAGTAGAATCCTAAGTTACTTCTGCAGTATGGTACGTTAAAGAAATTGTAAGTTTTGTTGCTTGGAAGGCGGGATGGTGCATTGACTCGTAACTCATTCAGTAGGTGTGTACAATCGATATTACCATTAACGAGCTTATGAAGGAAGCGTAGATTGCAGGCCTTACGTCTGTTTGAAAGAGGCATCATTGTATAATGTTTAAGTCTAATAATATAACTTTGATATTTTTTTGCTAAATTATCAGCGTAAGATAGATGGTATAAGAAGCGCTGCTGTACACTTTCAAGCCTTTTTGCATATACCTCATAGTGCGGATTCCAAACCACTGAGCTATATTCGAGGGTGGAGCAGACGAGAGAATTAAATAAACGTATTTTAGTTGAAGATTTTTTGAATTCTTTCTATTTAGTAGTACAAAACCTAGCATTTTGAAACCTTTCGGGACAATATTGGCAATATGTGCATTAAACTTGAGTTCACTATCTATAATGATGATTTAATCACGGACGCGATCTACTTTCACTAGTTCATAGTGGTTCATAGCCTTCAATCACAGTATTGTCCTTATAAATAAGGTCTCTCCTTATAAATAAGGTCCAGAAGGATAGTCTTAGTCTCCATACACAGTCTCCATACAAACATGATTTTGAAATGGGTCATAATTTTTGACAGTCTTTTTGGTCATGACATTTTAAGCTTTCCATTAAAAAGTGATTACCCATTTGGTCGGGTAAATAAATTTTGATTGGAGTGATTTAAGTTATATCACAGTGGTTCTTAAATAGGCTTTTATATATATATTTTTCATCCACATTATTGTTATGTTAAATAATGTGAGGTTTATATTTCCAATTTATTACGATGGAAATGGAATGCTCTAAATTCGCAAATAAACGAATACGCAACTTTCGCTTATTAGCGGATTTATCTTTTTTGAAACTGTCAGACTATTCTGCAACCTCAAGTAACACGCATGTGAAGGTGCAAACCTAAGAGTATGTGCATTTTTCTTGCAGACCCAAAAACCCACAACCACACTAAGCAAATTTACATTCTTACATTATTAGGAAGGTACACAATTTTATTTCTAAAAAAATTGCAATACAATTGTGTCATATCGTGACACGCTAATTGTAGGCTTCCGTAGGGTTTTAATTTGTTGGAGAAGTGATTGGTGAAACATTTCTATTTGTTGTTGATAATTATGCGCCGACACATTTTTTAGGCAAAATTATGAAAATGATGTATTATAGGTAAATTAATATTGGTGGAAACATATATATTATCTGGGTCTCTAGGAAACTAAAGAAAGTTGGGAAATTACATAAAATATCTGGCAGCACTACAGTTCATTTTATCCAAGTCAATGAGGCGTTTTTAAAAAAAAAAAAACCTGGTTATAAAAGTTTTTTTTTTTTTTTTTTTTTCTTTCCTCCTAAGAGGATTTTGGCGTCGCACGTCTTATGCATTTGCCAGTGTCAAGTATACATACATATTCTCAAGTTTTGTTAGATTTCAAACAAGTCATAGTCACGGTCAAAGTCGAGCCCAGCAAGTCACGGTCAAGTCCAAGTCATGCCCCAGTAAAGTGGTGAAAACTTTACTAGAGCCTTCTATGGAGTTTTGGAAACAACATGAAAATTCACGTTTCACAACATTATACCATTCACCAACACTCGTGCATGTTCACGAACACTTAACGGGAAGAAATTCACCGTTTTTAAACATTAACACTCGAAATAACACAAGTTTTGGAAAATAATAAAATGACGCGACATGAATTCTTCACGTTCCCGCCAAAACTCCATAAAAGTTGTTAGATTTTTTTTTTTTTTTTTTTTTTTCTTTCTTGGCATCGCACTCTGTGCATTCTGCCATTTTCTGTATTAGGACTTGTGTTTTTTAAAAACGGGGAAACCATAAGTCGCGAAATAATTATAGGAAGAAAAAATTAACTTTAGGAGAGGAATATGGATCAGGAAAGTAGGATTCATGGTAATTACAATTTTATGTTATTAGATAAAAGAAAAATAGATATGGAATAATAAATATTTGGATCAAGGGAAGCAAGTAAACAAAAAATATTAGTAGGAAAGGTAACATGAAGGGAAACTAAAGATTCATAAAAGGAGGAAACATCATTATTTGAACAACAAAAGAATAAGTGATTTAAATCACCAATGCCACTTCCACATTCGCAGGCAGCAGAATCAATTATATGAAGCCTGGCAAGGTGAGCTGGGCTACATACATGGCCCAATCTCATTCGTATTAATGATGATGTAGCACGTTTACTTAGTATTAGATCAAAGAACCATGGTCTCAACTGAATATTAGGTTGGAGACTGAAATAGAGTTTTCCTTTTTTAGATACACTTTTCAAATATGCTTTATCCCAAGCTTTCTTCAGAGAAAGCTTAGGTAGAGCAACCAGGTCGTGGCAGAAAATAGTGTATGGGAAACGGTCACCACAAATTACTGCTTGATTTGCGAGTAGATCAGCCTTTTCATTTCCATGTATCCCAGAATGACTGGGAATCCATGCAAATGAAATAGAATGACCGTTTAGAACACATCGATATAACTCTTCCCTTGCTTTGATTATTGCCGGATAGTAAGTTTGTCGTTTAAAGGGGAACTTAGATAATGAATAAAGAGCGCTCAAAGAATCTGAAAATATCACTGTCTGAGAGAGTTTCATTATGCGAACATATTCAATAGCCTTAAAAATACCATAACATTCTCCAGTAAAAACAGACGTTTCTGGGGGAAGTTTAATTTTCTGCACAATCTTATATTGTGAATGGTATATACCAACACCTACCATACCTGTGGAAGAGTGTTTAGAGGCATCACAATAGACTTGATGCCACCCGCGCCAATTTTCATCAACTTTGGCATTAAACTTGATGTTTGCAATAGGATCGTGTTTTTCAATTCCGAAGTTTAGGATTACATTTGGCGAGAAAGTTAATGCATTATAATTACAAGAAAATATTGGAAGATTTTGAGATCGGTAAACGGGTGCATCTAATGACAAATATTTTCTAAAACTTAAAATTAGACATGGCGGGGATTTATGACGCCAATAAGGAGATGACTCTACCAAATCTGAAAGATAGTACAGATTCTGTACAAGAGGATGCTCAGAAAACTGTAAGGAACGGAATAAATATCTATCACAAAGAAACTGTCGACGCAAATGCAGCGGAGGCTCACCACACTCGACTTGAAGAGCATTTATGGGGCTTGATTTCATAGCACCCGATATTAGCCGTAGAGCTTTTGATTGAATGTCATCCATCTTCCCCAATCCGGCTAAACTACAAGGCTCTAACAAGAAAGACCCGTAGTCGAGAACACTTCTTATCAGAGCATTATAGATCAGCTTCAGGGAATAGGGATGAGCACCCCACCAAACTCCCGATAAACATTTGAGGATATTATAGACACGATTGCATTTTGATACTACATATTCGCAATGTGGAAGACCAGTCAGCTTACTGTCCAATATAACACCCAAAAACTTGATACTCTCTTTCTCAGGTATAGCTTCACCTTTAAACGTAATGTTTAGTGGTTCATGAGATCGTTTCCTAGTGAACAAGACAACGTTGCTTTTTAATGGTGATAGTTCTAAGCCATTGCTATCTAGCCATTCTCCTAAATTATTAAGTGCTTGGGTTATAGATGCAGATGCTGTGCTGATAGACTTACTGGACGCATAAATCAGCAAATCATCAGCATATTGCAGTACTTTAACATCACCTTTAATAGACGATTCTAAATCGTATGTGTAAATACTGTAACAAATAGGGCTAACCACAGATCCCTGAGGAAGGCCTTTCCAGAGAATTCTAGATTCGGAGCTATTATCTAGTTTTATCAATCTGCCGTACAGTAAATTACCTATAAAGTTAGACAACATTTGTGGTACTTTTAAATCATGCAACTTTTTTCTAAGAATAGGTATAAGAACATTATCATAAGCTGCTTTGATATCCAAACATACAGAGACAACCGATTCTTCTTGAGATAATGCAATACGGATATCGGTGGATAAAATACTAATACTGTCTATTGTGCTTTTACCTTTGCGGAAGCCATACTGAGAAGACGCTAATAAGCCTTGATTTTCGATGAACCACTCTAATCTATTCTTAACTAAATGTTCTGCAATTTTAGCAATTACAGGAGATAAAGCAATAGGGCGATATGATGATACTTGAGAGGGAACTTTCGACGGTTTCAAGATCGGTAGTATAACTTGAGTTTTCCATGAGGGAGGTACTGTGCCCGATGACATAACTAAATTGATAAGACTAAGAAGATAGTTTAAAGAGTGATCAGAAAGATTACGGAAAAATGAATAAGGAAGGCCATCTTCACCAGGAGCTGAATCTGATACAGAGGAGAGGACTCCTTTTAACTCCTCTACAGAAAATGGCGAATTGAGGCCTACTGGATTTTGAATAAAAGATATAGGGGGATCAATCGAATTTTGCTGAGGAACAAACGGTGGAGCTAGATAATTTAAATATTCATTTGACATAGATTGTGGAAGAAAAGCACAGTTAGATTCACTCATTGCATTTTTATATCTACGGATATTTTGCCAAACAGTTGAAAGGCGAGATTGTGGAGAAAGAGAAGAACAATATCTTCTCCAGCTATCAAGTTTCTTGTCTTTGAATAGCTTGCGATTATTTTCCATGATACCAATCAAAATTTGGAAATTTTCGTTGCTCATGTCATTGTTATAGGCTTTCTCAGCTTCTTTTCTTTTTTTAGCAGCTATTGAACATTCGCTATCCCACCAAGGGGGGGATGGAATTTTATGTGCTGCTCCATTTTTCAGGGGAAAGGTTTCATTTGCTGCTTCTGACAGTATTGCCGATAGGGTATAAGCACTTTCAATTACACCTAATGATGAAACAGGAGGCAAAGATTTAATTTTAGTTTCAGCTCTTGAACGGTAATTATCCCATTCACTCTCAATTATCCTGTATTTTAAACGAGGTTCTCTTGGTGGAAAAGACTTAAAATCACTATTCAAAAATGTTAACAAAATTGGGAAGTGGTCGCTTTGAAACGAGGAAGACAGAATTTGCCATTTTATTTTGGTAGCTAAATTTGAAGTGCAAACTGAGAGATCAACTGCACTTTTACCTTCAGTAGGATTAGTTCTACGAGTGGGAATACCAACATTTAGAACAAACAAATTATGCTCATTAAATAGGTCAAGAAGATTTTGACCATAAGAATCTGTGGATGAACTTCCCCACGACTGTTGGTGAGAGTTAAAGTCGCCTAGCAGTAAAAATGGTCTGGGAAGAATACGAATAATGTTATTCAATTCATGGAAAATATAAGACGAGGGATGAGGAATATAGATAGAAACGAAGCAAATAGAATTAATAACAGCTGCAACAATTGAAAAATTATCGCTATGAGGAGGTATATTAATGGGAGTATAGGGGACAGAATTTTTGATAAGCATGGCAACACCGCCACACCCGTCAAATCTGTCCTCCCGAAGACAATTAAATTGATTAATTTTGAAGACGGAGCCAGGCTTTAGCCAGGACTCCGCCAGTGCAAAAACGAAAGGATTATATTTATTTAATAAATAAATAATATCATGTTTCTTACTACGCGCACTGCGGCAGTTCCACTGCATTACTACTTTTGGTTGTACATCCATAATTGATGAGTGTTTGTAGGAGTGATTGAATCACCGGGGCAGCGTTGGGCGGTATCATTTTGGATTGTGAAAGAATATTAATAAAGGCTACGATCAAATCTTTCAAAGAGGACTCTTCTTGAATGTCAGAGCTATGTGGGAGAGCACAGCCATTTGATGGGGCAGGCATATTGTAGTCTTTTGTAAGTTCTCTATGGGCAACCTGGTTGTACCCTACTGATGGCTTAGGAGGTGATCTGGGTCGTAATAGAACTGTTTTTCTGTAAGATATGTCAGACGATAAATTATTGTGGCTTATTGGACTAATTTTCTCGTGTAAGACTTGGTTGCTGGAATTTACTGAATGAGCATAAGATTTTGTGATTGGAGGATGTATCTTAGACGCTTCTGCATAAGAAATACAGTTCTCAGCCATCGACTGTTTTATATTTTTCTGTCTAACAAATTCTGGACATGTCTTCCGGGTGGCAAAATGATTACCTGAACATAGGCAGCACGTAGCACTTTCTTCATCTACAGAGCAAGAGTCACTGGTGTGTCCTTGGCCACACTTAAAGCAACGTGGCTTGGACCTGCATTGCAGTTTGGTGTGACCAAACAGACAGCAAGAGTAGCATTGAATAGTTGGATATGCATATAGTTCCACAGGCAAAGAGTTAAAGCACATAAAAATTCGTTTTGGTAAAATCTGCCCGTCAAAAGTTATTACAACAGTTTGGGATGGTTTCCATGTTGGAGATCCATCAACCATGGATTTGTAGTTTAGTCGTCTAACCTTTAGTATTTTTCCACAACCTCCTGGAACAGTAATGTTTTCAATCACCTCCTCAGGTGACCACTCTGCAGGTACACCTCGTACTAGTCCCATACGTGTAATGTGATAAGAGGGAATGAATGCCTTAAGCTTACTATCCTCCAGATTTTTGTTTTGAATGAAAGAGTTAGCATCTGTGTAAGTAGTAAATGATAGGGAAATTCTATTTCGGCCAATTCGTTTTATGCTACCATTGAAAATATTACGGATATTGTTCTTTAGCAAAAATTTACCAAAAGCAACAGGATGAAACGTGGTACCATCATTAGGCGCAGACTGTACTCTCTGAACATGGACAATGTATGATGACGTGTCAGATGCTTCATAAAAGGTCCTCGCGACTGGGGAAGGGCGTGGAGGTGCTGAGTTGTCAATCACTGGAGTGGAAGCACGTGATTGATTGAGTGATTTAACTTCCGCTGAATTACTAGGACGTTTACGTTTCTGAGGAATACTAGCTTTACCAATGATAATTGGATCAAGCTCCATATCTGAATTTGATGACGATATCGTCACATTACAGCCAACCGGGGGCACTGAGCCCCCGGGGTCAGGCGGATCCATGAAGAAAACTCGAAAAGAAAGGACTTACCAATAAATATTAACTATATACACTAAATAATAGAACACTACCTACTTAACTGATCTCAGAAATTATTAATTACAATTATATTTAAATAACGCGAAAAAAATACGGCCTAACAATTCGAAGGTTTCCCGCGCTTTTTCGTTGTTAGATTAGATGTACCTTGAGGTTTTGCTGTCACTGTCAAGACATGAAAGACAAAAAAATGTACGTGTGCCTTTTTTTTCTCGTATTTTTTGGCTAGACATGTGTATTTAGACAATTTCAAGTAAGGTAAGTTAAGATAAGATAAGATAACGTTTATTGCTCAGAACTGTGTAGGTGTTACAAAATTAGTAATTTAGACACAACAGTTTATCCTATCGGACATGCAATATCTAGGTATTTTAATAAGTGTAGCCTTTTAATGCTAATACCTACTATTTTGAAAGTGTTACAGAAATAATAAAATATTCATATTTTAACTACACATTACTTATTCTAGGTGCAACTTTCTTAAATAAACATCTGTACATTCATAAAATTCGTTTATTTTGTAGAAGGCTTTTTCTATTAACCATTTTTTTAGACTAATTTTAAATTTATTTCCATCTAAAAGCTTTACGTGTAATGGTAGGCAGTTATATACTTTGATTGATGTGTTTAAAGAACTTCGATGGTACATTGCATTGTTCGCTTGTAAGATACGGATATTAAATTTGTGTTGAGGACGTAAAATGTCAGCTCGAGCTGATCTATTATCAAAGAAATAACTTTGGTTGTTCTTTACGAATAAACACATTTCTAATATAAATATACTGGTCAAGGTTAACAATTCGTTTTTTCTAAAAACATTTCTTAATGAATCGGTTGTACGTAGGTTGTAAATTGCCCTCAAACATCTTTTCTGTAACTTAAAAGTAGATTCAACATTTACCGAATTTCCCCAAAAGACCATACGTTAAATGTGGGTACACATATCCGTAATAAGCATTTTTTGCAATCTCTTTGGAAGAAATATTTCTCAGGACCGACAGCGCATAACAATATTTAGAGATTTTTTGAGTTAATTTGGGAGACATTTTCTTTCCAGTTTAAGTGCGAATCTATGGTAACGCCTAGGAATTTAGATTCATTTACTTCGCTTACTTTAATGTCGTTATATTTTTTAATATTTAGTTTAAGGGGTTCGGTTTTATAATTTCTAAATTGTATGTATTTTGTTTTGTTAATGTTCACTGTTAAATTAATGGATTCTAATTTTTTGGCTATTTCTTCTAACGTTGTATTTATCTCTTTCTCATATTCCGTTTGATTTAATTTATTTTGTGGTATGTAAACTATTGCATCATCTGCAAACATAACGCATAGATGTTTCGATGTCACCGGCAAATAGCTTACGTAAATAAGAAAGAGTAACGGGCCAAGAATACTCCCTTGTGGTATACCAAGCACATTGATTTTAAATTCTGATTCTATTCTTTCAATAGTTTTGTTTTTACGGTTATAAAAATCGATACGAGTGGATTGGCTTCTATTTGATAGGTAACTTTTGATCAGATCTAAGGCTGTTCCTCTTATTCCTATACTTTCCAGTTTATCAATTAGTATGTCGTGAACCACACAGTCGAACGCCTTAGATAAGTCTAGTAATAGAGCAATACCTTTCTGTTTGTTGTTTATGTCTTCCCATACCTGTTTCAGAAATTTAAAAATGGCCGATGTAGTGTTTTTAACTATGTATTTGACTTCATTTGAAATATTACAATAGTTGACACTGGCTAAATACACAACGTGTGGAGCCAAAATTTACGATTTAAAAAATAAACATAAAATATTTTGACAGAAATGACAATGACAGGTAAAACGATAATATATAAAGGAAGGAAATAAATTCCACGTGAATCACTTGTCGTTCAGACACTTAAAAAAAAACTAGAGGCGATGGAGCATTCTCAATATTTACGTGTTTGATCGTACCTTTCTAAGGGGGAGGCCTTTGTCCAGCGGGCCTATCCTCTAACTTTGAAACGTTCGTGATTCTGATTGCGAGAGCATGCCATCCCGCTCGTACCAACTTAGTCGCACTATGCGCGGTCCCGCTCGCGCAACTCTCGCTATCGCTTTCAGAGTTACGGGATAAGCCCACTGCTTTGGATGTCTTATTTAGCTGATAATGTCCTTGGAATATTGTCCTAGTATTTGGAGCCCTCACCATAAATGCCACAGAAAAAACATTGAAAGAATACAAAAGCGCTTCTTACGTTTCTTGACCAGGGGCGCTAGTCTCGACTTTTCGGTATGCACTTTGCGACCGAATTCGGTCGCTATGACGCAAAACTCAACGCTATTTTTGCGTTTTTTCAGAACAATTAGTGTTCGTTGTCGAATTTTTACGTTTTTTCATTAACAATTGGTGTTCTTTGCCATATTTCAACGCTATGTTTGCGTTTTTTCATTAAAAAATCGTGTTCTTTGTCGATTTTTTTCGTCATAGTGACCGAATTCGGTCGCAAAGTGCTGTAGCGAAAAGTCGAGACTAGCGCCCCAGATCTCTGGGCAAGAGAGGTGAGCTTAGTTGCTACGATGACAGACTGGAATATTTTAAACTGCAAAAACTGGCCGATAGACGTCGTGTAGCTGATGCTATTACCCTGTATAAAATTCTAAACTGTTATATGCATACCCCTGAGATTCTTAACTCTATAAAAAAAATTAATTCCGCGCCCTAGTCATCGCCTCCACAAACTTAAATACAAGTTCTTTTCTGTACAAAAACGTAGAACTGTAATGGGCGAATACAGCCCGTTAACAAGAATGTTGAGATCTGCTAATTGGCTTTGGACAGAGCGCGGAATTGACTTCTTTATGGATTCCCTCCTTAAGTTTAAAAAAAGGGCTACTCTAGCCCTTACGTGATGTGTTGTATAAGTACAAGTACCAAATTTAAAAACATGCAGAGTTTACCTGTTACTGGGGTGTTACATAGGTCCTAATGTATTATCATGTTTATTATTAGCTGATTAATTGTTTCAGCCTGTTGGTAAACCAATAAAAAAAAATAAAAAAATGATGTTGCAGCCAATGAGGCGTTTTCCAAAAAACAAAGAAATCCTTGTTATAAAAGTACCCAATACTTAGACGAAGCATCATACGTCTAAGGCTTTAGATGTACCTTGAGTTTTTTCTGTCACTGTCAAGACATGAAAGACAAAAAATGTACGTGTACCTTTTTTTTCTCGTGTTTTTTGGCTCGACATGTGTATTTAGACTATTTCAAGTAACGTAACTATGTATTTGACTTCATTTGAAATATTACAATAGTTGACACTGGCTAAATACACAACGTGTGGAGCTAAAATTTACGATTTAAAAAATTAACATAAAATATTTCGATAGAAATGACAATGACAGGTAAAACGATAGGTCTGTTACGCCATCTAGTAAGTATTTTAGAACTACTTTTTTTTTTGGAAAACGTCCCATTAATTTTATTTTAATCCGATTGAAGTGATTGTCACATTAGGCGTTTTCCAAAAAAAAAAAAACCTGGTAATAAAAGTACCCAATAGATGGCGTTAGATGTACCTTGAGGTTTTCCTGTCACTGTCAAGACATGAAAGACAAAAAAAATGTACGTGTGCCTTTTTTTTTCTCTCGTGTTTTTGGCTCCACATGTGTATTTAAACTATTTCAAGTAACGTAACTATGTATTTGACTTCATTTGAAATATTACAATAGTTGACACTGGCTAAATACACAACGTGTGGAGCCAAAATTTACGATTTAAAAAATAAACAAAATATTTCGACAGAAATTACAATGACAGGTAAAACGATAGGTCTGTTATGCCATCTAGTAAGTATTTTAGAACTTTTTTTTTTTTTTTGGAAAACGCCTCATTGCTATCAGCAAGTAGTTGCAAAAAAGTCTTTAATTTATAAAGTATTTACGATAAAATATTTTTGAAGTCCTACTTATTGTGTCTTCAAAGTGCCGCAAATCACGTAACTTGTAACAGTGGGCTTATTCCGTAACTCTGAAAGCGATAGCGACAATTGCGCGAGCGGGACCTCGCATAGTGCGACTAAGTTGGTACGAGCGAGATGGCATGCACTCGCAATCAGAATCACGAACGTTTCAAAGTTAGAGGATAAGCCCGCAGGTCCTCTTTTTTTCTTTAGTCTTTTCTTAAGAAAGTAAGGTGGCAGCACTGGATATGACATTTGTGACAGTTCTGTCTGACAAGGTTCTGACATTTGTCATTTGGTTGTGGTCGGTTTGATTTTTCTCTCTTTCTTTTCAAGTTTTGAGTTCAAGATGGTGAGTGTTAGTTAGACGATAGTGATAAATCGATAAAAATCCTGAAGTGACTGTGATATTTGACGACGTATACTTTAAAATCGTCCCGTTCTCGCTGTAGGGAAAATGACTAAGGCCATATTTCCGGCGTACCGAGGAATTGCACCGCCCGGGTCGAACGTTTCGTGAAACGTCTAATGGTTATCCAAATTCGACTCAAACGTGAGGACCAGGACTTAGGTTTTCCCTGGTGGAGTCGCGCCATAGGCCCGCGAGGCGTGCGCGCGGGCATTCCGATTTGGGCGGGTGCGCGAAGGTTATGTTGTGATATCGCGGAGGTTATGTTGTGATCTGTGTTGTAGGCGCGCGGACCCAAGAAGCACCTGAAGCGTTTGGCGGCGCCCAAGGCATGGATGCTGGACAAGCTCGGCGGAGTGTACGCGCCGCGGCCGTCCACGGGCCCACACAAGCTGCGCGAGTGCCTGCCTCTCGTCATCTTCCTGCGCAACCGTCTCAAGTACGCGCTTACCGGGAACGAGGTGCTCAAGATCGTCAAGCAGCGCCTCATCAAGGTGGACGGGAAGGTGCGCACCGACCCCACTTACCCCGCCGGCTTCATGGGTCAGTTGCGTTAGCGTTTGTTTGTCTGATTAATGTGTATGTGATTCTATCATCTCTTGTGCTAAATTACAACAGTGTTCAATTAATAACTGAATGGACAATGAAAATTTGAGTTCATTTTCACACATTTTGTTTTAATAAAATGGGAACACTCACGCTGAAGTCACGTCGGTGCAAGGCAAGAAGAGGTTGTGCGTGTGTCTCGCTTATAGCATTCCTTGATAAAGGTCACCGAATGTGATCAAAACTATATAAATGACGAGATATGGTGTGATGCCCAACTCTTACTATTACATTATAATAAGTTGTTGTAATTCGACCTATTAATAAATGGTATTCTATTCTATAGTCTGAATAACCAACTCAATTTAATTTGAGTATTCCCGTTTTATTAAAACCAAAAGATAATATATGTTACTTATTGTTCAGTATCAGAATCACATTTAATAACTTTTATTTTTAATTAGTATTGATTAAACAATATTAGGTATTTACCTGGCAACTGATGGTCTAAAGTGACAAATAGTTGCTCAGTGTAGCCTCTAACTAATATTATAATTCAGAGGAATATAGCTGCAGCCATATAAGGACTGATAAAGCTTCGAGGTGTAAAAATGAAATATTTTTGTCACGAGGAAAAACTTTGCTCATGTGATTCAGGGCTCTCTATATTATTACAACCGTCAGTTCATACATAACATCAAAAATTCATAAAAATGGAACTACAGGAAATACAAAACTATCTAGCAAACTACAGGAAGTAACTTTGTCTCTCTGTCTGGATGTTTGTCGCATTATCACGGCTGAACAGATCTTGGTAAAATTTTAAGTTATATCCATGCGAATGAAGTCATAGGTAACAACCAGTAACTGAATAGAAATTAATATGAATTAATCTGATTTCTCATGCGTTACATTGTCTCTTAAGCAAAGCAATAGCCGGAACGGCTTGACTGAGTGAAGTGGTGTTGGATTCCTCTATGCCTGGAGTATTGTCGGCTACATATTGTAGTTGGGATTATTGTTCTTATAATAATAATTTTATTGAATAGATAGATTCTGTTTTGTAAGGTGCTAAAAATTATGGCAGTGGGTAAAATCAATGTCAGTATTGTGTAAAGTCTGTTCATCCTTACCTGACAAGAAAGGTATACAAACAAAATCATAGACAAGATTAGTGATGAGATCACATTGAAGGAACGGCAAGTTTTATAAAGTGAATGAACTAGTGAATCCATTATTTTTTGTAACTTCCCAAAACAAGGGTTTTATGTCAGTAAATAAATTGAGCTATATGGAAAAAAGATTTGATCATAAAATAACATGATTTAAAATAAAACAACAAGTAAGGATCAGCATACTTTAGTTGTAGGCCTATTATATAATTTAATGTATCAGGACTTTAAAACTAGTTTATTTAATTATTGATGTTGGGAGGCAGCCGGCTTTCATGCCATATATTAAAGGGGTGACTGATAAGGTGGGGACCTAGCTGGAGCAGTACTCCATCAAGACTGTGTATACCCCCTTGTCCAAGTTGGCCATGCATGTTAGGACGCCGAAGGATGTTCTTTCCAGACTCCTGGCGTGTACAAGGTAGATTGCAGCTGCAGTAGTTCCTACATTGGTCAAACTAAGTGTACAATAGTGGAAAGTATCAAAGAAGACATCGCAGCCATCAAGAATCGCCAGACACAGAAGTCTGCTATTGCTCAATTTACTTGAGGCGGGATCAGGGCACTGGATTGACCTCCACGATCCGATGGTCCTCTCCACTGAACGACATTACTACGACAGAATGTTTCGTGAAGCGGTTGAAATTCGAAAACATCGTAATTTCAACCGGGAAGATGGATTTAAGTTATTGGCATCGTGGAATCCTGTCATTGGCAAGTGTTCGTATCGCGGTGTAGTTTCAGGGAAGACTGTTGATACGGTCAGTGTTGTGTGCCGTGGTGACACCATTTTTTCAAGACAATATATGAGGGGAGACCCGCATTCTTCAGTCAGTTCGTGACCACGGCCATTGAAGCTTGGCCGAAATGTCGAGGTATATAAATAAACTAGTTTTAGCGTGGTTAAGTTCCGATACATTAAATTATGTGTTCAAATCGCGAAAGTTTAAAAGACCTATTATATTTATTTAAAAAAAAATATATAATTCTAATCACACTAAATTCGTGCACAATCTATGTGCTTTTAAATACTTTTAATTATAATTATCTATTACAGTTTTCTTTTTTTTTTTTGCGAGGGGGAAATCTCAAGATACCTGTCTGCTTTGTGGTGCTGCCGGGTTATTTGAGGTTATACCCACTAAAACCCTCAGCACCACGCTTCAGCTCCTCCCGGGACAGCTAGCAGCTGTCGTGAGACATTTAAGCCTACAACAGCATCCACCACTCGACGCTGTTGTCCTCCCCGGGCTCGTTTGGTAGTTGGTGGTTAAAGCCCCACGTCTAACCACCCCCGAGCCCAGAGGTCCCCTTTTAGTAGGCTCTTACTACAGGCAGGGGATACAGATGCCGTATTCTAGTGCCCTGGCATCAGGGCAAAGACACGGACACCTACCATACAAAAATGCTAGAAAAAAACTGAACAGACATATCCAGGATATCAATGCTGATTCATTATTATCCACAACTTCTGTGGGACTAGTTAAAAACTTGAAATGGAATATTAGTACTTTGTAGTCAATCTTTTTTCACAACAAGTGCCATGTGATAATATCACATGGCACTTGTTGTGAAAAAAAGATTGACTTTGTATCAGGTATGATTTATTTTGCACTTTGTAACATATATTTATGTTAGATAATAGTTTGGAAACAGGACTTTAGGAAACAGTTTAGGTCTCACTAATAAAAAAAAGAGCATCAGGGAGATTTACAAAAAAATTGTCATTCCATTTTACTCATAGTTAAAGTGCATAATGATGTGTGAAGTAATATGATGGCTCTGTGTTTCCAGATGTGGTATCAATAGAGAAGACAAATGAGCTGTTCCGGCTCATCTACGACGTGAAGGGCCGCTTCATCATCCACCGCATCACACCCGAAGAAGCCAAGGTACGCTCGCTCGTGCTTAGTAATGTGCATATAATTGGACAGTCACCTATTTTACCATCGTAAGGTCCATTCAATACAAATGTTTTTAAAATATGTTTCTTGGAAACGATCGGGTAAACCGGAGATTGGGGAGAAATTTTAACTCATATTGTATTTTTGACCGAGCGAAGCGAAGGTCTCGAGAGTTTACTGGGACAAATCGGCATTTGTATGTATATTTGTCTGATGATAACTTGCGTACAGTTGATCCGTTCTTCATGAAATTTTGAAAGGAAAAAGGGAACAAAATCTGTACCAAACATTCGCTTCTAACAAAACGTCCTAGATGGCGTTACTAAAATGCACTTAATTTCTTTGTATCGTATTATAATGATGCTAAGGATGAAATTTCTTTAGTGGCTGAGAGTTGCCTCCAGGCCCCAACAGAGGGTGTGGCTTGCGCGTTACTATGCCGATTCATAAGATTTTTTGTATGATGTAGGTAGGTGGTAGGTAGGTGTATGACGCTAACAGTTACAGCATTTACATAATAAATATGGAAGAAGTTTAGCAAGTTTAGTAAGTTAAGTTTAGTAAATTAAGCAACGCGATAATCATATCAGATATAGTATGTACTAGCTGTTACCGCGACTTCGTCCGCGTACACCAAAAAAAAAAGCCTATATCCATCTCCTAACCCTTAAGCTATATCTATGCAAAAATTCAGCTCGATCCGTTCAGCAGCCGTGATAAAGCGACAAACACCTAAACAGAGATACAGATAGACAGGGAGACAGATAGAGAGACAGAGCTACATTCGCATTTATAATATAATTAATTAGTTAGGAATAGGACAATAATTATGATTGTAAATAATTGTAATAAATCTGCTTACATAATACTTGAACGGCCCCTTGCCTACTACGAGACAACCCGAGCATATTTAACCAAGTAAGGTTTTATGCTAGCGGGTTTGATCGTAATTTGGCAAAGTGACCACAATTATATGGGACATTACAATATACTGCTGTGTCGCCTCTAGCCTTTCATTATCTCTTCTGTTCATCCAGTAGGTACCTAATCCTGTATTTTATCTATGCTAGTGGGTAATATACTAAAGGCAACCTACATACAATCTGATAATGCGGACGGTACTACTATGAAACCTCTTGACCTGAAAACCACAGCAGGTGTTAGGGGTCAGGTGCTGGTGATGTGCAAAATTTGTTGTCTGGAAGCCGAACCAGTATCGGAATAGCTCAGTGTTGTTACGTTACCTACCTGTTAAATATCAACTCGATAATAAAAAGCTTGTCAATCTGAAAATCGCGAGGTCTCAGTTCGGGGCGAACTACTAGTCTTAAGGTAAACTGAAAAATCATATTCCAGTTGCGCCACTGAAGCCGCCTCGTCCATCGGCCGAGTTGGAATAAGTCAGATATTTGCGAGTCTCGTTCCCCCTCGCACCTGGTGGTGGGTGTGGTGGGTGCGAGCGGGACGGGTAGAGGTGGAGTGTCGTTGTGTTGTGTGCAGTACAAGCTGTGCAAGGTGCGGCGCGTGGCGATGGGCCCCAAGAACGTGCCGTTCCTGGTGACGCACGACGGGCGCACGCTGCGCTACCCCGACCCGCTCATCAAGGTCAACGACTCCGTGCAGCTCGACATCGCCACCAACAAGATCATGGACTTCATCAAGTTCGAGTCCGGTCAGTGATAACTATCGTCGTTATACGTGTCCCGTTGAACATTTGCAGGTTCCGTTTCTCGATAAAAGAGAGTTGGCTTTAAAATAAAATATAGGCCGAGTCCTCGCAACCGTATCTCGGCATCCTCTAGAGCGATTTTGCAAATATTCGAAATTGTTGTTTAGAATTGAGTACTGAATGTTTCCGCTAAATAATAACAAAGTTGGCCAGTAAACGATAACTCGCTAACGGGACTAATTTAAATTTTAATATAAATGGGCACTGGCCGCCGCCAGCTGCCGCTGCAAGCTTCCTCTTTTTGGGGGAAATACCCCGCCAATCAAAAATAACCGACGTCAAAAAAAAAACTATGGAATTGTAGAACCTGTGTATACCGAATTTCGTCAAGATTGGTTGAATAATAGGACCCGTACGCGAGTACCGACACTACCGACATACGGACAGAAGAAAACAAATTTTGCCAGTTGAAGCATCAACTACGCTTTGATCACTCGGGTCAATGTTTTATATTGTAACTAGCTGCGCTCCGCGGCTTCACCCGCTATTCTAGAGAAACCGACTACTTTTCCGGGATAAAAGTAGCTTATGTCTTAATGCAGCATGTAAGATACCTCCATACCAAATATCATTCAAATCTGTTCAGATGTTACAGAGTTGAACGGGAACAAACACACCTACATACTTACATATTTATTTATTTAATTATTCATAGGCGACCAGCATAGGCCAATGTGCCTATATCATACACTGTTGAAACTTAATTACTTACACACTTACAAACTTTCGCGTTTATAATATATTTTTTTATCTATTTATTTTTTGGAACAAAAGGGGTTTTGTCAACAGTGACAATGCCACCCCGTAAAACTAAGAACATATAGAACACACATAAGGAACACAACACAATCAACAATTTCCACATGGACACTGATAATTTTTAAACATAAAATAGATCTGTACCAGCACCCTGGCATCTCCAGAAACAGGAGAAGCCAGTATACTGTTAGTTCCCTACATTATTGTCGATTATTGTCTTTCGTATTTATAATATTAGTGTGATACTTATGATATTGTATGTGGTTCTGCAGGCAACCTGTGCATGATCACCGGTGGGAGAAACTTGGGTCGTGTGGGCACCATCGTGTCCCGCGAGCGACACCCCGGCTCCTTCGACATCGTGCACGTGCGGGACACCACGGGGCACACGTTCGCCACCAGGTACCGCTGCAGGCTGGAGATACAAGTGTCGTCCCTATCATGCTTTGGAGATAGAAAGCAGCGGTTTATCACCCGCTATTTATTTATAGGCTGAGGCATAGAGAAGGCTGCATAGGGTATTCTATAGAAACCGAATATTTTTTATATTTAAGATTATAGTTTTAAACTCTCCTAAAATTGTGTAACGGGAGGTCGTGTCGGGAGCCAGTCCGGCATTGAGTAACGGGAGGTTGTGTCGGGAGCCAGTCCGACATTGAGTAACGGGAGGTTGTGTCGGGAGCCAGTCCGGCATTGAGTAACGGGAGGTTGTGTCGGGAGCCAGTCCGACATTGAGTAACGGGAGGTTGTGTCGGGAGCCAGTCCGGCATTCAGTAACGGGAGGTCGTGTCGGGAGCCAGTCCAACATTGAGTAACGGGAGGTCGTGTCGGGAGCCAGTCCGACATTGAGTAACGGGAGGTTGTGTCGGGAGCCAGTCCGGCATTCAGTAACGGGAGGTCGTGTCGGGAGCCAGTCCAACATTGAGTAACGGGAGGTCGTGTCGGGAGCCAGTCCGACATTGAGTAACGGGAGGTCGTGTCGGGAGCCAGTCCAACATTGAGTAACGGGAGGTCGTGTCGGGAGCCAGTCCGACATTGAGTAACGGGAGGTTGTGTCGGGAGCCAGTCCGGCATTCAGTAACGGGAGGTTGTGTCGGGAGCCAGTCCGGCATTGAGTAACGGGAGGTCGTGTCGGGAGCCAGTCCGGCATTGAGTAACGGGAGGTCGTGTCGGGAGCCAGTCCGGCATTGAGTAACGGGAGGTCGTGTCGGGAGCCAGTCCGGCATTGAGTAACGGGAGGTCGTGTCGGGAGCCAGTCCGACATTGAGTAACGGGAGGTTGTGTCGGGAGCCAAACTGACATTGTGTAACGGGAGGTTGTGTCGGGAGCCAGTCTGACATTGAGTAACGGGAGGTTGTGTCTGTCTGCAGGTTGAACAACGTCTTCATAATCGGTCGTGGCACGAAGGCTTACATCTCGCTCCCTCGCGGCAAGGGCGTGCGCCTTACCATCGCCGAGGAGCGAGACAAGCGGATCGCCGCCAAGCACCACCAGCACTAGCTGGCCCGGCCTCCGCCCTCCGCCCTCTACCATCTAGGTTAAGATATAAAATATAAAAACACTTCAAAAAAATATTGTGGACTTTTTATTTGGCGATTAGTCGTCGGGCTTCCCTGACGTCCGTCACCTAGCCGGCGACTGGAATGGTTGCCGGTGCTGGACAGGAGACACTATAAAAATAAATTCTCGACTGGAATAACTAGATTAAGCTATTATTTTGTGTTAATACATCCAGGAAACCGTTCTGGTATGAAAGATATAACCGACTCAGGATAACGGTAGGTTGTTTATTTAAAAATAAATAATACAGAAACGAGTCTGATAACAATAGATTCAGTTAATTTTTATTTATAACACCGCGGTAGCCCTTCCCGTAGGTACCGACCTACCCGCGTCAAAATCTATTACGAGACTGTTAGTCTCGGTCTTACTTCCGGCTACCGTTCCATATGTCATCGTTGCCGCCTTCGGCAGCGGAGGCACAGCCGGACTTCTACCTTATATGTGTATGTTCCATTCTGATAATTGTGTCCGTGGAGTTGCACTACAAATATACAAAACAACCCCAGTTGTTAACCAAGCCTGGGCGACTGCAAAGTCGCGGCCGAAGATAAGATCAGCTCGTGTAGGTCTTGAGGATAAACGACTTTCATACAAAACTGTCAATTATTTTTTAGGCGTCCTACTACGATTTTGAACTGGGCATGACTTAACATAGGTCTAATTTGGCCTCTAAGTAACGCAAAGTCGATAATTTAAAATGTTAATGGCTAGGAAATACCCACAGAAAATACCATATTTCAACCTAATAATTTCGACAAATTTTACGATTGTAGTGGTGGGTGTGTTCTTGACATACGAATCTTTGGTTTTTTTTAAATAGATAACGTTGAATATCTACGCTAGTAGATATTGATTATTGTTGACGTTTTAGTACGACTACTAAGTATTCCCCGCGGGCCTAATTCGATTCCGCATACGACCAGCGGGCTGCGGGCCGCATACGGCCAGCGGGCTGCGGGCCGCATCTGGCCAGCAACAACAAAAAAGCAAATTCAAGACATGTGTAACGTCTCTAAGACGTTTAGGCGCAATATGACAAAATAGAGAAAAGAGCAAAATTCCAAAGAGTGTTAGGTCCAAGAACACAGCGGCGCTTTATGTATGGACAAGTCTGCGGTATACTTACTCTATTCTTAACATTAAAATAAACGGTCCTCTATTACAGCCAACTCCTTCAATCTATCGTCCTGAGCCGAAACCTGAACTATTTTCATCAACTACTAGCTGATGCCCGCAGCTTCGCACGCGATGAACTCTTACAAACTATTCATAAAAACCTTGTCGTGACAATTCCGAACACAAAAAAGAAAAATTACAAAATCGATCCAGCCGTTCTAAAGTTATGGCGTGACCAAGGGAAATAGTAGGATGTAGAATATCTTATTATATTATAGTTTTATTTATACATTTTTTTAAAGCAGTTGTATTTTTTTTGGCGGGACCGTGAAGAATTATGTCGCGTCATTTTATTATTTTCCAAAACTTGTGTTATTTCGAGTGTTCACGTGTAAAAACTGAATTTTTACCCGTTAAGTGTTCGTGAACGTACACGAGTGTTGGTGAATGTTATAATGTCGTGAAACGTGAATTTTCTTGTTGTTTCTAAAACTCCATAGAAGGCTCTAGTAAAGTTTTCACCACTTTACTGGGGCATGACTTGGACTTGACCGTGACTTGCTTTGCTCGCCTTTGACTGTGACTATGACTTGTTTGATAATATCTAACAAAACTTGAAAATATACTTGACTTAATATACTTGAATAATTTATATAATAGTTTAATTTATTTAATAATTTAATATTGAATATACTTGACACTGGCAAATGCATAAGACGTGCGACGCCAAAATCCTCTTAGGAGGAAAGAGGAAAAAAAAAAACTCGGCTGAAAACTTCTCCCTTTCGCTCCCCCAGAAACTTATATGTAGCCATCTCTTTCACAAGATGTCAGGTCAGGCCATGTATAGGCGCCCTATAGACCTCGCTACATGGCCTGACCTGACATTGTTTGAAAGAGATGGCTATATATAAGTTTCTGGGGGAGCGAAAGGGAGAAGCTATAACCTTAATAGTTTGTTTCTTTTGCTCCCGTGAAAATCAAATCTAGCTGTTCCTTCCACACGATGTCAGGTCAGGCCATGTGTAGACACCCTAAGTCTCCGTTTACAGATATTTCATACTTTAAAAAATTGGGAATTGGGAAACTGACCATAATATATTTTCGACAGGGTAGGCAAATATTCCCAATAATGTGGCCATATTTACTGTAGGTATAAATAAATGTTGGCAAAACAAATAAAATAAAATATGCCTGTTTTTTTTTTGTTTTAATAATATTCACAATGCGTATACTAAGTATGAAAAAAACAGCACTATATCTATAAAAGAAAAATGGTCTGAGATCCCTCAAAACCAGTCTTATTTATATCAAAATTTTAAAATAAAACTATAAACTTTAAAAAATTAACGATATCTACTCTTACTTATATACTATTATGACTATTAAAGAAGACGGCTTCTTAAAACTATATTATTATATTATAGGTATTATTCTTAATAGTATATATTAATCTCCTGGCACATTATATCGCTTGGCAGCGGTATATACTTTCATCACACCTCTCTTGATAGCAGATGAAACGAATTAATGTAATTATTATTAGATATACAATTTCATAAACACAAATCATAAGAAGTCACAGGAAGCCGCTAACTATCTACCATCTATAAAGTATAGAGATGAGGTGAGCCTGCGTCAAGGCGCGGCAGGCGAGGCGAGCGCGCAGTGCGCGCGCATGTGCCGCTCGAGGTCGCGGCGGCGCGCCAGCGGCTTGCCGCAGCGAGCGCACGCGTGCGGGCCGCGCGCCGCGCCCGCCGCCGCCGCCGCGTGCAGCCGCACGTGCTTGTTGAGGTTGGAGGGGTCGCCGAAGGCGCGCGCGCAGTGCCGGCAGCGCAGCGGCCGGTAGCCGGTGTGCGTGCGCAGGTGGATCTTGAGGCCGTACTTGCGCGAGTACAGCTTGCCGCAGTAGAGGCACGCGTGGCCGCCGCGCGCGCGGCCCCACTCCGCGGCCGCCGCCTCCAGGCGCGCCGCCCACGCGTCTTCCTCGAAAGGGCCGACGGCACTCGCAGCCGCCACGCGGCGGAAGGCTGACGTGTGCCCGGACGAAGGCGAGGCCGGCGAGGACGTCGCGGCCGCGAGCCGCGCCGCCACGGCGCGCCACAGGCGCTGCGCCGTGACGGCCGCACACCGCAGGAACATATGCGTCTTCAGCGGGTTGGGCTCCTCGAACTGCGCGCCGCACTCCTCGCACTCGTACTCCTTCCTTCCTGCAACCGGACCCTACGTTGAGAGAGCACTTAATCTACAGAAATGACGCTCATTGTCGTCTCCTTCTAAATTTATACTAGTTGTTCGCCCCGAACTGAGACCTCCCGATTTTATGTTTTACAAGATTTTACTTCACTTACCTATATAATGTATAGATAGATACCTAAATGATATGTTGTTCTTCCAAATCAAAACTTGCATTGATATTTCGACCACTTTCAACAGTTTCGATCGAGTTGATATTTAACAAAGCATATTATAACAGATAGGCCATACCTATCTGTTATATGCTTTGTAACATCTCATTGTACACAGCTTAGCAATAAATATTTTCTTATTCTATATTCTTATTCATATCCTATGACAGTAAATGATGATTTTTTTGGTACCTAATCGGTCGTAATGTTGTGAAACCTGACTCTTAGTGTTGTTTCAAAACTCCTTAGAAACCTCTAGTTAAGTAGTCTCCACCACTTTACTGGGGCATGACTTAGACTTGACCGTGACTTACTTTGCTTGACTTAGACTATGACTGAGACTTATTTTAATAGTATTTTTTTTTTAACGGTCATGTGCCTTCATTAACTAAGTAAGTAAAATACATACAAACTACAACTACCTAAACTGCTTAACCTACTACATAAAAATAACAGTTGAATTATCCAGAGACCATTAAAGGTCTACAGATAATCCAAATGTTCAAGCCCACTACCAGTTGGCAGCGTACCCAGCATGCTGGCGGCATTACCATGCTGAATGGCAATGTTTATGAGTTGAGCCAAATAAACGCCAGCATTTTGGTCACGCGTCGCGTCAAATATAAAATAAAAATATTTGACTTCACTTGAAATATTACAATACTTGACACTGGCTAAATACACAACATGTGGCGCCAAAATATAAAAAAAAAAAAATCTCGCGCCCATGTACCAACCATGATGTCCATGAAGTCAGGCGTAACATCTCGATGTTTGTATCGTATTATTACGACGCTAAGGCTAAAATTGTTTGGTCAATGGTGTGTCAATGACTGGATGATAGCTGCTTTCTGTTTGCGGATCTCGCCACCGTGTTTTTAGTGCATAGTACGCCATCTGGTTTGTTTTATAAGAAACGAATTTTGTTATTTTTTCCGTTCGACCCCTATATCTTTGCAACCTCTTGACCGATTATGCTCATACTCAAATTTGAAAATTGTATTGTCATGGACTACTTACTTGCCTACAAAATTTCATGAAGATCAGATCAACGGTACGTAAGTTATCGTCGGACAAATAAACACACAGATATACAAACATACTAACATACAAACATACATACAAATGTTGATTTGATCCCGTAGACTCTGAGACCTCGCTTCGCTCGGTCAAAAACGGGCACCTGTTCGCATCGGTCCCTGTCCGAGACCTAAAGTTACCATCGATTACGATTTTAGTTGTATACATAATAATAATGATTATTTGTCTATCTATCTACGCGTACCCGATCAGTTTGTGTCCATTCCTAAGCACGATGTGAACGGATGAGAGTTGTGGTGGTGTGGTGTGGAGTGGTGTCGTGTGTGCTCACCGCGTATGTTCCTGAGCGTGAGGAACGGCATGTCGATGGCGGCGAGCAGGTCCTCGTCGAACCAGAGCTGCAGGTCGTCCAGCGGCGCGGCGGCGCGCGCGACGCGCAGCCGCAGTAGCGCGGGCGCGGCTCGCGACACCACGACGTTGGCTGCGTGCACGTGCGGCGCGAGACGCGCGCGCGCCGCCACGCGCTCCGCACCCCCCGCACTACCCGCACCCCCCGCGCACAGGTACCCCTCCGCGTCCACGTCCACGAACACCTACAATGCAACGGACGAACAACTATAATGCTGTATGATCACGTAAGTAGGTACTACATTTCTACACATACAAAACTACACTAGATCCATCACAGTATAGTAGGTATCTACAGTAAGTTCTTATAATCGGTTTGCATTCTGCCTCTCTTTGTTTATTTTACAAAATAAGCAACTTTACAGTTTTGACCAAAACGTTACTTTATAAATTTTACCTACTACTTAAATACACTAGTAGTTCGCGCCGAACTGAGACCTCGCGAAATGAACTACTTGCCTACAAAATTTCATGAAGATCGGATTAACGGTTCGCAAGTTATCATCGGACAAATATACACACAAACATACAAACATACATACAAATGCCGATTTGTCCCAGTAAACTCTGAGACCTTCGCTTCGCTCGTCAATAATTACCGAAACTGTGTGAACTTCGAAGATGTGGATGTATTTACCTGCGCTAGGTACGTCACATGCACAATCTTTTGATACTAGCCAACCGGCGGCGTCTCGTCCATACAAAAAGCGTAGTCTGATACCCGACACAAAACGTTATCAGATTTCGATGTTTTTTTATATGTTATCTACTCCGTGGAAAACTATGCTTGTATATAGGTTATTATTTTTTTGAATTTCGCAATATCTTCGTTGTTATAGGCACTAAGTGACTATTTTTTTTGCGTCGAAAATACGACGAAGTACCTAGTTGTTAGACTACCATAAACATTTTTTGAAAAATCAAAACATAGCGTCGTAGCGAGGTTTTGGTGCATTCGATAATTAGAATTGTATAGCTGTCGCTCTGTTTCTCGTGCGAGAAGAAAACATTTCCATTCGAAGCTATAGTAATATGTCTGCAAGGCTGTCTGCTGTCTGGTGGTAGCGAACTCCTCATCGGAGACGTCCATCAGCTGCCTTACATCGACAGAGATAATTTTTTCGAAATGAGGTACCTGTAGTGTTTCCAATAATGTGGGTATGTATCGCATTTTGTCCGATCTACCGCCGAAATACAATAAACAATTATTGACTGCCAAGCAAGCGTATTATAGCAGCTCCCGCGATTTCCAATTGTATAGGCTAATACTAGGGATGTTACGGAGATTCGACTCCGATTCCGAAAAGTCGGAACTTCCGGTTGATATTCAATCTCCGATTTCGACTTCGGTTCCGATACTACGGTCTACGAGCTAATAGTGAGCCCGGGGAGCCCTAAAAAGCCGACAAACTTAACCTACGAAGCGGTCAACGCGTTGGTCCGCGAACATTTACAACCGAAACCGTCTGCGATGGCGGAACGTTACAAGTTACGACAGAAGCGGCAGACTAACAAAGAAAATATTATGCAGCACATGGCCGCGCTCAACAAAATGGCAAAGGATTGCGATTTCGGGAGTTCGCTAAACGATAATTTGCGCGACCAGTTCGTGTGCGGGGTGAGCAGTGACTTGATACGGCAGAGATTATTTTCTGAGTCCGAATTGACGTACACGAGAGCGTTGACATTGGCGACGGCCCTGGAGGCTGCCGAAAAGGACTCTGCTGCCGTGGACTCATCGGCGGCGCGGTGGCGCGGCAACTATCAGGAGCGCGGTGATTGCGCTGCACGTGACGTCCCGCGGCCGCGCGCACAGCTCGGGCGGTGGCGGAGGACGGTGAAACTCGTAAAAAAAGGCGCGCATTGACGGTTTGGATCCCGAGCTAGCGATACAGAGGTTCTTCAAGTGGGCGATGGCTCGGCAGCGCATAGACATATCGACCAACTAAAGCGGGGGAGCACCTGCGCACCTGCGTGCTTCCGTCGGAGAATACTGACACCGTGGATGTAATACCACAATGTTGATGTTACGTCCATGACTGACACACATGCTCGTTGGCAACATTGTGACCTAAATATTTAAATTTGATAACATATTCCAGGGCTTTGCCACTCAGAATGGAAGGCCGGATGCATCTTTCGTAGACGATCCGAAGATAATCGCCACCGACTTTGCCGCGTTGTATTTTAAATTGTTCGATGCGGCGTAGTTGTCACATAGGCCTACTTAGTAATAGCTTCACGGCGCTAACAGAGGAGCTGAATACAACTTTGTCGACAGCGTAGTTTAGATTATTCATACAAGTAATCGAGCAGCCCTCACCGGTTCCGTTGAACTCCTCAAGAATTTTGAAGTGCAGCAAAAGGCATTTCATAAACATGTGTTTTTGTTTCGCAGTACCTAGTACTAGTAGCAGGTCGGTTGTCGATCACTCGCTGCTTCAATATTTCACGGTGGACCGGCGACAGTATAAGTGTGAAGATGTAGTGAAGGACAAGTATTTAGTAACTTATTTACATAGATCTCATTATATAAGTAACATTCCCTCTTTTTTTTCTCAAAATTTCGTTGGTCGGCTAATATTTGCCAAATTTAAATATAATTATATTGATGTTTCCTAGTTTTAACTCGTTTCATATATTGCTACATTTTCTCATTGTATAATCAAGACTCGCTACTAAATTTTTCCACTTCCAATGTAACCTAAATTTAATTTAAACTATTTTGTACTCTGCAGGCAGCAAAAATATTTTCATTTTAGTTTAGTCTAGTCGAACCTCCATGAGCACGACGTGGTCTCCTGTAATTGGGGGTGCACCCTGCTTGATGCCTATGTTTCATAATGTGAATGTAATGTGTAACTTCTGTTGGGGATCCATATTCTATAAAAAAAAAAAAAAAAAAATAAAAAAAAAAAAAAAAAAACTCACGGCCTGGGGCTCCGGGTGCTGCGCGGCGCGCTCGGCCGCGGCGGGCGGGAAGGGACGCGACGCGAGCCCGCGCGCCAGCCCGCGCCGGCACACGGCCACCGAGCCGCTCATCGCGACCGCTGCTCTGGCTGCACTGGCTGCACTACACCACGCGAACGACAGAGCAATTCAATCTATTTTTGTAATTTAAATAAAATTATGCCGATTTGCCTATCCGGTAAAGGAACGGAAAGGAATTGCTGCCTGTGTCGTGTGCAGTAACTTATTGTGGAGAAGAGAGGGTGCGTCGGCGCAGCGTCGGCGACTGGCGCTCGCCCGCCGACACTCCCCTATATACGGAGGGCAGCCCTCCGGAGGCGGCGCCCTCCGGTGGCGGCGCCTCCGACCTCCGACGCGAGGACTCTCACTAATTCCGATCGTACACTCGTTACTACAAATCGCTTCTCTAAGAATTTTGCAGATCTATGAACTATAGAAGAGGCAAGATGTTTTATGGCTATCATGTACGACATGACAACGTAATTATACCGGGCGAAACGACAGAGGGCTGCATTTTCAGACCCTGATAAATTGAAGGCAAACGGCACCTCCTTGTACGGTCGTACAAGGAGATGAAAACAATGACAGGAGACAGAGACTGGAAGTAGATAAGTAACTGCTCCGATACGAGCTCAACTCTTAAATGCTGAATGATAAAGGAATAATGAATTATTACATAGTGAAGTAAAAATTTAAATATACATGTCTGTTCCAAGAATTCCGAAAAAAAGGTTAAGTTTCACTTACTGACAGACAACAATAAAGAAGTCTCAGCAATTTTTGGTTACCATATTGGTACGAGACCCTAAAAATAATACAAGATAGATAATCACTGGAGCAACTGTTTCAGCCACAGCGGCCCAGGCTAGGCGGCTCGCTTATCGGTGTCCTAACTTTAGGTGGTTGACTAGGCAATTTAATTTAGGCGACTCCTAGTGCTAGTCAAAACGGGGATAAAAACAAGATAGGTAAACAAGCGAGCATTACAGACAACCGCCGAGTCACGAGTACCTATTAAGTGATATAGTTAGTGTGTCGCCAGTCGACAGCGCGCTCGCAGGGCGAGCCGTGTCTGTACGTTCCTACGGCCGCAGGTCGCAGGGCGGCGCGCTGCAGCCGCCGAGAATACAATGAAACCGCCACAATACAATGTAATGTTTTACTGGTAAATTCGAAAGAAACAACTTATTAACAGATCATTCTCTAGGGAACGAATACTTTGGTACCTACACAATTGTACAATATTTACTAGGAATTGATCCACTGTGGAGCACTTGTAACAGTAGGCTCCTCCCTAGCTACAGGCACGTTGACGACATTCCGTCCAATCATCCGAGTAGGTATAACCAGCATCTCGTAGAACGAGTGGAGCGCTACGTCCACCTTCGTGTTACGACGAGTCTACGTGGAACTCGTAGCACGTAGCCCTGCTACGGTTTCTATACAACATTATTCGTTACAAGTTGTCTCGTCACATCAGACGCGATAAACACAAGATTCCCCGCGGGTCGCCGCAGGAATCAATTCTTAGGAATTTTATGTCGGCTGTACACTCTCGGGGCCCGAGCTGGAAAGCTTTACCGCGAGGTCGGTCGAGCGAGTGAAACCCGGCTCGTCCAGTACACTCTCGCTCTCGGCTTGTCTCGCCCGAAGTGTACAGCCGGCATTAAATATTCATCCGGTGGTCGACGTGACAGCCATCGTGGCTTAAACTACCGCTACTTTGGTATTTGCTTCAAATGTTGAACGAATGCCACCGGAACGAACGAAGTTCGGTATTTTGAAATTTTGAAAGTCGAATAACAAGTTATTTTACAGAGAGCAGTCCGTATCTGCGATAACGTAACGTTCTCATCACATTTTCCGGTCATGTCCACCGGAAGGTGACGGCAGCAGGGCGCGCCGCCCCCGCCGGGCCCGGGGCGGGCCCAGGGCGGGTGCCGCTTGCCCACCAGCGTCGTGTACCGCCGTTACTCTTCTGCGACCGCTGCAAATCAAACGAGATTTTTATTAGCTTCATAAGGTCTATCATCATCATCATCATCGTTATTCTTTGTAATGTCCGTTGGCAGCTGGAGGAAGGCGTTTCCTTACGATTGCTACAGCGCTCTGCGTGCCGTTCTACTCCAAGTAATAAAGTAATGTATTTCTATTACGAACAATCATTCTGTAAGTTCTAAAGTCGAAAGTCTTCGATCAGTGTGTGTTACCAGTGATGACTTATGGCTCTGAAACGTGGCATCTTACTGTGGGCCTTATTGGTAAGCTCAAAGTGGCATAGCGAGCTATGGAGAGGGCTACGCTCGGGGTTTCTCTGCGAGATCGAATCAGAAATGAAGAGATCCGTAGACGAATGAAAGACGCTGACATAGCCCAGAGGAGCAAGTTGAAGTCGCAGTGGGCAGGGCACATTGCACGCAGAAGTGATGGCCGATGTGGCTGTAAGGTTCTCGAGTGGAGACCACGTACTGGCAAGCGCAGCGTACGACGTCCACCCACAACGTGGACAGACGACCATATAAAGACCGCAGGAACGCGCTGGATGCGAGCCGCTTCCATCCGCTCTTCGTGGAAATCTAAGGGGGAGGCCTATGTCCAGCAGTGGACGTCCTGTGGCTGAGATGATGATGATAATGATGATGATGTACGCCGAGTTCTTCGACATTAAAAATTCTCGCAATATAAGTATATTTGATGTGTATTGTGAAATGAAATTGGCTAGTAATGTTTAAATATCAATAAATAATCACACTAATATTATAAATGCGAAAGTTTATGTGTAAGTATGTAAGTATGTTTGTTCCCGTTCAACTCGGTAACGGCTGAACGGAATTGTATGAAATTTGGTATGGAGGCAGCTTATACCTACACTGGAATAACACATTGGCTACTTTTTATCCCGAAAATTTTTGACGGTTCCTGTAGGATACCGGGTGTAATCGCGGGGCGCAGCTAGTGTCTATATAATTATGCCTCTAATGAGTATGTCATAAAAGCAGAAAGTTAGCCCAAGTGAGGAGGGAGGCCTATGTTCAGCAGTGGACGTCTTATAGCTGATAATGATGATGACGAACCCAAGTGAACCGGTCAAATGATTTGGTCGATCAATCGATCCCGGGACCGATACCCAAGTGAATCACTACAACTCATCTATCAAAGACCGAATGGATCCCGTGCACAGAAGAGAAACATTTTTTACTTCTCTCTTCTGTGATCCCGTGCGATTTCCGTGCGGTTCGCTCGCGAGCCGCAAGCCGTGAGCCGGCGTCCACGAATCGACTTCTTCCTAACTTCCTATTGGTTTCCATCATCATTTAACTTTACATGCCATTGAAAAAGTATCCTTATGACTCAGGTAAAAATACCCTTTTATTTGCGAAATCTTTACAAAATACCCGACTGCAGCCGGGTTATGTGGGATTATACCCTCTAAAACCCCCCCCGGTGGCCTGCCTTGGTGCTTGACCGAAGGCTCCGGGATCTCCAAGAAAACGCACCGGCGCCTTCAGCACCACGCTTCAGCTCCTCCCGGGACAGCTAGCAGCTGTCGTAGCCTAAGCCTGCAACAGCGTCCGCCACTCGACGCTGTCGTCCTCCCCGGACTTGCTTGGGTTGATGGTTAGAGTCCCACCTCTAACGACCCCCGAGCCCAGAGGTCCATGGAACTTCCGCCGCCCCGGCGTCGCTATTTCCTTCCAGGATCTGCTCTTTCGCGCGCTCGCTACGCAGTTTATTTTTGCGAAAATGGTGGATACTATTGCCTTCCACGTAGAGTTATCAGCCAGCATAGCTGAAACTTTGCTCGGCAAAGATAGATCCTGACCAACGTTGCCATGAGTATTCGTCGCTCTGAACTCCAAGCAGGGAATTCCTCTAGCGTATGCTGAGCAGAATTTATCGCCTCCTCGCAGTGGTGGCATTGCGGCGTTTGTTCGCGGCCGATCCTGTGAAGGAACTCATCAAAGCAGACATGTGCGGTTATTACTTGCGTCAATAGGAATATGACGAGTTTCTTCCTCTTAAGGCACCGTAGCACTTTTTTGTCATTATCGAAAAGACGCAAGAGATATACATTGCAGTAGCGTTTACCTACTACCGTAAATTTATGAGCTTAAAGGCTAGTCCGACAGTGACGAGACCCGTCGGTCAAAATTGATCGGGTGTTTCGGAGAGCGGTGACCGACTTGGACACGCACGGGTCGCGAGCCGTTTGTTTTGACTCGGTCGGTCGTGATCGACACTGGTCTAATATGTATGTATTGTATGTTTTTCCCTTTCTCTGTAGTAGAAAAATTGTTTTGGAAAACCCGCCTGGAGAAGTGCCACGCCTTTGCCAGCTATGTAACCGCCAAGCAGCAGAGTGCAAAAATTACTGTGTTCCGGATTGAAGGTTTCCAGTGAAATTACTGAGCATAAAGAAATTTTGCACCTAAAATCTCATGGTGAGTGCATTTCCGCGCAATGGCTTACCTCATATACGTAGCCAATTATCTCTTGGATTAATACATAGGCTACATTTAATTTCGAAAACTATGCGGTTCCTCTAGTCTAGGATATCGGATGTAACCGAGGGATGCTGCCGCTGTTAGCTGCTATCTAATTATTGTGCTATTATTTGTAAAATTAAATTGATTCTGTAAATCAGTATAATTGTATAATCAGTATATATGTACAGATACACCTGCCGCGATCCGCTCTCCACAAATCGAATAGCATTTCGTTGATTGCTCTCGACGTAATCCGAGTGCAAGTGCGTCGAGCGCGAGGGACGCGGCCGACACTACGCTACACCTCGCCGCGACCAACGGATCCAACGAGGGAGCTACTATCGCACTTTCCCGATAAAAACAACAGCCAGTTTAGTTCCATCATTTTTCCAACCCTCCAGAGAGTTTGCCCGTTTTTATAATCCAACGCATTGTAGTCGGACGCTGTTTGCGCGACCGATATTCTGATTAGTGCCGCGGGATTTCAATTATTAAATAAATGCAACACCCGCACCGCTCCGTACCGTACCACACCGCGCCACACCACAACGCTCTGTCATTCTCATCGCGTTTGGTGTTGGTACTTTTAGTTTTATTATGATGCTTATTAATTTGATTTAAACTGCCGCCAGGTGGAGAGGTGACCGGCACGTTTGGTAAATTTAATTTTTCCCGACTGCCCGAGGAATCAGAGTAATATTTTGTCGAGTAGTTTTTTTTTCTTTTTTTTTTTTATTAAATATGTAGCTATGTTCCTGTATTAACTCATATAGCCTAAACGGTTTGACCGATTTTGACGCGGGAGGTATTCCTTTTTATGTCCGGAGTGACATAAGCACATTTTGCAGTCGAGTTTTTAGTTTGATTTTTAACATAATTTTACGATAGTCGAGTTGAAAATGCATGTACTTGTAATATTAGTGTACTTACTGTGCGAGTTTGGCATATGAAAATTGTTATTTAAAAAAAAAAAGTGCGAAATTGCGAATATGATTTTTTGTTTTGAAATTCAATAATAATTAGGTATAAACATAACATGAATACCGAAACGAATGAACCTGCCTATACTATAGTTAATCATTGCATATGTAAAGCTCAACTTGTGTCAGGTGCTACCAAAGTGAGCGTTATTATAGTTTCATTAAGTGATCCAAATCGTAACGTTTAAGCTCTTTACAATATTATTGCATTGTTCGGGGGCGATGTAAAAAATAACTAAAAGTGAGCGCGTGCGCCGCAGCTGCGTCAACACGAGGACGGGTGTCGCCTCGCGCGGGGGATCTACACTCTAACTGCAACTAGGTAAGGCCTACTATCGAACGGGACGGCAGATTTGTATCACAGTGCATGGTACAATTCGAATTTCATTTGCGGTTTTCTGAAGCCCTATTGCTACAGAGGACTCTATGCTGTATTAGTTTGTAAGTAAAGTTGTAATCTAGACGCAGTGATTGTAGGAAGGGCGCTTGCAATTTGTAATTATTGTTTTGATATCGGACGCTCGCTAATGTGCGCAAAGTGCTGCGGAAATATTTACTTTCGTAGAAGTGCGTGCTGCAGAGCTATCTCCTAATCGTACCTTCCGCCTCGCAATAAGCACGACGGCGTTCTGTCTACGACTGTATCTATAGACCGACACTCCACGGGGCTCGTAGCGCGCGCACCGATCCAGTATACATACCTGGGTAGCAACCATATTACGACGACGTTTATGTTTGATTGTACCTCAAACAACCAGCTCCTCCTCAAGGTCAGAGTGAACAAGTTCCTTTTAGGCCTGCGTGTTCCACCAGTCGAGCTGGAGGCTGGAGGGCAAACTCAGACCTATTCCCGTGCAAACAAGTGAGAAACTATGTGTACCGCACTCGAGTATTATCAATTTTATTGTTAACCCCGGCGGAACATTAACTGTAGGCCCGTCGAGGATCTCCCGTGGAGCGTCTAACTGCTTGCGATACGGCGAGATACGGCGAGACCACATATATCAGAACGAGAGGCTCCGATAATCATCGAGCGCCGCGCGCTATCAACCTCTATTCAATTAACATCACTACGTAATCAACACAATCCAGAACCCGCGCAACAGTCCCCAGTAAACAAGGTAAACTAACATTTAGGGACAAGAAGTTACGTTTAATCGAATTAAATAATTAGAGTCAACGATTTTGAAAATAGAACTAACGGACTTGATTCGACCGGTGACGCTGTCGGCGGTGTTGGATTTGTCAACAGTAACAACGAAAAACGTTACAGAGTATGTATCGATTTGGAAACGGTAACAGTAACTACCTCGGGCTCAGTGGAAGCAGTAATCGCAAACATGATCAGCGGGTCGAGTCGAGTGCAGGCAGTGTGGAATGTGATAAGGATCGGTCGTTATCTTGCAGCCGATCGGCGCACGTGCGCTGATGCTGCCGTATTGATGCCTACTCAATTATATTTTGTTTACTATTTGATTACTTACTTATTTATACGAGTCGATACGTCTACGTACATATATGTCATATTAATTATAAAAAAATAAAGACATCGGACGCTATTCACGCAAAGGTATCTACTTATAGGCTGAGTGGCTAGACGCGTCCAGTTGTAAATGTGACTCGCGGTCACTCATCCGAAAACTGACCAGTTCGTCGGATGGTTATCTAGTTAGTCAGTGGCGGCTCGAGCGCTACCACGTGTGTATTGTTGTGTTGTAAGTACAGAGAGCAGAGATCGGGGACGGCCGCCGCCGCCGGTGCAGCGACAAGTGTCGCCACGCGCCGCCGTCCCATCCCGACAATATGTCACTAGCTTATAATAAATAGATATTATTTCCATTGTCCTTCGCCCCGCCACAATATCAGATACATTATAATACCATTAGATACATTCGGCATAAAGCCAGAACCAGATATTGCGTTGATAATGCTTCCGCGACTGAACAGTTTTTTAAATTTGTGGCAAACAAACGACGGCCGTCCTGACCTAAGTCCTAAGTGGTCACCGCCGCCTATGGACACCTTCATACCGGGGGCATTGTCAGTGCGTTGCCTAGAATTGACAACATTTTTGCAACAACGTAGTTAGATAGGGTACCTAGTTGAAGCATAAGTCAGTCAGTCTAACTTGTTCCGTAGACCTTCCATAAAACCGCACGCGCAGCTACTCTATTTGTTGGGTACGTATTATATAAACATCGACCGGTTGTTATACTGTATTTAGATAAATCACAAGTGTCGGGACAAATTATTCTTTAAAAATAAAAAAGCGATTAAGACAGATTACAATTAACGGGCGCTTAAACACAGCGCACGTGCGAACACTCGGCGCGACTTGTCGCCGCTTATATACCGACTATTAGCTCGACAAAACAACACGACGCGGCGCGCGGCCGCATTATAATGTCATCACACCGTATCAATCTTAATTGTTCGTGACCGCAATATTCGAGCCCCCTGCGCAAGTTACTTTAGTCACACTGCTGCGAGACGTCCTCGCCTTAAACCCTAACGTAGGATCCCGAGAGCTTCAAATCGAACAATATGTCTAATTTCGTTTAGATTTGCGAATTTGATGCGTGCGTGTAGGAGATATACGGTCAGTTTTGGTTCGATGCCGACGTAATGCGGCTCGCATCGCTTTGTAATGAGAGTGGAGAGACGAGCCGGGCGCGGGCGCACGTGGCGAGGTGGCGCGAATCGCGCTTCGAAATTACAATCCGATCAAACTGCGCCGGAACAGGTGCCGCGCCACGTGACACTGACACTAAATTAACCTATTGTCACAGAACATATCATAATCTACTGTTTACTCTCGATTTTCATTCATCCACCTCCATTACAAACGTGTTAAGAGATTGGTACATCATGACGAATATCAATACTTTCCGGGAAGCCGGCGCTGTTTCGCAAGGCTCTCGAGCACCGGGCGATACCGAGAATCTTCCCATTGTGCTTCATTGAAATTCCTCATCGGTTGCGATATATTTTTAAGATTAATTTTATTATTGTTTTATTAAGTCACTTTTGATTCATACTTCGAACAATTGTAAAATCCACCTTGGTATGATTGCAGACGGTATTTGATAATTAAAACACTGAGGTTATATGCAATAGTAATGTAGATATAATTTTAACAATCACGGTCGGCTTACACAACGTTCGCGCGCTTCGGCCGTCAAAAGCAAAGTGACTGCTCGAGCCCGCGCTCTGCCAAGTGTTGCCAGGTAAGGGCCCACTGAGATGCCAGTAAAAAGGGGCCAAAGTAACCTCAAATAGGCAAAATACATTGAAACCTTACACTCGTCCATCCTGATGACATGTATGTC
Source organism: Apocheima hispidaria (assembly GCA_947579745.1). Taxonomy (NCBI): domain Eukaryota; kingdom Metazoa; phylum Arthropoda; class Insecta; order Lepidoptera; family Geometridae; genus Apocheima; species Apocheima hispidaria. The sequence goes on along the minus strand of OX388151.1, from coordinate 16,152,225 downwards.
CTCATACATGTACCAGGTGGAACCAGGTGAAACCTTACACTTGGCAGAACGAGGTATTTTGTTGTTAATATTATAATACAATAAAGCCTATAATCAAAACAATAACAATAATTCAGGCACTACTACCAAGTGAAGTATACAATGTTAATCATTTTGACAATAACCAGGATTAAACATTTATAAAAACATATTTTCAATCTAGAAGTTATCTTCATAGCTATAGCCAAATGATCATTTCAAAATATCCTTGTAACCAAATAAATCTTACATCTATCCTTGTAACCTTGTAGCCTTGTAACCTTGTAACCTTGTAACCAAATAGCTTATAATTATCCTTGTAACCTTGTAACCAAATAACTTATGATTATCCTTGTAACCTTGTAACCAAATAACCACTTATATTTATCATTTAATCAATTAACCATTCTTATATCCTTGTAGCCAAATATTTACCAAATTAGCAGATAAGTGATATCTATACATATATCTATAATACGTATATTTTATTTTAACCTTGTACCCTCCAGGCGACGGATTTTATTCCCGGTATATATAAAACTTATTATTGAATTATTTTAACTGCGCCTTGTGTGGTATCAGGCCAAGACACGAGCATGTCTGCATCTCGCTCTTGACCTGAAACGACACAAAACGACATGGCCATATTATTAACATAAAATTTTTAGAGGCTTAAACTAGAACGAACACACTAAATACCGAAAAGTTTAAAAAAATGAGAAACAGGGTATTTAATATTGAAATAATAATCATTCAGTTAATTCGTCATTACTTTGTTCATTATCCGTATCATTTAGACTCAAAGAGGTAACGTGAATCCATGGTTTCATCCTGTCTGCGGCAACCGTGGTTTTACGTTTGTTTTTCATTCCTTCAAACCCCGCAATTGGAGCAATTTTGTAACGATCATTTCCTAATACTTTTATAACCCTGAAAGGGCCTTCGTAAGAAGGCATTAGTTTCGTGCTTTGGCCCTTATTTTGGAATGCCACTTTCGTGACTTTGACCAGATCACCTTTGCTGTAGGTACGCGCAGGATGCCTACCCTTATCATAATATTCTTTTTGTGTAGCTTGGGCCTTATCAATTTTCTCTTTGACCTCAGCGCGAAGGCGCGATAGATCGGTAACCTCACGGGCGTCTTCTACAATCGCATTTAAAACCGGCTTGATTTCACTATTCATCGCTGTACCAAACATAACCTCAGCCGGTGTCTTACCTATGGTTTTCTGGACTGTATTGTTCAATCCCCATTGTATTTTCCCCAATTTCCTATCCCATTCCTTCTCGTCATCTCGTATATTTTGCGCCGTCAAAGAGTCGAGTATAGTTCGGTTATAGCGCTCTACCTGACCGTTTGATCTCGGACTTGCTACAGCGTTCAATATGTGTTTTATACCCAGGTCAAGGCAGAACTTCCTAAAGGCATGTGCAGTAAAACAAGAACCTCGATCGCTAATTAACCTGTCAGGAGCTCGAAATATATCGAATATGTCTTGCAATGCCTTAATTACATTTTGAGTATTAGTGTTCCGGACAGGTCTGATAAATAAGAACTTGGTGAATGAATCTACGACAGTGAGTATGTGTGTGAACCCTCTTTTAGATTTTACAAACGGTCCAACGTGGTCGATGTGCAAGGTGTGGAATGGGATTGCGGCCTTTTCTATGGGATGCAGTAACCCCTCTCGACCGTTACTAGTTTTCTTGGCGTACGCGCAATCGATACAGGCACTAACATATTTTTTTATAAATCGCGTCTTTTTTGCAAACCAGTAAGATTTTTTAATACGCTCTAAAGTTTTTTCGGAACCGACGTGGCCGATATCATCGTGATTCAACTTGCACAGCTGCCACCTTGCACCCTTTGGTACTACCCACCTAACATTTTCTTTATCACCCCCAACGCACCTAAACAATCTATTATTCCTTAAAACGTAGTTGTCTTTAATGTAATCCAATCCCTTGGGATCAAGGTCGCTACTAACAATATCTCGTATCCTACATAACTCAGGGTCTCCCAACTGTAGGGTAAGTAGCCAATCGTCATCGGATATAACAAGCACTGGTGGATATCTCACGGGATCCAAAGTATCCGCATCATAAGTAGGGTTCCTGGAAAGGGCGTCAACATGACCCATCTTCGTCCCTGCTCTATATTCAATACTACAGTCGAACTCCTGTAATGCGATCCACCAGCGGGCAATCCTAGGTATAAGATCCCGCTTCTCAAACGTGGAGCGCAGTGCACTACAGTCAGTAACCACTTTGAAATTCTTGCCTAGAAGATATACCCTGAACTTTTTTAGAGAGCATATAACCGCCAGCGTCTCTAGCTCATATGAGTGAAAGTTCTTCTCCTCGGGAGTCGTCTGGCGGCTATAATAAGCCACGGGATGGAATGGATCTTGACTTCCTAGCGGACGCTGAAGCAATATTCCTCCTATACCTATTCTGCTGGCGTCTGTGTGGAGCTCTGTTTCAGCCGCGGGGTCATATAGAGCTAAAACTGGCCTTTCCACAAGCTTAGATTTAAGGATCAAGAACGAGTCTTCCTGTTCAGTTGTCCACTCCCATGTGGCGTTATTTTTTAGTAACTTGGTGAGTGGATGAGCCAATTGGGCAAACGACTGAATAAACTTTCGGAAGTAGCTTACGAGTCCTAAAAATTGACGTACGTTGTGCACATTTTGGGGTACGGGAAAATCTATTACGCTCTGAATTTTTACCGACCCCGGACGCATACCAGCCGAGCTGATTTCGTAGCCCAAGTAGTCAATTTTATTTTGTAAGAAACTGCATTTTGATATGTTCAGCTTGAGTTGCGCTTTTTCTAACATGTTGAGGACTTCTTCCAATCGATCCATACACTCAAAAGGAGTCTTACCAAAAATCAGTAGGTCATCTAGGTATACTGTAGCTTTATTGAATCGAGCTTGTCCCAAGACTCGATTCATCATCCCTTGAAAGACAGCTGGGGCGTTTGCCAAGCCGAACGGCATACGGTTATACTCATACTGACCGTCCGGCGTGACAAACGCGGTCAAATGTTTGCTCTCTTCCGAAATCGGTACTTGGTAATACCCAGACATTAAGTCAAGTGTGATGAACCATGCTTGTCCGGACAACCTCGCTATCTCATCCTCTATTATTGGGATAGGGTACCTCTCCTTTACGGTAATCGAATTAAGTAGTCTGTAATCCACGCATAGTCGTATGCCACCGTTCTTCTTCCGTACGAGTATTATCGGGCTAGCATAGTCAGACGTTGACTCTCGAATAATACCCGCTTTTAACATCTCGTCGACCATTTCTCGGACCTTCTCCCGTTCATGATGTGAGAGTCGGTACGGCCTATAAACTACAGGGCGTTGGCTGTTCAACTCAATGTTCATTTCTGTTACATTTGTACAGTCAAGGTCTACCAAGCTATGTGCAAAACACTGTTCGTGACGCCGTAACATGTTTAGGAGCTTTGTTTTGGCCTCATTGGAAACTGCTTCGCCTATCTGCACTAGATTTTCGTCGAGCTGTTTGGTTGGGGAAGATTCGGTACGTGTGATCGTAGCCAGAGAATCTCCTGTGCTCACTAGTCTATAAACCGATTCTACCCTTTCAGCCCTCGAGAACACCGAATTTTCCTCGAGGCAGCATGGGACCGCGCATGGTTGTATTGTTACGAAAAGCAAACCGTCCTTTACTTCGTAAACCCCACCGCAGATAAGGTATTGCTTACCTAGTTTACCTACTACCTTTGTGTCGACTATTACGCAACCAGTAAACGGAGTCTCAGTCATGGCTCTAACGCTAGCAGTCCCATAAAGCCTGCAATACGCTGGTATCCTGATTTTCTCTAGCCGTTCGTCGTCGCCGTCTTGTACGTCAGTAGGTATTTCGGTGTCGACGTGTATGAACTGAAGCCTATTCACGTCCTTATAGATAACTATGTGTGGTTGCTCCGTGAAGCTTTGACCAATGAGCAAATGTTTCTCCAAGAACCGATCCTCTACTACCCGACACAAAACGTTAGCATCAACGCCGTCTATTGACAAGTTCAATTTCGCTGAGCCCACCGAGCATACAAGTTGGTTACCAAAACCCTTCATAGAAGATGGAATATGGTCGTGAGTTAATCCGAGTTTCGCAAACCTGGACTGTGCAATCAACGTGACTTCACTACCAAGATCAATGAACGCTTCGAGTGGCACACCTTCCACGATTACTTCTTTTATAAACTTGTTGCATGGCTTTGTACTGGATATACGCATAGTTTGTGCCACTGTGTCAGCCTTCGTTGATCCTGTGTCCAGTTTAGACTGACACAGTTCAGACTTATGTCCTATTTTATTACAACGACCGCATTTTACTAGAGGCTTAGGGCATCTAGAAAACGGGTGTCCTCTTTCCTTACAATTGTAACAAAACAGGACAGGATTTAATTTGGTATTCGCCCGATTGTTCGACTTATCGTCACCCGCATTAAAATTCCTGTCCTTTGAAAACAGCTGGGGAACATAATGCTCTCTATTATTGCTAATTAAGAACTTTAGTAACTCGTCAGGCTCGTCACATCGCAGCGCTAAAGCACTAGACCTAGTGGTCCTATCACTAATGCCGTGGATAATGCAGTCGACGGCGCGCCTACCGGTAATATCGCACTGGTTGAGGAGTGCTAGCTTTTCGTAAAAATAGTTTTGAATAGGTTCGTTAATCCTACTCTTTCGCTTTAACATGTCTTCAAGCATCTGTCCGTAGTTTTGTTCGCATGGAAAGGCATTGAGCAATTTGACTTGCCACTCCTCCCAGGTGTATAATATAGAATTCTGGCTTTCGTACCAGGTTTTAGCTAACCCTGACAGTTTCTGCATAGCAAAATGAACTACAGCCCTTTCATCCCAGCCGTAAACCTTTGCACACTCGTTTACTTTTTTTAGCCAAATATCCATACGCTGATTTTTCTCTGAAGGTTTAAACTCGGGAATAATGTTTTTACTATCTCTATTTGAAAACTGTGTGCTTTGGCCTGGCTGTGATGGGAGGATGTCTTTAATGGACTGGATAATTTGAGTTACATCTTTGGTAGAAAAAGAAGGACTACGTGACCTTTTTGTGAGGTGCTCGGCATGATGTCTCCTATTGTCCGGATCTGGCGGACGGCTGCGGCTGCGGTGGCTGCGGCTACGGCTGCGGCTGTCGCGCCTCGTCCCGTGGCGTGACCCACGCCGCTCACTCCGTTGTCGGCTTTGTTCGGCGTCTCGTTCTAGTTGCAGGTCGATCTCCAACAGACGAACCCGCTCCTGCTCTTGTCTCAGCGCCACTTCGCGCTCCAGCAAACGGCGACTGTGGCTGCGGCTATGGCTGCGACTCCGTCGAGTGCTTTCATGACCATGGCCTCGAGAGAAGCTATGCCTGGAGCGCGAACGGTTGCGTCGAGGAGTTGCCACGCTTCGTACTTTACTATCTCTCGGTTCCATCCCCTGAAACTCGTATCATGAAATTGTGTGCATTAGAAGTGGGCCCGAGTTACAGAGAAAATATTTTAAGGTCTAAAGAAAATTCAAAATAACTCGGAAACCGTGCGTCCTACGCAAAAATAACGAATAGGTTTTTTTTTTTTTTTTTTTTTTTACCCTCGTTATATGTTTAAATGTCAAGAAATAAGTATGTAATAAAAATTGCTAATATTATATATATATATATATATATATTATTAATTAAATAAAATTCACATGGATGGTAAACCACATATTTAATCAAATGTAACGGGACCGGAAGCTCATGGTATAAGGGATTATTTACGTTAGCGTCCAGCTGTGTTGTACAGAAGTTCAAAGGTAATCACTAGTTAAATTCTCAGTTAATTTCAATCAGGTAATCAGGTTGGTAAAAATAACATAAGATGCAGGCGTGTACTTACAATTTTTCTTTATCCCTGGCTTCTGAGATGTAAAATCCACCTTGGTATGATTGCAGACGGTATTTGATAATTAAAACACTGAGGTTATATGCAATAGTAATGTAGATATAATTTTAACAATCACGGTCGGCTTACACAACGTTCGCGCGCTTCGGCCGTCAAAAGCAAAGTGACTGCTCGAGCCCGCGCTCTGCCAAGTGTTGCCAGGTAAGGGCCCACTGAGATGCCAGTAAAAAGGGGCCAAAGTAACCTCAAATAGGCAAAATACATTGAAACCTTACACAATCGTCACTTGTAATTTAATTTGATAATTTTTATTAATTAAATAATTATTAAGACCATTTCGGTATTTCTTTGCATCCTCAACGGCAGCCCAACGTAATTGGCGCAGTCGGTAGGATGCTCGCGGTCGGTTTCGTGAAGATTTCCGTATAGCAACGCAAGCCGCCCGTGTGGCTTATCTAGCCACTACAAGAAGCATCCGAATCTACGTCGAGCTGCACCAGAGGAATCCGGATATCGATAAAGCAAAGAGACCGAAACATATTAATGTGAGTACCCTAGATTATTTTTAGTGGTTGCTCATTTCCTAGCCTTAGTCTTTCCTAGCCGTACTAACAAGTTTACCAAGATTTTTCATTTAAGAAAATCTAAGGTTCCTAGAATAGTTAATAGTAATAGACAAGCATTCTTAGACATTAAAAGAAATATTAATTTAGATAACATAGAAGAAATAATAGACATGTCCGAACTCGACATAATTTATAAATCCTTAAGATTGGTACCGGAGTTTGATGGGAATCCGAATGTATTAACCAGGTTTATAAATCTTTGCGACCAACTAGTACAGCAGTTTTGTGGTCAAGGAGGCACAGAATTGACCAAATGCGCTCTTATTAATGGAATTCTCAACAAAGTTGTGGGTTCTGCCGCCCGATTAATTAATTCAAACGGACTTCCTAGTGACTGGAATGGCATTCGTAGTGCTTTAGTGAACAACTTTTCAGATCAGCGAGATGAGACCGCTTTATACAATGACCTAGCTATTCTTACTCAAGGTTCTAGTACTGCCCAAGAATTCTACGAGCGTTGTCAAAATTTATTCAGCACCATTATGACATACGTAACCCTCCATGATCCTGTCGCGACTACAGTAAGCGCTAAGCGAGATCTTTATTGTAAGCTTACTCTACAAGCTTACGTGCGCGGATTAAACGATCCCCTAGGATCGCGAATACGTTGCATGCGTCCCGAAACCATCGAAAAAGCATTAGAATTCGTTCATGAAGAAACGAACACTATGTACTTACAGAATAGGAACCACCGGTTGCCTGATAGGAAATTGATAAATTCCATGCAGGTCCCAAACCACTTCATAAGCCCTTACAAAAGTGAACCTTTTTCTATGCCCGCGCCTAGACCTTTTAATTTTGGTATGCCAGGTCCCTCGCGCCCGCAATTTACACCACAACCCGCACCTCAGTGGAGATAAAATCTTTACCAGCCCCGTCAATTTGGTCCAACACGCACACAGCAAATCTTCAGATCGCTGCCATCAAATTATAATCCCCAATTTAATAGGTTCCAAATGGCCTCGCGTGCTAATCAGCCAGCCCTTAACCAGGCGCGCCCAATGAGTGGCGTCAGTCACTTTGTTTCACGGCCATTGCCGCCAACACCACCAGCACTCATGGGTCATAACTGGCTGAAATCAGGAAATCCACCTCCTACGAACTACTTCAAGAGTAGGGAAATGAACTACAACGATTGCATGAGCGACCCTACATACGCTGAGTACGCCGAGTACTATGAACCCTGCTATGACAACTATGAGTACGCCGAATATCAGCCAGATGAATATTCCCTTCAGGAATATATGGAATATCCCGCAGAGACATCTCATGTCAATGTCACGGACGTCAACAGTACTGAGCAGGATTTTCCCAAAGCTCCGACATCCGACACCTCAAAATAGAAATTAATCTGCAAACGCAACGACAACTTCCGTACATTCAAATTTCATCACCACCCTTAAAACTTCTTATAGATACGGGAGCCAATCAATCGTTCTTAAGTCCCGCAGCAGTCGAACAATACTTTAGCGACTTTCCAGTGAACTACGACCCGTTCGAAGTTTGCAATGTGCACGCTAAAACTAGAAGCGACTATTCTATCACGTTGCCTAGCTTTAACGAATTTAACGACACAGGCGACTCGACGTTTTACGTCTACAAGTTTCACGACTATTTCGATGGTCTTATCGGTACGGACTTGTTAGATAAATGGAAGGCAGTTATAGACTTTAGAAATAAAGTACTTAGAACTAAAACCGCCTCGAATCCAATCAAGGTTTATGACTCACGCAACGCGAATTTGTATGAAGATATTATACCGGCAAACACTTCTAAACTTCTTAGGATTCCGATTAACGTTCATGACGGAGATGCGTTCATAGAAGAACAAAACATTTCGAACTGTATCATAGGCGAATGTTTGACTAGTGTATCGAATAGTAGAGGACTAGTTGAAGTCAAAAATCCTAGTCGAAGTGACGTTATATTTTCGATGCATCAAGCAGTCACTGCTGAGGTACATAACATCGAATGTGTACCTCCCGAGAAACAACCACAACGCGTCAAAGAAGTACTCTCACGGCTCCGCACAAACCATTTAAACGCAGAAGAACGTATGAACTTAGAAATACTCTGTTCACAATATTCAGACGTTTTCTATATAGAAAGCGAGCCATTATCTTTCACAAATAAAATTAAACATTCGATCAAAACCACTGATGAGGTCCCAGTCTACACAAAAAATTACAGATACCCTTATATTCACAGACAAGAAGTACAAGAACAGATGGGTAAAATGTTGGAACAAGGAATAATTAGACCTTCAACTTCCGCCTGGAGTTCTCCCATTTGGATCGTAGCAAAAAAACCCGATGCATCAGGAAAAACAAAATGGCGTATAGTGGTAGACTTCAGAAAGGTCAACGAAAAAACCATCGACGATAAGTACCCAATTCCGAACATAGCCGATGTCCTAGACAAATTAGGTAATTGTCAGTACTTTACAACTCTAGACCTCGCTAGTGGGTTTTATCAAGTTGAAATGAACCCTCAGGACATCCCGAAGACCGCTTTTAACGTAGAACATGGTCATTTTGAATTTCTACGTATGCCAATGGGTCTCAAGAATAGTCCATCTACTTTTCAGAGAGTCATGGATAATGTCCTAAGAGAGCTTCAGAATACCATTTGTCTAGTTTATCTAGATGATATAATAGTATTTAGTACATCGCTTCAAGAACACATGATCAATCTTGAAAAAGTCTTTCAAAAACTACGCGACTCCAACTTTAAAATACAAATGGATAAATCAGAATTTCTAAAGTTAGAAACAGCATACCTTGGGCACGTTATAGGTAAAGACGGTATAAAACCTAACCCTGACAAAATAAAGGCGATTAAAAACTACCCCTTACCAAAAACTCCGACAGAAATTAAACGATTTCTAGGATTACTTGGTTATTATAGGAAGTTTATACCAGATTTTGCTAAAATAACCAAGCCTATGACTCAATGCTTAAAGAAACGTTCCAAAATTGTCATAGATCAAAACTATATCCAATGCTTTGAGAAATGCAAAACTTTGCTAGTGAACGATCCAATCCTTCAATACCCGGATTTCACTAGAGAATTTATTCTCACTACAGACGCTTCAAATTTAGCTATCGGAGCTGTCCTTTCACAAGGTGCTATCGGATCTGATAAACCAATAGCATACGCCTCTAGAACACTTAATACCAGTGAGATAAACTACAGCACGATAGAAAAAGAATTACTAGCTATCGTGTGGGCAACAAAATACTTCCGGCCATATCTATTTGGCAGGAAATTTAAGATTCTAACAGACCACCGTCCCTTGCAATGGGTAATGAACATCAAAGAACCCAATTCCCGTTTAACACGATGGAGACTACGCCTCAGTGAATACGACTACACAGTCATTTATAAACCAGGAAAAATTAATACCAATGCCGATGCCCTATCGCGTATTGAAATTTGTAATGAGGAATCTAGTTCAATCGTAGTTAACACCTCAGACAAATCTGATACCGAAAGAACCTATAACTCTAGGACTGACAGTGTTCATAGTGATTCTGAAAATCCTATCCTAGAAGTACCTATCACTGATGATCCACTCAATAGATTCAGCAAGCAGATAATATTCAACGTTGTTGGCGATATTAAAAGTAGACCCAAAGTGTCTAAGCCTTTCGAGTCCCATACCAGAACATGCATTCAAATATCCAAATCAAACTTGGAACAAGACGTAATAGATGCAATCAAAGAATACGTGAACCCAAAAGTAAAGACAGGAATATTAATCAATCCCACGCTAGAAATGTATTCTATCATACCAGTCATACAAAGAAGTTTTAAAAATTCAGCTATGAATCTAGTTCTTTCCAAGTGTGAAATTGAAAATGTTAAAAACCATCTAAAGCAGCAGGAAAACATCAAGAACTACCATGAAGGAAAAACTAATCATAGAGGAATCAATGAATGCTATTTAGCTCTCTCACGCAAGTACTACTGGCCTAAAATGAAGGAACATGTTACAAAGTACATCAACGAGTGTAGGATTTGCGGCCAAGCCAAATACGACCGTAATCCAGTAAGACAGAGATTCGAAATTGTACCACCGCCAACAAAGCCTTTCGAAGTAGTTCATCTAGATCTACTTAGCGTTGATTCTCACAAATACCTAACTATAATCGATGCATTCTCGAAGTATGCTCAAGCATATTTCCTGAGAGATGCAACAGCTGTTAGCGTAATTCAAGCTTTATTAAAGTTCTCTTCACATCATGGCATGGCTTTGAGATATGTCACGGATAATGGCCCCGAATTTACAAATCAGCTATTTCTAGAATTCAATAGGTTGCATAAAATTCACCACCATAAAACATGCCCCAACACGCCTAACGAAAACGGAATGATAGAACGCCTACATTCTACCTTATTAGAGCATTTGCGTATCTTAAAACTAGAACATCGAAATGAATCAGTCACCAACCTTATGACTTACGCTGTGCTAGCTTACAATAGCTCAATACACAGTTTCACAAAATGTCGACCGATTGATATTATAACTGGCCACTTAGATCCCAGAGATCCTTTAGATATGAACGTAGCAGAGCACCTACTGCAAGAGTATATGCAGGATCATCGTAAACGCATGTCAAAGGTTTACGAAATAATTAATGAAACTGCACTCCATCGCCGTACTGAAATAACCGAGAACATTAATAAAGATCGAGAACCAGAGCAAGGGCATGCACCCAACCAACAGATCTATATTAAAAATCCTTTGGCCAATAGACAAAAATTAGCAGCTCGCTATACGCACGACACAGTATTAGCAGACCTGCCCATTCACATTTATACTAAAAACAAAAGAGGACTTGTACCCAAGTCTCGCTTAAAACGGGTACCTAATAGTGCTCGTTTGTTGCAGGACACTGAAAATACTGCTCGTTCTGATGTTGGCCCAAGGCCTGAAGCCGGCCCAAGCAGACGAGATAAAACTTGAAAGTCTTAAAGATGGACCAGGTATCCTCCCCTTCAACTTAGGACCCACCAGAGTTATCTCACACTTCCACTCCTTTGTTCAAACGATAAATTTGGATGACGTACGAACTAAAATAGAATATGTTAGGGAACAATTGCATGATCTAATACCACAATTGAATAGGAAAACGTCGTTACTCTATGCTCCTCACGTCAAGTATTTAGAAACAAAACTAGACGAAATATCAGGACAACTAGCCACTTTCGAATCAAAGCGTGTAAAAAGAGGTCTCATAGACGGTCTTGGTTCTGTCATAAAAAGTATTTCCGGGAATTTAGACTATACAGATGCATTAAAGTACGACAATGCCATTGCAATTCTTAAGCATAATGAAAACAATTTAGCCACTGAATTAAACCATCAAATGAGCTTAAGCAAACAATGGGTCTCGAATAACTCAAACGTTACGAACAACATTGTTGAGAACCAAAGTAAAATTGGAAAAATTATCAATTCAATCCTAGTGAGCGACGTTAATCATGAAACAGACATGATAAAGTATTTTCATTTAGCTCAGTTGCTTTCTATACTTGGAGATGACATAGACAATTTGTCTAGCGAGTTCAGGAAATTACAAAACTTACTGGCATTTATTCGAGCTGGAAGTATTCACCATTCAGCTGTTAGCTATGATACGTTTAAGCTTATGTTAAATAAACTAAAGATTTTATACAATAAAGAGTTAATTTTAGATATTAGTTTTAGGGAATATTTCGATATATTGAAACTAGGATACTATTATAATGGTAATGATATAATCTTGGTAATTAAGTTTCCAGTTGTCTGCCCTACTAACTATATCCTATACAGATTGTCCTTAGCCCCTAATCGTGATAATAAAATCCTGATACCTGCCTATCCTTATGTAGCAATTCACGAGAAAGGTCTATTGTACATGGAGACAGAATGTCCGAAGTATAACCACGGTCACCTTTGTGAAGACAACTTAAGCCGCCACTACGGGGAACAATCGGATTGTATTCAACAACTTATACTTCAGCAGCACATCCATGAGTCCTGCCGATTCACTTCAGTAATCCTGTCGTCAGAAGCTATGGAACAGTTGGATGACCGACACTACGTACTGAGCTTTCCCAAATTAACCAAAGTTCAGTTGACCTGCTCTGAAACCCAATATAAAATGTTGCAAGGCAGCTACCTAGCCATCACGCCAAAGGGATGCGCTCTACACACCCCAGCATTCACTACTAATAACTACCATGACCAAGTTAAAGGACAGATATTGAACATTTTGAATATAGAAATCAATAAAGAAGATCCTTATATATTACCTGCGAAGAAGACCTTGAAATTGAACACTATCGACTTGAGCCATCTACACTCAACAAACTCTAAGATTGCCTTACAAGAACCAATGACTTTGGGATCCACCAACATAGACAGTATCTACCACACTACTATACCCGTCTACGTGCTACTTGGTGTATTAGTACTTATTATCATCGCTATACTTATTCGTCGAAAACTTCTACGAAGGAACAATTATGAAACCAAGTCCCAAAATAATATTGTGGATGAAGCACAGAACAAGCAAGAAGTCAAAGATAGCAGCTCCAGAGACCCTACGTGTCTATCCGCACTATTCTCGACGAAAGTCTTCAAATAGTTGCTGATCTTGTGGAGGGAGATGTTAAGAGATTGGTACATCATGACGAATATCAATACTTTCCGGGAAGCCGGCGCTGTTTCGCAAGGCTCTCGAGCACCGGGCGATACCGAGAATCTTCCCATTGTGCTTCATTGAAATTCCTCATCGGTTGCGATATATTTTTAAGATTAATTTTATTATTGTTTTATTAAGTCACTTTTGATTCATACTTCGAACAATCGTCACTTGTAATTTAATTTGATAATTTTTATTAATTAAATAATTATTAAGACCATTTCGGTATTTCTTTGCATCCTCAACGGCAGCCCAACGTAATTAACGGAGGCGGCAGTATAATGTTTACGAATGCGTAAAACTAACGATATACGAATTTAGGACGAACAAAGAATTACTAAAAACCGTATGTGTCTAAATGTTGAATCCAGTTCAGTATTATAAATCATATCTAGTGCAAAGGTTCTGGTGTAAAGTAGTGAATGTGGTGTAAAGTACTGACGCGTCTCCTCGCCCTCTCCCTCGGGCGCAGAGGGCGGCGTGATGGAGTCTTCGGGCGGCTCCGCGGTCGCCTCGCGCTCCCCGGCCACGCGGAACAACTCGGCGCGACCCTCGACCACGTCGCGCACGATCTCTGCAGCAAGCAACATGCACCGTTACTATTACCTGCCCGCACTGACAGGGGCACTGACAGCCGATATTTACACGCTCACCGGTGATGACGTCCCTGCTGGTGATGATCGACTCGATCTCGAGCGACACCTCCGCTACGAGCCACGGCATGAACTCCTCGTCGACTCCTGCAACGGAGAGTGATGCATGTATTAGCGCTTACACATAAGTACGCGGTTACAGTTCCGTGAAGCGTAAAGTCTGACCTCGCTGCACGCGCTCGACGAGGTACCCCTGGTCGCGCAGGCCGGCGAGCACGGCTGGCAGTAGCTCCGCCACGTAGCCTTGCACGAGCGCCGCGGCGGCGGCACGCTCGCGCGCCTCGCACGCGGCGTCCTGCGCCACTCGCGACTCCGCCACGCGCCGCTCCTTCTCCTCGTGCAGGCGCAGGTGCTGCGCGGCGAGTCGCGCGCGCTCGGCGCGCTCTGCATCGCGCAGCTCGCAGTAGCGCCGCTGCTGTTCGCGCAATGCGCCCAGCTCCTCTTCCTGCGCGACCTCGGCGAGCGCCTGCTCGGCCGTCTTGCCAACGAGCGCCTCGAGCACGGGCTGCACCTCGAGGTCGAAGTCGAACAGGTCGCCGGGGTAGATCTGCGTGTGCGCATCGGCGCCCGTTTTGGCGGGCACGTATATCGGTGTGGCGGGCCGGTCGACGAACAAGTCCGTCTGGACGCCCACCTCCATCTCGACGCCCTTGTCGAACAGCTCCTCGAGGTAGTACTCGGTCTGGATGGGGTGGTGCCGGCGGCCGGGCGCGGGCGGCGGCGTGCCGGGCCGCAGTCGCGCCGCCGCAGCGCGCCGCGCCAGCGCGCGCCGCCGAGTCCGCGCCGCGCGCGCCGCCGCGCTCTCGATGCCGTCGCCCTGAGGACATCGGACCCTACTTTACTCGGCTTTTCTGCTGCGGCAAAACAAACGAGACCGACGGCTACGACTAACCTTCAGTGTTAGCCTTCAGTGTTAGAGATTCACATGGTTTATCGATAGCATATAGTAAAGGGTTTTAAAAAAAATCAACAGCAGTACAAAGTTTCATACATTTCATCATTTATTTCACCATTAAAATTTCTTAAAAAAGCAAAATCAGAAAAGAGGACCTAAAATAAAAAGGTTTTTTTACATCAGGAGAGAGTTTCCTTCAAAAAATATTTTTTTCTTATCGAGCACGATATTATTTCCCGATGCGTTTTGCCTACGCTTGCAAAATAAAAATTTAAGTTGCGATTGCGATTCAATTGGACGTAATTGACAAGTGTGCGATATTAGTCGTTGCACATTCACGATGTAGAAACAGCTCGCGGTCGCCTTTATTGAGCCAAGGTCCCTCCCGACGAGCTATTTGGCAAGGAGAGTATGGACGTTACATCAATTAATTTCTAAATTATTATTATTATTATTAAAATCATTTATTCAGGCAAATTACACCCAATCAATGACAGCTCTATTCGTGCCAATACATTCCTAAGGATGGCGCATGTAACAGCACCGACAGTCAGTTGTAAGCCATATTTGAAAAGTTAAAAAATCTTTACCTTGCCATGTCTCTACATATTAAATGTAGAGACAGGGTAAACAACAACAACACGTAACAGGGTGCTTAAACGAATGTGTAATGTTTGTACGAAATAATCAGAACCTGTTTGAAATACTTAAAACTTGCACGACATAAACACAAATTTAGTAAGCAGCCCTACTATCTAATACCGCATTCTGCAATGCATGGCTCCACTGACCTACAATCACTTGCCAAAGAGGTAATCAAGACAGATCAGATCCATATCTTCAAATATATTGCTCGAGAAGGCATTCTACATGGTGTAGCATGTACCTACAAGGAGTATTTCACTGTCAAGTTTTAATTCATAAATATTTTTACCATGTTTTTGTTAATTCAATATTTGATTTTAGTTTATTAGTCTATTGCACTACTTAATATGTTTTGCATGCCGAAAGGCAGAATATGGCGCTCTGTATTTGTAATGTATACCCACCTTGTATTGTATACCCGTAGATATATGCCATAAATGAATTATGAATAATATAATTGGACCCGGGTACGTCCTATAGAGGCCCAAAAGTATTTACGAGAAAACTTAAGTCAGGAACAAAAGAAATAGTAAAACTGACTAAACTGAGGATGGCACTATAATCACAGACCGCGACAAAATTGTAAACACTGTCGAGGAATACTACACTAAACTATATGCATCACAATCTGCAGAGCCAGAGTCGTCTAGATACGATAAAAGGGCACCTGTACTTGCACATGTAGATAATGACAGCATACCACCCATCATACTAGATGAAATTAACAAGGCCCTGTATCACATGAAAGCTGAAAAATCTTCTGGCGAAGATGGCATCACAGCCGACTTACTTCGTGCCGGTGGTGACCCTGTCATAAAAATCCTTGCGAAACTTTTTAACCAGGTCTTGCTCTAACTCACGCACCCCAGATTCCTGGAAAATCGCCATCGTCACCATCCTGCATAAGAAAGGAGATAATTCCAAACTTTCAAATTACCGCCCTATATAGAGCCTCCTTTCACATACTTACAAGCTTTTTGCGAAAGTTTTATGTCACCGTCTCACCCGTAATCTTGATGAATGCCAACCATTCGAGCAGGCCGGCTTCTGAAGCGGTTTTTCGACCATCGATCATATCCACGCGGTAAAGCAGCTGATGGAGAAGAGTATAGAGTATAACCGTCCTTGTGCATGGCTTTCGTCGATTATGAGAAGGCTTTCGACAGCGTCGAGCATTGGGCCGTGTTTAACTCCCTCCATCGCTGCTCTATCGACGCTCGCTACGTGGACTTGCTCCGGGAGCTGTACAGCTCGGCAACTATGCAAGTGCGGCTTCACAGACTAAGCAATCCCGTTCCAATTAAAAGGGGAGTGCGGCAAGGAGATACCATATCACCCAAGCTTTTTACGGCGGTCTTAGAAGACATCATAGAAACGCTTGCATGGGACAAAACTGGTATTAATATAAATGGTGTCTTTTTGTCGCACTTGCGATTCGCCGATGATCTTGTACTGTTTGCCGAGACCCTGGATGATCTCCAAAGCATGATTCAGGATCTATATCATGCTTCTCTCCGGATAGGTCTTAAGATGAATATGTCCAAGACTAAAACTAAAACTAACTAAACTAACTAACTAAACTAAATAAACTAGTCATGGAGAATGTCTCTGGTAGCTCAAATTCACTCATAGCGATTGGAAATGAGCGACTAGAGACGGTCAGCCAGTACTTATATCTTGGACATATTCTATCTTTTGAAAAAGAGCTTCGGAAGAAGGAGATTTCCAGACGAATCCAGCTGGGATGGGCGGCATTTAACAAGCTTGACGACATCTTCAAATCCGTTGACGTTCCACAGTGCCTGAAAACACGCCTTTATAACCAGTGTGTCCTGCCTACCATGACATATGGTGCCGAGACGTGGACGCTTACACATGAGGCTGTGCTCAAAATACAAGTAGCACAGAGAGCCATGGAGCGTGCCATGCTCGGCATCAAATTACAAGACCGAGTGAGAAATATTGAAATCAGGCGTTGCACTAAGGTTCGTGACATTGGGACGGCAATCACGAAACTCAAATGGAGTTGGGCAGGACACGTTGCCAGGCAAAGTGATGGCAGGTGGACTAAAACGTTGACGGATTGGTGGCCGCGTACCGGTAAACGAGGCATTCGTTTATCATTCGGCTCCAGCTCGTTGGGATGACGATATTGTGAAAATCGCGGGTCGAACCTGGACAAGATTGGCACAGGACCGGGATGAGTGGCGTACAAGAAGAGAGGCCTATGCTCAGCAGTGGGCGATTACGGGCTAAAAAGGATGATGATGATGACGTCCTAAAACTATCTAAGCGATGATGAGACATGAACATACCATATTTGGTAGGTATCTACTTGATATTATAGTAGGTACATAATTAAATATTTGGATTGCGTGTAAGCATGGCATACCTATGTAAGTGTAAGTAAGTGGTAGTAAGTAAGCATTCAAAATACTTCTTCAAAAACTTCCAATAACAATAAAATTATATCTTCAAAATATTAATAAATGTTAATGTTACAGATTGACCGAGTAATATTTACCTACTGCTTTGAAATTAGCCGAAACGCCGTCTACTAAACAAGGTAGGTATTACGTAACACAATTTTAATGACCTTTTTAAACTAATTCCAGACAAAGTGTTTGCATAGCTCAGTATAATAACATTCTATGTGTATATACTCTTATGTATATACACATAGGGAGTAAATCGGAATTCCGTTTTTGTTTTGGGCGCGACTATATTACTGGAGAACTTCTTATTATAATTATTGTTGTTTGGACAGCGAATGGAAACTGAATGGAAACTTGACCACTGACGCGCGGCGGCTTGGAGCCGCGTGGAGGCTAACCTAACCTATACCTGCTGGAGGCAATACGTACACTGGCGCGCGGCGGCTTGGAGACGCGGGGAGGCTAACCTAACCTATACCTGCTGGAGGCAAAACGTACACTGGCGCGCGGCGGCTTGGAGCCGCGTGGAGGCTAACCTAACCTATACCTGCTGGAGGCAATACGTACACTGGCGCGCGGCGGCTTGGAGACGCGGGGAGGCTAACCTAACCTATACCTGCTGGAGGCAATACGTACACTGGCGCGCGGCGGCTTGGAGCCGCGTGGAGGCTAACCTAACCTATACCTGCTGGAGGCAATACGTACACTGGCGCATGGTGGCTTGGAGCCGCGTGGAGGCTAACCCAACCTATACCTGCTGGAGGCAATACGTACACTGGCGCGCGGCGGCTTGGACCCGCGTGGAGGCTAACCTAACCTATACCTGCTAGAGGCAATACGTACACTGGCGCGCGGCGGCTTGGAGACGCGGGGAGGCTAACCTAACCTATACCTGCTGGAGGCAATACGTACACTGGCGCGCGGCGGCTTGGAGCCGCGTGGAGGCTAACCTAACCTATACCTGCTGGAGGCAATACGTACACTGGCGCGCGGCGGCTTGGAGACGCGGGGTATCATCTACACCTCTGCATCTATCTATATCTGACGAGGCCGCTCGAAACGTCAAATCGTGAGAAACTTGTAGATGTTACCGGTATGGGGAAAACGGCGGAAAAAAATCAAAGACAGCACGTTAATTCTAACATTGAGGTTTAGTGTTTGGGGGCGCGGCGTGGTGTACTCACGGCAGCATGCGGGTGCGACGCGAACGTGCTGCCGCGCACCACGCGCTTCTCGTGCATCACGTTGTTGTACGGCGCCACGCTGCCGCTGCAACAACACAATACATATATTCCTACTATACATCATATCACAACGAGTACCTACCTACGCTAGCGCCATCCGCACTTCTGGAACTAATCTAAATAATCACCAACTTTTCAAATTTAAATATCTAAATCTTATCTCTTCTAATGAATAGAGCTTTACAACAAATGGACTTTTGATGGACATCACTGATTTACCATTATTTAAAAAATACGAAGTACCTAGACGAGGAAGAGACGAGGTCGAAGCAAAAACAAAACCCTTCGGAGGGATGCAGTTACTAGAGTTAGGGGTGTTATCTATCGTCCGAAGAAGCAATTCGAAGTTTTAAACGGCAGTAGCAGTTAGAGTAACTTTAACTGTTTATTTGGGATAGCTACCTCTCGTTAAATGCTAGTAATTTATTGATAACGGCCGTTGGGAAGTAGAGATAAAGTAGGAAGGTCGGATCGGGCGGAAGCGCGCGTGACCTCGCGCGATGCCCTCTAACTGGGCCACCGGACGGCGGACCGCATATACAACATGTACAAACCACGGGATCACCGGACGTCAACCGGACTATGGGTAGTTATGTCTACTTGCTACACCACTAATAGTACTCGGTCGGCGCCGTTCGACCGATCAAATAAGCAGGTGCTCGAGTAATATCACATCATCGTACTGCCAGCTAATAATCAGGAGCTAGGTATAATAATATTATCGTTATCAGGCATTATATTTTTGCAGCGCTTTTGATACAAAAGGAAACGCATTTTGTAACGATTCAAATGAATAGCAAAGGTTTTGTAAATGTAGATATGTAGAGCTGCAGGTGGTAACGTACGGCTGAGGCTTATTGAGCATGTGCGCCAACCCGACGACGCCGGTGACGAGCGCCCGCACGCCGCCGAACAGCGCGGCTGGCGTCGGCCGCGCCGCGGTCGGCGCGTCTTGGTTCCGCGCGGGCACGGCGAGGCGGGTGCGGGCGCGCGGTACCGCCTTCGGCTTGCTGGCGTACGAGTAGACGATCCGGTCGCGCTCCTGCGGCGGGTACAACGTCTCGAGGCCGAGCAGGCACGCCATCTCCGGCGGCGGCAGCAGGAACCGGCCCGCCTTGACCGTCGTCACGAACCGCGGCCGCTCCGCGTCCGGCGGCGGTCGCGGCGAGGTGCGCTTGCCGGGCGGGGGCGCAGGCCCGGCCGGGCGCTCGGCGCCGGCGGCGTCGAGCTGTGGGTGCGAGCGGGTCATGTCGCGGCGCACGGCCGGCTCGGTGCGCGCGATGTTCGGCTCGGAGGCGGCGAGCGCGCCGTCGTGCGGCCGGTACCGCGTCGGCCGGCGGAGGTTCGTCTGCAGGATCTCCTTTTCTTTCAGCCTCCGCAGCTTGAAGTCGAGCGCTCGCGAGAACTTCGGGTCGAGGATAGTGTTAGGCGCCGGCGGCAGCGGAGCCGGTGCCGTCAGCTCGCCCTTCTGTGCGTCATCGTGCTGCAGCGGCTTCACTACGTTAACGTTGCGCGGCGGAGGTAGCAGCCGCGGCGGGGACGCGCCGGCGAGATCGTCCCCCGCGGGTTCGATGACGGTGAACGCGGTCTCGTCTTCGAGTAGGGCCTGCACCGGCGGCATCGCGTCTCACATGCCGCTCGCCACTAGCGCCGCCTCCACTCGAGTACGAGCCGTTCCAGAGAGCTCGTGCGGAGCGGGCGGCGGCGCGGCGCTCCGGCGACCACTGGCCGACGGTCAGCCGCCGCCCGCCACCACATCGTTTCTCTGTCGAAGTCCACGAATGCGACATACATTGTCGCGCAAGCGCCCGCGTGGATACTGACGGTGAGCAAGGCCGATACCGTAAACAAGGCTTGACGAACTTTTACACTTTTCGAAATTACTTGTTTTAATTAATTTATTTATTTTATTATACGAGTATTTCATTTTTTATTTCATTTTATTTTAGTTGGATAACCAAACAGCCTTCATACAAATAAATTTAAACACTAGGATAACAAGAACACCTAGACCAATGGAGGCTATCGCTTATAAAACAGACATGGTGGTAGTGCGCATAACTACCTAAATTAACAAAATAAACAAGTAAACGATATGAAGGCGAGACAGAAATAAAGAGAAATTTTAAAGTAAAAACTGTGGCTATTATTGATTGAGTCCATGATAATTATAAAAGATGATAAAGCCATACGAAACCATAAGAAAATAAATAATAATAAATGAAACAATTTACCACACTATAATTAATAATTTAGTAAATGATATAAGTTTGCTTATTGCTCCTTTTATTAAAGTCGTTGATAAAAAACTATTGATTTGTAAAAGATTTAAATATACTGTGCCTTGCTGCAAATAAGTCAACGTGTTGAGAAAAGTTAGAGTTAAAGTTAGTAGCCGTACGCAGAAAGAAAGAGTTTCCACGATAATTTGCTCTGCAGCGGGGGACGTAATATACGAGTATACACGATTTTATTTTTGTTATCTTAGAGAAACTAATGGCCTTACATAAGAGAGTTAATAATTCGCAATAGACAAAGAAGCTATTTAGAAGTTTCTACTTATTAAAATAAAGTATATTAACGCTACAAATGTGCATAAAAAGATAGGATAGGATAATAGGATATTACTAGAAAAAAAGCAATAGATTTAAAATAAACTAAGAAATCTAAGATGCGACTAAGATCTACAATAATATGCATACTAGATGTTATACGCGACTTCGTTCGCGTGGACTAACAAAAAAATAATATCCTAGCCTATGATCGTCTCCTACCCTTATGCCATATCTAAAAAAACTGTTCGATCCGTTCAGCCGTTTAGCCGTGACAAGGCGACAAACACCCACACAGAGACAGAGACAAAGTTACATTCGCGTTTATAATATTAGTTAGGATTACAGTATGTACCTATTTTCGATTTATTTATTTTATTATCAAAAATACTTGTTGCAAAAGTTGTCACTCAACCACTTCCTTATGGATGGAATACTAGAGGCAAATATCCATACATAGTATAGTATCATCACCTACTTTCACTCGGATCTTTGTATTTTTTAATGGTCAAGTGCCTTTTATCATCGTCATCATCGTCATCATCATCATCATCAGCCGTAGGAGTCCACTGCTGAACATAGGCCTCCCCCTTAAAGCGCCTCACCGGTCGACAGCCTGCCACTTGTATCCACCGGTTGCCGGCGACTTTCACAATGTCTTCGGTCTACCTACTGGGAGGCCTGCCTGCGCTGCGTCTTCCAGTTCGTGGTCGCCAGTCAAGAACCTTTCCTCTCCTTCGGTTATCGGTTTTCAGAGCGATGTGGCCTGCCCGTTGCCACTTAAGCTTGCAAGGTCTGAAAGCTATATCGGTGACAAGTGGTTCTGAATTGGAAAAAGGTGGACAGAGGAGCAAAAGTTTAATTTGCAATTTTTTTAGGGTTCCGTATCTCAAAAGGAACCTTTATAGGATTAATTTGTCGTCCGTCTGTTTGCCCGTCTGTCTGTCAAAATCCTTTTTCTCAGGAAAGCGTGGAATTATCAAGTTGAAATTAATATCAAATACGTAGGTGTACGGTTTCTCGGAGCTGTAAAAAAATCAAGCATCTAAACAAAAAATAAAAAAAAGTATACACAATAAAAAATACGGCCATTTATGCCGCATATTTAGACACTCTCGACTAAATGAAAATCTAGAATCATAAAATTGGGCAAGCAGCAAGGTCATACAGCGCAAGTATTTGTTTGTTCCAGTGCTACCTGCGACCAGTGTCACGACTTTAAAGCAGGTTTGGTGAAGTTTGTTTGTCGTGCAGAGTTGGTTTCCCATTGGAAACTTCGCTTCTTTGTCATCATATTATGTGTTGCGGTTGTTATCAACGATATTCCGTTTTTAACCACAGCTCAAGTAAATTAATAAATCCGAGAACCATTAATTTGTGTTTATATCACAAAAAAATATTGCATTGGTTTGATCAATACTGTTGTTTAAATATCGCATAGGTTTGGTCCATCCTGTATATACATATTGCAATGGTTCGGTCCACAGAAGAGAGAAGTTCTCTTCTGTGGTTCGGTCCATTCTGTACTCGTATATAAAATGTATTGACATTTTTTCTTATCCGGCATGTGAGGTGTCATCCTAATCTTAACTAATACTATAATCCAGAGGAACATAGCCGCAGTCGTATCGGGACCGATAAAGCTTAGAGGTATAAAAATGAACACGAATACGTAACGAAATTTTAAGCTATGTTTGGAACAAAGAAACATTCCAGCTCGTCTTAACTCCACAGTGAGGCCTGCGCAAGTTCACTCCTTGAGAGAGATGACATGCCAAATTGAAATAAGTGAACCAGCTAGGCGAAGCAGCTCCCAGAGTCCAATGAAACAACGGGCTCCTATTGGTCAATAAAACATATATTATTTTCATTTAGGTCAACGCCTGACAACTTTGGTGGATACTGGCCCTTACACTGGCCGAACGTAGGTCACTTCAAAGACTGGTCGCAGCTACTACACGAGCTACGAGATTTTCGTAGCAGCGGCTACGCACTACGTAGCGTGGTTTAACCGCAATGTGGAGAATGTTTCGTTCCTCCACATTTCTCCATTGGAACATACGGGGGTAGTGGGACAAGAAATTAATATTACAAAAAACTATTAACGCTATACAGACTTGAAGATTGCAATTATGGGCAAAATTATACTTTATCGAAGCAAACTAATTGAACCAAACATAGATCAATTTGCATACTGCCTGCTTGATCTAAGATATTAGAAACGGCTATAAAATTAAGAAGAATTAAGAAAACCATTTAATTTTGCTCAAGTCGGATTCAGAAAATGTCGTTCGACTGAAATGGCGATAAGAAATGTAATTAATTTTATTCTTAAATCTTTGGATCATCATCATCTTCCTTATGGCTGATATCATCCGATTAACGGTGGGTAAGAAAGGTTCTTGAGTGGCGACCACGCACCGGAAGACGTAGCCTAGGTAGACCTCCCACTAGGTGGACCGACGACATTGTGAAAGTCGCGGGCGACCGGTGGACGCAAGTGGCCCGTTGTCGGTCAGTGTGCGCTCTAAGGGGGAGGCCTATGTTCAGCAGTGGACGTCTTCTGGCTGATGATGATGATGATGATGATGAAGTCGGCCAATTTATTGGCGGCTAAGAAGCTTTTTTTAAAATCAAGATGTTATGGTTAGGACATTTCGGCCTAGTAAAAGTGGTGCATTAGGAAGGTTTCACCACTAGGCCTCTTACGTGTAACGGAAATATCCTAAGCTCATAAATGAATTTCCAAAGGACAAACACTGTTTTTTTTACAAGAGTTTGAACTGAATGACGCACGACGTTATACAAGTGACCTTCAAGGCTGGAGGTTTCACGCACCGCCTTATCGTGAATCTACAGAAACGGCCGCTAAAACGTATTCAAGCGAAAATTACACTCTTTTAATAATAATCGGTAGCATTTTCGTGTAAGAAAATTATACTATTGTTATGTATAGTAAAGCTAACCAAATGGTTACTATTGCATGATCATAAGTTTGGTGACGAGAGCTATATGAGTCTTTCGTTTACCTTTATAGACTGCAGCCTCGGGCTCAGGCAGGTTCCGTCGTCTTACGATGAAATGGTAACATTAAACGCAATAAATACTATTTATTTATAAGCTACTTGCACTTTACGGTTCCAGATGGAATCAATTTTCTGGAATAAACGCATTCTATCCACATTCACAACCGCCATCAATACTCGGATATAAATAAAGCTTCATATTTATAGCTTCAGTTTTGTCTGTGTCGGGGATCCCTTGGAACACACACGAAGACAATGGACAACATTAACACACAGGCCTAGAACAGCATATTTAAATTTAAATATCTACCCGGCCGGGGATTGAACCCGGGATCTCCTGCTTAAGAGGCAAAAGCCAACTAAAAAAATACAAAACTCTCGGGCTGGGTTTCATCTTAATCCCAGTTAAAGTCACTGTTATAGTTATATTAACTATAACTTTAACCTTAATAATGAAGTTCACCCAGCATGTGTTGTCCGTCATTTTGACCATATTTAAAATGGTGCAACACATTTTATCGGGAGTTTTAACTGCAGTTATGACAATAGGCTAAAAGTTAAACTAGATGGTGCAACCGTGCCTTAATCACACATTAACTCGAGATAATCCATTTATAGCGTAGTCCTAGAGAGTGGTAGGAGTAACGTAAGGAGCCGAGCGGATGTTGGGCCGCGGGTGCCATGGCGACGCTGACCGCCGCGCCGCCCGCCCCGGCCGGCGACCGCCGCCCGGCCCCGGGCAGGCCGCCCGGCCCCGCCGGGCAGGCGCGCAGGGTTAAGGTCAACGCCCCTACACCTAATCACCACCTACAGTCGAGTCGAGCTCCGGTCTCAACTTATATCTGATGCCAACATTGTTTTTAATTAAGTATATATTTATTTTTAACAAGAACGAAGCACAATTTTATCGAGCGCTATTAATTCTCTCAATGTCATCTGAATTCTCGTAAAGTTATTGTGAACTAAGCTGACCATTATCTAGTCGTGGAGCAGTTGCCGTACTTGGCAGGAAGCCCGCGCGGGGCTTAACTGTGATACGATACTGTGAAAATGAGGGTCAGTAGCCGGAACTAACTACTGCCACAGGGTTTGATATCTATACTTATAATAAAACTGTAACGAGGGGATTACTGTACATTGAATATATATTTTTAAGAGTATTTGGGAGCAACAGAACCCTAAAATATAGTATTCAAAATTTTTGTCTGTCCGTCTGTCTTTCCGGGCTTATCCCGGACAGACGACCGGGATAAACTCTGAAACTAGGGCACGGATTAACTGCATGTTTTTGAAAATATGTTCTATGGCCTTGTTTCATCATAATCAGTGCAATAATATTGAAGTTATGACACAATTTAAAAAAAAATTGTAAGACGTGAAAGGGTCGTGTGTGAGTGGGAGCGGGCCCCAAGCTAGGCTAGGCCCGCATCACTCTATCTTGGGTTTTACAATCTTGGATTTAATTAAACAACGCCGAACTTGTAGTACACAATTATACAAATCACCTATAACTTCTTTCTTTTGGAAATCTCATAAAAGGTTCATCGGTTCAACGATGAACCCGAAACCGTGTCAAACATAATAAAAAAAAAGTTATAATTATGTAACTCACGATTTAATTATGCTTACCGTTACAGTTACTTGTTTTCCGTAGAGGAAAACTGTCTCGGATTTATTCCGAATCATATCGGTGACAGCTAGGTTCTAGGTTTTTCTGCCGGCGTTTTGCACCTCTCTCACTCCAATATTACACTATAGAGTGACGTCAGAAAATTGTTATTATTTTGCCGGATCTTAAATAATTATGTCGGTTTAGTGGCACTTTTTCGCTTATCATCTCAATCCTGATGCCGAAGTGGTCACTCAGATCTGTGGAGACGGGAGCAATGCAAACAGATCCTGCCGGTAGGTTACACGCCTGATCTTAGCACGTAGATATTTTAGCGGTCGCTCGAGTTGGAAAATTTACCTTAGTCACCATATCATGGGCCAACAGAACATCGCTAAGCATTTTCCATTCCGTAATCTCAACATCTAGACAGTTTATGGAAGTATCGTCCACTATCAGGCAGTCTTGTCGAGCAGACTTTCAAACTTCTTTTAAAAGGCTTTAGCACTAACTAAATTGGTTCTATAAATACAAATAATCCTCAACTGATGGCTAGTTAAATCAATACCTGACACTTCATAGTATCTCTCGTGAATCATAGTTTTCAGTACATCGTACGTCAATACGATACGTACGTTTCAATACATGAACCGCCATGTCATATTTCCGTTCTACAGTAGCGAGAAGCTAGCTTAAATCTACTCATATAAACACATTGTATGCAACACCGCGGTGTAAAGTGAAATAACATTTAAAAAAAAATGAATGAGATTTATGTAGAGCGTAGTGGCGGGTCCGCCAGGTGGCACTAGAGCGTAGTGGCAGGTCCGCCAGGTGGCACGTGGCACGGCCAGTGCCGGTGATGCACCGCTGATGGCTATCTGCAGTACGGCGCCCGCCTCGGCCTCTCAGCGCGACGCCGCGCGCCGCCGCGACTAACGACCCTGCCCTGCCCGGGATACGCCGCGCTGTACACGACACTTGTTCGATAACATGAATGGGGGCCATGAAACTCTTCAACTTTCGCTTTTACATGACACCACTCATTGAACCCCGGTTTGACAACAACGACCCGTTTAACATAGTCACTAATATCCGTCTGTATATGTCTGGATGTTTGCCGCGTTATCACGCCTAAACTGCGAACGGATCGACCTGAATTTTTGCATATATACATATAGGTCGGAGAGGGCCATGCCGACATAGGCTACTTTTTTCTCGGAAAATGTTTGGAATTTTGCACGCGGGTGAAACCACAGGGCGTAGCTCATCGCGGTTAGAATCGTAGGAACGAATTTATAACAGGGCCCGTATCGTGAGCTGCTTATTGCGATGATATTTAGGCTCAACCGAGGACGCTGTGCAACCATACACCTTATCGCGCCGCGATACGGTTCGTGGTCGCGCAGCGTCTCCGACTCATCCTAATAAGCACCTCACGGTACGGGCCCAGGTACATAAGCGCCAAGGAGGTCGTTTTCAAAAATCATTCGTGAGATATTGTTTGATGGAGAATAAAATAATAATGAAATACCCTTCCAATCAAAAACCACCGACGACAAAAAAATAATATAACACACTATTATTATAATTGCGAAAGTTTGTGTATAAGTGTGTAAGTGTGTTTGTTCCCGTTCAACTCTGTAACGGCTGAATGGATTTGAATGAAATTTGGTATGGAGGTAGCTTCCCTGGACATCATAGGCTACTTTTATCCCGGAAAAATATTCGGTTTTTGTAGAATAGCAGGTAAAACCACGGGGCGCAGCTAGTGAAATTATATATTTGATAGGTTATTTATAGTCCTGGTATATTTTAGTATGAAGCATGGAAACGTGTTTTTTTTTTTTAAATAGCGGCCTCTCGTTAAACGTTAACTCGACAGCTGACAATAACACGAACAAGGTTTGTATGAGGCGAAATCTCCTCCATCGTCACGATTCCAAGATAAACTGAACTAAATTGGAATTGGATTATGAATTGGCTCTAAAAATATCGTTTTACTGTCATCCAAGTCTCAGTCAGTCAACAGTAGTAGCCTAAACAAATTACACAAAGATGAGTGCCAATGGCTTCAGGAAGATGTCTAACTCGATTGTAGTAACTGAGAAGGACGTAAGATGTCGCTAGTTGCGACATGATTGTAGTAGTAAGTTTTAAAAGGCAATTGTAGCATATAAAACAATATTGTTAGTTATGGTATTGTCACTTAGTGAATTACGCTGAGTGTTACATATCATATTATTTTGACAGTCATGTCAGAGACCTTCGGGTGATATGAATAATTGAATAACTCTGACACCATAGCTACTGTGTCTACAGTGGCCACCCGGCCGCGCAAGCCAATATCTGTGTATGAACCGGCGCTCGAGGCGTTGGGTCGCAATCTTATGCATCGCCGTTCTTAAGGATGCTATTAATTAACTTACGCATGTTTACTGAAGATATTATTTATAG
Source organism: Apocheima hispidaria (assembly GCA_947579745.1). Lineage (NCBI taxonomy): Eukaryota > Metazoa > Arthropoda > Insecta > Lepidoptera > Geometridae > Apocheima > Apocheima hispidaria. Next base: position 16,123,450 of record OX388151.1, on the reverse strand, counting down.
AGTTTCGGCACGTGTATAGTTGCAATTCCTTTCTAATAAATATTTAAAATAGACATTAAAAGAAACTAGAATTATGATTGTAATTATTATATTAAAACGTAAAACATTAAATTAGTTAGTTATCAGTATTAGATCAGCGTTAGCAGGACGTCCACTTTGTTCCATGATTACCTTTGAATATACCTCGATTCTTCAGCCTTGAAATGGCAACCGGCTGAATTTAAATTTTTTCCGAATGATTTGCTCGTATTTTCGCTGCAGTAAATGCGACAGCTTGGTCCTCAGTTTTTATGACTGATAACAAACGAATGTAAACGATGATGTAACACTTCTATCTCATTCTAACTCGCGCCAAATTCGGGTCCGATTGTAGCAAGCCCCATTACTTTATTTAAAGGGACAGTTATGTCGAGGTTCAATGCTTGTCTTCAAAAATGTGTTTTATGTCAACATAATTGCGCTATTTGTCTTTTTCAATAATGAAAAACTAGCTCTGGTGCGTAAATAGCTCATGTTAATGATGTTAACTCAAAACAGGTTTGTATGAATGTTTTTTAAAGAGTGAAGGACAATGTTCGTGCGTTTTCCCATCTAAAGGTATTGGTTTTACTCAACCCGGCCTGCGCGTACTAATATCGCTTACAACTAAGAACGCAGCTGATGCCACCACAGACCATCAGTAGTTAATTTTTGTTTGTTATTTTTATTCTAATAAGAAGAAACGAAACACGATATTTTTTATATTTTTACGGTTGATAAGCAATGACTTTCATGACGCTTATTATGCATAGTGTATTTATGCATTATGATTTTGTTGTTTTCTTTAGCTATTATTGTATTTTGATATTTTTAGTTTAATAATATGAATGAGTAAATGATTGAGGTTATAAAAATTATGTGTAGATTACGGACTGTTTTATTTAATCACTGATAATAATTTTAAAATACTTAAGTTGATGAATCGACGTAGATATTATAGATAGCTAGGAACCCTTTCCCCTGCCTTCCGCCCGCTGGCCTCACGCTTACTGTAGACATGGGTGTCTGTAAAACAATATTTTTAGAACCAATTCATACCTTCAGTTTAGTTCTAAGTTAACTTACCGGCGGCGCCACTAGTGTAACTTTGAAAGTGTATATCTTGGAATGCGACGCTGGAGGAGATTTTGTTTTGTCTGATACGAACCTTGTTCGTATTAGTATCCGCTCGATTCAAATAGGTTGAGTGCACGTTTTTTTTAATAAAAAGTAAGATGGCGGCCAGCTCCCTTACAAAGGGAGCTGAATGTAGATAAGGGAGCTGGATGTGGTTATCACTCAACAGAGCTATTACGAATCACAGAGTCGACAGCCCTAAATAAGACTACAACCGCACTGCAGGCAGAGTATGGGCCTTCTGCTAGCAGCAAGAACGGTACTCGCAAGAGATCCAGAAAGTACCTGAGTGGCAGAATTGAACGTTCACTAGGTACTGACAGTGCAGTCATCATCCACTAATCTCGTAGCCGTCGTAGCGGCGAAGCTTCGTAGCTCTTCATTTGCACTGTAACAAGCTTAGAGTGCTTCGTAGCATGGCAGTACGTACTGACTGTTCCGAGTATTTATAACTAACATTTTAACATCTTTCGTTAAATTGAGTCGGTTATTCCGACAAGAGTTTCGATCATATTCGGTGACCTTTATCAAGGACTGCTAAGCGAGACTCGCGCGCGACCTTGCACTTTCCCGTTTTATTAAAACAAAATGTATCAAAACCACGTCAGTTTTTAAAGTAAAACTTTTAACAACTTCGTAGAATCGTTAGAATATTAATATTTGATAAAGAAACAAACCTATTTATAGACAATAGACAAATATTTATTTGTGGAGAAAAAACACATTATGTACACAAAAGCAAAAAAACAATAAGGTACTATCATACTAGTTTACACAACATTGTTTTTCGCCACAAATTGTTTTACTGACTGGGTTGACTGGAATGTATCAAACTAAATAATACATGATAAAGAGAATAACAGAAGTTTCGTCAAGTGCCGAGTGGAAACCTTTGTTCTCAGTAGTAATCATAAGTCAAACGTGGCTTGATCGAACTGGAGCCAACGAGAGGGTCAGCACTCACAGCACGCGACGCCAACTAATGGTGCTCGCACACGGCGAGTGTAACATGCGTATTTAGTGGCGGCACTTGCGCAGGTTATATGCATCATGTCAAATATCGTGGAAGGGGTCTAGGCCGCTCCGAGGGACCCACCTACACATGCTACCCGACGTCTTGCGGCGCAGATGCCGAGTGCATCAACATGCGCACGTTCCCCACACCGTGTAGAGCGCGGGTTAGTAACCGCGGCGGTGGAGACTGCCCTCGCCGCCGGTTCAAGGCTAAACGTCGGTTATACAACGCTCCGATAACACCTTCTTCGTGTGAAACGCTAAATCACTCTCACGTAATAATAACAAAACCTTTTTATTACAAATTTCACCCTGTTGAGTTTCCAAATTGATTGCTTAAATTAGGCACAAGAGCAGGTAGGTGAAAGACGAACTGACCGCATTTAAAAGAAATTTCAAACTTTTAAAATGTAAATATTTGTTTTTTTTTTTTTTTATTATTTATTTATTCGCCCATTTCTAGGCAGGCTAAAGCCATTAAGGCCATACCGCCTTGTCTTCCGTATTTTTTTTTCCCTATTTTGTTTCTGCCTCAGTAAAGTGGTAGAGACTTTACTAGAAGCTTCTATGGAGTTTTGGAAACAACACGAAAAGTCACGTTTCACGATATTATACTATTCACCAACACTCGTACACTTTCACGAACACTTAATGGATAAAAATCCACCATTTTTATGCATTAACACTCGATATAACACAAGTATTGGAAAATAATACAATAGCGCGACATGACTTCTTCGTGATCCCGCCAAAACTCCTGTAAATATTTGGGAAAGAACGAGGTTGCCATTACTAAAGCAGGGTAACATTCCAAGCTTCGGCATTCGATCTACCTGCTATCGGATGCGGACTAGCTGCATGACCTCCAACGCTAGTACCACGGGTAAGACGCGTCTCCACCATACATGCGATAAGAATTATTGTCATTAGAATTAATGGAGCATAGCGCTCATAATCATCGCATGTAAATTGCAGACTCCGTAATAGCATTCACAATGCCACGGGGCCACTACTGCCCTAATTCATAAGGAGACTTCTGTGCCGCATGGACTCTTTGTTCTTCGTACTTAGTATGTACGAGAAACAAAGCCACGTGGTCATCATTAGAAAAATAATGAAACCAATTTTTATTCCCTCAGAGTATGCGCACCATCCTTTTTTTAGTTCGGAACTGCACTGGCAGGCTTGGTTGGTGCCCAGCGCGTCCAGACCGTCGCCAGGCCTTACACGGAAGTGGAATCACAGCGCGCTCGGCGCCTTGCCGGTTTTCTTTACGACAACCAGAATAGTCGGTAGGGTCTGAGAGCCAAGCACCTATCAGTGCGGCTTCGGGATCGCCTTTTCAAAATGGAAAAATCATCAAATAACTCACCAAGAAGGCTCCTTCTTGAGCTTGGCATTATTGTAGAGCGCGCGCGGCGTGCTAGCATACGTATACGGGCCCTTGGGCTTTTGTTGCGGTCCTTCGAGCAGCACCGAGCGGACGGACACGCTCATCGCGGCCGGCCACCGCTCGCGCCACCGACAGGAAGCACTCTTCCACCAGAGCCGCTACCAAACAGCACATGTAGCTCCGCCCTCGCAGTCGCAGCTCCACCGCGTCCACGCGAACCGACTCGTACAGATATTGCAGCTTTCGACGATACAAACAGGAGTAGGAAAACTGATGGTGTTTGTGGTTCAATTGTGGTTACTTGTTCCAGTGAGATATTCGGTAGTGGTGAGTCGCGCCGCTGTCACTGTCAGCCGTCAGCGCGGTGACACGACTCGCGTTCGAATGTGGAACCATCGATCACGGCGCGCATCATTATCTACCACCTAGGAGGCTACACGTTATTGTCTCTAATCACAAACTAGTCACTGACCTATTCTGGCCTACACAAATACACGGACACATAGTTTATACGTTATTATTGTTCGGTTCGGGGGGTAGCGTTCTCGGAGGTGAACAAGTGTCTGTAGTCATGGATACGGGTAACATCCGCAGGCTCCGGTCAACAACTCTATCGCGTCGCCATGGAAACGGCCTTGACTGAAACCTTCAACCTCGTCTACCTGAATATTATAAAGAGTCTTTAATCTAAGTATAGGGTCAACGTTCTTCGCGTATATATAGATACCTAAGTCTTCGCTGGCCACTTTGGAATTACAATCCGAGCCCTTGACTAGTGGTTTAACAGCAGGTGGTGTTTCATTAATTAAATAAGGAAATAACAATATATACATAATACGTTTGCTTTTTTTCATAAGGAAAATTCTGTGGTTTTACCACTATTTTTTCCTGACGCTGACGGCCTTGCCACGACTTATTGCCGCTATAAGCCAAAGATAAGGGCGGGGCGTCGAGCGGAAACATCAAATGTCCAAAAATGTATAAAACACCCTGAGGCTCTGCTCTCAGCGGCAGCGCGAGCGATTTTTGCCGAACGGATCCCAGTAGCGACGCGCGGTGAGAATATGTACGGGCGAAAGAGCGCGATGTCATTGTCACGACGCAGAGCGGCACACACCTTGGACGAAACATCATACTCAATCCATGGCACACATGGATCTATGATGCTTCGTCTAAGATGGCACACACAGCGGCGGCGGAGTGACGCAAATATTTTTTTTATCTATAGAGTGACGCTTTGAATGGCGGGACGACGAACAAAACCTTAGACGAGTGTGATACAAGATCCATGAACAAAACACTAGAAGATTTTGAAGCGGAAAATGAAGACAGAAGCGTTCATCAGTAAACATTCCGAGCACAAAATAAATATAGAAAGGTTATGGGTAGAATTTTCACCATAATTATGCAGTTTTTTATTCAGTTTCAGTTTATATTAGAAACAGAAAAAAGTTACATCCACTTAGTAAGAGTAATGTTCACTTCGTGCACCGCTTCCTTTGCATTTCATATCGTAATATAATATCGTGATTAGAAATATAAGTTTAAATTCGTTTTTGAAGTTATATTTTATTTAGGTACATATTTTTGGTGTTAAGTAGGTAAAAAGATAGATATTTATACAGTTTGTTGCACAACCATTTGTTGATTTTGTTCTATATTTATGGACAAATTATAAATATTTGGAATGCACACCTTTTCTTCAGTGTTTTTGGAATGTACTCATGAAGCTTTGATACCAAACAAGATATATCTACCTCAATTCTCTTTGGATAACGGCATGTCCAGATACGTCTACCTGGGTCGCTACTTGGTCGCTGTCGCTGGCGCTGCACTGAAGAGAACGTGGCACGGACAACGCTCCGCTCGCCGCATCCCTCTAACACCAAAGTAATCTCATATATATTTAATCGGTCTTATATATTTTTTGGTATTATTTAGTGGGTAATTTCTCAGTAAAATATATACACAAGAACTTACATCAAAACATCAACTAAGGACGGCGTTCCTTCCCAGCAACCCGAGTAACATAGACCTAGTAGGTACCTACCATGGAACGGGTATTTTCTAGGAGAATACGCTAGCAGTTATTCGTCAAATCCAAGCCAAGACATCGTTATTTATAGCATCTTCGCACCTTCAATGATCTGCAAACAGATACTCCACAGTATAAGTAACATACTTAAGTAATTATTTATAATTTACACTACATAGTCTTGTAGGTAGGTACTCTACTTACTCAATCAACTATCTTAACTCATGTACAAAATGTACTTATGGAATACATATAAAATACATAATCTACTAATCCAGTAAAATTAAAATTAAATTTGGATCACTCACAGTGAAGTACTTCCCACGGTTGCAGGGACTAAACTCAAAGTAAAAAAAAAAAAAACCAAGAGCAAGCCCACTAAACTTTGTAGTGAATTAAGCTAGTTATATTACAAGTGGTGCCATAAAACGGATGTTAAACGAACTATCAGGAAAAGCATTGTGTGCGAGCTTATGCCAAAACGCGCGGCTCTGGAGGAGGGTACGCGGCACGCCGTGGCCGCGCTCTAGCGTTAACAATATTCTGTGATAATATGTGAGCTTTCTGGAAAAGAAGTTCAGTGGAGACAGAGTAGATGGCGCTGTCAAAAGCATTTATTTTCAAACACCATTTATAATTTTAAAAAAATAAGGAGACGTTTGAAAATTCTCTCATGTATAACTTGAAACAAGCATTCTTCCTTTGGGCCAGTAGTCCGGCTGTTAGTTCGGTTAACCGAACTAGTGCAACTCTTCTGTTGCAATAGTCCGGCTATTACAAATCAAAAGGGATAGTACTAAATGGTAGCGGTATTCGCTACCCTTTATTTAAAAGGTAGTTAAAAATATTTAAATTTAGAAGAACTTACTGAACTATTGCAACTTTTCAGTCTCAATAGTCCGGTTGGGATAAAGCACGGAACTATTGCTACCCTTAAGTAGCAGTATTTCGCAATAATAGTCTTCCTCATCAGGTATTCTATACCAATGAACCAAGAAAGACTATTATTAGAAAATGTAGCTTAAATTTAGCTATATTTTCTCATAAATTATACATTTCATTTATAAGAAAATTAAATACATATTATATATTTTGTTATAAGTTATACATGAGAAATGAAATTTATGAGAAAATGTAACTCATATTGGTATCGTAATCAGTAGAATATGGAGGCCGTGCCCTCGTGTATCGGAATCTCGATGTGTTTAATTTGGTTCGTCTTTATCCATCTAAATCGGGTCTGTTTCAGCCATCATAGCCTCTGGACGCAATCGGTGGCCAATTAAGAAGCGTCCGACGTTTGAAGTCTATAGCGCTTACGAAGGCGCGTCACTCGTTAATGAGTTGTCGCGCTCGTGTGATTCGGTGTAAGAGCGGCCCTCGAGCCCTTTCTCGCTGTCTCTGGCGCTTAATATTCCTGTGATTGCTGCGCACTGCCAGAAACCAGCTGGTTTTGAACTTTGTTGGGCTGTCCGGTACAAATGTTCACTTGACAACTTATTAATTTTTCTGCTTATCTCACATTTTAGAGCATTTCAATAACCACACGACGACGTACAAATAACTCATAATTATAACCCTGCCAATTGCGGAGTTACGACTAATTCTTTGGTCGCGCAGAGTATACTTCTTTTTGGCAATCATTAAGTATGTAGACCCTGCGATACAGGCTTTCGCCTAGTGCAGGGTCTATAAGCAAATTATAACCTTTAAAACTTAAATTGAATGTATTAGCAATATGTTAGCGTTAAGGGTATTTTGAAGTTGGGTTTTTGGACAATAAAAATATTTGTATTTGTATGGGATCTAAAGAGAAAAAAAAGTCTCCGTAGATCCGTTCCGGCTCTGAGCACGGGCTCTCACGAGAATGCTCCTAGGTAACTTGTCGTGATCTATTTTCCGAAGTTCAGAATACAACACAGCGATACAACCCGTGAGTCACGAGATCTCTATATTACAATTTTGTAATTATGAACTGAACATTTTATAAATGTGACTTGCCCAGTGTAACTAGCAAAGTTATAAGGCCAATAAATGATTCTATTCTATTCTTAAATTTTTGGCAACAGCAAAAACGTATCATCGCTAACCTACCCTGGCGGGACCTTAAAAATGTTACAATGAATCTTTTCTCCGTCTACCGATTTATGACCATTTTCAGCTTCTTCAAACGGCTGAAAATGAATGTCATTCATGACCGGTGTTGATCGTTCACATTGTGCGAATTAATTTCTATTTAAGAATAAAAACTGTACTAAGTTTCACAAAAATTGCAAAAAAGTGCGCGCTCGCCTCGCTCGCGCATTTATACACATTTGCATTTTTTTCCGCAATACTGCCATTATATTTTGTTTTTATAGTCATCACGTAATTATCTGACTTACATGGAACAAAAAAAAAAACATGATTTCGCGTTCGCTTCGCTCGCCCGTATCGGCTAAAACAAGAACAACATAAGATGGCTAACTGGTCAGTTAATTATTTAATTGTTGTTCTCATTACATTGTTTCTTGATGAATATAAAAAAATCTTGCTTTGGAATGAACGTGGTTTGTTAGGGTATGTTTGTTTTTATATTATTGATATATTTGCAGGGGACACACTGTTTCTCTTAGGCAGATTTCGGATGACTTGCAGAAAGAAGTATTTAAGATGGTCTTCACCCAGACCCAAAAATCAGCTCGACCGGGATTAGAAATTAACAGTTGAACCATATCGGTTGTCAATAGCCTTGAAATACTTATCATAGTGTATACACCACTACTAAGAACGCCATTATGTTTTCCTAGAACAATGCGGCGAAGCTGCTGGCAGTCGCTAGTTTATTTATAAAATGCGAGTAGATACGGAACTCTACCATGAAGGCGTCACGCATCTGACAGAAATTTTGTTGGTATAATTAATTAAAAAACTAAATAGACTTTAGTAACGTATTTTAAATGTTTCCTTACCTATGTAATTACCTTACCTTACCTGGTGGTTGGCTCACGTCAGAGAAACCCAATAAGGATCTATCACCACGTCTGCCCGTTATGTACGTCTCCCGTTCCTTGTATCAGTTCGTAAATTGTATTGTTTTATTTACTTACTTGTAATATTAATTATTAAAATGTACTCACTTGAACTCAAACAAGTGATTTGCATTTATGATGCCAGTAACTCTTTAAAAAATAAAAAAAACAAAAACAGAGTTCTGCCCTCTCAATGCATTGTAGTATGAAGGAACGTCCGCCGTCCGCCGTCCGCCGCCCGCCGCCGGCGCGCCGTGACCGATGAAGATGTCATAAACTAATGACAAACTTCCACCTAATCATTTTTCAGTGACAACCCTCTTAATATCACTTTCTTAGTGCAACACATCGAACTGATCTGCACCATATCTGCTCGCGACAGAGTCGTAGTTTCCATTCGCGATTCATTTCGAGGGTGGTGGTCTGCGAGCTGTCTCGCCGGCCAGGGTTGTCAAAGCGTGCGACAATAAATAGCAAGTCTGTCACCGCGCGGAATAGAATGGAGTTAAATGAGGTGTGCGTAATGTCGCCGAAACATAACTTCCGCGATGTTTGCTCGTAAAAAAGTCGTCGTCGCGAGAGGACGGGACGGGGGCGGCAGACGTGACGGGGGCGGCAGACGTGACGCTTGCCGCGTGCCTCCGAACTGCCGGCTTCCGCTCGCTCACAATAACGTCTTTTGCTTTTTTTGCTCTTATGTTATGCGAAGTATTTTTAATGCTTTTTATCTGTATAGGTATATAGTAAATAAAAATCAATTGGCATAAGTAAGGAACGGCTGGACCAATTTGGATGATTTCTTATTTGTTGTGATCGTAGTTGTCAGGACAATGACGAGTTTAGTGAGGCCGAAGGCCGAACTTCATCGCGTACGAAGTCGCGGGCATCAGCTAGTATCATAAAAAAGCGAAATATTAGTCACTCGCTACCACAAATCACAAAAACTATTTGACATACCTAACTATGGAGCCGAAAGGCAAGTAGATTCTGTATAGAGTTTAATGCCCGTCAAAAAAGGATTTTGTGACCGTGCTAACACAGACAGGAGCAGGATGGTAAAGGAATAGGAGCGAGACGAGACTGGAATGAGAGTGGGATGGGAGCAGGATAAGAGACGAATGGAGAGGCATACAGGACAAACGCGAGAAAACAGCAGGATGGGTTTTTTTTCTGCGCGTACAAAGTCGCGAGCATCAGCATATCAAAAACTCGGGTCCTAATAGTACCTCTTATTGTAATTTCCGTAATAGAGCAAATAAATTTACGTGTTGTAAACGGTACACAGACAGGTACACGACAGGTTCCTGTAGAATCCACTTACGTCACGTCTTTAAACAAATCATTCGTAAGGCAATACAAACTAATCGTCCCCAATTTACGATCGGGTGGGTCATTACCCACTGCATCGGAAGCGCACGCGGCGCGCACGCGCTTTTTACGCGTTTTAGCGAACCGAGCGCTCATAATGACTCATTGCCTTCCGCCATTCGCGATTTATGGGGCGCTATTGTAGCCTTCATCTACCTATCTATTGCTCCATATGCAATACATTCTTGGGAAGCATTTTAATAATAGACTGAAGTTAAAAAACTCCCTACTTATCTCCAAAATATGGCTAGACTCATGCAAGGAGCTTTATTCGAACAGCTTAGCAAGTCCGTGTGTTCGTGGCTTGAAGGAAACTTGATAACTTATTTCTATTCGAAAGCAGGTTTCATGGCGGTGTTCTTTGACTACATTTGATCAAAATTATATTGATCTAGAGTTTTCGTAAATTAATGGATAGAGTGACAATGCGTCGATTCTGTTGTACCACTTACTAAACTAAACCAATCTGACAGGACTAAAATTAAAAGCATCTTTTTCCATTTCAATATCTGACAGAAGGATGGCAACAATTTTAGAGCTGCCAATTTTCGTTCAGTTTAGAAAATGGTACAACGTACGACGGTATTTTTTTTTATGTGTGCTTGTTGATATTAGGGCCTGTCGTGGTTTGTTTATAGTATATTTCCCTGCAGTTAACGAGGCAGGAGCATATAGACGCAGTCGTAAGACTCGATACAGCGGCGTCAACTCCCGCCGCGCCGCACCTCGCGCCGCGCCGCACCGCTTCGCGTCGCGTAGGCGGTCTCATAATAATATGACCCATGAGGTCGCGGGAAAACACTATGTGTGATCGTTTAATTTTACAATTTATATCAAATTTAATATCATAAAACGCAACTTCAGGTAGGTGAATAATTATACGTATAAAGTATGATGAGCTTGGAAAGAGAAAACTTTTACACGAAAGGTACGCTGTTAAATATATGTTAATGATGTTTTTTTTGAAAGTTAAAGTGTTGCAATTAACAAAACAAAATTACTAAATGAAAATTTATTAATTACTTCAATGATAAACGTAACAGTTTTTAGAATAAGTAAAGTGAAGGTAGTGTCGGTTGCGTGGAACACGCCGATTAGACGACGAGGCGACGCGTGGCGACGCGAGGCGACGCGACGCGTGGCGACGGCGGCGGACATTCGGACCATACTCATTTTACACGTGCGCCCGAGGAGAAGTAAAAACAACGCTCCAGCCAATTTATTAGAGCTCCATACATATGTATCAGTGTGACCCGACGGTGAAAAACTCCGCCTAATGAAATCAATTGCATTAAACATCAGGGGCCATTTGGGGAATTGCTTCGATCGATGGGACAAAAACCTGGACCACTCACACACACTCCCTCTGATTGAAGATAAAACGCAGCTCGTAGATACGAGACTCGACGGTTGCCAAGTTTACAAATAAAAGACAGTTCGTGTCCCAAATTTACTTCGTTTTCAATTGTAATTCAATTAATAGATAAAAAGTATTTACTTTGCATAATTATGAAACATCAAACTAATAACATAAATGCGAAAGTTTGTTTGAAGGTACGTGAGAGTGTTCGTTTGCGTGTAGAAATATTTTTTTTACTGCTCAAGTTTGGGACAGATAAACTAATTAAGATGAAATCTGTATGTTGTTTTGTTATTTTAAAAGATGAAGGGCGCATAGCATTGTATATAAAAGCGGGGCGCAGGTAGTCTAAGATAACTTGTAAGTATCTTCATCTCCAGATTATTCGGAGCTGAAAAGAACACGTTTGATTAATGTCATTGTAAATCAACCTTACCTATTTGTATATTTGTAACGTTGGTGATTGCGTCGGTATAAAGCTGGTTTACTTCTCAAAGGTGCAAGTCATGATCATGCATTCAACCACACAAAATTACTAGTTACACTGATTTAAGCTGAATCAATCATGAAACAAACAAATTGAATATCTATCTATCACTGATTGACTGACAGACAACGCACAGCCTAATCCAAACCTCAGTCCTGAGCACACAATACGTGGTTGCCACACTTACAGCTCCGCCAAGCGTACGACGAGCCAGCAGAATTAAAAAATACTGGGTAAAATATTAATTTTATTGATTAAATTTTGTATAATTATAGAGATGACATAAGAGATTTCGGTTTCATTTTGACTAAAATTGATTTTCAAACAATTTGTGCAAACACACACACATACAATCACTATTCTAAATACAATCTAAACTTAAATAAAAGAGCAAAAATTACAACCAAAATTATTATAAGTTATTTACAGATAAAAAAACAGAGCTCAGGTTACTACCCGCAGGGTACCCAAAAGGCTGGTGACGTTACCTCGTTGAATAGCAATGCTGATTCTCCGGCCGAGGTAAGCACCAGCCCTGCGGTCGTTTGTTCTTTCTATCAGCCGCTTAGAAAGATCTTTAAAGAGTAGCCATGCGCTTGGATCCCAAGGACCCAATATTTCTACCCCAAAAGGCAGAAATAAGTACCCATTGCCAAGGGATTCATATTTCTTCCTTTTGTGGGTTTCCGCTGTTACATAGTCTCTTGATGATTAAATCACTATTAATATTTCTCATAATTGACCAAGTGAGCGAAGTGAACAAAAGTCTCTGTTTGAAATGGAAGAAATTGCTTTCATCTGTCCGTATGTTGAGTATGTATAGGTCGTATTTTCAACCGATCTTGATAAAACTTGGTATACAGGTTATATATACAATTTTATAGTTTTTTTTGTCGTGGGCGATATTTGATTGCTGCAGCATTTCCCACAAAAAGGACCGAAAAATACCAAAGTATGAATCGAGTACCGAAGGTTTATGCCAAATATTGTCAAAATCGGCCGGTAAATGGCGCCTCCCCCTCTTTTGGAGGGAAATACACAACCAATCAAAAATCGCCTACGACTAAAATTCTATGAAATTGTAGAATTGCGATTGTTCAAAAAGTATGTGCCCGCGAGGTCTCAGAATCACTAGTATTAAATTATACATATCAAATAGAATAAAATTGTTAGAACATATCTGCAAAATAAAGATCAACTTGATAATCTAATACACACATTCACAAACATACATAGTTGCGAGAGCGGAGGCCAAGCGCGTACGAAGCCGCCAGCATCAGCGTTTAGTGCCATATAATATAGAAGGTAGTAAAAAGAAAAACAGGACAAGTGCGAGTCTGACTCGCGCACCGAGGCTTCCGCAGGAAATTATTTTGTAGTTGGAAAAAATTATCTCCAACACATCGATATACGTCACGATCATTCCTCCAACTAAAAATTTAAGTTTCATATTGCAAAAAAACATTTTTAATGTGATTTAACTACAAATTAGTGATGTTCAGATTTATTCCTCTTGTGCCATAAGAGCCAAATTTCATGACTCTAGCTCAACAGGTAGTAACCATAGCCATGTCAAAATATCTGACATAAATGACCGTATTTTTTTATTGCGTTGACTCAGACGCTTGATTATTTTACAGCTCCAAGATACCGTAGACCTAACTATTTGATGTTAGTTTGAACTTGAAAAAATACCAACTTTTTTAGGTCACGTGGTTCACTAGGTCCGCTAAGGTCTGCGAGGGCGAGTTACAAAGGGCTGTTAGCTGGGCTCACAGCGATCCGTAAGGGAGAGTTTCAAGAGAAGGTGTTATAGGGAACAAGGTGATCTTATTTTTTCGAGATCGTACTGTTTGCTTCGCTGCAAACGGCCCTCCAGGGAGAGTTTCAAAGGAGATTGTTATAAGGCAAAGTTGAGTTTTTTTTAAAAGGTCAACCTGCGAGGACCTTTTTTTCGAAATCATCTAAAAACCTGGTCGGCCGGGAATATACATTTATACACCGGTATTTTAATATTTATTGATTCTCGGATATTTTTCAACATTCTAGAGATGATTTCGTAGCGAATACGATAGCGTCTTCAAATATACCTTACTCACAAGAACGCCATAATTTTTTCATAAAACAACACTGGCGTTAGGTATTTTGAGCAGTCAACTTTAAAAACTTATGATTACATGCTAAACACATTGCAGAAATCATCTCATTACATCGCAAACGTCGAAGAACCCATTACAGCGACATAACTACACAGATCTGAGGTCAGAACAAGACCCTGATATATGTGCATGGCTAGGGCATACATCTAGGGAAAACTTTTTATGAGACATGACATGATACCTGGCGAAGGTTTGAAGGATATTCAGCCGTAGATTATTCTGGAAGCTGCGCCTGCGCCGCTGTCACTCAATGGTAATGCATGTTAATACCGAGTCGAAGGTGGCGGTGGTCACGTGGCGCCACGTGACTGCGGACGTCAACGGAACACCTCATAATATGCGTCTCTTTGGACAACTGAATCAATCACGTGGATATAGAATAAATAGTAGGTAGTTATCGTCGAGCGCGAGCTCCGGAGGGCTATACTATATATACATACCTATACTACCACACCATTTACGTACTTATGGTGGAACGTCTATTTAGATAACATAGAAATTAAAAGAATTTCAAATTTCCTTTTTTACGCAAAAACAAACGAATCACTTTTATTTAGTTTATTCAGGTTTATTCATTATAATATTGAGGTATTATTATCTGTTTTCAGCCCTGTAGTCCTTTTAAGCCCTGAACGACCATGACAATAACGGACCGAAGGGCACGAAGAAACTACAAGGGTTCCTTAGTTTTCTATTTGGTTTCCTACGAAACCCTAAAAAAATATCCTATGCTTTACTAGAGCCTGCTAGATTTGAAGTGGATATCCACCAAAACCCGACTATATAAGTAAGTCATAATTTATTAATTATAACATTAATTTATAATGCTAATCGAGGACGCTCCAGGAGAGGTCTGCGACGGCGTCAGCGAGCTTTTGGCTTCCTCGGAGGACACCGGGTGGCTGGACTAGCTGCAGCCGGGATGACACGCAAAAAAAGCCGCTACACAGCCAAACCGCGGATAGAAGTCCGCTCTCCAAGTGCTAATCTTTAATGTGAAATATCTAAGTGCCATTTTATTGCATTTTTGTTCAAAAACTTTTAGTTTTTCAAATTCTTCTTTTCCATACGGCTAGTCGGCTGTATTTTTAAAAGCGAATAAAATCCAGTACTTTCTTTAGAATAAAAATTAAAGAGAATACTGTGTGTGCGCACATCGACGGCAGAGCATGCGGACGAATCAGGGCTGTCGCTACACGTTCAGTTCTAATACCTACAGTTTTCATTTTGCAAGTGGCACCATCAACATTTCTAAAGATGAGGTGCTTTTTCATCATCATTGCGTATGGCTGATGTGGGGTTGTTTGGACGCCAAATGCAGCGATCTTCTGCCATAAGAACCTAGCTACTTCCCACCAGCCTTCACCTGGCGCCTTCACCCCTCCATGTCGTTTAAGCCCTATAAGTTTTCCAATTCGCTGATTTAATCTAAAGTTTTACCTACATTTAAAACATTTTATTTATTTATGAAGGTATTTCGAGAGAAAGATAGCGCTATACACTTTCGATTTTATTTATTTGTTTTGACTAAAACAGTGTTCGTTCAAAACTTATGATTATTTGTCATACCTCTGAAAATTCTACTTATTAAAGGATGAATAATACCGTTACTGTACTTATCGGTTGGTACGTCACGCATGTTACAGCCCTGCGCTGTCGGCGGGCGGGGGCGGGGGCGGGGTGCGCGGGAGCCGATGCTCGATATGCTAATCCCGGCTACCGTATTGACCGCGGTAAAGTCGCGCCGCACGCCGCCACCCAGCCTGCTGCGGTTAACAGCTACTTGCAGAGTTTGTTTGTTTGCAACTCATCTTATAATAAATCTAATCACACACACAACTCATCTTATAACTAAACTCGTACAGGTTTTGTCATTATAGGTACATAAGTGTAAGTAGTATTTATTATTATAAATTTTAGTTTATTCCATGTATACTTCTATCTATCTTACGCGAGTACGCGTAAGTTGCGGGCTTAAGGCTCAGAATTACTGAGATTCGGACTTTGTGCTCTCAAATACAAAATAAAAATTATGAAGATCACAAAGATTTCTTCCTTAGGTCTATTATTTATTCCTACCTGAAATGCACTTTAAACATTTTTAAGTGCTCATTCAAATTAAATTGTATAATGATAAATCCTGTGCTTTTCACGGTTCTGGACCGCTCGGGATGATGCGATATCGTATCAGACATTCGATTTTACGTTCTTACAAATAGAACCTATTGATCATAATAGATAAATCTCCAAAACCGTATCTAAATCATAGATGATTTCGTCACCGCGATTCAGCAGACTCGTGTCTCTCCCGTGATGGAAATTTGATTTGCAAAGGATCAACGTTCTTCAGACCATTTTTTAGAAAACCGCATGTCAATCCATCTCTTATTTGTACAAACTCTCAAGATAATCAAAATCCTGCTTAAGCTGAGCCTTGTGCACTACGGATCCGACACGTTCAGTGGGTCAACTTATAATAGACTTCCTCATATTTTCCTAAATTGCGTCATGTCTTCAATATTCCTGCACCGATTTTGATGAAACAAAGCCTATGTAAAGTGCCGGATTTCACAGAACATATTTTAAAACAATGCAAGTAAATCCGCGCCTTAGTTTTAGAGTTCATCCCGGACAGACATACAGGCAGACAGACAAAAATTTTGAAAACTGTATTTTTGGGGATTGTTGCTGCCAAATACTCCTAAAAATATATTTTCAGAAATATCTAAAATGTACAGTAATCCCCTCGTTACACTTTTATTAATCTATATGATAGATAATACTACAAAACGATCGGTTACGGTAGGTACATAATTCTGAGGTAAAATTAATAACAACTGAAGATATAGCCGAGTGCCGTGCCTTTATATGCAGACCTATAAACTGTGGGGGTATAACATGGGGGCCGATGATGGTGCAATAGAGGAAAAAATATATTGTATAGAATGCAAAGCCAGTAACAAAGTCTAGTTTATAAATGATACAATGTGACTTATGGGCACCAAAAGAGCGTCGGCGCGGGCCGAGCGGCCGGCCGCCGGGCTGTCGGAACACCGCACAATAACGCAGTTTTATTTTAAAGAAGCTATTGTTATTGTCCGCTTGCAAGCCGCAAGAGAATATAATTTATTGACAATTCGATAGATATCCGCTCGTTTCAATTACAGTAGAGCTCACAATTTACGACCAGTGCGTAGTGCTATAAGACTACACGTCAGGCTATATGTTTGTACTGCTGCACAAAACCAAACAAATCATACTATAAAATTATATATACCGACTAGCTTGTGCCCGCGGCTTCGATCACGTGCACGTTAGATATTTTTTTATTTAGATATTTACTAAAGTAACGCGACATCTGGGGGCACGGAACTGCCCCAGCCAAGTCGAGCGAAAACAACAAGGGCACGGCCGTACCATCCTTTTCTCGAAGCAACTCGGGGCACATATGACCCCCCTGTGTCTTCATTGTGAGTAAAACTAGAAGTCTGAAATTTCAGTTACTAAGAGTACTAGCTGAACTTACTTTTACCTTCAAATTACAAGTTTGTACATTTAAAATGACATATCTCAAGTCAAAGTTCCCTAATTATGTCACTGACACACTCGCCGATCATCATTTCATCTAATAAACTTCTGGCAGACCTCCGAACTTGAAATTTTGCATGCGGTTACCGTTTAGTGTACATTTAAATAAAAACTATAGAAACGTTGTTTGCGGTTGGTAAACTAGATTTACATACAAAGTATTTGCAAACATATTATTTCTAGCTGCATCCATAAATTTGTATTGAAACTCTCGCAAGTCCGCCGCTGCCCTTCGCCTCATGCGCCTCGCCTCGACCTATTATAGGTTATCTAAGCGCGTGAGCTTTCGTATGAATATGTAAAAATTGTTTGACAAGGCATTGTACTATATAGCGATAAAGGGAATTTCAACTCATTGGAAAAATTATATGTAGAGTTCAGAGTTGACGGCTGTGACAGGCAGACGGAATACAGGTTCACAGTACAGGATAGGAATACAGGGAGTGCAGTCGCGTCTGTGGCGTGCTATCTTAATTACTGACCTGTGATTTATAGTTGGTTAGTAAGTCACTAAACTGCCGCCGCCGCCGTGCGCCGTGTGCACGCGTCGACTCGGTTAGACAACAACGACATCAACGACATCCACAGAGCTGTTACTTACTACCCCTCCTGTATTAAGTGGGATGTTGAGATATAAGTGATGAGTCTAATCTCTCTTATCGTATACCCTCCGGAAACAATAAAGAAGTTCTTAAAATGTAGTATGTATACAGATAGTACGTTTTTGGAAATTGTTTATACTATTGTATTACAAGGTAAACTGACCAGTTGACGAATATTATAACATTGACGAATAAGAAAACTTGCGAATTAGGGAAACTGACCAGTGATCACGCGACTACAAAGTGCTGGCTTTCTCGCACGTATTCGTTGCGGATTTTATCGAGCCTGGTATCGCCGCACATCCGCCTCAGAATTTTCATTTCAGCAACCTGATATTACGCACGTAATGAAAAATCATCATCATAAATGAAAACTCATAAACCAATGCGCAGGCAGGGCCCAAGCTACCGGTGGTTAGGGCTGCAGGATGAAGAGCCCCTGATAATGCGAGCCGTGTTAAGGATAACAAAAGTCAAGGATAAGTAAAAGACTTTATGAGATGTATATATTAGTGTAACCTTTAGAATTAGAAAAATAAAAATGAATTATATGTTTTTGTATTCACAATTAGATTAGGTTAATAACAGGTACTTAGTTGTAACTGGGTAATAAAAATATTTGTATATATGAATCAGAGAAGCAAGCTCTAGTTCCGGCTAATAGTCGTGTGAAATTGCCCAAGTTGTTCTATCTGGGTCCCGGCCGCACTGTGGCGCGCTCCGTCTCCGGTGCGCTGTCCCGCGCCCGCCACCACCACAATGCACTCCTTTCCGCCAACACTGATTTCAATATTATTTGTGATAAATGGAAAATTATAACTTACACTTACACACACACGCACTCCCACATATTCCAATATGAATAAATATACTTAGTACTAAGTTCTCGTTAATAGTATTTTGTAATCGGTACCAGTCTCCCGCGATACAGGCTAGCCCTAGTGCGGGGACTACAAGTAAACATTATATTGTATTCATATTTTTAAGGTAAATAAAGATATTTGTATAACGAAAATGTTCTTGACAAATTGTAAAAATTTACTTTCGACCAATGGAACAAGGGCAAAAAAGCTGATAGCACAATTAGTGACTAAGATATAGAATAGACTCTTTAATGTTACATTGTAATTATTTACTTTCGTTTTAAATTTTTAATTTATTTGAATTTGAAATTAATTTTTGAAATTTTTATTTAATTTGAATTTAGTTTTATAACTAATTGTGCGAGATAAATGTTAGTCGACATATCTGTTTGTATCTTAATAAACTATTTGAATTTGTGGTAACAATTTCTCTGATCAGCTCCTTGGTCTGTGTAATCTGAGATCGAGATGGGCAATACGCGAGACAGCCAGTTTGATTTACCGCTTCCACTCCTCATCATGCCCTCATTACACATATACCACACAAAATTGTATCGCACTGTACTGCGCAGTGCGCACAGTCGCACTGCGCAGTACAGTGCTCATCCCGTAAGTTTAACGATACTCTATGGTTTCACAATTTCTATCTAACTACTATTTTACCGAAGAAGAAAAAAAAAAACTATTCTGTGATTTTACCTTTCCCAGGCAACATACTTAGGTTGGAATAGAACCTCTATTTATCTTTGCCACGTGAGATATTTTGATTTGCTAGGAACAAGGGGATCGCAGCAGGTAGGTACGCTGCCACAACAGGTGGATGGTGACGTGAGTTCAATGGAACGGGCAGTATTGACGCGCCGCTGCAGCCGTGTCTAACCCGCGGCTGTCGAGGGCCCACGGTAGGAAAGGATATAAATCAGGGCTGCGAGAGACAATTCAGCTCCCATATATCACACGCGCTCCTTTATCCATAAACAGCTTAAGAAATTGCGTCTGTCAAAAACATCTCCTCGAGTTTTTTGTGAATTTGTTAGTTGTTTTTGTGGAGGTCGGGTCAGGCATTGTTTGCGAAGCTTTGTGCGCGCCGCTCCACTTTAAAATATGATACATGTGGAACAATTGCAGCGGTAGCGGCGCAGGCGCAGAAGGCACGCTACTGGATACCATCGCAGAGCCGTAATGATGCATACAAACAAACATACACCGCTATACTGTTATCCACGGTTCTGTGGGTGAATACGGTGCTCATCACAGTTTTCATTTAGAATAGGCACGGCGTCTGTCCATTAATATATCTTTACTAGCGATATGAAACATTAGTACCTAACTCTGCTTCTAAAATAGATTCTTAACAATCTTACTCAATCTAACTGCTACCATGAATAACATAAGAAAAAAGAAATCATTTAATATAATTGTTCAACTGTATAGGGTGTAAGAGCCCAAACCGAGATTCAAAGATAAGGTTTCGTTCGTCGAGTCCCGTAACAGAATACTTTTTTATTTTGTAACGCAGGTAGCAACGGAACTCATGTTTCGATTTTTTTTCACGATTCCCTTAGAACCTGAACCTTCTCCGAATGTTTGCGAGGGATGCCGGCTGCGGACATTAGTTTCATTAATATCAACGATTTTTCAACACTATTTTTCACGTCGAGCTTTATTTCGAGGAATTAATAAATATTTGTTTAGGTTGTGATGGCATCTCTCTCTAGCGTCTTCGGATCTCAGCAACTTCGGACGTGTTCTATTATAGTATTAGAGATGTAAAAAAAATTAAACCATATTTCGGTTATATTAATTTGTACATCTAACCTAACTGAACTGAAACTTTTTATCGTCGATAAGAGATTCCCTAATAAAACGCGTGAAAAAATAATCACAAAATATTAAATTTAAAACTCTAAGTCAACGAACATTAACTAGACAGAAAAAAAAATGTTCGCCTATTACCCGTGAACTTTTTTAGGGTTCTGCACGCAGCAAACAAAATAGCTCATATAGTTTTCCTTTGCCCATGTCTGTCTTTCTGAAGGTCTCGGTTCTTTTATTCAGAAATCATCCTCGCTAACAGGGAAAATATTGAAATATTATAAAATATATGTTTCAAGCGTTGCAAAATTAGACATTCACTTACTCTTTCCATTGTGTATTGTCGAAACGTTATTCATAATAATTGTGAATTTTCAAAATCATGTCATTTTTACACGAGTGCCCAAGAAGGAGGCATCCGTAAGTATGTTGGTGTGTTTCTATAAAACCTCCCAATAGCTAAAACAGCTTGACCGATTTTGAGAATGATGTGTCGTTTGATTCCTCTTTCGGCCAGGAGTGATAGGCTAGTAGGGTACATTTTGTAGTCGGGTTTTTTGTTTGTTTTTTTAATATACTTGTTAAATATTAGTCTTTTTTTTAAATAAAGTTAGCGTCGCTACCAACTCGCCTGTTGGTACCTAGCGCAACTCAGCTATCGGGGATATACAGCGAAATAGGTAGGTACGGATTAACCAGCTAAAACCGAGATCTTGTAATAAGGAGCTGACGTACTGACCGCGTTCAACTTAGACTATATATAAAAGTGTGATTTTTCGCTATTGTTAATTGTACCACAGAATACATAACAGTACAAATCTTGTACTAGTGTGTATTAGTATTATGTTTGACACAATTTGCTACGAAAAAGTGCTTCCTCGATTTTTATTGAGTTTCTTGTATTATTACTATAAAATATAGCCTTGTGACTCCGGACAAAAAAAGGAACCCAACGACATCTTGCTTGTCAAAACAGGTCAGGCCGCTTAGGCTGTAGGCCGTCTTATAGGAACATACAAACATATATACTTATACTTACTACACCCCAAAAACATTACCCTCCTTCTTGGGTAGTCGGGTAAAAAAGCGGAGTTAAGGCTCGCCTGAATCGACCCAGAAATATCTAACCTGTATATAGTGTTCAAACAACGGTTCTTTATGTAATTGGGTCGTCATTGAATGATCGGGTTCTCCATATTTTGAGACTCTTAAAAGATAAGAAACAGTCCTGTATGTTACAGGATAAGATCTTTGAAGGATAAGAGTGATTTGACTATATGAAAACTGACATGGTTTGACACATTTTGTATAACAAAACGGAAATACTCACGTTAAATTGAGTCGGTTATTCCGACTAGAGTTTCGATCACATTCGGTCACAGCGCGTGACAAGTACTATGTGCCCCGCAAAGTTAGGGAAGCCATCGAAATCCCCAGACGTCCAAACTTGAACAGGGACGGAGGTAGGCACCTACCACCGACTTGGAGACCTTGTCTTCATGGAAGTCACGAGAGTGGCGGCAAGACTAGTAGTGACGTAGTGAGCTCTGTGTGCTGGAGTGCTCCTGACATTACGCCTGGGCACTGCAGTGAGGAGGAGCTCCAGTGTGCGTCGACTCAGCACAATATTCTACCCGCCCCGCACCTGCAGAGCAGCCGATGACGTCACGTGCGGGAGGCGTATGTTTTATCTTACGGCTGATGATGATGATGAAATGATATTATAATTCAGATCAAATTATAATTAGACTTTCAATGGTGTCTGGGTAGTCCAACTGTTTGTTTTGTGTAGTAGGGTAAATTGTATAGGTAGTATGTACGTGGGCTGTTCCAAAAATTGTTAGTGAAATGAAAAATAGTTGGCATAATTATGAGAAAAGTTTATTTCTAGCTTTTCAAAATATTCCCCCCGCAATACAATGTATTTATGCATTCGAGTGAACCAGTTTTCGAAACATTTAAAACATATATCTTGCGGGAAATCGAAAAATAACCGCAGAAATACTTCGACGGCCTCTTCTGCAGTGCGAAGTTTTCGCTCACGAAACATTTTTTCGATGTGCTCGATGTGTAATGTGTCTAAAATAAACAAATAAATACAATAAACAAAATAAACTAACCTTATCCGAAACAAAAAAATGGTTAAATATTTTTTGTTAAGTGAAAGATAAATAATTGATCCGTTATTCGTAGACTCGACGTAGAACCTAGGAGTGGAAAAACACCAGAGATTTGTCATTGTGTAGATACAATAAACGTCGATAAGAGGTGATAACGAGATGCAGCCGAAGTGGACAAACAAGAATAGTGATGAGGTGACGTCCGGCGCGTCATCTGCAAGGCAGATCCTGCGACTTGTCGATAGCACTCCGTTACAGCGGCGTTGGCGCTGGCTCGCGGGTTGCGGCTCGCGGTCGAGGCTCGGGACCTGCATATATCTGCGTACATCGAGGCCCTTGTCAATCAATCACGGCACGGCTCGCGTCTCACACTCTTATCGTGCTGACTGTTTGTTTATTGTAAGTGATATTCATGTCTGGCATAGGTACTCGTACTACTGCTTACTACTGCTTCGTACTGCTGCTGTTGCTATAAGTGATAGATAACGAGAGTTTTGCGAGATTTTATCATAGCACTGGAGCATAGTAACAATAATAATAAAGTTTACAGTTGTGTTGTACAGTAGTGAGGCCATTTTTTTATTTGCTAATCGGGTTTCCCTTTTTCTTATTTGACAAACAATTATACTGAAAAATTTTAAAATCTTATAATCATGTAATATCGATATTATCACACCTATTACTGAGCCAAAGTTCGCGTGAAATCGAGTGACCGAGTCTTGTATTATATTAGGTACATTGTGACCGCTGCCGTCTCCCGGCCGAGCCCATCCATCTCGAGAGCCGCACCTTTTCCTCGGAATATTTCCATGGCCTGTTCTTGAACTAAAACCCAGTTTATAGTTTTATTGAAACATTAGGTTTTTTACACCTTTTTCATTTATTCTGTTAAAAATTCGAGTTTTATTGTTTAGGTTTCATTCAAATGAGGCTGTTTGCGAATTCTCAAGGAAAATGTGCTTTACTTTAAAACAAAGTGTGGTGTTTTCTTTTGCTTGTGGTACTTTGTACTACAAAACAAATTATTGAAAGTCTCCGCTCTCCGAGTATTTTACTCACTAGAGTGTCATGTTATATTTTTTTTAAGACTACAATAAGTGCTATCTCTACCAAAATAGCGAAAATTCTGTGGTACCTATCTATACAAAGATAAAAAGAAATATCAAAAATACGTATTTCACTATTGTTATACCTACTACAACATTACACAGTAAGAAACGATTTGAGTAATAAATTTCAATATGTTTGGTACTGAAGAGAAACAAAAAGTATCTGTACCCGTGTCATCTCGACGTATTATGAGCCGTGGCGGCGGACTCCCACATCAATCTTCTTGTGAACACTTGAGAAGAATTAGAGCAATATGTTAGACAGTTAGAACATGGACTCCGGCGGCCGTGGCCGATCGGCCAAAGGGTTCCATTCGTTACAATAGGACGATGATTTAGTGCGTGGAGCTGCGGGATCTCTGCGCGGGCGCGGGCGGCGCGTCTCGATAACACCTCGTTCTCTGGAAATGATACGATCTCGAGATTCGACGCCCGTTACACCACGTCGCGGTTATCTTCCTTTTCACACGATGTCGGAGATTAATTACGAACGTGTCTGGTATTCTGCAATTAATTGTCACGCTCGTTCACGGTGAAGCGATTCACGGATGTTGTTTTTTGTGATGGATGCCAAATAAATGCGACGTTCGATTTAAATTAAACTCGGGAAAGACTGAACAAATACAATAGGTATTGTACAATGACGCGAGGGGGTATTGACGCGTGTGGCGGCGTCCGTCTGTTTGTTTGTTTGTTGTGTGTGACGTGTAGGGCTCGCGTTTGCGCCTCGTCGCGTTTTAATAACAAGCATGACGAGTCGACGAAGTCCTACCGGGGCGTTCCGCTCCATCCCGTTCCCGCGCTGGCTCACGGCGGCGCGGGCGGGAGCTGCTAAAGGGTTATCTTTCAATTATTGTCTGTGATTACATGTTCATAGATTTGTTTAACTTCTCCGCTATAGTCATCTGAATGCGATATTGTATTTGTCCGTGATGCGATACAAATACACAGCAGTTAGGTTGTCCAGCCAAGTGGCAGTGCTTTTACGCCGCCCGAAGGCATTTTACGTGATACGCAGATTGTTTACAGAAACAAAATACGAAGATCGACAATGTGTCATCCGCGCATCCGGCCATTGGCAGCATCGCGCTCACCCATCAAGCCGAAAAGCGTTGTAGGGTTTTTAAAGTCAATAATATACAGATATAACAAAATAATATTGTTGAGAAAAAAATATATATTAGGCATTGCAGCTTAGGGGTCAAACATACCAAGAAGTCGTATACAGCCCTGCGCATCCAATACAATAACGCCTTGAGGGCACTGATGGGGCTGCCATGGCACTGTAGCGCATCAGGGATGTTTGCGGACACGCGTATAGATGGCTTTGCCGCAATCATGCGCAAACGAGTCGCGTCCCTGTGCATCGCGTGTTCCAACAGCTACCTACAGCTGTTCGCATGGCGGATGGACCTGGACTGCCAAATATTGCAGCACTGGGCTAAAGTCCATGTTGAGCACTTTGGGTCCAAGCCGAAATATAGGTTAAGATACTCTGACATTTCTAATTATTATTGTTATTTGATTCTATTTTTCTGTGTATTTATTTTAATTATGACATGTCATTTTATGTAATTTTTTATGGACCTGGTCTGAAATAAATTATTTGATTGATTGATTATAAAAAATTGAACTAAGAATAAATTAAATCCTAATCCTAACTAATATTTTAAATGCGAATGTAACTCTGTATCTCTGTCTAGATGTTTGTCGCGTCATCACGGCTAAACAGCCGAGCAGACCGAACTAAATTTATGCATAGATATAGCTTAAGGGTAGGAGACAGACATAGGCTACTTTTTTTTCCACGTGAACAAAGTCCCGGGTATCAGCTAGTAAACTATAAATTTATAAAATTGGCGACCCGGCTTCGCAAGGATGCGAAGCTGGGGAGGGTCAAACTTCACAGGATCACCCGATGAGCTAATCTGAAAATTCCCTGAAAATTTCATCAAGACCGGTCCAGTCGTTTTGGAGTCTCTAAGGAATGTTTCTTAGAGTTCCATCACCTTTTATACATTATACTTAAGAGAAACATATAATTATATCACACTATATTTTACAAGGCTATGAAATCCTCATAATATCACTTGGATAAAGAGTAGGTACTAATAATATCAGAATAGTGAAAGGCAAGCAGGGCAGGGGCGATGGCCGAGAGGTCTCGGTTAATGTATTCGCGAGATAGTTTAATTTAGCGGCGACATCTATCGGCGTGTTAACGACGGACGGTTTCATTACCCGGCAGGGGCTGATCCCGGCTTACCCGGCCCGACCCCGGCTCGGGACAAATTAAAAACGAATGCGATTTGCGCCTCAACTAGGGTTGCCAAATATTTTTACAGGAAATAACGTATTTCAGGATTTAGGGATAATAAATAAAAAGTACAGTCATAGAAAAAAATATATCACAAACTTATTTTTTAATTTATTTTTTTGAGATTTGCTCGCACTCATGCACGTTACCGAATAGTTTCTTCTTTCTTGTGTTAATTTATATTAATCTTTAGTGAGTTGAAACAAAGAACACAGCTTTACCGAAACTAAACAAAGCAGCGACATGATTTTTCCACGTTCGCGTCAAAACTCTTAATTTTTTTAATAGTCATTCTTAAAGTGACATTGACAGTCGGGCCAGGCGCCGGCAGGCAATCCACGGTGCGTGAAATGGAACGTGTTATTGCGATTAATTTACTTTTCATTTTACTCAAAAAAAGCGTAAAGTAAATTGAGAAAATAAAGTATTTTCGCGTACCTTATTGCTACTGAAAAGTTTAAATAAGTATTAAGTATTCGGACATTAAACAACGTAAGATACTTTATTAAAAAGTACGGCTGGCAACCCTACCCTCAACTGGAAGAACTTTAAGCCATTGCGTTATTTCATCGAACAGAGATGGGACGTTCCATAGTTACCTAAACCAACCCATCAAAGACATAATAAAAAGCCTTTTCTACTTATATTCTCTAAATACTTTGATAGATATATACAAAAGAAATTGTGTGATTCTTTACTGAAGGTTTCAATAACCAATTCACCTACATATTTCGATAATCTTTGTATTAAAATATAAATTGTCAGTTATATTTTTATAATAATATATACATATATACACCTGGGACATTATTGCACACACGGTCATCTGACCCCAAATTCAGCAAAGCTTGTAATATGGCTGCCAGATACTGATATACGTACATATATATTTTTAAATACATAATTATATAGATATTAACACCCAGACATAGAAAAAACACAAATATTCATTACATAAATGTTTGTCCTAGATGGGAATCGAACCCACGCCCTCAAACACAGAAGGTAGGTTCACTACCAACTGAGCCACCGGGGCAATAATAAAGGTAAAGCATGAATAATCAAACTACAGATTTCCATCACAGCTCAGTTGGACAGTAGGCACTGAGACAAAAACAAAGGGTAAGTACACATTGCGCAAACAATTGTAGAAATTCGATATAGGAATTCGCTAAATATCGCATTTCATTCGACAATTGACATTTAACGGATCATTAGGGTCGCTCTACACAAATCGATATCGATTTAATCAAGGCCCGCAGCGCGGCGCGGCGGCGCGACACGCAGCGCTGTTCCCACGTCGCGTCGCGTCGCGTCACGTCGCGTCACATCGCGATCAAACAGATGGACAAAAGAAGGCGTCGATTGTTTATCGACAATTCATTAAATCGACACGCGACTGCGCAACGAGCGATTGATTGAGACTCTATTAGTAGGGGCGGCTCCAGAGGCCGCATCGCCCGACTGCTTCGATATGTGCGATACGTAACCAATATATCGCACCCAAACTTCGATAAGAACAAAAGCAATCCCGGCTATACAGGACTAGCATGCCCGCACGGCTTCGCTCGCATAGACTACTGTAATAAATTCTGTTTCACCTCTTTCTGGGGTCGATTTTCGAATAATTCTGAGACTAGAAAACAAGTTCACAAAACAAGTTTCATTGGCTTAGCATAAAAAAGGTTTTATTTCGATGCATACTTTGGGGGTCCATTTAACCACTTATTTTATTAACCTCTTAACCTGTTGTCTAATTTAGTGTTCACGTAGACCATTTGAGGAGTATTGGGTTAAAATTTCACGTCTCTATCATAAGTGGTTTGGTTTGTACGTTGATGCCTAGAAAAGGGCTTGTTCTTTTACCTGTACAAGGTGTTACTGAAAAATGCAACGATATTGAAAGGTATGTATCTGCTCACCATTATGAACAACTTTTATTAGGGGACCAACACAGAAATCGTGAAAACAGCTATTTCATAATAAAATATCAATGACACTCGACAAAATGTATGGAATTACTATGTAATATAATGTTCGGTATTGGAGTAGCATATAGCCTGACTTAACACATCTGGTTAAATTTAAATACAAATTTGAGATTAGGCCGAATGGTGGGCCGCAGATGGCCCGCGAGAGTACCAAAAGTGACATATAAAAAAAAAAAACGTTTTTAGGGGCGAATTTCAAGGGAAAGTGAGATTACTTATTTTGAGATCACTTGGTTCGCTGGTCTGCAAACGGCCTGCGAGGGCTAGTTACAAAGGCAAGTGTTAAGCCCAAACAGTCGTGGTTTCTATCATAAAGTGACGACAGTCGCGAGGCCAAGTTTCAAGGGATTTTTTACTTCGGTTTCCAAGTTGTGCTCTGCCACATAGGGCATGAATACCGGGATCCCGGTATTGCGTAATACCGGTATTACGAACCAGTATTACGATACCGGTATTGAGGATTTCAATACCGGGATTCCGGTATTGGGTTAAAAGTACATGATATGACAGCGCAACCATCTAAAGCGTATGTTAATCACCTCATTACGCTTTAGGACGCGCTTGCTACTCGGTACTTCTCTTTTACAGTATACCAGATTAGTAGATATGTCGCTTCTATTTGTACTGCACATTCCAGACCAGACGCCTGGTTGCCTGGTTTTTCTAAATTGCATTATTTCATACAATTATAAATACACAAAGTAGTTTCTGCCCACCGATTCGTTTACTAAACTGATGCAAGTGCAAGTGGAAAGCAATGCATTGCCGGTGGATGCAAGTGGAAAGTTGTTGTTCAGTGAGGTCTAAGAATGTGGCACTTTAAGAGGCAGCTTTTATTCAGCAATGGACTTCTTCTGGTTGATTATAATGATGATGGAAGTCAATTTATTCGTAATTCGTTAATTTTCAGTGTTCTTAAAGAGATTTGATAAAAATGGCAACTGATATCAAGTACAGTTTACAAAAACCACCAATACCGGTACTAATAACGGTATCCCGGTATTGAGGCCTGATACCGGACCCAATACCGGTATTGAAAATCGCTCCGGTATTACATGCCCTACTGCCACAAAAGACCCGCAAGGACGAATATCAAGAGAAAGTGCTGTATGGAAAAAGTTGTTGTTTTTCGGGATCGCGTGCTTTGCTTTTTCGCGGGGACCCCCGAGGGCGTGTTTTAAACGTTTATTTTGGGGGTCGGGTGGTTAGTTATTTCGCGAACTCGAGTTTCAAGAGAAAGTGTTAAACGGAAAAAGTTGTTTTTTTTTTTGCGATTACGCGTGACTTGCTACTGCGCAGGCCGCGAGGGCAAATATCAAGAGAAACTTTTATACTTAAGGATGAAGTTGACATTATTTTTGTCGTGGCGCAGTTCTTTTGGTCGCTAGCAGCCTAAAAGACTTTTAGCGACGCGAGTTTCAAAGTAGTTGTTTGGATTGTTATCTTGTTATATTATGGAAAAAGTTGAACTTTCTTGTTTTTCGTGTTTGTCATCCAATAATCTGATCGTTCGGAATTCGAAACTAACAACTATACCGTTCGTCAACATTCTCGATATGAAGCACTTACAGCGAATACAACAGCGTCTGAAGGTATTTGTAACTTACTTACAAGAACGTCATTACTTTTTCCTGGAACAACAAGGGCGAAACCGCGGGTAGAAGCTAGTTGTATTGTAAAATAATTGCGTTTTTACTCGTCCTACAAGTACTTAATGGTGGTTTTGTCGGTCGATGTGTTTCTTACTATAGGGATAGCGGCTGCGGAGTTCACCGGCTAGTGGGTGCTAGTTCTAGTTGTTACGGACAAAAAGTATTGTTACCCCTTTACGTCAAGGCTATCCCTTGTTAGTTCAGTTTCATATCAATACGAAGCAATACATGCATGTGCACCGACTAAATCGAATAATACACGGGCAAGTTTGGTAGCATTGTATCATTGTAACGAGAATTCCAAATTTGAGAAAATGCATGCTGTAAAGATAGGTATAATATGAAATATCGGCGGCTAATTTTGTAGCAAGTCTGTAGTAAAATGTGTGAGCAGTAAAAATATAATTACTCACTTACTTTTATAGCTTTACGGTCAATACAAATCTTGGAAATGATTTCATGTTTCAAGACTATTTTAAAATCAAAAGTTTAAAGATGACGTTAAAATGCTCGCTTATATTTGCTATCGTCATATTTATTTACGATAAAAAGCATAGGGATAACTGAGGAAAGCTTCTTAGCTATTTACTTTCTTCAAGAACCGTCAAAATGTAATCAAATACCATTACGGGCTTCAAGTACACTTAGCACGGCGAATATTGTCCCCGAGTGTCGTTCTCCCGCGAGTCGCTCGACATTTGCATCGCAAACGCGAGACGTGATCGTCGACTCGTTAATTAGACACGCGTCATTCACAACCACTTTTACAGCACTTGTGAGGAGCTTTCAAATCTCTCCATTGCTTTGTATTGCAACCCAGAGACGCCTGCTCAGTACTCAGGGTGCGATCTACGGTCGTGTGCTCGGCTCCTTGCATCGCAAGTTAACCACACCCGGGGCATTTCTTCAAGCACGCGGAACTCCCATTGGTATTACTAGCTGCGCCCCGCGGTTTCACCCGATTTTCTACAGGAACGGTTATATTTTTCAGATAAAAAGTAGCCTATGTATTATTCCAGGGAATAAGCTGCCTCCATACCTACATACAAATCCGTTCGGTCGTTACAGAGTTGAACGGGAACGAACACAGTTACCTACTTACCTACAAACTTTCGCATTTATAATATTAGTGTGATTTCTGTAGTAGCGGTACATTTGTAATAAAATATTCCATGCACCTAATTAGTTATGCAGATTAGATCTTATTTTGAGATATATCTTTTTTTTGGTTCTTTTGTCTAGTTTAACTAAGAGAATAAACATGATATTTTCTCGATAAAAATAATAATTCAGAAGTCCTCGATTTTCGCTAACACACATTTTTCGCTAGATCTCCAAATCCTTAGCGCATATACAAATAAATATTACTTTAATAGTGAGTTAGCAATATTATGTAGGAATGCATGGAACGGAACTTTGGTCGATTTCCTGGTTTCGATGTTATTAGCAATTATCTTATTTTTGGACTAGGGTGCGTTAAAGCCATCTCTTTTCATCTGCACGCGAAATGTTTTAATTTTGTTTCTCAATTTAGCCCCATAAGTTCTTTAAGTCAAAATGTTACTGGTTCACTACTAGGATATCCATAAAGGTTGTAAGTAGTCGTTAGTAATTCGAGCTCGGTGTAACTAACGTAGCTAAAACCATTAAAATTTATTTTCATTGAATGACCATTCGTCGATTTAGATTCACGGAGTGGAGGTCTATATCGGCACGTAGAGTATGGTCAATACTGCATACAGAGTTGTGCTTACTGCGCGGCCGATGGCCAGCGCTGTCATTTTCTACTGACGGCGCTCGAATATCAACTAATTTCTCAGGATCGGGCCGGTGCGTGTGACGTCATAGCACGATTTCTAATCCCGTGTCAGCGGCCCCATAAACCCGCCGATGTGTTCCTGGAACTGCGTTTATGTCTCTAATCGCTAGTTAAATACTTTTTGGTGTTTGTAATATTCATATTAATTCTTTGCAATTGGGTACTCGAGACTTGTTCACCGGACACAGACTCGAGTTACAAGCTATAGTTACGAGCTGTTTTTGTACGATATTTTAGATTTTAAGACTTGCTAATATACGGAAAAGTACAACAGATATTTATAAGAGTCCACAATGATGATACGAAATGAAATGTAAGATTCCAACTAAGTGTTAATAGTCCAAGTCTAAGACGTGGACGTGAAGCGCGCGCGATATTTAGGGTACTGGATTTTTAGACCGTGACCGTGACGTCATAAAGCTACAGACAGTATATACTGCTTTATGTATGAAACTCGTAAAGAATAACTTTTAATTAAAAAGTCGGTAAGAAAAACTGAAGGAATTTGGTTGCTATCTTTGTTTCTCCGACGCCAAAAAGGCGTGGTATAAGTTTTTTTGGTATAAGAAGTTGAGCTGTGTTAAGCCTGTGTGTCTGTATGTCCGACTTGATTTTTATGACTTTATTTGCGGTAGTTCCAAAAATAACGTAACGTAGTGTTCGGGCCATTATATTATGTTACGGTAAATATTTAGCGCTTCGGCGGCGGCTGCCGCGGCCAGCTCGCTCCGGTCGCTCGGCTCGCGCGTCGTTTGTCGCAGATCAAACATAACCTAACCTAGTTATTTAGGGTTACTTATTTTCATTAAAATAGAGAGTCAAAAAGTAATTCTATAAACAATAGCATAAATCAAGCCGGTTTGTACTATACGTAAAAAATGCTAAACATTTTTTGCTGTTTAGATGTTTTCTGAAAGTCAGTATTATACGTAGGTTTAGTTTATTATTTGGAAATTAAGTTTTTAATTCATATGATCATAATTTATATGAGGTCTGGTCTGTTTGATTAATATGGTAAATATTTTCGTTCAATATTGTGTTTTTTTTTGGCAAATAATTTTAATCCAGCTTAGGTAGTAGGTATTATTAATATTTACTCATTTACTTTTTCGGAAATTAAATCCGGAACGAGGATATTCACCGAATAACCAAAGTCACCGACATAGCTCTCATGGTTTGCAAGCTGAAGTTACAATGAGCAGGCCACATCGCTCGAACAACCGATAAAGATGGGTAAGAAAGGTTCTTAAGTGGAAACCACGAGCTGGAAGACGCATCGTAGGTAGGCCTCCCACTAGGCGGACTGACGAAATTTTGGTAACCGGTGGTCGCGGGTAACCGGTGAATGCGAGGGGCATGTTGTCGGTCGATGTGGCGCTCTAAGAAGAGGGAGGCCTTTGTTAAGCAGTGGATGTCTTCCGCCTGATGATGATGATGATAGCAGCCCTGGAATTAAGGAGTGGGAAGGGTCTCGGCTTCATCCAGAATTGGAAGCTTTTATTTTTATTTACTCGGAAGCTCCGTCACAAGCGCCCTTTGCATAAGCAAGCACCGACAGACGCCGCACGAGGGACGGCGAGGGACGCCGCGCCGGGTGAACTCGTTATGTTTGCGTTAAAGATCTCGGATACTCTCCAACATCAAATAAAAGCAATTTAGAAAGTCACGGAAGTAATCACTCTCGTGTTTCATTTCATACTCCCTTGTGCTTATACTTTGTATCCTCAGCTTTAAAGTATCCTTATCGTAAGGAACGAATTTTATAACTAACAAGTTCAATTTATTTTATCGAATGGGGTACTTATATATAATTTATAAAAATTATGACAAGTTCGACTTGGACAAATTGCTGTTTAATTTTTAAGAGCTTAGCTATTGAAGGTTTTCCTTATCTACAGTGGGGTAGTTTGGGGTTAGGAAAATATCTAGCTTTCATACACTACAGCTCTGCAAGCAGTTGACCTCACCAACCTCGGGTGTTACCATCTTCATTCGAACATTTAGTGATGTGTCATGTGACACATTCATACTACCACTATCACAATTAATTCAACATACTAATTTTTCTATTTCTCCTTCTATTAGCACCGTACACTGTTAGTCAAATAAGCAATTATTACGAGCAATCGGGTCTAAACGGATAAACAATTAACATTGACCGCTACGGTAAAAACCGTAGCAGGCGCGTGTATAATCCACCGTAGGTTGGGTGTTATCTCCGATGTAGATGTTTAATCTCGCCAAGGAAGGAAGTGATGCTCATCCATGGTTCCCATCGTGGAACACCCAGGCAGCGTGGAGTCGTGCGCCGCCGCTCACGACCTGCTCCGGCCCTCTACGAGTCTGCGGTCGTGGTGCGAGCCGACGCCGACGCCGAGGCACGGCGCGCTTCTCCTGGGTCGCGGCCAGTGTTATCTCACCACGATCTAATACAGATTTATTAGGTGACTGAATAATCACTCTTCACCCTGTGCTATTAGATCGCACAGGATTGAGAACCCTATAACTGCACAAACACTGAACCGATTTTGCTCACATTTGAATTCAAAAATTGTCGCGAGGATTCATACTAATAGTAAGAAAAAACCGGATTGAGTGAAGGAAATTCGTTTTGTTTTTGTCTTACATTAAATTGAACTACTTAATTCTGCAAAATTTCATGAAGCTCGAATCAATCATTCACAAGTTATTGTTGGACAAAATATTATACACTTCGCTCGGTCAATTAAAAACAAATATTGCTCTAGTTCTGTGTTAGTATGTTTTCACGACAAAATAATCTTAGTAAAATTCGGAACGGAATCGGAAGTGTCAGCGCGGCAGGAGGACAGCAAATCACGAGTGGAACTACAACAGGACGTGGCTAGTAGGTATTTGAGAAATCTACAAGTTGTTACATTTAAAACTCACACTTAGTTTGAAAGTAGAACCTAGTTTACAATCGACAAATGAATCGAGACAAAGTATTTAAATAAAGTAAATGTTACTTTACTTGCCGCCGTTCCCGCGCAGAAAATCCCTCAGGTACCGTAGGCATATTTTTCTGAAATGAAGTCTGTGTCACTCACTTATATCCATGCA
This sequence comes from Apocheima hispidaria, assembly GCA_947579745.1. Classification (NCBI taxonomy): domain Eukaryota; kingdom Metazoa; phylum Arthropoda; class Insecta; order Lepidoptera; family Geometridae; genus Apocheima; species Apocheima hispidaria. The sequence continues at coordinate 16,088,511 of OX388151.1, read as the reverse complement.
AAAAATCACGCCTATCGATCCGTTGCTTTATTTCTGCGTGAAAGAGGCATAAACAAACAAAATTACAAAATATTATCCTAATCCTAACTAATATTATAAATTTGAATGTAACTCTGTCTATCTGTCTATATATCTCTCTGTCTGGGTGTTTGTCGCGTTATCGCGACTAAACGGCTGAACAGATCTTGATGCAACATACAGAGTAACAAATTCATACGATTTTGATTTGAATGGTTGTTTTTTTGTGATTTTATGAGGCTGGAGAGTAACATAGAATCTTATTATGACTTGTACAGTAGACCTAGTACAACATTTTTCGCACTAATTCTATAATGTCATAGAGTTTTTTAGTTGTCGGCGATTTTTGATTGGTGGTATTTCCCCCAAAGAGGGGGGAGTTTTCTGTGGCCATATACCGACTGATTTTGATATTGTTAGGCACAAGCATTCAGTACTCGATTCTGAACAAGAATTTTGAATATGAGCTAAATCGGTAAAGAGGTTGTTAAGACAAGGTCGTGCAGTTTCAGTTCGCGACTTAAACTCTTGACCTTATGTCTTCACAAAAAATTCTAGAACCTGTAAACCAAGGTTCGTCAAGATTGGTTGAAAGATACGACCTGTATGCGAGTCACAACATACGGACAGATGAAAGCAAATTTTGCCATTTAGAACTGACAGCTTTCGTTCGCTTTGCTCACTTTGTCAATAAAAAGAAATAGAAAACCTGTGCTCCTTACTTAACTGGACAATGGAGAAAACTTGTGATATAATGTAATATAACAATACCTATTTTATAATTTTGGGTAATGACGTACTACAAAACTGCCGGCCACTTTAATTTTCTTGCCGTCCATCTCCTTCTTTACGTATAGATAATTAATTATCACCAACGGCAAAGTCCAAATAAATTAATAGCTCAGAGGGAGGGCGTAAGTATCGACGAAATCGACACCATGACAATTTTGAAAATGGAACGCATTCTAAAAACAAACATTCGGACGTGGAACGTATCGCGAAAAGGCGCGAAGATTTCGCGCCCGTCGCCGCCCCCACACGGTCTACCAATGAGAGCGTCGCGAGCTCACTATTGGCCGCCGAGCGTCGCCACGAACGTCAACAAAAAACGCGCCGCATGAAAAACAATGGCACTCACTTGCACTCGAGTCCTTTGATTCCGCGCTCGACCCACGTACTATGATCCCACTCTTCCTCAGTGGTCGTCCTTGCGAGGGATCAGCGAGTTGTGGTCCTCTTGGTTCAGTCGGCCGTAAGTAGACATTGCTCGGTGCGTGATGTCACAGGTGGTACGCGCGTGTGTGCGACGGATTGATGCGCGGGCGTCTGTGTGCGGTGACGGTTCATCATCTTCGCGATAGGTGGAGTGCTGATGCACTGTCTTGATCTGTCTTGATAGATGCCGTTTACGTTTCTAGCGACTATCTTCAGACGTTCACAAATATTGTTGCAGCAAAAATACGAATATCGAATGATCAAATGAATACCATAGTAATTAATAATAAAAATATACAATAATGGCATCCGCCTACACAACAAAGTAGAACTGGCGAGTTGGTGGTACGAATGGCTGGACAGGGGAGTAGCTGTTCCCAATGGTTGTTAGTGGCAGACACCGCTGCCCTGGCGTCGTGCGATTAGCGGACACGGCACTGAGCCGGCGCGTGGTGATGATGACCATCGCTCTACCGTACTCTATTAATATCTATGGTACTAGTACTTATGTTGTAGTCTACACTAACTTATCAATTTTTCAAAATTTTATTCGAACCTGTGCGAGTATCGTCGATTGCATTCCGAAGTGTTCTACCTAATTTCTTTCGTTCCACAAAAATAGTTGACATAGAAATGACAATGGTAAAAAATTAGGATATACCTAAGTACCTACTAATAGCAAAACCAACGTGATATTAATTGAAAATAATAAAAGAAAAATATGATTCTATGCGGATAAATATATGCCAATTTAGCTTATTATTCTGTAGAAATAATACAACATAATTACGGTACCAAAAATCGAACTCCATATGACAGTGTTGTTTGAAGTCGATTTGGGGCTGCCGTATCTAGACCTGAAATTTTAAAAAATGCCGTATGTTCTAATTTTGCGTAATTTGTGTAAAGATTATGATACTTAGCTATTTTTTACTGTTCTTCATATACATCACTTGAAAATGGTATCTCTTGTTCTCCTATGTTCCTCAGTATCGACAGTTACACCCTTTGATTTTATAATTTTCCTGAGGTATCACATCTCACTCATCGTAACACCTTCTCTAACCTCAGTGAAACGATGTAATCACAAGCCACTTATTAGTCCAACATCTCAATTTTGTCGTAATGTTGCTGTTCAGCGGTTGTATTCATAGAGGGCGTTGTTCAACGGGGAATTCCGTGAACTCGGTGCGTTACGTTACACGAAAAATTGGTAATGGCAGTTTTTGATAACTCTTTCGTGGATTGCCGTATATTTCATACAAATATTATACGGCTTTGGAAGTGCCGTGTGCCGTATATTTGAAGCGCATCGTGCCTAAAAGCCGTATAATACCACAATTGCCGTATGAAGAACAACACTGCTCCATGATCACAAACGCCCTCGCTTACAATATATATTATGAATATTCATAATATCGGACAGCGCAGTGACCACGTCGCTGGCACTACTCGCACCGACTTCACCGTGCTGTGTTTCTACTTGCTGTCCGGGGCCTATGCTTAAAGTATTCCCGGAAAGTTAAAGTTGGTTTTTGTCGTTAAATTTGTTCTGGAACGCTTTTGAATGCTAAGAACAGATGGTTTAGATTTATCGAAGAGATGTGGGACCAACTTTAAAACAAACAGAACTACTTACTTCTACTTACTACTTACTACTTGTTACTTCACTACTTAGTACCTAGTAAGTACTTACTTTAATAGAGGACATGTTTATCAGTAAAGTTTCCATTCCACCTTAATGCAGTGCTATGTTTCGTTGTAAGTAGGTACTTACGTAAGTAGGCTTATTGGTTGTATTAATGCAATTAAATGTGAATGGCCGAGCATTGTTCCTATAGCCAGTAAAGAGTATAGATGTTTGCTCGTAGATCGCTGGATAATATCGATATGTACGATTACGACGCATCGATAACCGCGTTGGCGCGCCGCGGGCGCATGCAAACTACAGCTTACAGTACTTACGACTACTGTTACTTGTTTGTTAGGGTTGTCATCACCACATTAGACATCAGGAGGCCTACTAAACCTCTTAGCATCGTTATTTCACTGCCTCTAGTTTAGAAACACCGAAAGAAAGGCCAAGAAATAATAAAAAAGTAATTAAGTTTGAGCTCAGATTGAAGTCAGAGGTACTGTCAGAGGTACTGTTTCACGGTAAAACTAGAGGTAGAACTGGATGTTGGACAGTGAACAAGCCTGCCTGTAACTTATTTCTTGTTTCGTTGTTGTAGGTCCATGTTTGACAATAATATGTAGGCAGGCGGTTTGGAGATCGCAGAAGGTATACCGTTTACTAAGAGAACGCTGCTGCCCGTCCTCCGGTGGTTCTGGTTGCAGTCGTAGGACATACCCGGTCCCACTTCCATTTAGTACCTACTTACTTACTTATGATGTTGTGTACGAGTCTACAGCCCTGCCACAGACTGCAGTCACAGATTAATAGATACGTAATCTACGTACTACTCGTTCATCGCATGAGGTTTTTTGTCTTTCGTAGGAACTGAATATTATTATAATATAGAAATAGATACAAGTATAATATTGTTCACTGGCCGATAGCCACGTTCGAGTGCGCGCGCGCACGGACAGTCACTACATGCACTTACCATGTATTGTATATAATAAATTGTTCTTTCTGTCTTCTCTTTACGTTACGACGAGCATAAACAAACATTTCACTTTAAAGAAAATACCTCTGTTACTGCATTTGAATTTTAATTGGAAATTAGACTTGGTTTGCCTTAGTTCCGTTATAATGCAAATCTGCATTTTGTAGAACTGTGTAGGTACTAGGTATATTATGTAGGTACTAGGTATATTGTGTAGGTACTAGGTATATTGTGTAGGTACTAGGTATATTGTGTAGGTACTAGGTATATTGTGTAGATCTGTGTAGATATATTGCAACAACTGTGAGATGCTAAATTGGGGTCAATATTAAAAGGCTTTTTGGTTTAAAATAGAACACATAAAATAAAGATAAGGCCTTAGAATTACTACTTAAGAATGATAAGACTTATAAAGTACCTATCTCATCTGAACAAATTGTTATCTAACATAGCTTTGAACACATCGATCAAACCAACTGCCACATAATCTATACAAAAGTTGTTCATAGAAATGATAACACACATTCAATATTTACACACAATAAGTGTGTTGTCTCGGCTACGTGAGTCTTCAAATACGAAAAAAATAATAGTTCAATGCGCCGTGTTGATGATAGTTTCCAGACAATAGCACAAAGCATGAAATTGATAAGCTCCAAAAAAGACAATTAGACTCATTGCCGACATAGTGCGCCACTCGGTGAGCTCATTGAGAGCAGGGATTCAACTCGACTGACGCCAAAACGATGAACTCACGACATTTTGCAACTGAGGCTCGCTTTTACACGACTCTTTGGTTCTTTGTTCCTTCGAGTCAACGCTACGTCCAAAATACAGTTGCTACTCGGCACCGAAAACAAAGTGGGCACGTATTGCCTCGTACGTGTGCTATAGGTAGGTAGGTGTACAATACAGGTATATGTAGGTACGTGTATGTGGTGAGACGCACGGCCGACGGCGACGCAGGCGCGGGTCTAAAAACTCGCCTGACTGACATAAATATTGTATAGACGAGCGCGGAATGACTAATGAGGACGTGCATTTCTTGTCTCTTGTCCCGACAAGGCGGTGCTCAAAGTTTAGGAGATAATGGAAACTTTTATATACTTAATTAGAATCTCTCCTAGTTTCATGATTTCATGACATGACAGTGTGGGTGAGCTCAGACAGTACTAGTCTTACTTGCCTGCTTCCATGATTGTCGTGATCGATCGTGATGATTGATCGTGAGTTTAAAGTTGGTAGACAAAAAGCAGCTCAAAATATTAAGATTTGGTTCTTCGTTAATTCAGCCTTGCACTATTTAAAATCAGTTAATATTTTTTAGTCATACGAGTAATTGTAATTTTTAGTCAATACACAATACTAAAATACATATCAATAACCAGTTTTTACCTGGATACAATGATAATTCTACTGTAAACAGAAAAAAAATACCGTTTAAAACGGTGGAAACTAGAGATTCAATGACTGAAACGGAATGTAACAGGAACGAAACTATTCATGCGCGGATTAATGACGATTGTTTACAAAAACTAATGAAAACTCGACGGGTTTTCTACTTTATAGAGGCAAAAAACTTACCAGAAAAATAAAACTACAGCGTGGTTAATAGCGTGCTCTTGCAGCATTACGACTTACAGGTATAGGTATACTATATATTTTAGTATCAACCTGGACCCCTATTCTCAAAATATTCAATCTCATCTTGAATAAAATGTCTAAGTTCGAGATTTCTTATTCTAACGCTATCTTTCGAGATTTTCACGATGGCTAGCGTTCGAAATACATCGAGTGATCGGAGACAATCGAGACGAGAGACGATCGAGATTGGAATCTCGAAATCGAGATCATATTCGTCATATTTGTCATATTTCCGAATAGGGGTCAGCGGAACCCTGTTGCGGTCAGCAGTTTACAAGAATTTTTTGTCGTTACTCGTCGTAAATTTAATTGTTAGTCGTTGATTTTTTAAACTTTCAGTTCTAAAAACCACATTTTGTATCCACAACACAAGTATTATTATGAAAAGATAAACAGAAAAACCGATTGCAAAATGTAGCCTTACTCCAGAGATATAAAGAAATACACAATAAATACACACAGACATACACAGTACACACCCTCTAAAAACATTGCCCTCCTTCTTGGACAGTCGGGTAAAAACATCAGGACAGAATAAATTACATTGGCTTCCGACTTCATGAAAAGGTATCACCAATGTATAATTTGGGCATCTAATGAATTGGGTCTCTATTAACATTTTGATCTTGAAGACTGTAGAGGTAGTCGTGTGTAGCCGTTAGAAGTTTGAGAGCCGGCAATGGCAGCGAGTGAACCCGCCGACGCCGCCGCCGCGCCGGCGCTACTCGGTAACTATACCTAGCTATCTCTAACTAGCCACTTACCTCTATCATCCTTCCTTACACATGTTTAAATCTCCACATACATGGTTATCGTCCAAAACCTACGTTACCTACGTAAGTAGCTAATGTTATGGATTCAAACGGATTTGAGAGAGCTAATTACTTACTTGAAGCCTACAACGACGATTTAAACATAGTTCTGTTGTTATGGCGCTCCGCGCTACACGCGCTTGTAGGACTCTTTTTGCGGAATCCGCTCGGGGAAGTACCAGGGTAGAACCTACGGCAGTTATCCGACCGCCAAGTAGTACCTAGTTTATTGTTAGTAGTAAGTAAGCATTGTTTATAGAGACATTATTGGGCATAAAGAGATTTAATATCTAATATTTCATGGTGACGAGCGCAGTGCATTGCCGCGGAGGGTTTTGAACTGTTGAAGTTCGAAATGTTGGATGGCACTGAATGGTTATGGGCAAGCGTAAAGCGTAACATCAGGTGAGCAGCTTGCTCGTCTCGGTATTCAGTACCATAAAAAAAACACAAAATATATAATAGAACAACTAATAAACTGCATCTAAATGTTAATAATTTATAATTGTAATTATAATTGTTAAGCTGCTTATGACGTCGCTAAGAGTATATTTACATATACATAAAGCCCGAAATAAATGAATTGAATTGAATACAAGTTTTGGGAATATAAAATTGGCCAACAAATAATATAAACAAAGCTTCCATGACCTGGTTGGAAGTTAGATGTTAATGCGACTAATTTATAAGAACGCGATAATATCTCTTTATCGTCGAATGTGAATTTTTCATACAAAGAAACTGATGAAGAAACCAACGTTTCGAATGTTCGCATCACGATCGCTACCTAAACAAATCCATGTCCGAAGACATGGAGATTAAGAGCAGCATTAACATTCACCATTGATGTCAATACTACGGTTTCCAGATACGACTTTATGTGTAGGACTATACAGTCGACATTGAAGCGTGACATTAACGTGTAGGGCATCGAGTGACAGTTTTTTCGCTGTGAAGTCCTCGCATGTTTGGAAAGTGTGTACGGAATTTGACGAGCGACCAGCGTCGCTGAATATAACCTTTTAACTAGAGTTGTAATTGATTCAATGTTTTATTAACTTCTGAATAATGTACTTTATTCTGGCTTCAAACACAAGTTTAAACTGCCTAAATACAATTAATTTTAGCTATAATAGAGGGAATAGAATCCTCGAAAATTTTTCAACATTCGGTAAAAGAGTAAAATCTTTGAATCCTTTAGTATCAGGAAACGGCTAGTGCCATAACTCGTTATAATTATTTATAGCGTTTTGCGAGTTACGTGACATTAGGTACATTCCGGTCCTGTCATGGTTCTCGATACTGCGAGAGAGGTAAGTTGAGTAGCTGTCAGTAGTAAAGCGATCAGCGGCGCGGGCGCAGCCTAGCAGCAGAGGCGCATTCCTCCGCGGCGCTCGTTGGTATTCCGCGGGCCGCGCGCAAACAACGCGCAAAAAAGACAATGACTTCGTATTTTATGCTCCCCTAAAACTTCCATCAGCAGCGTATCGATACGTCGACGTCCCGGTGCTCGCATCACTCTCCTGCCCTTAAATGACAACCGGTCTTAGTTTTTGACTGATCGCCTTGTTTTCGATATATTTTTGAAGGCTGTAGCGTACGTTTTGCATTAAGTGCGTCTTTAGGACATAGAAGAACTTCATAAATATAAACGGCAGAACGTTTGCTTAGTAATATAAAAGGTGATTTAAATTGTCGATGATCGCAGTAAAAGAGTCGGGAGAAAGACTAACGACTTCAATGAAAATGAAATCTAAATGTGTGGTGAGTTGGGCTCGTCCTGGACTAGGTATCTAGTTCTATTTATCTGTGATTTACGGTAACGGAAAATATTTTGAGAAATAATAAATTCAATTTTGACCATTTTTAGTATTTTTTTCTTATTCATTTCGAAAAATTTTAGTGCGACCGTAGAGCAGTGTTGTACCCCGCACTTTTACCCGCCATACTAAAGGTCAATTTTTTTGGAATAAAAAGTAACTTACTACTACTATGTACGTATTTATACTAATATTACCTATTCATGCAGAATACAGGTTACCGTCATACTTCATGCATTTCATCCAACGAATCAGTTATGAATTTGAGTGAGGTAATAAATATTGGTAAGGCATATCTAGTCGGCAAGTCTGGCGCAGCAGCGGCTACTAGAGATTTGTCTGTTTGTCCAAATGAGCCAACACGACACTTTGTTTCGAGCGATGTTTGACCAACGGGACCAGCACAAAGCTGCCGACTGCCGCTCGGTAAACACACACTGTTTTACGACGACGAAATCTATATTATACATCTATACATCACCATAGGTACGATATTTATGAATTTTTATTTTTTGGTATCAAGTTAATTTATTAATTCACCGGTATCAAGTTTTTGGTCATTCGTACTTCCGCCATAGTCGACAATCAAATTTGTCCTTCTCGGTAGTGAGTTGACCTAGCAGAAAAGAAAACTATGTAGCGTGATAGCTAAACAGCGCGCGGCAGCGGCACGAGGGACACACAGCGGTATATATTTACTTGAAGTTATTTTTTTTCTGAAAAATCAACATTCTGCACGATCATTCGTTAGCTTATCGTATTATCTAAACGTTAGTTACAAAAGTCATCGTATTCAACCAAACACGTCACGAATCGTTACCTTTTATGGTAACAGACAGAAGTTTTGGAGCCACCATCGCACCTGAACAAGCTGTATTAAATGTTACTGTAAAAGTTCCAGTGGAGTCTGCTCTAGCTCTAGCGTCCTTGAAAAATGTATATAAACTACAAAGTTTATTTCAGTTCAGTGCACCAGAGCTTTGAACTATATCAGTAAAATTCGGTGCGGCAATGTACTGCGTTCGTTATATGGAAATATTGGATATTAAATCACTTTATGCTCAGTGTTTTCACAGGAAACATTGCCCTTCAATCCGGATTACAATGAAGTAACTAACTTCAACAACTGGTCAAGGCGTGGTTGTCCCCCGGCGGACTCTGCGAGGCTCCTACCACTGCAGCTGCTATTAAAGTGCCGTGGTGATGACGTCGATTGGTATCGATAGCTATAATACCGCTTGCTCATGATTTAAATAAAAACAATAAGCAGATGATTTTAGTACTGGCCGGATTAGTTTAGTTTCGAGATTGCTATACGTAGTAGTATCAGCGACTTTTCAACATTTTGCAGATGCTGATGCTGATTTCTGCTGATGCAGATAATTAGTTCTGAGTTAGGAACGGTTTAGATAGCTTCTATCGTGTCGTAGTTTTATTATAGTTATTGGTATTAAATAATTAATGGCAATATTAAGGTTAACGTCGCTGAGGTATTTCAATACGTACCGTATTGAAATGTTAAAAAAATTAATAGCAAACGGCGATATGTCTTTATTCAAAATGTTTAAAATCTGAATGTTGATTGTTTATTGATGTTAAGATGTCGAAAGTAATTATGAACAAGATTGTTCATACAAGATCAAATTGATATGTAAAACGTTTATAACAACAAATGATTTAAAATATTAATGGTCCATAAGTCTAAGTTCAAAAGACAGCAATATTGTAATTGATTGCCTTGAAAAAGCTCTGAGCAATCTTAATACAATTTACATAATGTTTGCAATAAATGTATTGAGTATTAATTCAATTGCAATAGTTTAGTTTGCTGATTGCAATTGAATTAAGTAAGTAACTAACATAATATTCTGGCCCTGAACACTAGGTTAGGTTATGTTTGAACTACGACAACAAAACGCGAGAGCGTGTCGCGGCAGCGGCTGGCGAAGGGCTTAAGTGTAATTGTAACATAATTGTATAATTTGAATATTAGACATTTTTACTTTAAATCTTTTGAAGTTGGGCATTTTGAAATAAGACTTTCTGACCATTTGACATTTTTTTGGCATTATGAAATTTTGGCTTTTAAACGCGTTTTGAAATTTTGATCCTAGACATTTCACCGTTAGCAATTTAAACATTTAACATTTCAATATGTACCCTCACGTAAACTATCGTTTTAAAAGAAAAAGAAGAGAATGGCGTCGGTTCTGTTGTACCATTTCCTAGCAAAATTTGACAGCTTTACATTTTTTTTCGCACATTGAAATGAAAAGAGACGCAGGTAGTTTTTGCTGTGATGTTGGTATAGTTTAGTAACCGGTAGAACAGAATCGACACCAATGTGTTCTAGAATATGAAAGTCGTTTTTACGTCCTCGTGAAATGTCCTCGGGCACGGGCGTTATTTACCTAAGATACTCGCTTGTGGCAGGTATGTTGAAAGTTGATCATTATTCTAGAGCGAGTGCGCGGGCGCAGGCGCGGTCGCGGCGCGGCGCGGCGCACTACGTTCGGAGGCTTTCCCTGAACACTGCTCGCTTTCCAAATTGGCGCACTTCGACACTTTCCGGTTCTTTCAATACAACATGGGAAACCTTATGTAAATATTAACAGTGAAACTTTTCATTTTAATACGAGGTATTGTCGTCTGAAGACTGCGATAGGGATAAAGGGCGCTCTGCCGGTGCTTATAGAGCGACTCGAAATTAAGTGCTACGTCATATGGAAGAAAATGATTGCATGTAATTGGGTAGAATACTACATTATTCACCGAGGGGAGAAAGTGACCGATTACCAACGTGGTGTAGCACTGTAGGGTGACTTGTACACACGAGTTGGGAATTGCACCTTCTTTCGAGTGATACAGACTTAGTGTTTTATACTACACTTACGAGGAAAATATAAAAGACAAAACTTTAAAACTCAGATCAATTATGTATCATAACTCTCCTTTTTCGTAGACGGGTAAAAAACAAGCAATCCGCGCACGAAATTTTTATTTCTTTGTTTTTGAGTTCCGTAGTACTACAAGAAAGCCTTATACTTTCGTGATATCCGTCTGCTTGAATCATTTATAGCCTTAAAACTTCCAAAGTTTTAAACCTCCACTACAAGCATGAAATTTTGCACAACAATAGTCTAAGTTCAGATATTAAGATAAAAACAAAAAGTTTTTTTGTATAAAAAGGGTAGCTCCCATATTACATTAACATGTAAAGTAGGGATAAAAAAAAATCGCCTGTCCCCCACTTGTGGGGTATCATAGGTAAGTCTCTTAAAATTAAGGTAAGGTCTATCACACCACAGCTTGGAAAATTATTGTTGTCGGTAAATAAGCTAAGCATTAATTTATTTTGGGATTAGTCAATCATGAGTACCTATACATATGATAATAACCGTAGAGCTGGAACCGGCTGTCACCTTTCAGCGATGGTGCGGCGATAAAGGAAGAAAAAGACCAGTTCACTTTCCATTTCCTAGAGGGCGTTCCATAGTAACTTTACTACGAAAACTGACGTAGTTTCGTGAATGTACTCGTTTTATTAAAACATAATGTGCCACAGTAATTCTTATGTCTATAATGCAGTTGTAGTTGTGGCTTTGTTGCGTTATATTATGAAATATTTTAACAGGTTTAGATGTATTATCCCGAAATTGTTGTAATAATAAACAGGTAACATACGTCTACTGACAACATTTTGCATATTTTAAACAGTGTAGTTTTTATTAAATGTTTTTTTTTTTGATATATTATACCCTGATCTCTTATACGATTCCACATAAGCAGCTCCCGTTTAACCGTCTCAGAGTCACGCGTCATCTCGTTAACGCCAAATAGATCGTGTCTTGCGGTAATAGAGATCTTTTAGATTGCAACCGCGGTTAGATCTTTGCGTCGCCGTCTTATTAGGACGGATATAACTCATAACAATAATACGGACCTCATAACGGCATTTTTAAATACCATATAAACAATCAGTACTTTAAGGGCTACAGGCTACAGCTACAGTCAGCTTTCAAGTCTCCTGGGGTTCAATAAAGTAAATAAAGCTCCATAACACCTCTTCGCAATTTTTCTAAAATATTGTAGTGACTGAACATCAACAAATTTTAGGATCATTCTTAAGTTTTTGGCAGATTACAAAGCAGTGATAAGACGGTGTACCCAATCTGATCAGCGCCACGCATGCAGCGGTCAAGCGCCGCAGCCGAGCGCTAAGTCGACAGATAAGAGTAGCGTAAGAGATCTGATAGCCTCCGATGGTGCGATGCGATCGCCGCGCGCCGGTTCCTGCTATTATTGTGGCGGCGGTCGGTGCAGGTGTTGCTAGAATCACTAATGAGGGGACTGGAATTCACCTCCGAGTTCAAGCGTTCAACTTAGAAAGTGTTGCTACCGAAGAAGAAGTTTTCAATGAACTGTCGGTCCTCTATGCTTGTACGAAAGAAATAAAGTTATAAGTGATCAATAATTATGATAAGGTCTACATCCGAGTCAGTCAGATCAGTAGGTAGCAAAAAAAACTATCAATAAATCACCTTTAGGTATGTAAATATGTAGTTTCTTTTTTTCCTGATTAGGGTTCCCCGTTCCGTTTTCAATTATTTTACTACAGCTACCTTGTATTTGTATTAGCGAGCTCGGCTGGCAAGGCTCACCTCATCTGGTCGTAGAGCCTGCTTCGCGGCGTTTCTACACAAGTGCAGGGATCGCACGGCGCGAGATCCTCGATTGTCCCGGAGACGCGCGCTCACTGAATGAGATTCGGTCGTGGATTATTGTTGCTTTCATTCACACATGGTTTCGCGAATATGACTAAGATGAGCAGTGTATGAGATGGATTATCATTCAAACGCTTAGAACAAGTAAGTATTTTTTTATGAAAATACTTATCATTCAATAGATTAATGAAGATGGCGTATGTGAATCCGCCAACCCGCACTGGGCCAGCCTGGTGGATATGGCCTAATCACCCTTCGAGGGTAGGCTGATATCCCAGCAGTGGGATGTTTAAAGGCTGATATAGTAGTAGTAGTAGATTAATGAAGCTGATTTTTCTGATCTGAATTGATCTGATCTGATTTTTACTAAAGAGTTGAGGTTAGGTATAACCCACACAATGAACTACACATTCAACGTACGTACTATGTAGGTAGATATACAAAAGGAGTGAAGTTCGCTGGTTTTGTTTCGAGTATAGTTTTCGTGGATGTATGGCGCGGCTAGAGACGTGACGGTGATGAGCGGTATTCCCAGCAGGTCCGTAACCTTGGCGGGCTGTCGCCGAGTCCCGTGTTCCCAGGCGCGCGTGCGTTATCGCAGCGGCATCGCGCGCGCGTCGCGCCTGCCGCGCTGCACCGCGCGGCGACGCATCGTGCCGCGCCGCACCGACTCGCAACATATCGTAGTTCACCATGTCGCGTCGCGAACGCAGCTAGCCCTCGATTGCCATCTCCTTCTGATAGAGATAGCTTCTGTGCGTCTGGTTCCAGCTTCGTTATGTGGCGATACGGGCATGATACGAGTATCCTAGGCTCGGAACCGTTTTTATGATTTAGAGCTAACCTCTTATCTATTTCTGTCTAAGTAAACTATGATTGGTCGTATGTCTAAATGAATCGATGTCCACTTGGATGCTTGCGATAAGATTATGTAGGTACTGGCGAAACTTGCTATGGCTTCTGTCGGTAAAGATTGACGTTTTTTCTGAGATATTTTTAATTCAATTAGTGATGAGTTCTTCTAAGTTCTAACTAATTCGGTGAGTGAGTGTGAGTGTTATTTGGTCGGTGTGGGCACCGGCGCGGCGGCTGGTGAGGCGACTCTCGACGAGCGTTGCAATTTTGTCACGCGGAGGCGACACGGCCCGAATGCTCCTCGCGCATATTAGCTCGTAGAGCATTCTCACGTCGCCGCCGGTTAGCGCGAACCGCACCGTTAATCAATCGCGGACCGTGGGAGAGACGCCGGCGCACGTGCTCCTCCGCGTCCCCCTCCCCCTTCCACCTCACTGAAGCCACTGATTTCCATGACAGTCTTCAACATTCTGTTACTGTGAACGTTAATGCTATTTATAGAAGGACGCGTCCTTTTGACGAACGTCGTCGTGGCAGCGATATACGGCGAGGCCCGAGCGCGGGCGCAGCGCATTGTGCGCAGGCGCAAAATACGAAACAATGGCGGTTTAAAATACAATGAGTGCGAACTGAAATACATAACAACGGCGACATTCCCGTCACGACCGCGCGCTTACCTTTTTCGACTATTTTGTTCGTGGCGTAGGAGTCGGAGCCGATCACGAGCCGACCTCTCCTTATTAATATCGTGGTTTGAATCGGAAATAGTAGTAGTGAGGCAACAGCGGCAACCACCGCGCCAGCGCCGACGTCCCACACGCGGCCCTCGCGGGGTGTTCCTCGTCCCACGGCGAGGGATTAGCATTCATCCCGAGGAGCGCCGCATCCGGAGCATGCATGCATGCGGTCGTGAGGAGCACCCGAGTGATGCGATGCAGCGACCGACCGCTAATTGCCGCTCGCGATGCACCGTGACGCGGAGACACGACACATCCTAGCCTAATTGTCGCGGTCGCCGCGCTTAACATACATTACAATAGGAATCAGCCATGTCTTGGCTCGAATGCAAGACGTCGCACCTGTCGCCCGATACTGCACCGAGGGCGGGAGGCGCAGGGTGCGTTTTTGGACGAGGGCTGCGATGGTCAATAGGACCTTACCTTGCGCTCGACGTTTAGGCAAATTGTCTAATTATCGTGTGGGAGGTGCGAGCTGTATTAATAAGAAGGTCATGCAAATGGTGCGGTCGTGGTTAGAGCGGGTTGTGTCACCGCGCCGTCGGTACCTACTCCACGGAAGAATGTTCTGTCGCGGGTTTTTTGCGTTATGTTTCGCAGGTGTCACCTTTATTGCCATGAACGGAGACGGAGTACGTCGGGCGACGGACATGCCATGTGCTCACTCGGTACATGCTTGACATAGATATTACTTAATTATACGTTTCGAATTATTACCGTCTCGAAAATATTCAGCCCTGGTACCTACAAATATTTTAGATGACAGAAATCACCGTTTGGTTTAATAATATTCTATTAAATTTAGACAGTAAAGGCACGTTAAAATATAAAAATGCTCAATCACACAGGTTCGGTATCGTGTCGAGATCCCGGTTCCCGCTCATTAGGAAGTCAGTTCCATCCCTTATCTACCGGATATGTAGTTTACGTCTCTTCCATGATGCGCCTGCGCAGAGACGTGTCACGCGGACGTGCCTAGACTGCCACGCACTTGTTTTGTGAATATCGAATATATGAATGAAAGCAATTACTTGCATCGTCATCTAAAATTAAAAGGCCTTTATTTTATTTTTGACATATTTTATAACATATCTATAGATACATGTTCAACACAACAAGTACATTTTCAAATATCATCTGATATTTAAGATGGTGGACGTATTTCACACACAGCGCCATCCAACCCCAAACTAAGCAAGCTTGTACTATGCATGGGTAGATAACTAATGGAATACATAAATACTTTTTTGGTAACTATGTAATACATAGTATTCTATGACGACCATAGAAACACCCAGCCAAAGAACCACAGAGCTTTAAACAAAATCAAATAAACATCCATTACACAATAATATTTGTCCTGGGAGAGAATCGAACCCACAACCTACAGCTCAGAAAATCGGAAATCTTCCCACTGAGCCACGAGGCTAGTCCAAGGCTAAAAGGTATTGTATATTTATATATCTATCTATGCTTCAGCGAACATAGTTTAAAGACCTAAGTAACTATGTCTAAAGGTAAAGAATGTCCTCGTAGTCACGCTTGTCTTATAAATCGGTATGACTCGATAGGCTTACCGTATTGCGACGGAGAGTTCGACAGAAACTACACCCGATAACTACTGAAAACATTTTCCAGTTTTTTAGGGCTCTTTGTCCTATACATTTCTTGGGCTAATCGTTGAATTAGGCCGATCGAGATCTGCCTGGGCAGATCACGATACGAAGCCATTTCTTGGTTTGCCTGTCTAATAACCGTCATACCGTTTCAAAGCATAGCGTTTGGCGATTTGCCCGGTCATGCTTGGGCAAATCGATTCTGTGGTTTATGTAAAAAGAAGTTTAGATAACAAAGATTTACCCACCCATACTCGGATATAGTATATAGGGTGACCAAAGCATGAGCAAAATAAATAAAAATTATATTATTTTATTAAATTTAAAAATCATTTTTGTTGTGACGCCGCTATCTTTCTCGCTCATAAAAACATAGCCGACAGAGCGCAAACAGTGCCACAAACGTCGCGAAAAGGAACTAGATTACGATGTCACTGGCATTACGATGGTCACATCACATCGAGATATTGTTGCCCAGCCATATAAGAAGGGACTCTCATCGATCTGCCCAACTTTTACTGGGCACATCATGAAATAATCGGCCAAATCAAGAAATGCCGGCGAATCGTGATCTGCCCGGGTAGATCTCGATCGGCCCAGTTCAACGATTAGCCACAACATACACACTTTATATTCGCACTTGCCTAACATGAAAGGTTCACATTGCTTCACACGTTTGTATATATAGTAAAATGTCCACGAAACACCGCCTTTGCACACTAATATTATAAAATTACCGGCGCCAGGAACTTACCAGTACGTCGGTTTTATGTAGACTACTCCTGTCAACAGGATCAAGAAAGGCAGGAACGCATTTCTTCTGAAAGATGATAGGTGACGTTGATAATAGCGAAATGCGTGAACACATAGCATATGTGCTAGGATTCCCTGTGACGGGGATGCCAAGGAACACACACGAAGACATGGACAACTTATCAGATAATTTCAAACATCAAACTAGAGACCTCCTTCCCAACAGGCACACGCGATATCAAAGAAGTCTGAAGGGTTGTGGTCCGACAAACCATTGTTGTAATTAAGTATGTAGGTAAAAGTACTTCCGTAGAGCGACTCGTTGTCGACCCGAACGGCCCTGACAGTCGGAGGCCAGTATTTACCACAGGGTAAAGAGGATGCGAGGGCGCGAGACACATCGACCGGTCCGTGACGTGCCCACGTCGAGGCCGCGGTGCTTACGTGCGATGCGAGTGACACTCACTCACGGGGTGCTCTCGCCATTGTTGCTCCATCCTTGGCTACTGCATCATGCCAACTGATCTTCAACAATCTTTTAATCGTACACACACAAACTCACAAAAAAAACCGATACGAAAGTTTTATGTCCCTGTATTTCCAACGTAGGTAATCTTTTTATATCGTCTATCGAATTAAGAAAACTGTCGATCACTTTAACGCAAAATGTGTCCAAGTTAAAAAATAAGGAACAAACATCGTTTGGTATTCATACATTCATGGAAACATTACGCGCGTTACTCAGCGCTATCGATGCGTCAATCACTCCACACCTCGCCCGAAACCTTCACTACGAACTACGAAAATATATCCAAACCACTGATAATAAGACTTATTCTGACTTGTCTCGATTTAACTCCGAATTTGTATGCAAGTCAAACAAAAATATACCGCAATTAGCATTAATAAGACTCGTTTTGAGTCGGCCGGTATCTGATGGGTAGTTTTGATCGTTCGGACGCAAGGAGCCAATATTAAATAGGTCCATAGTAATGAGACAGCGAGTGACGAGCGAACTTCTCATGGATTTATTTAAATTTATTAGAGGACAGCATCAAAATACAATTTGTTCACAAACAATACCTACAACGCCATCGTTCGCCAGATAACTGTACATATACTTGTTACAATATTTTCATGGCATACAATACGTGAATATAAAATAGCGCTCAATCAATCAAATGATACACGAAATTATATCATTCCGAAGTAGGCTCGTCCAAAAGTACGTAATGCCAAATTAATTGCGATGTTGTACTGATGAAATCTATCGTATCGTAGATACCTATGAGCCGAAGTACCTTCTCGACTCGATGTTTGGTACTGCATAAAATTATTATAATGAATGACACTGTGCAGGAAACACGAACAGTAGTTGGCAATGAGTCGAGGCGAGGTGATGATAGGCGAGGCGGGCGCGGCGCTGCTGGCGAGGTGCAAGGCTGCAGGAAGCCACGTACTCGCGTGGAGGTACGTGCGCGCGCCTCGCGCCTCGCATGCCTCTTCCCCGCTTCCTAGACAAGTTACTACACCATTATAACAATAATATTTAGTATATACGTAAATGAAAATCAATTGATTCTATTCCTGGTTAAATAATCAAAGTTGTAGTCGATTCTACTCATGCCGGGTGTTCGTTAGACCTGTCCGATGACGGGCAGACGTCTCGGAAGGAAGATCTCTACGCGGATCTGGTGAGTGAGTATGTGACGTTAACTGACTAGTTATAACTATGCAACAGAAATAATATTCAAACATTGGTCACGCGATGCTATCCAAAGTACTTAAGTTTTTCATTTGAAAATATGTGAAAAAATATGCTAAGAGGATCAACTTACGGTGCAGTATGTCCGATTTTGATTAAATTTAGTATGGAGATAGACTTACTAATAGGTGTTAGACATTTACATTCTAAGTAAATTTGTAAAGTTAATAAAACGGCAAATTCCGGCTTACAAAAGACTTAAACGCGTTCACTGCGCTACGAAAGGCTACGAAAAGACGTGACTATTTTTATTAATTATAATAGGCATAGACTATATACTCAGTAATAACAAACATAATAATCAAAAAACAATAATAACGAAAATTAAAACAAAAACAAACAAAAATATTAAACTATATGCATAAATATTATAAAAACAAAAATATATTGAAACACAATTAAAATTACATTACATTTAATTAATTAAATGATATAATATTGCAAAAAAAAAAAACACCAAAAACAGTGCATTATTGATTGCTAAGTTCGTGTGACACATCACAAAAAAACATGTATTCAAGTAGTTCATATCAATAATATGAGTGATCCGCGGGTTGTCAGTTGGAAGGGGCTTTTACAATAAAATGTTTATTAAATACTATTGAGCTGTTCAATTAAACTTATATTTTATATAGTTGACCGAAGGTAAAAGAAAATACAACGAGACAGTATTACTAATTTCAATAAAATTTACTACTGTAAGCAAAGTGAAAATTTATATATTTTTTTGACATGATTTTTTTGGCGTATTACTTTATACATGGCTCTAGTATTTGGCAGACAAAGTCACGGTTAGATCGTTATGTCGGCAGTAGTGTGCGATTGTGATGCGACGTAGTATCTGCTGCGGCAGATACGCACCACCACGATACCACCACCTACCACCCTACCTACCCACACTACACGCTAGCTATATCTGGCTACCACGATACGTGGTCCCGCGCCGCTATTACACGCAGCTACCACGTCATGTACGTCGACGATACCTGACGTACATGTCCTTTAAATATCCTCGACATATACCTTATAGGGACAACATTTTACACTAGTGGACCCCGCGGTTTTACCCGCCATCGTACAGGATCCATACATGATTTGGGTAAACAAACTTTGTGTTAATATAGGTACAATATTATTTACACATTACACTCATAAAAACATTTTTAACCTTTTCAAAGTTGAGTGGGTGCAAGCAAACTTACTTACACACTTTTTGTCCAAATCCGCAGATGACGCCACCAGCTCTCTAATGTGACGATGTTTACACTCGGTACTATCACTAGTAAGTAATGCAGATGTGTGCGTCTCTGTCTCTCGTCACGTCGTAATCTGCACATCTCGCCGGCGCCGGCGCAACCAGCCTCACATGCAAATCGCATTTTTATACGTACCTGTACCTCTCTCTGCGCTCGCCATCACGTACTCGGCGTGCTCTAGAGACTGCGGTGCGGGCCGCGGGTCGCGAGCCTTTGTAGCACCGCACTCCGTTTACAACTTGTAAAAAAGCTCTAGCCTGCTTGTACTCGAGAAGACAAGTCTACAAGCGTTACGAGATATATTAAGAGCACGAGAGTTACTTGAGTTGTGAAAAAACTGGACAAGTGGGAATCTGGCCCACGCACCGAGGCTTCCATACAAAGTTAGCTTTGTATTTGAAAAAAATGTCTTTCATAAATACAAAACGTTCAAACTTAAAACATTTTTTATTTAAATTAATTTTACAAATTAATGGTTTTCTGATTTATTCCTTTGCTTGTGCCATGCTTCTTGCCAAATTTCATGATTCTAGGTCAACGGAAGGGAAACGGAACCCTATTTGGCTTTGGGTTATTTGCGAGTTTGGCAAAACTGACAAAATATGCGCCATCGATGGCCGTATTTTTTTATTGCTTTGACTTCTTAGAAGCTTAATTTTTTTACTACTCTAAGGATATAGCATTTGATATTTATTTCAACTTGATACTTCCATGCGTTTCAGAGAAAAAGGGTCTTGGCAGACG
Source organism: Apocheima hispidaria (assembly GCA_947579745.1). NCBI lineage: Eukaryota > Metazoa > Arthropoda > Insecta > Lepidoptera > Geometridae > Apocheima > Apocheima hispidaria. The sequence goes on along the minus strand of OX388151.1, from coordinate 16,067,940 downwards.
GACAGATGGATTTCATTTCATTTTGAGGTACTGAACCCTAAAAACAAGTGTTTTTTTTTTTAATGGGATATTTTTTTTCTAAATATACATACAGTCACGTTACTTTTTTACCTTTATCTTATTTCTATGTTGTTTATTATAATTTTATACTTAAAGTGAACCAGGAAATAGAGACCTGTAACATTCATGAACTTGTAGTATTAGTGAAACAGGACTTCTTGTGTAGTGAGTTAGTATTTACTGTCTTATTACTGAGAGTTATTGCTGATGGTGAGATTAAAGTTTGCTTCACATGAGGACGGAGACGTTCTTGTTACTAAACGGCACACTCGCGCACGCGGAAACTACATACTATACAAAAAAAAAAAATATAAAAATAACCATATACGCTTTAACTAAAAACAAATTTATTACGTTATTCTTCAAACCGTGGATTAAACAAAAGTATTTTAAGGAATGCATTTGTAACGTTTACAATAAATAATCGTGGTGCCGGGGCTCGGTACGGTCAACCGTTAATTAAGACCATAAATAATAAATAAAAAACTTGGAGCGCGCTCGTTCCGCGCAAAAACAAGGAGTAGGAAAATATTATTTTTTAAATAACGTAATTACGCAGGCGGCGGCGGGCGAAACCGCGGGATAATCGAATAGCGCCGCAGGCTTGGTCCCTCATACCGGGCTCGCGGGACTTTACGCGCTCTCAGCCATAACGTAAATTGTTTCATATAATTCCCAAAAGTCACTTAACTTGGCAATAGTACCTATCCTCGTATGGAAACTAGTTTTAGGTATATTTTTTGTGATACAAGCTCGTCCCTCGGTGCAACGCGATGTGTCTGTTAAAAAATAAGTAGGTAAGTACCTATAAGTAGGATCATATATTTTGTATTGAAGTCCAAAAAAGGATCCGAGCGAAGAAAAGGCCATCGGATAAAGACACTCATTGATTTCTATACTGTTGTTCCCACTCAACTCCATAACGGCTGAACGGATGTAGATGAAAATTGGTACGTCTTATTAAAAATTGGCTTTTACCATGTACATAGAAGCCACATTTTATTCCTTAAAAAATGTACAGTTCCTGTAGGATAGCGAGTGAAACCGCAGGGCGCTGCTTGTGTATAATATAGCGCGTTTGAATAGCACCATGAGTCATCCATTAGGATTTGATTGCTGGATATCCAAATTACCTATCTGTCGTGTGGCTTCCCACACTATACAATTTAGACCCTATCCAGCTACTACTGCGCTGGTGTTTATCCAATAAGGCAATTATTTAGATAACGATTCATAGTGCAACGACGATCAAAATATCCTTGCAAGTAAAGTCTATCCGCTGTAGTTGCGAGAGCGGTTCTATATCTCGCAGGAAATGCGGCGAGCATTCCGATATAAAATAAATTTCTACTAAAATAGTGTCCAATATCGTATTTTCGGCAGCTTTATTTTGAATTGTCGGACAGCTGCATCCTCTTAGTACACGGCGTGCGTTCTGCGGTGCTAATCCTGCCAAGTGTGGGAGTTTACCACCCGCCCCCCGTTCCCTTCATTAGGGGAAGGCTGTTAGCAGTGGACGTCTTCGAAGATCTCTGCGAGTCCTGCCGCGAGCTAGGAAATTGTATCCTGTTTGAGATCTTTTTGTGCAAGTTCAAAGTAGTTTCCTTCAGACCTTATTTGTGACATTATTTGTAAGTCCGAATATGTAGACAATGACATTTTTAATTCAGTTGACGGTACGACCTTCGTCTACTACGATGGTAGAGATGACGCTGCGATGGCTAGCTTCAGAGGCTTATTTGAAGTTGAAGCTAGAGCATTTTATACTGGTATTAAAATTTATAATCATTTTCCCACAGAATTGAAGACATTAAAAACATCTCAGTTTAAGTTTAAATTAAAGACCTGGCTAATATCAAAAGAATATTTCGAACTTAGGGAATATTTTGATGATAATTAGATTCGATAGACAATAGAGAATTTTTGTAAATAAATATTTTTATAATAAGGTAAATAGTTTTGGTTAAGATGATAATTAAATTTAATTAAATTATAGTAGCTAGGTAATGTTAAGACTATTAAAAATGTTAAATATTGTACGCCCGCAATGGGTAGGCTGTTGAAACGAGCTAGTTAATTATTATGAAGAACCTTTTGTACACAGTTTTTGCAATAAAATATTCTGATCCTGATTCTGAAAAATAACATTTTTTTATTCAGTTCCTCATTACTTCTGAATTTTTATTTTGAAATATATGTTTTTTTTGGTTCTATTATCTATTTATAACCAAGACGGAAAACATAGTTACATGACGTTTTCACAATAAAAAAAAACATTGAAAATACCTCGATTTCCAAACATTTTCGCTGGCGTTTCGAGCCCCTAGTGTATATTCAAGTGATTATTACTGTAATAGTGAAGTAATAATAATTATCTAGGATAGCCACAGAATTCTCCTTTCTTTGAGGATAGCATTGAACGGAATTTTGATTGACTTCCTGATTTAGTTGTTATTACTAATTATTAGATTTTTCGAGTCACACGCGCTGAGGCCATCTATCATCTGCGCGCGAAATTGTGTAGCGTTGTATGTAAAAAACTGCAGGATTCTGGAATAGTAATGATTAGAACTGTAAGCTATTTATGTCAGGCACAGATCACCCCAAGGTTCTGCACTCAGGAAGCGCATCACGCATCGGTCAAAATACACCTATCACACTTACTCTTATTGGTTGTTTGCTAGGCGAGAGCATGCGTAACCTTGAGATAGCCAATAACAACGCTTGGTCGCAGTCCCAGTAATCCGCACTTTCCTCTAACTTCGGTGAGGTTTTTTTTAATATATTATAATCTTATCAACTTAGTAAGTGTAATCAGGCGCGTATTTCGGGCGCGCTAACCACCGCCGACCTGTCCAGTAATTTCTATCAATTTCCACAAACTGCATGATTGTGTAATAGCTATTGATCGAACCTCGGCATTATTGTTTGCCTCGTTTTTTCAGTAATTTCTATAAAAGGGCTTTCTCTTTTTTTTGCAAATATCTAAGAACCTACTTAATTATAAGAAATCAATAGTATTTATATACGTATGGTTGTGGTTTTATTCAACCTAGTTAAAACTCCTGTAAGCACGATTACAGTATAGGTTCATGATACGTGAATGAACAATGCTCCTATATGTATATTTTAACTGTATATAAATCTTTACTATCCTAATGCCTTTCTTTTAAACCCTCCAAGTTTAAGAAGAAATAAACAGTTTGTAATATCTCCTAACTCTCAAGGAGCAAAACTGTACACCTGCATTAAGCTAGTTTTGAATTATAATAAGTACTCAAACAAACAAACCCATTACACTTGTAACATTAGGCCAGGTTTGAACTATAATGCTATCGCTCGGGTAACGCTGGTAGCCGAGCGAGTCTACCAGCAATTTACCAGGTAGCAATTTGTGCGACATGGGGTAATAATGAACCCGATTACTTGTCGCGCCCGCCCCGGCCCCGGCGCCGGCGCCGGCCCTGGCCGCACGACAACTGCCGCTAAGATTTAAGTTTGGCTTCAGATTAGCTAGTTATCAGTGTGGCAGGTGTACGATTATCTGTGGATTTGAACTTGAATATAGACATGGAAATGAAATAAAATAAGCTTACAATATAAATACCAAGGACGTAATGACAACTCAAAAAATCTGACTTACTACATATTTATGCTGCTTTTTCTATTGGAAATGAATTCCAGCATCGTGATAACTGCGCAAGTTATCTGCGAACGCGTTCACTGTGTATCAAAGAGCAACTAACCATTCTACCAAATACTTACTCGTATACATTGCGGTACAAACAAACCGCAACTCATACAATCAGTCATGAACGCGCCCTTTACCCGCCGCTACCGGCCGGCGCGCGCGGTGCACCGTGGCGGCGTGGTGCGCGCGGTGCAACGAGGCGGCGCGCCGCATGCCATTCCACACAGGATCGATTTACTGCAGCTCCCGAACACAACTATTTGATTGAACTCCACCCACTAATTATATTCTTATGAAATAAACTCTGCATTTAACTTCCAATAACGCAATACCAGAACATCATATCTCTTTAACACACACGCTTAAATATCAACTCTGGAGTAATATCGTAGAGTTTAAAATCTCTGATGGTGAAGCGACAGGAGTCGGGCGCAGGAATGCCAGCGAAATGTATCTCGCGATGATGGCTCGTAATAGTAGGAGCTGTACTTACCTACTTTGTCGTGATGTCTATAATTAGAACCAGCGCTACCGGTGGCACTGTCGAGGGGATCTGAGTGGTATTAAGCTAGTTACAGGTTTCGTACAAGCATAACATAAGTAGCCAACTAATAATAACATAAAAGTTGGCTGTCCATCCAACACGATAATAATACACTGCTGGCTGAAGCTTTACCTCAATAAGTATTAAAATATATGACTAGTTTGAAATATTAACAAAATATTTTCAAAAATAATTATTCACGTAACAAGTCACTGCCTTTATGAAATTAAATGATCTTATTAAAATAGTTCGAGCCTGTGATATTTCTTAAATTCTCCACGAGTCAAGCTATAGAAGATAAAAAAAAACACAATAACAAATTAAAAAAAATATTGTATGAGATTATTCCTCACACCGCTAACTGTCCGCCGGCTGCACCGCGTCGGCGCAAACAACCACATTAATCCTGCGCCGATATTAATGCTCCAATATGTACCGAATCGCATCGCCATCTGATAACGGCAGCATAATTTAGTCCCAACACGGCTCGAGAATCCAGAGAATTCAGAAACAACTCTGATACAGAGACAATACTCTGATAAAAACTTTACGATGTGCCTAGCTGAGTGTGAGGATACATTAATAACTCATTATTAAGTACCTTACTCATATTAGTACCTTGAAATTACATTTTTCCACTGGAAAATATTTGATAACTGCGGCGCAGATAGTGTTAGTGACGACGGCGTTGACGTATTGTTTTTTTTTATAAATAACTAGTTTTTTATAATATAGTTTAGTGTGTATTACTACTTACAAACTAAAACTACTAACTTACTACTAACTTGTTATTGATACTTACAAAATGTTTCCATGATATTATTTTTTAAACTAGTTGTTACCCGCAGCTTCGTTCGCGTGGACATTAAAAGAGTATCCCAAATTTTATCAAGATCCGTTCAGCCGTCTGTTTAGCCGTGATAACGCGACAAACATCCAGACACACAGAGAAAGTTACTTCCTACAGTTCGCTAGATGGCGTTGATCCATTTTTGTGGATTTTTTGACGTTTTGTATGGACTGACAACAGTTGTTATGTAGGGATTAAGTAGGGAGCAATTTATAAGGAGAATTCTGTGGTAGGGAGTAATGTATTGTTAGTTTTTTCCTCGAGACGAACGTATTCATTTTTATACCTCGAAGCTTTATTGGTCCTGATACGACTGCGGCTATATTCCTCTGGATTATAATATTACTTAGTATTATTAACGGTTACACCCTTAGCTTCCCAGAAGATATCCCCGTCTGAGGGACACCATAGAATACACACAAACACAGGGAAAACTAAGATTCAGACCCAGAGTAGATATTTGAATTCACCATTCAAATATCTGCCCGTCGAACCCCTTCAGGTACTGCTCTTCTGCAGACGCGTTACTGAACGTCAACCATTCATCACCATCGTTAACATCTTCATATGCTCACCGACACTCCGCCTCGTCGGGGATGAAAGCGCGATGTAATTTCTTTCGGAGCTTGACAGGTTTTGATAAATGTATAATAATTCGCAATAAAATTGCGCTATCATTTAATCGGTTCGTAATTTGAAAGAAATGAAGAAGACTGCGACTGACTGAGGCTTCTGAAGACTGTTGTTGCTTTAGATTGGACAATTAACTGATGAGGAGTTTCCAAACTAGGTATTAGTTATGTTTACTAATCAGTTTTTGTGCAATCAAATGTGATAATAAATTTAGCCGTTCCTTCAAGGTAAACTGAGAAATTCGATAGTAATTTACAAGAGCAGTGAGTGCGAGGAGAGGTCACGGACGGTGAGTGTACGTGCAGTGAGTGTGAGGAGAGGGGTTACGTTGGGTTTGGTATGTGCAGGGAGTGCGAGGAGAGGTCACGGCGCGTGTGTGTACGTACACAGAGTTCGAGGAGAGGTCACTGCGGGTGTGTATACGTACAGAGAATGCGAGGAGAGGTCACTGCGGGTGTTTGTATGTTACTGAAGCTAAATAATATATTAAGGAAAGGGGTCATAATGTTCTTGAGTTTCCAACAGGTAAACGTTTGCGTACAGATTTGTCTATAACCTAACTAACACCTAACTCCCTTTCTTTGATAACGACGAAGAAGTTTTCAGTGTTTTTCGGGCAGCCATAAATCGCTTTGCTATATTTTCGCAGCTGTCCTCATTACGTAAAATTATTGTAATATGCAGAAAGTTAGTATATAAGAACCTGAACGATAATTAATAATATTTATTCTCGTTACCAAATTTTTATTTAACATTAATAGGTTAGTATAGAAGTTATTAATGTTAAATAAAAATTTGGTAACAAGAATAAATATTATTTATTATCGTTCTGGAACCGATTTCGCCAGTATTGTATATTATAGGCTGCTTTTTATCTCTTTTATTTTTAAATGCAGGGTTTATCGGAGATAAATAGGAACAAACATATTTATATCATCGCCCAAACCTGATCACAAATATCAGTCAGGAGTTGCTTTGCACACACAGGACCCCAATGGACGTCGCGTATGCGCTGAGGGAAATATACTCCGGTATATATTCCTCAGCTCCCCGTATTAGGTCTCTTGAGCAGAGACGGTACAAGGGGGCGCAAATACCGAGCACCCTCCCCAACGCCCTTTTCTTAGTGCACACGCAGGAAGAAAAGGAAACCCCTATCATCCAGGGTTATGGGGGACGCACAGGGTCGCGCACTCTTAACATCCATAAAGCTCAGGGGCTGACATACGAGTCGGTAATCGCCATTAAAACCAAGCCAAAAATGAAGCTGCACGAGAGCGTGTCACACGCGGTTGTTGCAGTATCGCGGCACACCGGGACCGTCATCTACTACGCCGACGACATCGAAGACGATGCCATCAGTCGGTTCGTGAGTCGAGCGTCGGCTGCGTCACCGAAGACCATTAAAGAGTACAGACCTGCAGATGGCCAGGGCCAGGAGTAGGCGATTGAATTGTAAAAAGATAGCGTACATATTGAAAAGTAACATTTGTATTATTTATTTATTTTTGTTTCCTTTGTTGTAAGTTTTGTGTGTATACCCCAGAGTAGTTACGCTCACTAAAAAGCTTCTTGTTGCGGGTCGCCCTCTTCCCTCCAATATGGTTGAGGATAGCGATGGCTGGCACATGCGTCAACTCGTGAACGGGTGCTGCTTGCTCCGAGCTGGACTGCTCGGAGTATATACGCAAATCTATAATAGCACTTAGCTCTTTATTAGCATATTCGATGAGATGAGACCGCTGGGATGAAGACGGAACAACCCATTCGTTGGTATATTCCTTTTGTAAAGTCTTTAGTTTTTATATTCAGTTTTAGTTGATAAAATATTTGCAAAACTTGATAAATGGCACGGACCCCGGAGTCCGTGGAGCAATATTGTAAAAAAAAACATGTTTATAAACATACTTTTGCATTAATGAGAGAACTTATTATGTCGCGTCAGTGCCACCTTCAGGGCACGATCAAATTCATTATTATTCCGTAGTCCAAAACGCGGAATTAGGTAAGTGTAGTGTATTGTGGAAGTATCTACAGAGTGGCAGCGGCGGGGCCGACGGGAATGCCAAGTGAATATTGTAATTCAACGCAGACGCATCACCACTGAGCGTTACTAGGTACTTCTGTGATTATTATAAACTTCTTAGAACATTGCAGCGTCTACGTCGCATATCATACAGTTTAAACTGGTAAGAACTTCTCGCAATTTGTTGCACCTCTGACTTGCAGGTTATCCAGTGGGTGCAGATGTGATCCAGAAATTAGGTTAACACCAAGAATAGTTCCAACTTCATCATTTGTTATTGATTGTCGCTTAACTTAAAAAGTAAAGAACTTTTTAAGTTAAGCGACAATCGATCCAACGGGACACTCGCCGTTTTATGTCAAAGTTTTCATAATGTGTGTCGTGTACCTATAAGTGTTTGCACGAGCGCATGATCGAGCAGTAGAGGTAAAACAAAATATGCCCACACGCAATAACAATAAAGGCATGTTTACAAATAATCAAAAATAAGGACCATGTGTGTACTAGTGTAGTACAAGAACTATTAAATTCCTGTGTGGGTGCGGCCCAGGATATGTTTTCTTCGTATTGCTTTATAACAATGACAAATTGGCAAATAGCCAGCCGATGTCGAAGTTCTGTCGGTTTGATGATCGCATTCGATTGTTAGGACATAAACAGTTGATGAATACCGAATTAACTACTAGCAATTGAAAAGATATAGTCGTATTTTAACACAGGTAGTTTGATCATATTGATGTCATATTTTAACACAGGTAGTTTGATCATATTGATGTCGTATTTTAACACAGGTAGTTTGATCATATTGATGTCATATTTTAACACAGGTAGTTTGATCATATTGATGTCGTATTTTAACACAGGTAGTTTGATCATACTGATATTGTATTGTAACACAGTTTGATCATACTGATGTCGCATTTGCCCCGATATTAATATAGCTGTGAACATTTAGTTGCGTATAATTTGATAATATGTATCTACAAATGAAAAGGACTACAAATAAATCACAACAACACTCAACATCATCGACATGTCTTAGTACAACACCAAGAAATACTAATTGTATAAAGAAAAAAAATTTTTACCTTTTTAATAAAGAAAATAATACTGTAATCGCAATTAATGTCTGTTAGTTCGCTGCGAGAGCAAAAAAACATAGCAATTAAGAGACGAGTAGCGTACTTCGCTGTCGTAGGACTTTAACTGGAATTCACCAGGAATGTATAACCAGATAAGAACTAATGTAGTTAGGTAAGCACAGTTAGGTATTGCTTCGCTCGCAGCCAATAGGCGTCGTTGGGTTTCTGCCCTGTTTAACGGTAACTTGCGTCAGGATATAATTTTATATTGTATAATTATGTAGGTGTACTACGCGTTGATTATTGCTACCAATATTATAGTAGTAATTAGAAATTGTTTTTGCACCGAAGTACTATAGAGAAAGGAAGTACTAGTTTCAAAGTACTAGAGAAAGGTAACGTAAGGTGCTTGACAAAGTATTAGTACAGAAGCCCAACCGCAAAAGAGAGCTAATGTGCGCCATTGTCATGAGAAGCAAAGGTGCCTTCGTCAAACACATGCAAAGACGTTCCTTTTATGAATTCCCACGGTTGTGGTTGTGGTTGCGAAATTCCAGGAAGTAGGTAGAGACGGAAGTGTCTGGAAGAAGTTTAGTGGACTGGTCTCATACCAGCAAGTAAGGAACGCATTATGCAGGAAAATAACATAGGAGCTTGAATATAATATTGTGGTATTCTGTCGGGATAGCGGCTAGCTTTACAATTCTTGCCATTCCTTGCGTAGTAACATTTGCCTCGTGCACGTATAGGGGACCGTAGAGTGAAGCATTTGCTTTTCGTAACATAGTACCTACTACAGATCTAGTATCATCAGTGGCAATCGATAAGACTATAGTACATGTAGGTGAATTTCCAGGTCGTACGAGTAGGTACAGTACAACATGTAGGAACAATGGCGCGGAGGCGGGTCGGAATGCGCCGCCATGCGCCATCGCGCGACACCCAGCTGCGCCTGCACCGGCCGGCGGGGAGCTGTGCGAAACGTGTGACGTCATTCATATAGGTATTAACAGCACAACAAACTTAAAACATCATATAATTTCTATCGCTACAACACTATCACTACCAGGTTAAATAAAATCAAACCAGTTAAAGGGCCGCTATTCACCTGAGCTAAACGGTGCGGAGCTAGGTCGGTCGTAATGTCTATTTTTTCGTTAAAAAACAATAAAATAAATAAAATATAGTGCTTCACACTCATATCTTCCTTCTAGGTTTTCCTGTGCCTGGTGTCGGGGGTGACGTGGAACACAAATAACACGAGAACAAATAATACTCTGACCCATAACACATTTTTTATGTATTTTTAACACATCTGCCCGGCTGGGGATCGAAGCCGGGAACCTCCTGCTTATAGAACAGACGCTCTACTAACTAAGCCGGGAGGGTCGTGAAACAAGTCTAGTCAGTTCTACTTACTTTAATTTCCGCTCTCATATTTTGTTTGAAAACTTGCGAACGAGTTGTCGACGATTAGTGAAGCCGGCCCTTAAGAAGAAACGATTAATATAGCGTCAGACGAATTAGGTTATCCGATACGAGATATCTACGTATGTATAGGCAGCTGCAGGACCTAAACGCTTTAGAAATGGCATTTTGCGTATATCGGGCCGCACCAGGAGCGCGCCGCGCCGGCCTCGCCCCGGGCTACATGACTAATAACGTTTTTACAAAAAGCTAACCAAAAATACAACCTTACCAGGGTACAATTGAATTTAGTTACTCGAGTTATTGTTGATGATTAATACTCATAGTAATGTTAAACCGCTACTTTTGTTATAAATATTAAAAATCTGTTTTGTCATCAATGAGGCGATTTCCAAAAAAAAAAGTAGTTCTAAAATACTTACTAGATGGCGTAACAGGCCTACCGTTTTACCAGTCATTGTCATTTCTGTCGAAATGTTTTATGTTTATTTCTTAAATCGTAAATTTTGGCTCCACACGTTGTGTATTTAGCCAGTGTCAACTACTGTAATATTTCAAATGAAGTCAAATACATAGTTACGTTACTTGAAATTGTCTAAATACACATGTCGAGCCAAAAAACACGAGAAAAAAAAAGGCACACGTACATTTTTTTGCCTTTCATCTCTTGACAGTGACAGCAAAAACTCAAGGTACATCTAACGCCATCTATTGGGTACTTTAATAACAAGGATTTCTTTTTTTTTGGAAATCGCCTCATTAGCAGCGTTTCGTGTTTTAATCTGCTGTCCTACTGAAACCGGTTACGGATAAAAAGTGTGTGTTAATCTAGGCTATACGCTCCAAACGAAAATTAATTAAAAAATTAGTGTGACATCTGGTGACTCGTGCAATACATTTGATCAAATTATGTATATACATATAATATGTAGAGTGCATGTAGAGTTGTAATTGATGTGAAATCTGTCCTGTCCTCTACCAATAATGTACCTAATAATATGTACCTGACTGTTATTATCCTGTTAATGGTGCGCTAAGCACATAATTACCGCCGAAACAATTTAGGCAAGGGTCGGCTCTAGGCTGCAGGTTCGGTCTAATGGGGGCGCAGCATTCCAAGCCCCCCGTCCACATCGCCCGTCGCCCGTCGTTCGTGGTTATTATTATAATAGCGAACGCGAGTATTCTGGGACATGATAATATATTATGCATTTTTATTACAAACATGGGACAAATCTTTAGACGCCTTTAATTCAATGTTTGAGTATAATCAATCCACTTACATGATGCCTTAAGTTATGCTGTATTTTATTCCTGGAAATTCTTCCTTAAAAGTTTTAAAATTAACTACTTTGAAATTTCGAATGCATGACATTATTTGTTTTCTGACAGTCTGACAGTGTGGGTTATGGGTTACGGTGGGTGGGGAACTGGAAACTGGTAACATTGCCCTTCAATCCGTAACACAGTTAATGTGTATACACTACTATGGGTGATTGAATAACTGGCAAAGGTGTGGTACTTCTCCAAGCGGAGAGTAAGAGAGCCCTACCGTACAAAAGATGAGGAGAACGGCGCCGCGCCATGCTGGCCGCGATGTTGGCGCGCTTCTCGTGTAGTGGAGATTTGCCGAGATACAGGACAAGGGATACAACCTGGGTACAAGACAAATGCGAGAGTATCGCTCGTTACATAATTAATTTCTAGTTTTTAAAAAGATTATATACCTACTTAAATAATTTTAGAGATTCATATTGTCAATTTAAATATACAGCAATAAGTATCATCAAAATCACACGTGTTGATGAAACTAAACTTATCGTATATTTAAATTGGCTAGTGACGTTATAGTTTATTGTGACGTTTTGTTTATTTTAATCTTATACCTAGTGATGACTATCCATAAGAGTATTCATAATAACTAATTGAAAATAAAGACGAATTGAATTGAGTACGTTTGTATAAAATTGCCCGATTTTATGGCGCCGCCGTAATGAGTGTAATAACGCGGGTGTAATTGTGAGTAGTCTCTATTAATCATCATCATCAGTCATAAGACGTCCACTGCTGAACTTTAGCCTACACCGAACGACAACGTGCCACTTGCATCTAAATAATATAATGTATCTAGTAATGGCGAGTTGAAAACTTCTTTTGAGAGCTACATTCAATTTCAGACTAAGCACGTGAAGGGCTTCAAGGACACCTATGAGTGCGACATTTAATAGTCACTCGCGCCGAGCTGAGACCTCGCGACCCCCGCATCTTCACAAATCCTGGACTGGATTATTGTTTTGAAATTAACTGAACTATTTGAACGGAAAACTCGCAAACGTAGGTACATACTTAAATGCTGATTTGTCCCTGTAGACTGTGAGACCTTCGCTTCGCTCGGTCCACGAGCTGTGGTCGCCGGCAGCCTGTAAGTATCAATATAAGTTAATAAATAATAATTAAACCTTTGGCTCTGTGGGAGGATAGATAAGTCACGGATTATAGGTCCGTGACCTTCTTCTTATTGTGTAATCATTATAAAATCGTAAGTATATTTTTCATTATTAAATTTAATTTATTAAAGCATATAAAAATTCTAATTATATTCTAATAAAATAATACAAAAATTATGAATTTATAACGTAAACTTAACTGTACCCGGCGCAAAGGTGCCCACAACGCTGACTGCGTCACCACGCTGATGGCGATGGCAATCCTTCGCACCAGGAAAAAACGCGATGGAATCATAAAAATGCAAAAAACATAGGAATAAAATATTTATAAAACGTATCTGTAATATAAGCTTCTTTATACCTTTGTTAGTATTTAAAATAGATATCTACGACACGAAATAAGTACGTGAGATGCAATAATCTGTCTGCAATTATTTTTTATCGGCATCTTACGTGGTTTGTCTCAATTTAGTAACATTTATGGAGGTACGCCGAATTTCGCCACAGGTCGATTTCACGTTGGCACTATCCTGTATCGGCAGATGGTATCAGCACATGTCTCTACAACGCACCCATCAAACCTGATTCAATGACGCGACTATAGGCATTATACTGTTTGTAATAAGGTCGGTGCCGGTGTGCGTTGCAGCGAGGAGTGTTCGTACCTACAGCGGCGCCGCTCGCGTGGCCGATGGATCGGTCACGGCGCGCAAATTGAAAATATCTTACACAACGCTACGCCTGCGCTCACTAAAGGAAAATTATTTAAAACATTGTTACTTGTAGAGGTAACCGGATGCCAGTATCTCAAGGCTTGAAGTTCTCGCTCCCCAAAGTCAGCTATTGTGTTAGCACTTATTTAAAATGTATATATAATTGCTTGTACCGGCGACAACGTTCGCGTGGACCTACGTCCGTCTCCGACCCTTAAGCTATGCAAAAATTCAGCTTGATACATTCAGCCGTTTACCGTAATAACGCCACAAATACACAGACAAAGAGACAGAGAGACAGATAGACAGACAGACATATCGACAGATCGATAGAATTACATTCGAATTTATAATATTAGTTTGGAATTGGATTGAGGGTGACTATAAAAAAAATATATTCTGTCGTCTTTAGAATAACAACATTAACGTGTTAAAGCAATTTTTATAACAACTTTGTCTATTTTGACGAATAAGAATGAAAAAACATTTTTTTTCCCACCGCCACCAAAATATGAAATATATGATAATTGCTATGAAACATTGACAAGGGTATTTTCAAAATGAAAGACATCTTTCTGTTATCATGAGCTGGTTTTCCATCGAACTCTAATTTCCTGAACAATTTACAAATTTTAATAGAAATAGAAATATAAAAATGTATTAGCCTTATAATTATAACAAGTTTGTTACATTTGGCAAGTCATTTTACAAATAATCACAATAATAAAGTCGATAAATAAAAGAATTAAGACTTAACAAAGAAAAATTACAAACAAAATATTTAATTAATAATATTGAAACTTTTTGTTTGAATAAAACGGGAATACTCACGTTAAATTGAGTCGATTTTTTTTCCCGAGGGGTACTGTTTTGTAAGAAATTTGTTTTTATTCGACGAAAAAAGGAATCTATTGTTAGTGTAATAAGAGTTAATTTCTTATTCGATTTTATGACAAACATATAGCTACGTACATATTTGGCTTTATTATTGACGAAGAAGAAGGAACAAAACTTTATTACTAGAGACGAACAAATTAATTTTATTAAAACAAAATGTATCAAAACCACGTCAGTTTTCATAGTAAAATATTGAGACTGATAACATTGAAAACAGAAAACAGACATATAAGTAACACTACATCTTTATCTGACGCCCGTTTAGATGTACGTTGAGTCTGGTGGTATAGTAATGTACCCCGAGCACTACATTACTACAGTACTTATTATTATAAAATCTAATTGACCAATGGGACAGAGGCAATAAAGCCGATAATGATTTTGACATTTAATAATTGTATAAACTTAGTTTTAAAACCTGACTTTTTAATTTTTTTTTATTATTTCTTGTGCTATTTTAATTTTATTTTTTATTATGAATTTATTATTATTATTTTGCTTTTCATTGTGAGATAAATGTAATTGATTATGTCGTTTTTGTCTCAATAAATAAATTTAATTTAATTTAATTTAATTACAAGTAAGTTCCCGAGACAGTGTATAGGTTTTTTCTTTTATCTATTTTGCCTCCACAGATAGTGCAGCCAGTATCGAATTCGTTATTCTTCAATGTTTCACAATCAGAACAAGTCACAATCATAGTCATAGTCTAAGTCTATTCAGTCACAGTCCACTTTTATTATTGCTTTAGTAAAATGGTGAATAAATTATCAAAAACTTCTTCGGACTTTTGAAATAATTATTTTCTAATACCACCAAACATAGAAAGTTCATGTCATTCATTTTTACATGATCATACTGCAGTGATTTTTTTATTGTACATAAACTGAATAATTTCATAAAGGATTCTTCAAAGACAGACCTTATTTATAAGGAGAATTCTGTGGGATTCTTATAAGAATTATTGTAATCTAAAACAACATCAAATCAATAAGAGTAAAATATTTAATTTATTTATGGAATAGAAAAGAAAAGGCGTTTAAAATGTTTAATTTAGTTTATTTATAATTAATAAGTACCTAGTACTATATTACAAGGGAAACATAAAATTCTGACTGTCATTCCATTATATGACATTCCGGATATAAACTCAACATCGGTCTAGCCGTTTTGGCGGAAGTAGATCACGTAGGATCATAGGTACTTATATGCACGTGAAAAACATTATCCTCTTTTTGTGCACTCGGGCAAAATAGCGTAAATTTTTAAGTGTTTTGTAATTATCAGGCATCCTTAAAAATTTAAAAGAAAAATAACTTTAATTAAACTTCATATAATTTTATACGGAACGGAGCGCCTGGAAGACGCGCCGCGTGACGGAAAAGCTGCCGTTTATCTGGCGCAACACATAAGTTCCATTTGCCATTCAGTGGCTCAAGCGTTGAGGGTACGCTGCCAACTGCTTGTAGGCTTGAACATTTGGATTATCATTTGGACTCTCAGTGGTCGTACTCTGGGAAATTCATCGTTTCCATAGTAGGCTAAGTATAGTTCAGGTAGTTTGCAAGTATCTTATTTAGTTAATAAAAGACACTTGGCACATTATAATAATAACTTATTGTTAGTAGTAAACTATGGAGCCACGACTGTAGAGCGCTTGCCCGCCGGCGGCAAACTGTACAAAATACCGAATGCGACTTTTCCTACTTATTTCAACCCTCTGCTAGGGGGTGGTGTACTTAGTTCAGCTACTCGACGCCAGATTGCGGTGTCGGTTCATTAAATTTCATCTTTAATAATTAGAGGAAATAAAAAAATATCGTTGAATATTTGATTAAAAGATATCAAGTAACTACTTAGTATTTTTATCTTAAGTCATACCAGCAAAATTTACTTCTCGATTTTTGTTTATGATTTTAATAAAATAAAAACACAAAATTATACAAATTTAAAACCGTTATCTCTGTACGTAATTGATTTTACGAAAAATAATTTAAATAAGAGTATTCCTCAAAATTATATTTTTATAATGTTTAATAGTATACTGTTGGGAAATCGCCCTACACTCGAAGGGTGATTAGGCCATTGTTATCCACCACGCTGGCCCAGTTATAATTAATTATTATTACCTGATTAAATAGTAAAACTTAATAATGTAGAATAGTTCATCTACCCGATAGCAGATGGCGTTACTAGTACTGACTCTCCAAGCACTGTAGAACCGGCGCCGCGACGATGGAGACGGCTCTGGCATTGTAATAGAACTATTAGGTATAATGCGTCTTTTAACTCAGCCACAGTATTGTATTACAAATACATTGTAGGTAATTATATTCATAACTGGTTTTATGTCATAATTGCTGTTTAATATATAATTACGTGATAAGAATTTAAATTTTGTTTTGTTAATTATGTAAAAAAAATTAAAAAATAGCACAATACCTTGCATACTATATTTGCTGATAACAATGATTACTGTCGTTACTTCCGTAGTTACATTGTTGGCAAGTAGACAAAGTTTAGAACACTCAAATCTCAGAATTCAAAGAAATGTTCAAATGTTCATATTCTCCGCATTATGTAGGTTTTCTCACGTATATCCGTACGTAAGTTCCAAAGACCTCATTAGTACGGCCCGAGCTAGAACCCGCGACCCTACGAATGAGAGGCGAGCATGTTGCCACTGAGCTACCACTGCGTACAATGCAACATTTATAAGGAGAATTCTGTGAATGCAACATAGAAAGTCTAGTTCAAACGAC
Organism: Apocheima hispidaria; assembly: GCA_947579745.1. Classification (NCBI taxonomy): domain Eukaryota; kingdom Metazoa; phylum Arthropoda; class Insecta; order Lepidoptera; family Geometridae; genus Apocheima; species Apocheima hispidaria. Next base: position 16,050,807 of record OX388151.1, on the reverse strand, counting down.
TCAGCAGTACTTCATGATCAAATTATTTTATATATTTCTAAGAAGTTCCTTCTCATGCAAATTTAAGTATTTATACAAATTATAGTAGTTTCTTTTTATTGTTTTGCGATGAACTTGAAGATTATGAAAAGTACCTACGATATAAGTAAGTTAATATATAGTTAATTTGTTTAAGTTTATACATAAATTGATAAACATTCTTACAAAAAGTAAAAGTTAGGTATATATAAGAATATTTAAAATAGAGCAAAATGTATGGTACCTACTTCCTTAAATTTTAATTTACATACCTACTTAGTTACCTACTTACTGTTAATATGCATATAAAGTATAATATTCATGTTAGGTAGCTACTTAACTGATAAAAAAAGTTAGATATTTTAAAAATGACGATAATATATAGGTGTTATGATTCAATCATTTGTTGGTTTTTTGTTTATAACGTATTTATGAAAATGCTAGAATTGTGCCAGACCAAGAAGTTGTAGGTATAAACCATTTTTTTTTAAATTGCCTATACGATCTTAGTCTATAATAACCATTAGTTATTATAAACTCAGTTTGAAAATGAACATCCGTAATGTAGCGCCCGAGTCAATCGACTGCCAATACGATGTTATCCATGCAAGTACATATTAAAATAATAAAATAATAAATATCTACTTATGTAGTTGTATTTATAATAATAAATATTTTAACAACTCTAGATCTACCTATTTAGAAACGTTGTACCTATACACAGTAACAAAGTGTAATGTAAACGCATAGCAACAACGACGTAGTAACATACTAGATATTTTAAGCATTACTTAGTGTGCGTCGAACTTCATGAGATGTGTGAAAATCGTCGCCGAATTTCGAATGTTGCGAGGTGAACATACGAATAAGTGAAAGAAGAGTGTGTCTTGTGTGGTGGCATCCGTCGGCGATGCGGCCGTCGAGAGCCGAGCGGCGCGGCGCGGCGCGGCGCAGCACGGTGCGGCATGGCGCGCCGCGCAGTAGCGGTACGGCACACGGCGACGCATAGCAGAGTTTTCCTCGCGACGAGTGGAGCGACGCGGGCCGCAGGGTGGGGTGGGGGACGCGCGCGGCGGGCGGGGCGGGGCGCAGTAATTACATCGTCATTAGCGGGCGGCGGCGCTGGGCGGGGCCGCCCCTCTCCGGAGCGGCGGGCGCGCGCAGCGCGGTGGCGCCCCACAGTCCGCTCCGTGCTGCCGTCGCGCACGCACGCGCATGTCGCTCGCTGTCGAATTCGGTGATGTGAGGTGGCCCCCGCCGCTGCCGCAGCGTCGCGCGACTTACGCGCTTTTTTCGCGAACGAGTACGCCAGTTGAAGGCTCGAGAGCCTTCGAGCCGGCAAGACGCCGTCCACCGTGGATCTGAGGTACGGCGCCATGGCGGCGACCACGTACATGCCCGCCGACATGGAGCTGGGCAACCTCGGCGGGTATCACGCGGCCTCGCCGCGCTCAGCCGAGCCCGCTGACATGAAGTACGGGCACCTGCACGCCGGTGGGTCGCCCTCGCCTGGCGCGCCCGGTGCCGGCGGCGTGCTCTCCAACCCCTGGAGCTCGCTGCCGCCGGCGGACGCGTGGTCTATGCACCACCACCACCACCACAACGCACACCAGCCTGACGTGAAGCCGCACGACCACCGACACTTGCAGCACGCGGGCCACGGGTGGCACGCGCCCGTTGTTTCGCCGCATTACGGCGCCGGCTCGCCCGTGGCGCTGCACGGCGGGTACCCGGTTCCCATGCACCAGCATCACGCCATGCTGCGTGACATCCAACCCTCGCCACATCCGCACCCGTTGCACCACCATGTCATGGAGCGCGACCAGCCCGAGGAGGACACGCCCACCAGCGACGATCTCGAGGCGTTCGCGAAGCAGTTTAAGCAGCGGCGTATCAAGCTCGGCTTCACGCAGGCAGACGTAGGGCTCGCGCTCGGCACGCTCTACGGCAACGTGTTCTCGCAGACCACCATCTGCAGGTTCGAGGCGCTTCAGCTCAGCTTCAAAAACATGTGCAAGTTGAAGCCACTGCTGCAGAAGTGGCTAGAGGAGGCCGACTCGACGACGGGTAGCCCGACCAGCATCGATAAAATCGCCGCACAGGGGCGTAAGCGCAAGAAGCGCACCTCAATCGAAGTGTCGGTGAAGGGTGCACTTGAGCAGCACTTCCACAAACAGCCGAAGCCGTCGGCGCAGGAGATCACGTCGCTAGCGGACAGCCTGCAGCTAGAAAAAGAGGTGGTGCGCGTGTGGTTCTGCAACCGGCGGCAAAAGGAGAAGCGTATGACGCCACCCAACACGCTTGGTGGTGACATGATGGAAGGCATGCACGGCGGGCACTACGCGCACGGCGACGTGCACGGCAGCCCGCTGCAGCACTCGCACTCGCCACCTGGGCTGTCGCCGCAGCACGCGTTGCACGCGGCACCCGGCGGGCACACGTTGGCTGCGCACTAACAGTTCGCCCCGTGGGCGCCACCGCCTAGGCCTTACTATGCGGAACCGCACTAGCGCCCCGCCCGCGGGTTACTCTATGTACATACGTGCTGTAGATAGCGCCCGGCGCCCGGGCCGGGACGTGCCCGCGGCGCCACTACGTACGCCGAACGAGCGACCGCGCGATTGTAAATAGTTTGTGCGCGCGGAACGTCTCGTGGACCCTCTAGAACGCTAAGTTTAAGTCGTTCTTATAATTTCAGTGAAGTCATCGATTAATTATGTGAGTAATGTTAAGACGGAAGCCAGTAATCGTTTATATTTTTATCGAAACGCCGAGGTTCGGAGTGATCGCCGATAACGTTTAGCTAGATAGTCTAATTGATAAATAAGAGCTTAAATATCGGAGGTGGTTCCCGGCGTCGCTCGCACGGAGCGACGCGGCGCGGCACGGCGCGGCGTGGCTGCGGCGGACCTGTCGCGCGGTAAGTACGGACACACACACTCACCCGTACTCCGTGACCGCACCGCACGGAGCCGCGCGGGCCCGTGCGGTGCGGCTCGCGGCCGCGCCCCCGCCGTGCCGCTCCGCGCCTTCTCCGCGGCCGGTGCGTTGCGCCATTCAGTTTTGTAAAGGACGATTTCATCGAATTTATTTATAGATATTATAAATTAATTAACGATGTTCATACATGCCTACCCGTCACTAGGGAGTCATTGTGGTGTGGATTAAATTTAAATTGTTGCTATTACTGTAAATTTATGATTAGACGATGAGACGAGAGTAAAAAATATGAATCGGGTCGAAGCTTCGTTTGTAAGGGAATACGAGTGAGTCAATAGGTGCAATTTTTAATTTAGTGAATCGCGCATAATCCGAAGACGCGGGCCCGCGCGCCGCGGCCGCAGGTTGCTGTTAGCGCGCCGCGGCGCGCGCGGCCCGCGCCGCTCACACAAGCTCCCGACGCATAATTTATTTAAAAAAATATTATTAAAACAATGCAGACACGATGCCAAAATGGTTTTATTCCTGTTTTTTACTTGTTTTGTTGTTTTTTTTTTTTCGTTTGTATGTATCTGTGGCCAATCTTGGTACTTAATACTTGTAAAAATAGGTATTTTTTCTATATAAAATAATGTACCTACGACGTATATGATGATATATATTAAAAAAAGTTCTTTATAGAAATTGAAATATGGAAAGACTTTTATTGATCATGTCCTGATTAGGAGTCTCGTTTGCTGAGCGTGTTAGTAGGTATCTACACTTTAACAGATCTGTTGATGCGATAACTTCGTTTACTTATATACCTATTTAGAATACGTTTCACAATACAAAAACAGTACTTAAATATTTCCAGAAATATATACGTAGAAACACAATTTATTATTAAATGGAAAGAAATTGTCCAAAGTAAAAGGAGTACTATCTAGATGGAGGTAGGTAGGTGTGCAAGTCTTAGTGGCTAAATATTACGTAGTCTATAATAAAATATAACCTAAGTATTTAAAATAAATCAGAGTAAAATATTTTATACCCAGAGTATTTTTTGTCACACCCGGTCAGTAGGTCGTCATAATTATAAATGTGGAAAAAGTGGGTCTCGGTATTGTTTGGTTTATTTATGAAGGCAGCGCCAGGTTCCCAGGTAGAGGGAACAAGACAAACGTCACAGAGCTCCGGGACACGGACAAAGCACCGCAATACTCTATAAATACCTATTACGTAAATGTCATTATGATACCTATTTTATAATTTTTGCGCACTATATTTTCATAAATTTTGTTATCTTTGAGCCTTAAATATAAGACTACACTTGTAGGTACATTTAATTTGTTACTTATAGGTTTTTTAATGTTTATTTAAGTTATCCTATATCTAGAAGAAAGGATTTGACGTGTGGGTTGATTATAATAATATAAAGAATAACAATGTTCCAAGCCGCTAACAATTCTTAATTTTTTTTTTGAGTTTGTATTTGTATATACCTACTTACCAATGAATTTTGTGCAAAAACTCCGGAAAATTATAACCTTTTATAAAAAACTATACACAACAAAAAACTACACTACTATACTACTTTTTTTTACAACAAAAATTAAAGTAAAGTTCTCCGATTAGTTTATTATTATTTTTAAGAGTAAAAACGATAAACGTGTCTTAAACTTTGTACCAAATTGAAAAGTATCTAAATCTGGTAATACACCGAATAAATATTTGATTTAAAATGTAGTCAAACTATATTTATCCAATTCTAAAATGATATCTAAATTTAAAAAATCATTCAGTTTTCAAATAGCGGCATCCACAGAGTGACAAAACTCGAGTTTTTAAATATACTATAATAAGTACCTGTTCAAATGAAGCGTATCGAACTGTTCTTTTAATTTACTGTAAAGAAATGTGTAACTGTGTGTTCGTACGACAAAACTTCGTCATCGCCTCAAAACGTTTTTAAAGGTTAATTTCTCGCTTAGTTTATTTATCTAGATGGCAGAGAGACAAAAACATCTTCTGTTTGTGTAACAGTTACCTCTACGCTTCCGTCAAATAGTAAATTCAATTAATCCACGAATAATTACCTCGAAGCAGGTTTTATGATACGTGTACAGCCAGTTTACGGCTAAAACGATCTATCGGAGCGATTACACCGAAATGTCTTTCGCCGTCAGCATACCTATAAACGTATTAAAAATAGATTTTTCGCTTTAACGAATCGATCTCATAGCTTTCTCCTGTCAATATTTACGGTCACAAAAAACGTTGAAGGAGCTCGAGCGAGCTGGGAATCATGAACGCGACGGTACGTACATAGGTGTTTCGAGCAAAAAGTGTGCGTGCGCGTCGGCGGCGGCGCGCCGAGCGTACGGCGCGCCGAGCGCGCGGCGCGCCGCTGGTCGACAAAATAACATTCTTGCTGACTAATGAAGCGGGTCGTGCTCGGCTGTAGTGAAACCACGTAAATAACACAAGAACGACGACACCTACTCCGACCGGCCGATACTTCAGGAAACTAGAATGTTAACCTACAATTTGCTCAAGTAGCTATTACATTTTGATTACTGTGAAAACTAGTGTTAGCCTCGAAGTGATATGTGTGATAAAGTTACACTTCAATACACCAAATTCTGTGTCGAAACAACTGACAAAATAATTTGGGTTGTTAACGGTTTACATCATGCATGCATTTATGTTTTTCTCAATAAAAAAATTATAGAAAAAAATGCATCTATAATAAATATAATATATGGCAGACTTTTGTATAAATTATTGATATGTAAAATAGATACAATAATATTATCTAATTTTACTGTTAATACTTACCAAACATGCCTAAAATTAAATAAGAATAAAATATTTTCAAAAACAGTTTGTTGTTTATATAGTTTTCACAGCCCTGTTCCTGTTGACATTTAAAAAAAGCTAAAAAAAATAAAGATGGGATAGCTAAAGATAATATAAACAGTTACTTTTCACAAGTGTACAGTTTGTTACTACAACTCCAAACTAAACAAACTCTTGATCCTAATGTAAATGAGGCACCTACCGAGGTGGACCCGCTCATTAGCAGGATGACAATTTATAAATAGAAATACGCTTTCTCGGTATGATTATGTGTTGTGATAGGTACCTATGACAATAGAAACCACAGAGTTTGAATAAAAGATGGTTCTCCTGTTTGTAGTCTAGCAGACAAAAATATTTCACTTGTTAAAAACCCCTTGATACTTATTGCATCACGTTTGACAAAAAACGCACTTACGTGTACAGTAGTTACCTTTTCAACAGGTTATATATTAATTTAAATGCATTTGAATAATTTGATATGAGCTCAGATTTTGTCGGTAGAGTAAGTTCTATAGAACCATATCCAGGCCTTCCTTTTCGTCAGTGTTTTTGGGCGACATATTTGTCTATTCTATAGTTTGATCAGTATATGCTTTATAAATTCATGACAAAAGCAGCATTTTAGCACAATATGGTTTACTTTATATCTGTTAGCTTCCAGTAAGTTACAAGTCTTACTGAATTTCATGTTACTATAGTTATAGAGTATTGATTTGAGCACTTGCAAAAGTTTTGGAAGGAGCTGATACTGAACGCAACTCTGTAAAAAAATACATTCGTTTTTTATTCAAAATCTACCTATACTTAAATAGAGATGCATCCAGAGTTTCTATCGGCAGATATTTCTTTCGAACCGATTCATGAAGTGTGCTACGGATTCGCGTCGTTACTCCGCTTGCGCGGGAGTCTGCAATGGCTTTACAATTTCATTTTGATATATATTTACTGCAGGCTTTCAAAACTATTGTGGTATTACTAAATCTATCTTCTAGTTGCTCTATGTATATGGAATCTGAACGGCACATTGAATTAAAGTTTGTTGAATTTGAATTATACGAAACTTTTTCAAAGCTTTATCTACGCAGATTCAAAATCAGTAAGTAATGTATTGTAACATTATAAATTGATATTTACCAGATGTAGGTATTTGTAAATGTATCCAGTATAGCGAAAGAGCCAGTCACCAAGGCCTCATAAATAACACGGGTAGGCAGCCGGGGCCTCGGTCACTGCGACTCTTACCTGAAATGCGCAGATATCTAGAATATCTAGATAGCTGCCTACGCAGCCTGGTCTGATACCTAGCTTGGTTGTTCTAGTCGCCTTCAATATTTACTCGCACACTTAAGTACTACTACCAACTACCAAATGCCTACTTTTCAGAATACCGTTTTATACTTACTATAATTTATAATAATGATTACAACAGACGTGATAAAGATATCTTATCCAATCTAATGCAGGTATGAAGAGAATATGCATTTGGTTACTTACATAGCTGGGTAGTTATTATGACAGCCACGCTTAGTGAGCCTTATTTTTTTTAAGATATTCGATTTGCTAATTATTTAGTTCTTATGGAGGGAAAATGTAGCTATCGTATGTACGTGCAGGTGTGTGTTGTAAGTAAATCTGTCTCAATCAGTTCAACTGATAGGTACTTACATACTTCAAAAATATTTACTATATATATTGGTATTTACTTTACAATGTAGAGACCTTGCAAAAATAAAGAACATATGTATTAGTGAGTTGTGTGTAACGTTCATGTGTTCCGATCAATCTTCATTATCTGTTTGTTGTTCAACTTTTAAATATAAGAGTCATCAATGTATAGGTGCTGACAGTACGCAGTAATAAAAACTAAGACAAAAAACATAATTAAACAGTTAAATATTGTCATGAATTAATTAGGTTATGAATTTATCATAATCAACACTCGAGCACTTTAACTCTGATTTATTCAAAGCTATTCATCAATCTATTAACATTCAGCGAACACTAATATCGTAAATATGTAGGAGTATGTAGGTACACCTACATAGTATACATATAGGTATATTATATAGTTGCTTATTACGCGATAATAATTGTTATACGACAACCCGGTAATATTATGACGCGGTTTGTTCATTTAAAACAATCATGTTAGGCAATACGTGGTTGAATTTAGATTGTGAATAAAATTATCCGTTTAATTAGAGTATTTTACACGTTTTTTTATGCCATGAAAAACTTCATAGGCAATAATTTTCATAGGCGCATAAGTAGATATTTTATGCAAAATTATTCAGCCGATTTGAAAAAAAAAAACTTAAATGGAATACTTCGACTATTCTTTTGGTATAATTAACTGCCTCACATTAACACGCTTCACTACTTTTCCTAGAGAGTATAAACAGAGAGACAATATTAATTTAATTAATTAAAAAGCGAGTTGATTGATAGTGAGTTAGGTACCCATATAACCGGTACACCGTCCGCCGTCGCCGTCGCCGTCGCCACGGGCCGCGGAACTTTCCGCATTCGCTGAATTTTAGGCCTAACTAGCTCAGCACTGGCACATCTACATATCTACCTACATAGAATATTTAACGATAACCACTCATGAGGAATGAGACTAATTAGCGATCAGTTTACTCAATTATTATAATATACTTAGGTACTTAAATCACATCAAAATATTTAAATTTATTTACAAAATTTCTTGTAAAACACATTTTTATTTGTTGATATATACTTATTTATTTATTTATTTAATAGACACCAACATGATGTACGTCGTTGTAACAAAGAAGGAGGCAAGCAATGGAAACAGGCTAAACGTCACCACAATTATAGGTGCAGACTACATGATATTAAGAAGCGAGTTTTACAGGCAACGACTTAAAAATATTTTTTTAAAAGTATACGTAGTAGAGTGTGAATAAACTAGAATTTACAGAAAAAACAAAAATAATAACAATAATCACTCTTTACCAATCCAAGACAATTTACTGCGAATCGATAATTTAAACTTACCTGCGCCGCCAGAAAACAGGTCAATGTCTTTATCATGGGAGAAAACATTAAACATTAAACTTACGTTTTTTTAATCAAAAATCAACAAAGCTGCACTCGCTTCTATGTCTGATAAAACGTGTAGCCGATCAAATGCATCGGTTGGATGATGACGCGCGGCAATAACTAGCTAGCTTGCGACACCGAGCCGTGTCGCGCCGACCTACGATCCTACCTGTCAGTTTTTCTGCGTTTTGTCGTAAAATATGTTTTTAAAAAACGTCGGGTCGGCAGGTGCGGCGGGCAGGCTTTATCAGCGGGCATGCAGTATTAAATTTATTGGCTGTACGGTTTCGGTGGCGCGGCGAGCGGTCCACGTCCGGAGCCCGCGTTCTCATTGTACCCTCACATGTGATAGCGTTTCTACCACCGAAACCGAGTTTCGTTTAATAACCGCACACTCGCCGTTCGACAACCGGAGCCGGTTGTGAGCCGTCGGATCTATCCACGAGCCGACATTTCAAAAGGCAATACTTTATCAAACTAGTTTCAATCACGACCGACTTTACAACTATCACGACCGTAATAAACAAATAAAGCTCGAATTTATTCGGTGATAACAATAAACCTTTATCATTCGGTTTATGCATTGTTTACGGCAAGTTATCGCGCGAACAGTTTAATGTAATCAATTTAATTGTTAGTGCAGTGACGTAACGAGCCGAGAGTAGGCATGTCTGTGTGTCTGTAGTTGGGTCGAGCCGAGTCCTCGGTCTCGGTCTCGGAGCGGGCAGGAAACACGTAAATAAAGAAAATTGATAAACGAAACCAACGGACCGAAAACCATTTTACGTTTTATTTAAATATACCTAATCGGAGCCGAGGAGGTCGATCTTTTTTGTAAGTAATGTAGAAAAAAGCTGCAAATTAATTTAAGTGCTCAGAATGTAGAGAATTTTTAGACAATGCAAAATAATAATTTGTGTAAGTACCTAATAGGTAATTTTAATTTTTGAGGTAATTCCAGAATTCATAAAACAATAACTAGGTAGGTACCTACGAGATACAACAAAAATTACGACGTTGATTCTGTTCGATCATTTTCTATACTAAATTATTTTTGACAGCTCTAAAATTGTTATCATCGTTTTCCCACACATTAAAATGAAATGAGACACAGATAGTTTTAGTTGTGACAGATTCGTTTAGTTTAGCGAGTGGTACAACAGAATCGAGGCCAATGAGATACAAAAATAAATATTGTTGATATAAACGATATCTACAGGTTGGCGTAAAATGTATAGATTTATGTACGAAAGTTATTTGGAGTTCCCAATGATCGTGATCTCGATTCGAGTGTAAGTAATTGTGATCTAATAAGAATGATTTGATGTCAGGACGGTCAAGTGGGCCTCGTTATGAACAGGGTCACTGCTACTGGGATGCTCAGAGGAAGAGGTGATAACGATTGACTCTGAATTTAGTAACATAACGTAACAGTAACCAGTAACAACGTACAGTAACGTAACCTATGATTTTTTTTCGCTCAAGTAAACAAGATTAACATTCAAATCTGCTCAGCACGGATTTGGCTAGGTACCCATAATAATAATAGGTTATTCCAGAGTTAATCTGTCGCTGTAACCTTAGTAACTGATATCGAATTGAATTAATGGGTATTAATTTTTAACCAGAGTATGTTACTTTTTAAAAGGTAGTTACGACTTAAAATTCATTTGTAAAGTTCATCTTACGATTGTTTTTTGCCGTGTCAAATTTTATTGTTGAATTGTATGTCGTGTCTACCCCACTCACTCACTCCAGGAGTGCACGCTAGTCGTGTGTGAAGTGGACGTTATCTCCAACTTTACTTGAACATTTTATTCGCTGTAACATTCTCAGGTGGCGATTAACAAGCAGTAAAGCTTAAACGACCACAGATATAAATCCCGTGCATTTCTGGATACAGCTGTCTTTCATAACATAAGAGGCCCGCCCAGGATTCGCACGGGCACCAAACATCACAGGATCACCCGCTGGGCTGATCTGAAAGACCCTGAAAATTTCATCAAAATCGGTCGAACAGTTTTGGAGTCTATAGGGAACATACATACATACATCGCCATTTATATGTAAAGACCTATTCAAGTAGTATCCGCATTATACCGTTGTAATTCCTAATTTCAATAATTTAAATAAAACACCGATACAATTTAACATCTTAATAAAACAGTTTTAAAACCGATCAGACTATGTCAAATAAAATACTCTAAATAAATTAATAGACGAAGATTTAAAATTAATTAGCTGCACACTCGAAAGAGATTAGCACAAATAGATACGTGTCAAAGATAAATATCAAAAAATAAGTAAAACTTTTATATACGGCACAATTAAGAAGCCATATATTTAATTAGCTACTTTAAATGTTATTCAAGACTTTTTTTTACTGAATCGTATAATGTTGTTTTGACGTGACTGTAACGTTTATCATTAGTTACTTGATCCTGTAAATGGTTCAGTTAGTTATAAGTTTAATTAATTTATTGATTGCGTGGGGATTGCTAAGAAACAGTTTACTGTAAAAATAATTTATCTGACATCGACATTTGGAATAAATAATATTCACTGATTTCTCTCTGTACGATTCATTAATATTTTTTTAAATATATATCTTTTGCGATGTCACGATGGTCTAATAATTACTTGGCTGAGGTATATACGCACCTACTTGGTGGCGCACTTCGCACACACTATTCGTAGCCATGCTCTTAACGGCCTAATTTTACGGCTTAATTTGATGAATTTGCGATTTTTCTATTCAGTGCACCTCATTAGATATATAGTTAAAAAATCTTATTTTGAGATGTTTTTTTTTGGTTCTGTCATCGTGTATTGCATGGAGGGAAAACATGATTACATGACATTTTCTTGATAAAAAAAAAACATTGAAAAGACCTCGATTTAAACACATTTTTCGCTGGCGCTCGGAACTATATAAATATATTCTACTAGTTGTTACCCGCGACTTCGTTCGTGTGAACATAGATTACATGCTATGAAAGCTATAAAAGCATCTAAAATTGTTATAATGAAAAGAAAAGTCGGATTGAAAAACGAACTTAACTTAATAGCTGAAAAAAATATCTCCAATACAACGACATACGCAATTTCCAATTTCAAGTTCCAACTTCAATTAAATTCTCTAACTTCAAATTTAAGTTTAACGTTTGGCTTTTTATTTATTTATATCAATTAAAATGGTCCATACACCAATTGCATGAATTAATTAATGTTTACAACCTTACACTTAAATTATACTTTAAATTATATATACTATACCAGCCTTTAAACATCCCACTGCTGGGATATCAGCCTACCCTCGAAGAGTGATTAGGCCATATCCACGACGCTGGCCCAGTGCGGGTTGGCGGATTCACATACGCCATCGAATTTCTTCTCCGGAAATATGCAGGTTTTCTCACGATTTTTTCCTTTACCGTAAAATTATATAAATTAAACACACACGAATATAATTTTTATTAAATGTATTTATCCGTAATACAATCTCAACTTAAATAAAAGAGCTAAAATTACAAGCTAAATTATTATAAATTAATTACAGATCAAAAACAGAACTCAGGTCAGTATCCGCGGGCAGGGTACCCAAAAGGCTGGTGAAATTACCTCGTTGAATAGCAATGCTAATTCATAAACTTTTTTTATTATTATTCTTTAGTTAGCTCCACGTACTCCACGTACGCCTTTTGTCAAACTTAAAAATGTTTGGTAACTAACGCTCTTGATTATATAAAACTAAAGACTTTGACATAAACATAAACAAAAGAAAAATCATATGAGTTAATGTATATTTGATGTAACAGCAAGTTAGTGATTTTCAGATTGTTTCTTTAACTTGTGGTGTAAGATCTTGCTTCCCGCTGAATATTTTGATTCCAGATCAACGGGAAGTTTGTATCCTACTATAAGGTTTTGATTTACTTGCGAGTGTCAAAATTTGCGGAATAAATGGCAGTTTTATGAACTGACTTAGATGCTTGATTTTTTTGTAGCTGCAAGGGATCGTAAATACCGTGTAGTAATTGGTATTAATTTCAATTTGATACCTCCCACGAGTTCCCGAGAAAAAGGCTGTCGACAGGCAGACAGACAACGAAGTGATCCAATAGGGTTATTTTTTTCCTTTTGAAGCACGGAACCCTAACTACGATCAAACGACTGATCCTAAAACAAAATCTAAATGACCTAAACACAATCATGTCTGATTTTTGATTCGTTGAGAAATTGCTATTGGAAGTTGATTACGATAGCTGTCTAGGTATAGGCTAGTTGGCTGGTAGTAGGTACATACTTACTTATACATAATATGTTAAATGATGTGTTGTGTTTAATTGTGAGAGTACCGTCGCCTTGAGTACCGTACCCGCGCCGCGTGGGACGAGACACTTACTGGGTGCGGTAGATGAATAGAAACAAGACGAAAATCTATTTAAATATATGTTTTTAAAATATCAGTGTTTTTAGGAAAGCTTTAGTTAACCGAGCGAAGCGAAGATCTCATAGTCCACGGTAACAAGTCGGCGTTTGTTTGTATGTTTTAGTTGGCGATAAGGGATGGGAGGTTTAAAAATAATAAAATGTATAATGTAGTAAGTAACTAACTTTACCAATCCAATTTTTCTTGAAACTTCAATGTTTTGAATAGTAAGTGGGTCCGCCTAGCTGTGCTTCTATCACGCTCCAAACAACGCCAATGTGTGGACCATTAATATACGAATTTCTGTCTGTCACTTGCAACGAAATTTCATAGATTTTATTGCAGTAATGTTCCACTTTACAATTCGTGCAGAGTCATACCTACTCAGCTACCAGCCATTATCGATGCTCCAACTTGCAAACTAGTCATAGTAACGGCCGAGTAACCTGTGGCGCGATGGCGCGGGCCGCTTCTCCCCGGCGGCGCTAGATGTCGCGACGTGTCCCGCCCCCGCGACTCGTGGCTGAAACTGAAACGCAGTGTTTCCCCCCGCTGCCCGCCGCCCGCCGCCCGCCGCCGGCCCTGTGAGTGCTGGAGGGCGGCCGGGGAGGGCACGCATTGGACGAGATCAGTAAATATGACGCCTAGATGACGCACTGGACAAGTATTTATTTAGGTATTGGTATCGATTCTGTTGTACACTCACTAAACTAAACCAATGACAGCAATTATCAGCGTCTCTTTTGTTTTCAACTTGTGTGAAAAGCTGTCAAATTTAGTTTCGTTTAGAAAATTGTACAACAGAATTGACACCAAAGACTCGAAACTCTAATTTCTATCTGTACCAATAATTTTTTACCACTTTGTTCACGGCAGTTAGCAGGGCTTCAAAACAATTCATAAAAAATGCATAAAGCACAAAAAATTAAAAAGAGCCAAGTGCGAGTCAAGCGTAAAGGTTTCTAAAAATTGAAGACAAAATTATATTTAAAAAAAAATGTAATGTCTTAAAACCCGTACAAGAAAACAAACTTTGTTTTTTGGCCACAGCTTTTAAAATTATTATAAATCGTCTTTTCAGCTTATATTACAAGTATTTTTTTAAAAATATAATAGGTATGTGGCTACGTAATATATTATAGAAATTAAAAACTCCTAACTATTTTAGTTTTGAGATACGACTTCATGGCAAAAATGGTCTAAACTGATAACTTTGACGATTCCTCTATTTTCGAAAATAAAAAGAATACAGAAAATGTATTTATTTATTAGTTTTTTATTTTTAAAAACATTTTCGGCTCCTATGCATGTTCAAGGCCCTCTATGAGAAATAATTTGGATTAATATAAATACATTTTCAGTTACTAAACTGCACTAAATATCAGTTTTAGGTTTCTGAGATAGAAACCCGTCACATGTGAAGGGAATTGAATAAAATTTGGAAACGGAAACCCAAAACGTAGGTTCACTAGACCTAATTACATTAGATAGTTAGTGTAGTTAATTAGTGATAATTTATTCAATTATATTTAAATTTTGTAGTGTTAGTGGTAGTTTGTAAGTCTTTTGCAACAGTCCTTCTGGGGAAGTACCAAATCTTTGCCATAACCAGGGTGACGAGCGCAGTGCGGTGCCGCGCAGAGTTGAAGTTCAAAATTTTGGGTGGCACTGAATTTTCATGGACAAGCGTAACGCTTAAGATCAGGTGAGCGACTTGCTCGTCTCGTCATTCAGTACCATAAAAATAAAACAAGCACCGTGAAGGAATCTGTATTAGTTGATACCTGGTCGGATGGTAGTCGTACGTTATCGTACGAGTTTAGGTAGTCTGAGTCTATATTTACATCTGAACAACTTTAACACCTAGTCCTCGTTAGTTTTTGTGTGGAGGAATGTCGTTTGGTTTTTGTCCGAGTGACAAAAATCACTGACGATTTAAATCGCTGTAATGACTACTCGACTAGTTTTAATTGATTTTAAATGTTCAAAATTGATTTACGGTTTTATTTTAAATACCAAACGTTTTGAAGAGCACAAAATGTTAATTTCCTGTTTTTATAAGAACTAGGCAAAAAGAAGTTGGTCTTGTCTAAGTTTATGGCTAATTTTAAGTATCAATATTTAGAATGATGTTGGTACCATATAACATTATTATTTTCCGATCAATTTAGGATATCTTTTGGTAAGTAGTAGTGGACAACTAACTTTTAAATCCTTACCTGAGGTTTTGTAGAGCCCCGGTTTCACCGACAATATTACATTAACTTACTGCAAGGTACTTTTCTCTTGAAGTCAAATTCATGGTAATTTTGTTGTTCGTGTGTTCGTGGTTGTTGTGTTTCATGTTGTGTGGTGTGCTGTATATTTGTGTGTGTGTTGTTCGTGTTCGTGTTTCATGTTTTTCATATTGTTGCGTGTGTGTTGTGTTGTGGTTGTTATTAGAGGGTTTTATTTGTTGCTTATTTTTACTCTATAATATTTTTTTTAATGCATCCTCTATGATAATTAATATCCTATATACTTTGTGTAACTCTACTCGGTGTTCGGGTAAACTACGGACACATTCTAGGATATCATAGTACTATACATTATGAACAACTTATACTATGGGACCAAATCGTAACTCGCGAAACAAAATAATCAGCTGTTCCATAGAAAAATGTCATTAACATTTGACGAAATGTATGGAACATTTATATTAATTATTCGTATTTTTTTGGGATTTTAGGATTGGTGCCACAGTAAATGTCTAACCGAACATCTTATACAACTCCATAAGTTACTGTAAGAGTCGATAAAGCGCTAATAGGTGTCTAATATTTATTTTGAACGTAGGTGTTTAAGTCAATAATAATAATTTGACAGTTATGGCCTTTTCATCATCTCCAAGTAAGATAGTACTAGTTTCAAAATGTCGGAGTAGCGCTAACCGTCTCATAAACTAAACAAAAATCAAGTTAGTTGGGACTTTTACTCGCGAATTAGCCATTACCAGAAAGTAGCTAATCAATACTTTACTTTGATTATGACGAAAGATCCCTTAATAAAATCCTCTCCGCCAGAGTGACCACAGTCATGTCTGTGTGCATTGTATCGAATGCAATTTGTCTATCAAATAATGAATAACTTTGCATTGTTATGATGAGTGATGGGAGAGGTCGGCTGGTCCAGACATCCTGCGATTACTCGTCTAGCCGACGCATTGCCCGGCCGGCACCGCGGCGGCTAGTGACACACGGACGCATTGCCCGGCCGGCACCGCGGCGGCTAGTGACACACGGACGCATTGCCCGGCCGGCACCGCGGCGGCTAGTGACACACGGACGCATTGCCCGGCCGGCACCGCGGCGGCTAGTGACACACGGACGCATTGCCCGGCCGGCACCGCGGCGGCTAGGGACACTATAAAACACCATACAAATTTAAAGTATAAAAGTTTGTTTATTGGCATAACAACGGGTGGTATGCATTTAAAATAGATAACGTTGAAACCTTCGCTGAATAGGGTTGCCAACGTGGACTTTTTTCTATAATTATGGCTCGACGCTCAGTGCATTTTGCTAAGGTGCAGTAAGTACTAAGTAGCTCTTACTGTAGCCGTTTTAGTACGACTGCTAAGTAAGTATCAAATGTGACTGGTGCCGAATCCGGCGCGCAGCGGGGCGGGAGTTGATCATTCGTTTTATATCCTTTAATACAAAGGGTTTTTTTTTACCAAATTGATATTTTATTTAGAATATTTTGGATATTATAGTAAATAAAGTATCAGTTTTTAGAAATTAACACTCATTTAAGAACATAAACTTGAAAATGTCCGATTTAGATAGATGTAGCACGATTATTTACACGCAGACTTAGAAGATAACTATTCTCTCTGGCCTTGAACAGTCCTAGATTGTCTGAAGCAAAGAACCGAATACATTTTAGCGGGACTCGAAAGTACCTAACTAGAAACTGCCTGCTAGTAATACTACTCTTCAGTTAAAGAGTAGGTACGTTTCTTCACGTATTTATGTTTATTTCGAATCAGTTTTGAATTATGTTGAATTTATTCATTCATTCAGAACGAACAGCCGACCCTGGGTTGCGCAATAGCTAATCGGCTCCGATCTTGTTGTGTTCTTGTTGTTGTGTCAGGGTATAGGGGTTTTTTCTCACGCGTACCTGCATAATATGTAAAAGAACAAAGTAAGGGATAAGCAGCGCAGGTATTAGGTATGTATCTTATCAGTCCGCCGCAACAGTTATCAGTAACTTCGCTGCGATAAATATACCTGTGAGTAGAACGCGGATAGATTTCCTTTCTTTACAATCTCAATACATGAATATGCAATATTTATGTATTAGCGATCCTCAAACCGGAAAATCTCGTCATTAGCGGGGAGTGAAACATCATAACCGCGGCAGATAAGTATGTAAATGGTAACTAAGTATCCGACCGCGTGGTTCATCTCCTGCTGCCGTCTACTTAACGAGTTAACGATATGAACGGTGATCACATCCGCGGCTCACGGCAATTATCGGACGTGTTAAATAATTCAGACATACATAGATAAACTGCTTCTTCTTCACACCAGATGCTGCGTAGGTAGGATGAACGAGTGCAGCCTTATCGCTGAGGGTAATAGAGGGGATTCATGAAAGAGGTAGAAGAAGGGGATTGCGAGGTTTGAGATTACGTAAAACTTATACAAACTAAATTATATCATTTTATATACAGACATACAAACTTATACTTATAACTAGAGGTAGTTCGCATCGAACTGAGATTTCATGCGCCCTATAACTGCACAACCCTCGAACCGATATTGTTCATATTTGAACATAAAAATTAAATTGAAATGAACTACTTGCCTACACAATTTCACGAAGATCGGATCAAAGTTGTTGAGGGACGAATTAACAGACACACGCTCAAAAAATATACAAAGATTCATACAAACATCGAGTTCTTTTCATAGACTCCGAGTCCTTCGGTCAGGTACACAATTCAAATAAACCTCTTTATCAATCCAATAACGAAACAAGTCAATCGCAAGCACGATAAGTAGATACCTAAAAATATCGTAACGTCTTAACGTCATAACGACGTAACGAGAGTCTGTCGCATATTACCATATATAAACTGCTACCGTTCGACGATTCATTAAAATAATAACACGTAATTATTTTAATATCCAACAAAATCGATTACTGATCGATACGGAATCGAATGATTAAACGATCGAGTCGATCTCGATCCACTCTCGATTTCGGTTGATCGAGGCGCAGATTTACATAACACACATTGTTAGCAGACCAGTTACTGTTCTTACCCGCACTTATCGTCCGTTCGTTGCTCGATCTTCTGTCGCCTTGTTTTCAATGACATGGTAAATAATAATTGGAGTACCACGCCGAATATAATAAAACCTGTGAAAATAGCGTTCTAGCAAACATTATTCCCTGCACTTCAGTCGCCTTAGTTTTTCTCACATCTACAAAATTGATGATCAGACTTTTAGTAAGTTTTATTTGTGCAGTCAATTTAAGACCATTGTCGTTCTAATGGAACGCGATTATTCGACCATGTACGAACGAAATTCGCGCGTACTAACGACGGTCGCGTGATCACTTTCTATAAGGACGACGCCTCAGTTGTCGCGCTCGCGCATCTTCACATTATAGAAGAAATAATAGCTAACTGTGAATCCCCTGAAATCATTATGTTCCATTTGTTTATAATAAGACTACAAAACCTGTAACGAACATTTCGATTTTTATATCTTTAAATTGGAAGGAAGAGATAAATCGAATAAGTAAGTTGATTGACTCGGGCGTTACATTGCGGAAGTCGAATTTCAAACTGAGCCCATAATACAACCAATCAGTAGTGTGATGACCTTAGACGAAGCATCATTACAAGATCCTTGGTGATGACGCTGCGATATTGCATTTAGTACTATAAGAACATGGGATCGATTTATTGTTATAATTAATTATATTTCAGATCAAACTATTTCTTACAGATACATTCAAAAGCTTATAATAAGTTTCGCTTATGCTTACAGATTGATATTATACATTTTTATTTTTTTGTTTCAGAATTTGATTATTAAATAGTTTCAGGATAAGAATAATTTCCTTTCAGTTAATGAAGAAAAAGTATTTTTTTATATTAAGCTACATCAGTTTTAATAAAATACTCTTTGTAGGTAAAGTTAAAGCTAGGAGTTGATACCTTGTAATACGCGATATCGCAGCAGAAAGACTCTACAAATTGGTTATTATAGACTCGGTTCGAAAGATAATTTTGTTTTCGTTCTTTCGAGTGCTAGTAAGATTGTTTTGGAACACCTGTATAACCCTCATTTTCAGCGATTTGTGGCGACGGTGACCAACCCGATATGCATGATAATATATTCGGTATGTATAAGTGATTCCGTTTATAGGTATTATACGGTGTAAAAAAAAAAACAATTACCACTGGTATTACCAATCAGTTATGCGAAATTATGAGTGAAAATTAGAATTTAATTTTATCAAAATCTAATTACACTGTTTTATATATATTTTAAGCTAGTTTGCCCGCACGGCTTCGCTCGCACAGGCTACAGTAATTTTAAAACCCCCTTTCACCTCTTCGGTTGGTTTTCGAAACATCCGGAGACATATCTTTCTTTCTTTCTTTCTTATGGTTAGGACACCAATCGAGTTTAATTGCCGTAGCACGAAAAACGTGACAATGTGGAACGTGAAAAACGACAATTAATTGAAGTCTGCGAAGAACTCTAGTTGTACCTAGTTGTACCATGTAAAGTATCACGAACTAGGTACCTACTTGTGTCGGTTTCACATTACCGAGTAGGTACTCGCAAAATAATCATTCGTCGGAATAGGTAATTACAAAAAACCAGTTTTTTAATACCTAATAATAAGTACGTAGGTAAATACTATAATATCTTAGGATTTTCACGTTCCCACCTCTATAACGAAAATAATAATAATAAAAACATTATCATTTTTATTGCAAGAGTATTTTATATTATAATAAAAATAGATAGACCAAAATAGGTATACTTATACATGTGAATATATCAATCGGTCATTAATTACTTATTTTATTTGGATAAATTAGCAAACATCATAAAGAACTTATCATAATTACGTTGATAAATCCAGGCGTTGAATGTACCATAAATCAGTTTATTATGATGTCAATTAATTATATCGGAATACATCGCGAGTTGTCATCGAAGTGCCCCCACGTGGGTTTGAAGAGTAAAAACGCGGAGTAGAACATTCACAGAGAACCCGATCCTAATAGCTAAAACCTAGATAGCGATCTTCCAAGCGCACATAGTATCTACGCAGTATGCATGCACCTCTCAGTTAACTCAGTGAAATGCGCAGTTAACTCAGTTAACTCCATGCGCAATGTGGTTGTGCAGTGCTCTCACCTACAACGTATTCATGTACGATGGATGGCTAAAGGGCAAGTGGGTGCGCAAGTGGTAATGTAACGCTTGCCCTCTAAGGAGGGTAAATCTTCTATTCTGTAGGTTTTCTACTCGGTGGTAAAAATAAGGCCCTTCTTTTGGCCTGTGGGCCTACCTGCCTCTACGTAGGCAGACGCATAGTTAATAATACATTGTAATACAAATTACAACAGCGAAGTTATCTTAGGACATTAGACGTGTTGTGCTCCCATTTGTTAAATAACAATTTATATTGATTATCTACACGTAATTCAGAGGTAAAACACTATACTTTGAATATAATAACGTATCTAATCCTTTTCAACTATAAGTACTTACTAGTCATAACTTTAGTGCGAGTTTTCTACACGAAGACATACATTGAATAATGAGTTTTAATTCTGGAGTAGATTTAGGTATGTGCTATGCACTTATGTACTGAATAATACGTGGTAGTTATTTGCACGCATGCTTCAGCTTTTAAACATCCCACTGCTTAGGTATCGGCCTACCCTCGAACGATGATTAGCCACATCCACCACGCTGGCCCAGTGCGGGTTGGCGGATTCACATACGCCATCGAATTTCTTCTCCGGAGATAGATAGATCTTTATTGTTCACACAAAATTTGACATACATTTCAGCATTTTTTGGCAGGTTTCCTCACGATGTTTTCCTTCACCGACATGCCAGTGGTATATCCGTACGTAAGTTCCAAAGAACTCATGGTTACGGGCCGGTCCCGGTTCGAACCCACGACTCCACGAATGTGAGAACGTGTTATTTAAAGAGAGAGTGTTTCAACGAAATCCACAATTTCATCGTTGTTTGAAAGTTGTATCTGCAAAGTCGCGTCGATAGTATCTAACTATGTATCTATTGTTTATTATGAGTAAGTATACATATATATATATATATAGCCTGATCTTATCGTACAAACGATTGGTAGTTTGGTTTGGTAATTTCACCAACTTGCAAGTTACAAATATAGGTACAGAAAACTCGCAATGAAATCAAATTTTACTTTTTGTACAGTATGACGCTAGAATATGTCATCCCTTTTCTGTGGTTCTCATCATGAAACCATCCTTGTAGATATTAGTAAAAAAAATTAACACATACATATCCAACCTTATTTCAAAATTAAACACAAGAAGATTACTTTTGTACCAAGACACGTACCTTCCTACCTAGATGTAGTTGTAGGTATATGTATGTATCGGCGTGCGAGGCGCGAGGCGCGAGGCGCACATCGCGTCGGTGTAATTATTTTTACGACGCGGAAGGAGGACCGGTCCGCCAGCGGAGGCTACTCTGCGTACCCGAAATAGACGGTTTTTTTGTGATTCTTTAAGTTCCTTGATGTCACTACAACTATTATTACCTCTACGAATTTTAAAAATATATATTTGACTGATATTTCGAAAAGGCTTGATAAAAGTTTCCAGGAAACACGAAGGTTGAAAAACAGTCTCAAACGCTCATATCGTTTGCGGAAGCCTTTTTTTTTTAGATTTACAATTTTGTCTTATTCACTAATTGATAAGGATATAATATAATGGTGTCAATTTTGTTATACCACTCACTAAACTAAACTAATCTGACAAGGCTAAAATTATCTGCGTATCTATTCATATTTGTAGAGTTAAAGAAAAACCGAGCTCCAAAGATAGTTCTTCAGATAAAACTTCACAAACGCTGAAAATATACCACCCAGTAAGCGTATATCACAGCCGCTAAAGTTAGTGTACCACCCAGCAAGCGTATATCACAGCCGCTAAAGTTAATATACCACCCAGTAAGCGTATATCACAGCCACTAAAGTTAATGTACCACCCAGTAAGCGTATATCACAGCCGCTATAGTTAATGTACCACACAGTAAGCGTATATCACAGCCGCTAAGTTAATATACCACCCAGTAAGCGTATATCACAGCCACTAAAGTTAATGTACCACCCATTTAAGCGTATATCACAGCCGTTAAAGTTAATATACCACCCAGTAAGCGTATATCACAGCCGTTAGAGATAATGTACCTTCGTCCTCATTATAAAAACACTTTAATACTACTACAGGATAGTAAATTAACGTTCACGTACACCGCACGTAAATCATGTGTTGGAGAACTGACGGACATCCGTGGAATTCGCGAAATAGCTAGCCAAGTATTTAGTAGCAATTGTAAAATATCTTTAGAAGAATATGCAAATAGCTAGCAGCGCCCCGCGGTTTCACCCGCTATCCTAAAGGAACTGTTAATTTTACCGGGATAAAGTAGCCTATGAGTTAATCCAAGGTATAAGCAAGCTCCATGCCAAATTTGATTTAAATCCATTCAGCCGTTACAGAGTCGGACGAGAACAAACACGCGTACATACTCACGAAAAAACTTCGCATTTTCAATATTAGTGTGATTATAGCACTTAAAGTGCGATCCCTCAGTTTTCAAAGCCAACTGGCGAGATCTTGATAAATGTTGCTTCAACTGACCGACTATACGTACTGTCATTTACTGTACGTACTTGCCAGATAACGCCACTATCGTAACAATGTTTCATCGTAGTACTGTGACGTCGATAAATAGTACTTTGAGGGGAAAACTAATGCCATATGCATTGCATTGTAAGTCATAAAATCACAAAAGAACAAATAGCAAGCACATCGTGCATCAGAATTTTGTTAAATGAATTTCTGTTCTACATGAATTACAATGAGAAAATATATTTTAATATTTAGAACATACCACACCACACACACATACTTTGCCTTGAAAGGAATAATGCCTCCCGGAGCTCAAAGTTAGTTAGAACTATGTCTCTAAATTGTTAGATTATAAAGTGTTGTTTATACGACCTTTGAAATAAAATAGGTCATGAAATAAGTTTTATAGAAGAGAAATGAGTATGACCCAGGCTAGTGTGAGTAATGTTGCAGTGCAGGCGATGCATCGTGCTTACATTCGTAGGTCCTTGGGCGTCGTAGAGGCTTAGAGTGGACGACACGACATGCGATCGCGACACGACAGTGGTGCCGACGTGCGGAAACGCGAGTCATGTCGAGTCAGTCTGCGGTCATGCGGCTGTTGACTTTATTTGGGTAAGTATCGTAAGTATTTTTTACTCTATATATTTCGCTATATATGTATATTATAACAGTCAAACCTGTCTACTTAAATATTATTATGAATACTAATTAATAAAAATTCAATTACACTAGAATATTATTCTAATTTTAATATTACATTTGCGAGTTATGTGAGCGACCGTTCGTCTAAGTTCGTAATTCTAAGTATATTAGTTATACCACTGTGCTTACATATTACCAGACCGATCTTGAAGCAATAAATAAACATGTCTAGATAAGTATTGAGCTGTGCTAATCTAATCCATTAGAGCTCGGTCGTCGTGGTAGTATTCGACACAGAGGAAGCAATGCACTTCCGTTTCCGCACGGATACACCGACTCTAGTCTGCAGCCTTCCGCGGATCCTTCCTCGTGTCTGATTAGGAAAACGGATACAGGTTCTTTATACAACTATTAAGTGACGAGACGAACATGTCGCTCGCCTGATCGTAAGCGTCGCTCGAGTAACAGGAAATGTAGTTTACAACTCTCTTTTTATATTTGATATATCTACTGGCTTAGTTAGTATTGCGTCTATCTTACGAGCAGAAGGTCCCGGGTTCGATTCCCGGTCGAGCAGAATGAAAGAGGAATTTAAATATCTGCGTTTGAGTGTTAGTCGTCCGACGTCCGTGTCTTTGTGTGTGCTCTTTGGCATCCCCAACACAGGGAAACGTAGTGGGGGCTGTGAGTGGGACGAGTGACATGTCAGGGCGTTCTAATACCATTTGCCGACTATCCCTTGACAAACAAAGATAGCTGACGTAAGTACTAGAAAATAAATAAATAAAATTGTGATGAGTATTACCAAAGAAACTGATGGTATTACTTATAACCTAGACGAAGGCGGAGTGGTCGAAAACGGTTGCACGCTTATTCTAGATAAGTTCTGGAGTTTATTGGTCCTGATAGCGGGCGTTTTTTGACTAATATTATTATTTTGCGCGAGATTATCATCTCAATCTTTTACAGTCAAAGTTAAACTGTCTATAACTTAGTCTCATTGTATCAATCTTGAAGAAAATTGCCAAGGAATGAGGATAATATGAAAAACAATAGCGTTTTGTTGTGGGAAAATATATTTTTCCAGACAAGCTTTTATAAAACCCGCTATTGGTACTGTAAGCTGATCAAAACGAGTCTAAAACCCATCAATCTACTGATAGCTACTAAAAAAATCCGTTTTCCACCTTTCGTTTCTATTATCAGATCAGCTGGCTCTAATAATGTTGTATTGTAATCGGAACTTGACAGATATGCAAAATTTCAACTCAATTGAACAAAGGGAACTAACTGGTTTAAAATTCAGTTGCCAAATTTGACCCGAACATACATACTAACATTGCAAGTTAAATAAAAGTTTGTAAAATACAAGTTAAATAGAAAAGTGATTATTAGGCTGCGGTCACACAGGCGCAGGTCGCCACACGTGCCGCGCCGCCGTCAGCGCTGCTGATATGCGTTGATTTATCGTCGAGGTCACTTCCTTAACCTTATTGTTGGTTCTAGCTTCAGACTGGAGCTAGTTGTCAAAAAAATATTTTGATTTATCGATATTTGTGTTCTGTATGCATTTTTTTAAGGGCTTTTGGATATTGTTTTTGAGTACTTTTGTTAAATAAAGTTGTTTTGTTACTCACTTGAATAATCATCTACCTATGTACTTGCATACACCTGAATTGAATTTTAGGAAAACGTTGCGAAAAATATTATAATTCATAATACTGTTCTCACCGCGTTTTCCTTAAAATTTACTTATCCGAACTTCGTGGCTTTAAAACTCTGATCACAAAACCGGTTGAGCGCTATCACTGACAATTCATTGTTCTCAAACAAACCTTGCCTTGCCGTGCATGTACATATTGTGCGTGTGTACGTAGGTATAGGTAACTTTAATTGTAGTAATTATTAAATGTAAATACCGTACTTTGATTAATTCAAAAGTCTCGCAAATTAGCAGCAAAAGACAGGATAAAATCTTTAGGCGATTCACTGAAGCGAAAATGCCCTTCAAGAGTTTGCAGACTCTATTTACTGACGACTGAGACGAGAAGCGAGTAAACGTTACGGCTCTTAAATCAATTACACGTCAAAAAGTCGACGGAAAAAATAATGATATATTGCCACGGAGCCATCGTAAGGGCAGGTGCAGACGACACGACCGCGCGCGTGCCCGATCTAGACAAGATAAGGCGTTTCCTTCACGGCCCTTAATTCTTACATCCGCGTCATGATGGCCTTTGTTGACGGTGACAATTTTGTTTTATTGCCAATGTACACTCCGCCTTTAGTCGACAACCCAATAGGCATTCAAGTTGTTAAGGCTATTTTTACTTAATTTAAAGAAATATAATTGATAAGCTCGTGTAAAAACACTACTAATAATAATAATAAAACTACTAATAATAGTAATTAGTATTTTTTGGCTAATTAAGAAATGGTTTTATAAATTTTATAGAATACGCTCGGAATTAATAAATTCATTGTTGCCAATCGTTATAAATTCAGCACAAACACCTGTTACAAAATATAAAATATTACTTAATACGAAATAATACAAAAAATCAATAAATACATTTTCTAAAAAGTCTTGTGCTGAATTTAGATAAGATTGGAACGTGTCCACTACAAAAACCAACTACAAAATTGATCTCCTTGCATGATTACCATAACTTGCTTGATTTTTTTTCAATCAGGTTTATGATTTAAACATCTGGTAGCTTTATCAAATATACAAATTCATTAAACACTACACAATTCCTAATTAGAACGCTCTGTGTATTTACTATTAAGTCCGCAAAGTTGTCATTCAAACAATACAACATACGTAGTCAAATAGTTTTATCGAATACACTGCGAAGGCGGAAGTCGACACCTCGCGTAACGCAACAGAACACACGACAGTAGGAGCGCTAAGCTGACGACATAAATATCGCGAAGACGGAATTGTGTGACCGTGCACAAATTACCTTCCTGTCGAACGACAGCGCGGCGCGGCACGGCGAGGTCGCGCGACCGGAACTCGCGACAACTGGAAGCTGTCGCCCCGCTGTCGCGAGCGTCTCGCATCCGCTGTAACCTGTCTAACTTCATCTGTGTAGTAAATAAATATTACGCTGACATTTTGTTTTATTCAATCCCTTCAGTCTAATGCTATACTTACTAACCTATGTACTTGATAATAAATAAATAACTGAGAAAAACTTGTAAATTTTTAAAATAAAAACAAAATACCCGTCTGTAAAATGTAGCTTATGTCACTACTGGCATTAAAAACAATCCAAGGATACCTCACTCATCACAATAGAACAAGCCCTTTAGGCTACATGAGGATATATAAATAAATAAAACACTCTTCATTCTACTACAGATAAACATACTCGTATTGTGACCATCTAAATGTTATCTAGCACCGTAGAAGTAGCCTCTTCGGCATAGGCCTCCCCTAACCTTCTACACTCTTCTCTATCCCTTGCTTTGGCCACCCAGTCTGGTCCAACTCTTTTCATAAATACATCTCTATATCTCTTCCTCTGGCCTCCGGTCATAAGCGCAGGAGGTTATAGGAACACATACAAACATATATACTTACATACACCCCGAAAAACATTACCCATTTTCATGGGCAGTCGGATAAATAATGTAGCGGTCACTGCAGCTACTGTAGCTGTACTTATTGTGTGGTGTTCGAGTTTCGCAATTAAAGGAGGGTAAGTAAAGCTGTAAGTTTTAATATAAGTACAATTACCATCATTCTGCTTCATTCTAAATACGTCGTCAGAAGTCACGGCGCTGCTTGATATCAGGCGTCAAAATATTATAAATAATAAAATAACTTTACTCAATTTGCTCACGAGTATGTATTCCAGTAAAGTATATAATTACCAATCTAGAAAAGCAGCAAAACAACTACATACATATTATGCGAATATTCATGTTTCAGTCTCACAATCACTACAATTTACTAGGGTCGATTTTTTGTATGCTGTTTTTTTATGTGGGCCTTCGAACAATTAGTACTCAAATGCATAAACCTGGAGTTATAATTAGTTGTAAGCACGGTAATTATGAAACTTCATCCCTTTAATTTGTGTAACAAGGGTGCGTTCACACGCGTAACGTCACCGCAATGCAAACAGCCAACCACCGCAAGTGCGGGCCGCGAGTGATGCACGCGAGTGGTGACCGCAACCCACAAATACACTAAACTTACTAAATAGTATTACCTATTTAGTACGAGAATATTATGTCAATTTCAAATTAAGAATTGCGGTCATTTTGTACAATCATTTTTATTAGTGACGATAAAGGGAGGTTTTACTGCAGGTCACATTCCTAAAACTTATTGCAACTTGTAATGAAACCAATTACTTAAAACTTAAAATACGTGAAAATACTTAGTAAGCCATTAGGGATCTATAATTCATAATTACATAACCACATCTTACACTTATATCCTGGTACATTGGTATAGTTAAAGACTCTTAAGACAAATTCTTTCTTCTTCTTAACTTTTTCTTCGTCTTCTTTTTATGATTAAGACAGCGGTCATATGCAAATTAATTCAAATTATGTTCAAAATTGCAACAAACAGACAGGATATCGATCATTAATAGCATTCCACGATACCCTCCGTGATTTCCCAGGTGTTTGTATCACGAGGTTGTGGTTGGTCGGAGCGCGTGCGGCCGCCGGCTAGCACTCGCGTGTGGACGCGCCTTCATTTGTGGAACGCCACTTAAGAGCCCATGAGATAGTAAATTTTTAATAACAACGCTTAGAAACAAATAAACTCAAATAGGATGGTTTGACTTTATCACACTAATATTATAAATGCGAAAGTTTGTGTGCAAGTAGGTAAGTATGTAAGTGTGTAGTTTCCCGTTTAACTGTGTAACGGCTGACCGGATTTGAATGAAATTTGGTATGTAGATAGCGTGGATTAACATTTAGGCGACTTTTCATCCCGGAAAAATATTTGGGTGAAAACACGGGGCGCAGCTAGTGTAATAATATATAATGCAAATCCCTTCGTCTGCCTGTTATTTCCGTGAATGGCAAGGATTAATTTTTTACTGGAAATAGATCTACTGTTGACCATCAACTCGCCTGATATAAAACCTACTTACTAGTAGGTACATAAGCAGAAAGGCTTTTCACAGTTACTCTACTTACATAATCAAGAGGAATGTATCTCCAACAAAATCGACATATCTCACTAAATAAGCCTATTATGATTAGCCTATTGATGCGAAGCGAAGTTATCATATAAGGTCTAAATCTAAAAAAAACTTATCATTTCAAGTGAAGTAAAATAAAACAAAGTAAGTCTTGCTCAAGCTTAAGACATGTCCCAGTAAAATGAACTTTACTAGAGTTTACTACTACTACTACTACTTTATTACTACTTTTTTTTTTTGGAGGCTTTACTAGAGTTATCTATGGAGTTTGGAAACGACGCTCCTCTTTATAAAAATCCCACCGTTTTAAACCGACTTACAAAAAAAAAGAGTTTCACAATTCGATTGATTGTTTTTTTATTTTTTTTATTTGTCCCATATTAACCCAGATGTCCGTCATTTATAAACCATTATGAAAAAAACTTTTTGTATTTGACAGGTTATAATTTCAGATTGGTCCCATTTTTATCAATATCCAATTTAGATAATGGAATCGATGAGGAATTGAGGGATCTCCTCAAATATTATAAGCATACGTATAGCGAATTTAGTATTTATATCGACAAGTTAAGTATTTGCATTCAGAAAGTATCATTTGATGAAGTGCAACTGATGAAGAAGACAACAGATGGAACTCACTCAATGATAAGTATTTCATGGGCGGCGCCAAGATAATCTCAATTATGATAGACGAAGCAAATTTGAATAAATGGTTTCGACGATGTCGGTTTTCTTATTTAAAATAATTACAACAACAATTACAATACTCAAAATAATACAAGTTATGGAAAATAATACAATGACGCGACATGGCTTCTTCACGTTCTCGTCAAAACTTATAATCTCATTCAGTATTATGTTAATTGTTCAAACCACAGACTATTTATCTAATAGTGTACAATATAATAAGCAGAAGAAAAGAGTGTTCCATCCACATAATCTAGGCGCACTTGCTCGACGGCCCCCGTCCACCTGCGCTACGCATCTGCCTTTACATGTGGCGCTCTTACTAAGTATGCAATAATCAACAACACAACTATGGACACTGAGTACGTAGCAATTTACACATGACTTGTAGAACATAAGTGCCCACCTAAACACAGAGCTCTTTCAAGCCACGCTACTTGCGTTCACAATAGCTCGATCCTAAGATTTATTTTTACCCGACTGCCCAAGAAGGAGGTGAACTGCCAACTGTCTGTATATCGTCAGTTTACCTAGTTAGTAACTGTCGCCTATTTGAGGAGCAGCCATCTACAAAGTAGGTATGTTGTAGGTAAGCTGTGTCCGTCTCGAGTTACAGAGGGAGGTAGCAACAATAACCTCATGGTACTTATTAAATGTACAGGTGGCTTGTATGACGGAGAGGGACAACCTGCATTTGTTTTGATATTTTAGAACACGTTGATATTGCTTGACGGGTAATTTGTTTTTAACTTTACTTTTTACAGAACAGATAAAAGTACTGACTTTATTTGGAAATCTACTAGAAATTTTTGTGGGCGATAAGATCTCCTGTGTATTTAGATTCGAAGCTAGTACTTTATATATACTAGTACGATAGAAAATACACGAACTGCTTATAATTAGGATTTAAAGGAGGTAGCTTGAGAGGATTTATAATGAGATTAGAGTTATACAGAAAACAAAAATTAACCAGAAGGCCGAGTTGCGAGCCCTAATGTCAGAGCTTTAAGCCGTCTGAAGCCTCCACATTATGGCTAGACGGTTGTTGTTAATTATGTTCAAAGTTTTTTGTATACGTTCTTAGGTATGTACTTACCATATATCATATATGTATACAAAAAGCATGTACCATTTTCATGACACTTAGAGATTTAAGAAACGGTTATAGAAACCGGAAGCCATATCATGAAAACTCAAAAAAGAGCAGAGTTTTGAAACACGTCGCATTGATTGACAGACGCCATCACGCCCCCACCACGATAGGTTTCTAGAAACCTAGAGCAGCCCACGGTTCACCATCGCCATCGTAAAACCAATCTTATACAAACGACTGTAGGTGTTATATTGAGTGGCAATATAGTCCGTTGACCGTACATTACAAGTTATTTCTACCACCCAATGACAAGCCGATGGTAACGAGGAAGTGGTATCGGCTGCAATGGCGCAGAACGCAGGTTCTTATCGGCGCTTCACTTCACTAGGCTGCTCAAACCTGATGCAGAACATCCACGATTAGGTACATGCTAACTAATTAGTTGATAGATGTTTCTGGGGAATACTAAGATACATTTACCGAATGGAACTACACACAATTTATTGTAACAAACTCAAAATAAAACCTGATAAATGAGGGCCTTGTTGATGGTAACGATAGTTTCAAGAATCTTTTGGATAATGAGGAATATTAGTACCTAATCTACGTAGAGCAAGTAATATTTTGTGTTGGTAATAAAAATAACCAAATGGTACGAAAATACTTAAAGCATTTCAGTACTAATTATGATCTAAGTTAGAGTCACTTACTGATAGAATCTACCCATTAGAAGTATATTTTATAAAAACTAAGAGGATGATGAATAATCAAGTTTTAAAACAAACATTGACTTAACATTGATCTTAATTATTAATTTCGTATCATAATCGAGATCCTGCCCAGTCGCATAAGTACCGTGACGTGGAAAGTATGGGCATATTCCCCCCAGAGGTCAAGCACACAATCTATTAAGGTGTAAAGAATCCATTACCGTGCATTCCGATCCTGACACAAAAACAATGATGCTCCACAAAACTTCGAATTCATCAATCGACCGCAGAACAAATAAAACATTAGAAGCGTCAAAAGCCACAAACCCCTCGGCGTATTAATTTGACGCATATCGGGCCGCACCGAGCCGCTCGGCGTCGCAGGCCGCTCTACAGAACAGCAGGTGTTCCTAAATTGTCTATGATAAATATACACCATCAATATAGAAGAGAGATGGCCACCCTTTCACGGTTTATATTATAAAAAAACGTAATTGTGGTCACGACGATCTATCCGGAACACTTATTAGTTGCCCGATTACACGCTCTTTGGGAGCGAAACTAAACGAATTAAGCGATGTATCTAGAATGTATTTTTTTAATTCTCCCGGATTAGATTTTAAGATAAGAGAATAGGAACAAAAACGAAGCCGCGTTCCGAAATTCGCCATCATACAATCCACTGACAAAATAATAAAGAAGCTCAAAGCATAGCGTGTGATTTACTGTCTAGTTTAATAGCGTATACTAAAAGGCAGACTCATCATTTAGTGAAAGGTTGTCGAGGAAAAATCTCAAACGAGCGTTAATCCTGACTTACTGGACAGTTTATTGGTGTCATCTCAAACTCGATTCGGAATTAAGTTCTAAACGCCAAGCGTCCGAATAAAACGTGTAAAATATGATTATGTCACGCGAGTGGTTCGCTACGAGCTTCCCGACTCGTTCCGAAGCAGGCTCCTTAATTGGCTTTAGATAATGTTATTGCCGACGGACACAAGCTCGACGTACTTCATGAAGGCGGGCCTTCATGAGGCAAATCCGGGCAGTCGACGAAGTGTACAGCATCTGCCAGTATTTTATAATCGAGGATTACAAATAGGTGAAAAGAGGGTAACAAATATCGGACAAGGGCCGGGAGAGGTGCCGTAACTCACTCGCGTGCAGTGTTTAATGTTTCACTAACTGACCATATTTTAAGCGCTATACACATAATAATTTATGTCAACGAGATTCTTAATCCGCGGCAATAAAGTGACAGCCTAAATAAATTTTGAAGTGAGGTTAGAAGGTCGTAAGTGCCCTCGGCGACGCTGGACGGGGAGTCGTTTCGGCGGCGACGGATCCCACGCGGAGCTCGACTGGTCGCGCGGCTTCGGCACTCGTCTCTTGCGCAACGCGGACTCTACAGTTGGTTTCCAATTTTATGTTGACCGGTTTCGAACTTGTCTTAGCCTTCTAATTTCGGCTCGTTTAGATTGGAAAATACGTCGTCGACGATACGGAGCCGAGCGGTGAGATCTCGCGGTTTCACTCAGGTACAGAGGTGCTTGCCGCGCCAACTCGCAGCTTTAGATTCCGACCGATCATTGTCGACGAGCCACCGCTGTCGTGCCATTCATTAGACAGTTTATGATGATCGCTGTGGGAGTTTGAATTTTCGGTCTCTCGATTGAGGAATATATTATTCACAAACCCACACGCTGAGTGCCTACGTATCAAGCTGCACACATAACATCGTATCATCGATGACATTTTGTGGATAAACTTTATTACATGGAGCTAGCCCTTCCACTTTCTATTCTCTCTGTGCCTGATTGCATGAGACCATTCGTAAACACCATCTGGTTACTTACACACTTCTCATTTGCACCTTCTAACTCTCCGCTTGAGGCTGTCGACAAATCAGATCAATGCGTCAGCGCGACGTGGTGCGTGTCGCGATGATCACTGCGTGTCGCTGCGGCAGCGGTGCGTGCGCGCAGCGTCGCGGCCCACGCGCGCCTGTACAAATACTGTCGGCGGGGGAGCGCGCACAAATCAACGCGAACGGACGCGGCGGGGACTCCCGGTGGCTGTCTCCAGGGCTGGCAGGACAAAAGCTTCGACTTACTCCTGGAAAAATATCACATCAACTCCAGATCATAATTTTACTTAGAAAAAAGGTTTTCCAGACGAGCATCTAAGACGTTTAGCCTTCAGTCCCCCCGGGTGACCGGCTTTTACATCTAGCCAGACTAGATCGAAAATGATAGAGCGATCATTCACGCCTTATAACTAGCAAAAGTTTCACTTCGCTGTACGCTACAATTAACCCTATAGCGTCGTAGTTGAGAACCTGTTTGTTTTGGAGTCGAGTGTATTATTATACAATGGATCCATGAATTTTCAGAATTCTCAGGTATTCTGAAGATCCCAACAATATAAGAGAAACGTTTGAGCAGGTTTTTGAATGTGGTAAGGGAGGGTTACACAATTTAGTATCTGTACACTTACTTGAATGTATTGCATACTTTTACCAAATATACTTTCATTACATTACATTATTAGCCAGAAGACGTCCACTGCTGAACATAGGCCTCCCCCTTAGACCGCCACAAAGACCGACAATGTGCAAACTTGCATCCACCTGTTGCCCACGACTTTCGCACCCTCTGCTCCTCTGTTACCTGACCCGCTACCTGGGCCAGGAATAGAGGAGGTGCCGAGGACTGGGGGCTGTGGCTTAAGTGTGTCTATTATTATGAGTTTGATCGCAGAACGTTCACCTTTTGCTAGAGGACGCTGCTGCCCGTCCTTTGGTATTTCTCGTATCAGTTTAAGGACATGACCGGGTCGCGCAAAGATATATAACCAACCTTTAATCAGCAGTTTCAATACAACAGTATTTTGTTCGAGTATACACGTTACCACTACGTAGTACGACATACTTACTTACTTGTATTACTTGTATTACTAACCTTACTATACTTTTCTACCTTACCTTATACTTCACATCATAAAGCTTGGCCTTCACATCACAATGCGATGTGCTACGCTTTAGCTAAAGTTCGAGATGTTTTAATAGAATATTTATATTTCTACCCTTATCCATCGCAGACGGAAACATGCAGCCCTGCGCTGCGCCCCCTGCCGCGACGACAGCGCCAACATCTCTCACCTCACGGCCGTAATGAACAATATAAATGTGCCATTTGGTGCATCGCCGACGGCACTCGGCGATCCTACCACCTGATAGCGACTTCATGGGACCATCGACACTACACCCTATACCACACTAGATACCAGACCAAACTATTAGGACCTACATTATAATTATAATGGTCTCGGACAAAGAGTAGGAAGCTTCCTCCAGCTGTGGTTGCCACGAGCACTTCGTTTCTGTGTACTGTCAGAAGTACCTGACTGAAGAATCAGAACATAAAATCTAGTTTTTTGCACCGATTGGACAACACTTTGTAATTTTACGTGTTAAGAATTGTATTTTAACTTGATGAGAGAGATGAGAGACTCATATCGAGCATAAGTTGCTTTATCAATTTTATTTATCTGAGGCTAAGTGTTGTTAAAGTCTTTATACAGCGACTTTACTAAATGAAAATACTACTTCCCTTGAAAATAATATAATAAAATAATTTAAAGCCTGAGCACTTCCGCTATTACCGAATCCCAGAACCAACCGCCGATGCTCCGGCCATAAACAACCCAAATAAAACGACACGAACGAACTATCAAATTTTGTAAACGACTGCAAAGCGACGTCTATTATCCATCCTTATGAAAATTGTCCCTTAAACTTTTTCCTTCGGAGGGATGCGACAGGACTATTATATTATTAGGATCATTTTAGTAATGATAGGGCTGGGCGCGACCTCGCATCGCCGCGAGGGACTAATCGCGAGACACAAAAACTTTGGGCACTTTATTATACGTACCTACCTCGTACTTACACGCATGCTGAGCGGCGATGACCCGAGGCCCGGGTCCGGCCCGGACTCGGCTCAGGCTCGGCTCAACAGACACTCATTTTGCATTCCTTTCCACCGAGCGGAGAGAACATGCCCCGACAGCGAGTGGACGTTATAGGACAGGAACCAATTAACTAACCGCATTTTTAATTTAATCTCCCGGCAATAAAACGATGAGATCTCGAGCACTCCACCGACAAAGCTCCGAGTCTGGACAAACACAAATCTAAAGATGAGCAGACAATAGTCGCGCCAAAAAAAACAGATCGAGCTCCGGAGCACCAAGAATTTGGAAACGAAATTCGTGGATCGCATTTTGCGAATACTCTCGCGTGTTACTGCATTATTATTTAAGCTGGACCTTTATAAAATGGTTCGGATGGTCCTCACTCTCTCGGCTGGAGGCTGGAGGTGGTTTTTTTGGCGGCGCGTGCGCAGTAATTGACGATTGACGTTGGCGGAGGCGCGTGTTTTTTGTGACCAACTACGTAGAGCAGCTCGATGACTCCTATTAATGTAATGATCTCTCAAATAAGTTTGCACCTACAATGAATCGCTTTGATAAGCTTATTTTTTTATTACAGTGTTCTCTCTGTTCCAGCTGTTCGAAATAACTAGGCAAAAACAAAGTCAAAATGCGTTGGTACAAACGTACGAAACAAAAACCTCACATAACACTCAACTTAAACACAACACTGTTGTCGACATATAAGTGGCTGTTTATATCGTTATAAGCTAATTTATGAAAATGAAATTCTATCCCAAACGGTAATAATGAATGAAATGATGCAACAAAACGCAAACAACAATAAAACGGACAGCTAAAGAATACAAAAGACATCCTGAGGTGCAGAGTGCAGGTAACAGAAGGGGTACGAGAGACCCCTAAAACAAAACGTCGGTCGAACGTACCTCCGAGCGATGGCGGACCGACCATGGACGTCTCGTTCTTTTTAAACCACAAAAAGTAATTTAGGGCACGATGACGGTATCCAATATGATAACAGGAATCCCGTTGCGTAGCCTCGGGTGCTCGGCTGCCGCTCGAATTTATAAAATCAACGAGCGCGCATAAAGATGATATCGGAGGTTTTTGTCGCCGAGCTAACGACTGCAGAAAAGTTGCGACCTCGGGATCGGGCCGGAGCAAGGCGGGAAGCCGGGGGCGGCCGTCACTTACCCGCCGTCCGTCAAATGTCATTCGAGTCGCAACACAATGGAATAGAATCCGCAAAAATGGGTACGCGTGTCGCGTCGCGTCGCGGCCGCGACATTCACAACAATGGCCAGAAAAAAACAAACAATCGAATAGAAATCGAAAACAGAATTTCTTTCTGAAGCGACAAAACGGGATTTTGAAAATCCGGTTTTTTAAGTTTTGTTTGATTTGGTTTCCTCAGCTATTGTTGAGTTATCAATGGCGCGGGACAAAATAATGACAATCCAATACCGGGGTAAGTGAAGACCTACGAGTGATCCACTTAATCTTAATACAACGGGACATTTGAATGGATCATCGAGTGATTTCGATAGCTTCCGTTTGTAATTTGCCTAACCAAATGCAGTTGCATCGAGACTTGTACAATGGAATACACAAATTTTCTGCCCCTGAAAATCTGTCAACTCACACGACTTTAATGAGGTAGAATTACAGAGATGTGTGATGTAGGTCCAATATATAAAGTACCTACCAAACTCACATTCCTTATGCCATATTCAAATAATTTATTTATATAAGCTGTGAGTAGCTAAGTTCTTTAGTGATGTTTTTGCCAACCATGAAACTAAAACTTTGTTTACGTCGTCGCCATAGTCACGCTTGTATACCTACAGTATGTACCTTGTATGCCTACCCTACAGAGTTCTCTGTAGGGTAGGCCTCCTCTCCCATGTGCCGTCGTTCCTGGTTCTCTACACTTATTAACCACAAGTACTTCATAATTCCAGGTGTGTAGTTCCAGGCCGATTCTGTCGCACAGCACTTCTCTGGAGCTCGCAGCGACAGCGCAGGTCAAGAGCCAGAGGTGGATGTCACCCGCCACTGTGACGCGCACCGGCGCACCTATTGTTGGACAAGACTTTTACTCGCCTCACTTCACAACGTACCTATAAGATAGATGTTGTTGTACGCGATTGAAGTGAAGTATACGAGTTAGTTTATTATTTCTTTAGAGGAGCCAAGCAAGTCACTCGCCTGAAGGTTAGCGTCACGCTTGCCCACAGCAGTTCAGTACCACCCAGAATATTGATCTTCAAAAGTTGAATTTTTTTTGAGGCTTAAAACCACGCGCACTTCGCTCGTAACCCAGAGAGATGTTAAACCTCTTTATGCTCAATAACTTCTCTACTTCTGATTATTACTAAAGTAAAAACAAAACTTGGAAAAACCTATAATAGTAGTTAATATATTAATATGTAAGTATGTAAGTATGTAAGTATGTACGTATGTAAGTATGCAAGTATGTATTAAGTGTGTTTGTTCCCTTTCAACTCTGTAACGGCTGAACGGATTTCAATGAATTGTATGGAGGTAGCTTATACCCTGGATTAACACATAGGCTATTTTTTTCCAACTGAGATATCTTTTCAACCACTTGACCAATTTTGCTCATATTCAAAATTTTTGTTTAGAATTGAGTACCTAATGCTTATGCTAAATAATTAAATATTATTAAAAGTGTCCGGTGTATGGCGCCGCAGCGAACTAAAAAATGGGGACCCTTTTTTGGGGAAATACCCCACCAACCAAAAACCGCCGACAACTAAGAAATTCTAAAAAATCGTAGAACCTGTATACCTAGTTTTGTCAAGATTAGTTGAAAAATACGACCTGTACGCACTACCAATGCAACTAACATACGAACACATGAAAGAAAATTTTGCCATTTAAAACTGAGACCTTTCGTTCGCTTCGCTCACTCGGTCAATTAATATAGGTAGAATATTGATTAATATAATGTAGGTATCATTTTGAAGACGCGCTACGTAACTGACAGCACAAGGTGAGGCCATTACAAACAAAATCTTTACCTACTGAATAAATTTTCAGCATCAAATCACTACTATAATAGTGTTTATTGTGAAGGTGGTAAGGTGCAAGTGGTGCGGTAGTGGTGAACAATAGGTGGTGGTGGCAGAGGTCACGCGTCCGGAGTCCACTTGGACGTCACTCACTACGCCTTTGAAGTCCAATCCAAACTTTACAACTGCTGTAAATTGTGGTCAACCCTTCTTTTTGAACCCCACATGTTCCGTTAGATTTGTTTTTGGGGCGCTCTGACTATGATTCCAATGCCTATAAAGTTTGGCGCGCATTACAGCATTTGATTTTCAGCTCAACCCTATAGAGTAAGCTAGTAGTTCTGCAAACCGTAGACCACGCGACAACAATTTTTTGTTTCACTGTCGCAATTCTACGTTTTCATAGAACTTTTTAGACGACAGCTATGTTTCATTGGTGGGGCTCCCCCCAAAAGAGGGGAAGTTTGCTGCGGCGCCATTTACGGATTTGATAATATTTGGCAGAATCTTTCTGTACTTTTTATTATTTTAACTTAACCACAGTTTTGAGTATGAGCAAATAAAAATGAGCATTAAAATATCAAAAATCGCCGACAACTAAAAAATTCTATAAAATTGTAGAATCTGTATACCAAATTTCAACAAGATTAGTTAAAAAATACAACCAGATGTACGCGATTACCAACATACGGACATTATCGAAATCGGCCGTTGTATGGTGTCGCAGAAAACTTCCCCCTTTTTGAGAGAAATACCCCTCCAACCAAAAATCGGATACAAAAAAAAAACTACAAAATTGTGGACTGTATACCAAGTTTCGTAAAGATTAGTTGAAAAATAGATGTAAGCGATTACCAACATACGGACTGATGAAACAGATCCTTTCGTACGCTTCGCTCACTCGATCAGCAAGAAGAGACACAAAAAATTATCAACAACAATTTGACGTGTTAGTAAATAATGCCATTTAGTAAAGTACGCACCAACAGTCGGAAATAAGAATAACTTGATGTCATTATTTTTTAAATCCTTACAGATTAATAGCAGGTAAGGTTATGCTAAACCAAAGCTGAGCTTACCCGCAAAAAAAACTATATAAAAATATTACGAGGGTCAAATCATATTTGTGAAACCGTCAAAGTACGCAAAAAAGGTCGTCAAGCAAAAAATAAACAAGCTGATGATATTCCTGTACCATCCCGGAAGCATTATAAGAAAAAATCATATTGTCGAAAGGTGAGAAAATTGTGCTAATTAGCACCTAGAGAACAACTACCCCACAGGAGGTAGCAGCCACCGCGCCACTGAGCTATTGTCCCGTACGAAACTAATAATTAGCTATTGTTCAGCTATGGTTATTATTTTTTTACCAAAATCTGCCATTCTCAAATCGGAGAGGAAGATCAAGAGCTCGTTTGCGAGTCCATGAACAATAATTACGGTATGTGAGGACAAATCGCGGTCCCAATACGCCACCCTGTGCCAGTCACTGTTCTTAATTGGGACGCTTAGAATAACGGCAATTTTACGACCGCCTAGAGAACTGTTAAAATGTAAATTAGCAGAGCAAAAAATCTGCGGTCCCTATTGTGCCACGTGCTCGCCTGTTGACGGTCGAGTAATTAATGCGCAAGAGTGACACCGGTACCTGTGCCTCGCCTGGCGCAAGCGCACAATCAGGTGCATAAGCTTTATTTGTATTTCTTTTTGGTTCCACTTCCCCTTTGCATAAATTATCATTTTGGCAAGCGACACTGGGTGAAAGGTTAGAGACCAAAGTAACACAAATGTTAGCAGCCTTTCTATTCTTCATTTTAGTGGTCTGGAGCTGACATCATCTCCAGTTTTGTGAAATATTATAGGATAAAAATCTAGCAGAACTATTGTCATTTTTGCCTAGAAACTGTGCAACATATACGTAAAAGCCGTCATTATTTTTATTTATAGAACTAGTTACAGATCACTGAACGCTTTGTTACCTACTGCAATCATCTATACAATAGAGGCTCTTTATTCACTCTGGACCTTAGCCTATTATTATTGAGTTCAATTTTATCTTTACCATAATTTTTATCACGAGTGTCTTCTTCACCGAATTCTTCTGTTCCGTTCCCTATTCTATACCGTTGTCTTTATGGTTGTTTTTTGTTTGTGTGTTGCAAGGGTTGCTCTCACCTGGTTGGACGTCGGCAGCTGGGCGCATCACTTGACTCGCGCGAAAGGGATGCTCCTGAGAATCTATTCCAACGGTGGGAAACCGAGACACCAGATAACGCGAGTACAATGGTAACGAGATATGTTTGACACACAGCTTCTATATCATGAACCAGTTTTTACCGAAAACAATACTTTTTCCATGACCTATATAGGACTCCTAGCTTACAGGTAACAAACTGATCTAAATAATTAGTAATTTTCGAGATTTTAGAGAATGGTGGCAAGTGATTATTTAGAATTAGAAGTAACTGATCGCTGTATCGTATTTGGATTCTCGATCCGAGTTCCTGGCTCGGGTCAGAGGCCTTGGCAAGCTTTGAAGTTTGGATACCTTCCACTACTCAATTTATACAAAATTATCGGCCCACCCTGGCTTCGCACGGGTACCATACTTCACAGGATCACCTGCTGGACTAATCTGAACATTTCCTGAAAACTTCATCAAAATCAGTTCAGCCAGTTGGAGTTTATAGAGAACATACGTCGCCATTTATAAATAAAGATAAAAACCGACAATAACTAAATAAAAATTTTAAGATTTTTAATAATGAGGAAAATATAACGCGAAATAAATAATTAAAGTAGGTATATAATTTTCTCATGCATAATAAAATGACGCAACTCTATTTATTATTGTTATCTTATTAGAAACTTTAGTTATACGATATAATATAAAACATTGCAATAATAATTGGCTTTTACTGAATGTGTTTTATCAAACTGCTGATGATATATTATTAAATAAGTATTGAGTTGGATTAAGTAATAAGTAAATATCTGC
Source organism: Apocheima hispidaria (assembly GCA_947579745.1). NCBI lineage: Eukaryota > Metazoa > Arthropoda > Insecta > Lepidoptera > Geometridae > Apocheima > Apocheima hispidaria. The sequence goes on along the minus strand of OX388151.1, from coordinate 16,009,268 downwards.
CGGAAACTATGAACCTTCAAGTTTCAGTGGTTTACATATTAAAATTATTGAGCTTCCAAAGAGAATCAAATGAAATCATTCAGTCACAAAAAATATTCATCATCATCATCATCCACATCCTCACTATCCCAGTAGGTACTGAGTACAGGCATCCCTTCTGTGTCATCTGGCTGGGTCACGCGCTCGTCGGTTCCAGGTTTATCACGCGATTTGAAATGGCATAAGAATTTGTAATGACATGTATTTCCCGACCAAGTTAGTTCTCATCATAGAGTGTATGACAGCACTGTAGTCTGTTACGCCGCGAGTGATATGCAAATACCGAGTAGTATCCGTTATGTTATCGAGCTCCGTGGATACGATAACTAAATTATAATATAAAAAGAAACAAGAAGATAAAGTAGCGGTGTCCCGCGGCCTCGCCCGCCCGTCTGCGGACATCTCGCCGATTTTCTAATAGATCACAAACATTAATTCCCAAAACTGGTTGCCGTGAGATCCGTTAGTGGTTTTATGTAAATTACTTACTTTATGGCATCGCTTCTAGTTTACATTCCCCGAAAGAAAACACACCTCGCGACTCGAGTTTGGGAACCTATTCTCGCGATATACGATAATTATTAATTTCATTATTTGATTCCACTATAACTTACCGGGCACTTTAACTTTATACCCGTTAATAATAATTCTACTTTGTTATTTAAGCAGCTGATTGTTTTCCATGTAAAGTAAAATAAAGTAATAACTCTAAATAAAAAAATATATCAAAAATACTGCTTTTGCCAGTAGTTATCTCTGACTTCATCGTTACAGAGGAGTCAGAGGCAAACTTTTTATTCACTTTTACGAGATAATAAAAAAAGATAACAGAATACGCTGCAAGTGGTTTTCAATAGGCATTTACTGTCTTAACAACGACTTTTTGAATATTTTAAATCTGTAGTTGCAGTGAGTTCATATCGTACCGTACCTTCGAACGTGAGATTGTGTCTCACAGCGCGAGAATAAGGCCCCTAGCGCGTAATTACTCGCAGATAACGTAAAATATCGCTTCCAAATTATAGAAAGTATAATTTATTGCGCGCAATAAAAAACGCATTAGCAACAAAATAACACACTCTTAAATACGTTTAATGATTGACACATAAGTAATCTGTTCACGGACCGATACATACTACTCGGGTAGGCACTAGTTACTACGTGTCAAATTATGGAGACAAGATCGCACTAGGCGAATGCAAACTGCCGGATTTAAGATAACATCTTATCTTTGGTAAAACTCGGTGTTTACAGTTCATGAGATCGTAACCACCTATTCAATTGAATTTGATTGCCCAGCGCTTCGAAATTCAATTCTTGAGAATTCACGGGCCGAAGATCATGATTGTGGGAATAAAGTCGATCGCCGTTACGTACTGACCGTTCAATATGCACGTCTAATGAAAGGAATCCGATCAGCATGAACCTTCGGGACGTTAGACGCGGGGCCAAACTAGTTTGTTTCCAAACGAACATCTCAACGCATTGTTGACATCATGCACAAAACCGGATGCTGGGTCTCCTAGCGTCGATAAAACGGTCACAAACAGTATAATATACCCGCCGCCGCCTCGCCAGCCGTGAGATCTAGTGCGAGCCCTTACAACCGTCGGGCATTCATCACGCGAGATCAAAGGAATTCGTATAATCAGCTGATAGCGCGGACACTCTAACGGTCCGTTTTTGATCAATTATCCGATCGACTACGAGTTTACCCCTCCCGCCCCGCCTTGCTGCCGTCCACCGCTAACGCATTTCAGAGCCGCTCTCGTAGAAATTGAAAGCTAACCTGTTTGTATTTCAATAACCGTCGTTTAGAATTACGCAGGTTACGTCGCCGGAGATACAATGGAGCCCGAGCGGCGGAGAGATCTTCGGAGGATGCGGAGGGCGAGATAGGATCACGTTTCGTGAACTCGCGCACATCTCTAATTTCCAATACAATGGCCGCGGAAAAAAACTCAGCTAAAATAAATGTGTCACAGCGCCACCCTCCGGCGCACACAATGGACAAAGAACCGAGCGCAGCGCACAATGCGGCGCCCACGCAGCCGTACCTGCACTCCGCGCGGCACACGTGCGCTTGCGCAGCGCGTCACCCACCGCAGCTCCCAAAAACATGTAAATCACCATATTCTCGAGGTGAAAGTTGAAGAACACGAGAAAAGTAAAAGTGCGCGCGGCGAGCCGATGTCGCATCTGCCGCGTTCCGATATCATATTATGTTAATTCACTTTGTCGATATGCGGGGGCGTGCCACTGAAGGGTTCGTCGCGATTGTGGGCCCTTATCGTGTTTTGGTACACAATGAAGTGCTCGGATTGTGTCTTAACAAAGAGTCAACAGGACAAAAAACTCTAAACTCAAATTCCGAACGACCAAGTGACGCGACGTGTTCCTTTAGGACGGTTTTACTTTTCAATAATCTCCTCAAATCGGCCAATCTGTGCGACAATCGTCCTCATATATGAAAAGATGCTATTTGTTATCTTGACGTATCGTTGTGCGAGCGTTTGGATCGTTGATTTAAGTATTGTTTGACGACAACGCGATGTGGATGTCTCGTAGTTCATCGTTTATCGACTAGATCTAGTTGTTTAGAATGTATTCAAATATTTGTTGGATATTTACAATAACTTCGAGTTTGACGTCAGTGTTCGGTTCACATAATGATCGCCTTGCGTCGCGCCGCGATGCGATTGACACAGTGACATTTAATAATAATATGTAGTAAATTTGATATTCGCGGAAGTGAGCGGCTGAGAACTGATATAACAGTGAACGAATCCTTCTTAACCTCTTTCCCGATTGAATCGCTCGATAATGATCTTCGATAAGGAGCTGCACTGGAAGCGAATCTGACACAGCATACCTACAACGGTAAGACAGCTTTGTAAAAAACCTATCCTTTCCTGTTGGTAAAATCTTTAGGGGTACATAGTCGTGACTCGGCTATCTCTCTCGCACGTTCGGTAATAGGTACTCAATACACAATCATTTATTGCGACGTTTGTGGATACATGCAGGTCTTAAATATCATGTTTGGGTAACACATATGACCCTATTAGGTTATGGCAACAGGTGTGCGGAGCGGTCCATTTATAGATCGTGAAAATTATCTATAAAATTTCGTCTAGAGTATAATTACCTTAGTAATAACATTTAGATTCAGGATGCACATTAGATTTTTAATAAAACGATCATCATCAGTTGGGGTATTGTGTTTAGAACTCTGAAAAGGCATTCAGAGAAGATTTCGTATCGAGGTCTGTACGCGCTACTCCAACTACAAGTAAATTCTCCAAGTTAACTTTCTGCCTGTGGCAAGTACTGTGCCAATGGTAAGCCATAAGTCATGGTTCGGCGGTGGTTTAAATAACGCCATTTGTGGCTAATGGATTGGCCACTGTCGATGGCAATCTCTTAAACGCTAATTTGTCTGCGCCCTAAGGGAGAGTTTACACTGCGCGCCATATGTCGCGGATCGCGCGAGGAGCGCGTGCATTCTAATTGTTCCATTAAGTTTGGTTTGGGGTCACTTCTGGTTGATCAATCGTGACTTTTGCAACCTGTGCGCCGGTAAATCAAATACCAAATGAAAATATTTTATAAGTGTCTTGGTTAATTGATGAAATCTAATGTTTTGATCGTAGAAACCGACCTGCGAGTTAAATATAGAGGTCATTCGCTATTTTGGGTTAAATGTCCGCGATGCGCGGTCCCGCAGGGAGTTCTATTGTGTGCGGATTCGCCGCGCCTTTGTGCCTGTTTCCAGCCAAAACGTAAATAAAAGCAGATGTTACCACACTCCAAAACCTTACCGCATATTGACTCCTGTCCTATCTACAACTGCGGTTCGATTATTTTCGACCGTAATGTAATTAAATAGAGTTGAATTTGCTGGAACTTGTACATTCAATTACGTGATTTTGAGCTGCGTTATTTTCGACACGTCGAAGCGATCCAAGTACCGCGTGTCGCGGGTGTGTGGGTAGTTTTACAAAACCGAAATTGTAGCGGAGTTTAATAAAACTCATATTAAACGAGGATGCTATTGACAGCAGATCGTATCGGATTGATTGACGAGAGCGGCCGCTGGATCACACTAGTATTTATTTTCATACTAATTCGCGCTGAAGTTGTCACCATGAAAATGCATTGATCGTTAATATTATACTTATGATCCAAACATGTCAATATTTGTTGTAATTGGGTAGACACGCGAGACGTGCTAATTTATTCTCCAATGTAAGATAACGAGATCGCCTTGTAAATCAATCAATTACGCACCGTGCTAAATTAATTTTAATTCCGAAAGTTGCGCTCTGAGCCGATGTAAAAGGTGAACGAAAAGCGGCTTAATAGCTAAATCTGAGGACATTTATTAAATCATACAGTTTAACGTTACGAAGAGTTCCACTCTTCTTTAAGGTGTTCGTGACGAAATGTTTGCCCAGATGGATATGTCGGCGGCTCAAAGAAACGCTTACTTGTATATTATTAGTTTTATCTACGGTTGGATCCGGTTGCATTCCTAACTCGCAATATTTAAAATTTTATAAATATACGGAGAAGTCCAAAAGAGGAGTGTGCAAATTGGGTGATATGGCGTAAGCTTGATTTAGTAACGTACTCTTTCCCGCCACACTTAACGACATTTACCACATGCATTCACCGGCTACCCGCGACCTTCGAAATGCTGTCTGTCCACCTAGTCGGAGGTAATGTAGGAGGCCTACCTACGCTGCGTTTTCCAGCTCGTGGTTGCCACTCAACAACCTTTCTTACCCATCGGTTATCGGTTCTTCGAGCGACCTGGCCTGCCCATTGCCATTTCAGCTTGCAAACCCTGAGAGCAAATTAGACCTTGTGTGTTTGTGTGACCTACTAATTTTATTGTAATTTGTATTAATTTAATACCTATGTTAAGTGGTTTAATAACTATTATTGTTTTTTTTTTTATTGAGAACTTATTGTCTAGATAAACCTAATATAGGTTTTAAGGCAACAGTGAACAACATATTGTAATTTTCTGAATTAATAAACAAATTAAAAAAAATATATATGTCGAATATCCGAAAGCCCGAGCTTAGCTCTCTCCATTGCCCGCTGTTCGACTCAGAGTTTGGCCAAACAGCAAGCAGTTAAGGACCACGTTTCAGTTCTATATTTAATTAATGGAAATGGAATGAAATGAAAATGGAAATGAATTAATGGAATTGAAATGCCTTGTCTTCAGACACTGCGGAATTTTGGACGAGAAGATATCACGTAACTTCCCGAATGCTGACCATCCGAGTTGGATTCTTCGGGAGACCTCTTTGCCCAAGTTGGACTTACCTAACTGGACAATCTGTCAAAGGTCAATAGTGGTCAAAAACTTCAAGGGTAACGTTCCCAACAACTACCGGTGCGGTGTAATATACATACGAGTACATAATTATACTCTATACACCAGAAGAAACCACAAGATGTATAGACACTAGACGTGCCACTGCTATCTCACTCGACAATTTTTTTTATATGTACAGTGTGACTTGTCATAAACTGCATGGAAACTGTTATCATAATAACGTTCCCAACAACTACCGGTGCGGTGTAATATACATACGAGTACATAATTATACTCTATACACCAGAAGAAACCACAAGATGTATAGACACTAGACGTGCCACTGCTATCTCACTCGACAATTTTTTTTATATGTACAGTGTGACTTTTCATAAACTGCATGGAAACTGTTATCATAATAACGTTCCCAACAACTACCGGTGCGGTGTAATATACATACGAGTACATAATTATACTCTATACACCAGAAGAAACCACAAGATGTATAGACACTAGACGTGCCACTGCTATCTCACTCGACAATTTTTTTTATATGTACAGTGTGACTTGTCATAAACTGCATGGAAACTGTTATCATAATAACACAAATATCTATTTTTTTTAAGTTTCGGCACACGTTCTCATTTTATTTACTTATAATTTATTGGAAAGGGTCGAGAAATAAACCTATACTTTTTTGTTCTTTGTCCAATTAAAATAAAAAGTTTAAAAAAAATCGATAACGCTTTATTTTAATTTTAAAACGAAAGTTTTTAAACAGGCCCAAAAATTACACTTTGGAAATGCACACAGTTGTTTTATATCTTCAACAATGTGCAAATGCGGGAGCAAGATAAAAGTATACGGAACTATGGCCTTAATAATCACACTCATATTTTGAATGTTGAATCTATTTTCCGACTTAACAGCTGAACCGATCATGATACAGTTTGCCAAGGAAGTATTAAAACTGGAAAGTAGGGCAAAAATCGCACCCTAGAACGTACGACTTCTATAGTGTGGCGGTTACACATCACGCCGAGGTCACCACTGTGGCGGTTATACATATGTGTGACTACATCTTTTATGATTTATCGTCAATCGCCAAATCTGTCTGCGTGTTCTCCTGACTACGGGGATTAGATGTAATGAAAGTCTGGGCTCCGGTGATCACCATAATATTATTTCACTTATACATAATACTTACTTAATATATAAAAATCTACAATTACTATAACGACTACATTTTGAGAGCGGGTGCACACTACCGCGGCTGTGGGACAACTGCGGACTCTAAAGTCGCCAGTCTTGAGTGCGCCATCAGCTAAATTATATGGTATACAATTACCTGTGTCCCTACAATAGCATTGTCGTTATTGTTTTTTCTTATCTTAAATTTTGGCTCTACTCATAGTGTATTAAGCTAGTGTCAAGTTTTGTAACAATTCAAACGATGAAAAAAATTCACAATAAAAACCAGTCATAGCCACAGTGTAAGTCAACGATTTCAGTCAATTTAAAGTTTTCCTTCAGTAAAGTGGTGTTGTTTTAAGTGGTGGTGGAGCTTCTACAGTTTTAGAAACAACGAGCTATACATGTTTCACCACGTTATCCGATTTATACTCATGCGTATTTCGTTGTAGTGTGTCAGATTGCATATAGTTTGAATTGATTTATATTGGTTAATTAAATATAATAAAATAAAAAAAGTATTATTGTCTCTCGTATAGGTAGGTACATCGAAACCGTTCTGCAACAATATGAAGGTAATATTCGAGAACCATCCCGACCTGCACTACACAAGTAATGAAAACTTATCATCACCGTGATTACATTAGCAATTCTTCCGGTCAATAAAGCCAAGCGCACACGAGCTGCGAAACTACGAATTGGCTTCCAACTCGCTGAGCTCCTCTCTACTATGTTTTATTTTAATATTTATTGTGCTTAATCATTTCCTGCACTTTGCTACGACCACAGTTGGTGGTAGCTATGACAGTAAATCTTCTGCAATGACTGAGCATTGTTGTGCAGTTTTCTTGAATTAATATGACTTTGTAAAACTTCTATTAATAGGAAAAATATCCATCTTTTTCTAATTTATTTAATATGTGATAAAAAGAGCAGTAAAATTTAGTTTAGTCAAGAAAAAAAACGACAATTCACGACGTCTATTCTGTTTTACCCAAGGAAATGGTAAAACAGAATAGACGTCAGCATACATAATAAGTTCTAACCTTGTATGCAAAGTAGTATCAGTGTAATCTTTATCAAACATCATAATTATGCATATGTAACATTAGCAGTCTGAATCGGCAGGTCTGAATTCCTGTAACTCTCAGTTGGTAGTGAACCTACCTTCTGTGTTTGGGGGCGTGGGTTCCATTCCCATCTAGGACAAACATTTATGTGATGAATATTTGTGTTTGTTCTGTCTGGGTGTTAATATCTATTTAAGTATGTAATTAAAAATATCTATGTACGTATATCAGTCTCTGGCAGCCATATTACAAGCTTTGCTTAGTTTGGGGTCAGATGACCGTGTGTGCAATAATGTCCCAGATATTTATTTATTTATTTATTATTAACTGTATGAGAAATAATGAAAAAATACATATTATCAATTAAAGAAAAAGTTTATAGTCTTTATGGTGTGTCTTCATTTATCGATCTTGGATAGCATAACATGAAGTCTGTTATAGAGTTGGCTTGTTTTATTCGCAGTAAAGTACAGTCATATACACGTTGTAAGTAAGTTTAGCTACACATTATTTAACTGCTTAAAGCTCCACACTCCACAGCCTAATCAGTAGTTACCAGTAGCGCCGCCAGCGCCCTCGCAGTAGCTAATGTTACTCCCGGAGCCCTACCATTGTTCCCAACATCCAACTATATTGTAGTTGTAATCAATCACACGCTAACTACCTACTCGTATTTACCATCGCCGGCTGACAAATCGGCCGTTTGCGGTCACATTCAAATGTGAAATCGATACCATTTGTGATTGTGATTATTTGTAGAATGGTAATCTCTTCTATTGAATTAAAACTTTATCATTTGTGGTCATTATCGATTGGCATATTTCAATCACTCATAATATATTTATAGATGTAGTAATTTATGCTGGTTTTGATACATTTTGTTTTAATAAAACGGGAATACTCACGTTAAATTGAGTCGGTTATTCCGACTATAGTTTCGATCACATTCGGTGACCTTTATCGCTGAATGCTCAGCGAGACACGCGCGCGACCTCTTCTTGCCTTGCACGTGAGTATTCCCGTTTCATTAAAACAAAATGTATGCTGGTGTTTACTTACAAGGGAAACTATCTCGTACTTGCGAATTGTTTGGAAACAGTTTTTTGTTTAAATTATACTGGTCTTCTAAATAAATGATTAGAATGACCATTAATCTCATGTGTTTTTGTATTTTCTGATACATATATACGATGTATTTAGTTACGATTTGACATCGGCAGTTATTACATCTAAATGAGTTGCGAGATATCTGGTGAGCACCTGAAGCACATTACATTCCGTGAAGGAAATGAAATGTTTGCTACGTTTTCGTCGTGTTCCAATAGTGTCTAAATTTTTTTAATTTTGTCCTAACTTGGTAGGCTCGAAGATACCTACTGACCAAACTAAAAATTAGAAATCAATATAAAGCTTGGCATATTAATGAACCGCAAAGTAATGTGCCGGGTGACTTTCTATCAATATCTCTTGATTAGTTATAGTTACATAACCGACGGCCTACAAATCGTACTCCATGGGCCGATTAAAATATTGCCATATTGATTTCTAAAACTAATTGGTACCTATATTTTAGCTGATATTTACGAGCCGGCCAATATTAATTTTATAGTGATGAGCGATCTACATCTCTATAATATAAAATTTCACAAAATCATAATAGCAAGTAGCCGACACTCTTTATGTACTTAGTTCTTTTTTTTTGGAATTATTACAGAAATTCAGTTTTTGTTGTAATTCGCTGTAGGTAAAATATATTGAAGGACCGAGTGAATTAAATCTTCCAAAACAAAAAAAAGTACAAAAATCTTTAAAATCCCGCGGAATCTTTTCCAAAATGTATGGAAAATGGAGAACAACCACAAAACATGCGTTATTTTGTTAGCTTAGTGCAGTAGTAATAGAATAATGTAATTAGGACCCTCTGCTATGTCTCGGTAGGCCGAAGGGTCGCTGATTTTACCACGATTTATAATTAATAGACTCTTGTGCTCTACAGTACAGTCGACTGTGGGGAGGTAAACGGATTAAATTGACGAATTATGCTAACTTATTTGCAGTAGTCTTATTAAGGAATAGTCAGTATTTAGTGAAAAGTCGAGTCACAAAATTTACTTACTTTGAAATAATATGACTTTAACTTTCTAAAATAATTTTGCAATTGAATTTAAATATCGATAGCATACAATTATTAAATTCAATTTTCCACGAAACGTAGCGGTTGAGGGTTGAGCGACTCTGTAGTGGCCCGAACGGTCCATCTGCCGGAGGCCAGTGTTGCTCTATGGGGTCGAGCATAGATTTTGAAGTCAATCCGTTGTGACAAGTTTTGGTTGACTATTAGCACGCGGCAAACAGGTAAACATTTCATGAACTTGTAACTAAGTTATTAACTTTTTTACAAAGCAATAAATGTTTTTTCTCTTTTTAAGAAAAAATAAAACGTATTTCGCTTTGCTATATATTTTATATCATAATCTTTTAAAATAATTTAATTGGATCGGAGAAAAAACGTTATCGATGTATTTTATGATCACACACGAAGAATCTTAGAAAACTGGGTGATTTTTTATGCAGAAATAATAAATTAAATGCGGAGAGACTAGATATACCGAATGCTTTCTATGTATTTTAAATATAAATTTATTACATCGAAATGTAGTGCAATAAAATTAATTTCCAGTTTTACTTCTTATAAATTAAGGAAAATAAAAAAAGGGTAACCCCCACCGCGACCGAACTCTCCAGACTGTGTGTCTCATTTTGATTGCTTGCATAAATTAGAAAAAAAAAGTTTTCAGACTTCATAAAATTCATGCTAATGCACAATTAATTTCAACAGTTTCAATAAATAAATTAGTTAATTTTGTGACTCAATGATTTTTAAGAATTTTATTGGAGTAGATATTTTGTATAACGTTTAGACGTTACGTTTCTTTTATGTCTTTGTCAGTGCACATTAAAAGCGACACGACAGGAACGTCTCCACAACAGCGAGACAAATTGACAAATCAATGCAGCCAAAATAAGCGGTAGCAAAAAACCTCCCCCACCCGAGTAAGCACGCAAATCGAGTTACCACTAATCATGTTACGGGCCGCGACTGTGCCTGGAGCCGGCCATGGACTGATCAGCTATTCTTTATATGCGGGGGTCGATCATATTCTTGAGTACTTAAATTTTGACAGACGAAATGAGATCGAATTAATACCTAGATGGAGTTGTACTAACATGAGCAAGTTTAGAGTTTCGGGTTTTTATGGAAGGCCTTTGTTATCGAGTGCGAGTTATGAAGGTATTTGTTGTAGTATTTGAATGTGTGCTTTATAAAACGTTTCTTGATTTCTTTTCAAAGTTTTTTTAACGACTCTTTCTAGATATCTTTCTAAGTAAAACCCTGAGGTTCGAGTATGTCTAATACTCGAACCTTTTTCTAAAATTCATTAGTTCAAAGCATTGAGCAACTCGGTACCGGCCCGAACGGCCCAGATAGCCGGAGGCCTGTGTTACTCTAAGATATAAAATAAAAAAATATTTACAAAAAAACACCGACTGCTTGATAAACAAACTGAAAAGATGTAACAAGGCGTATTTCAAATGTAATTGTACTGTATCGGGTAAAAACCAATACGATTGCAACTTCCCCATCGAAAAAGACCGTTCGTACAAAAGGCCACTAAAGTATCGTATAATCTCGAGTAGCGTAGTTCGTATGTCACAAGACTCTTGTAGTTTCTAATTACTTGCTCAGAGATAGCTTCAATGATGAACATCGTTGCTGATATTTTGACGATTTAATCTTCAGTCACTTGAAGCACGAACAGCCTAACACAACCATTACACTGAATAGAAAAAACCCTGAATCTGCTAAAAACAAATTGTAGCCTACTCTTGTTACATAGATATTGCTTTAAATTTACGCCAGACTTACATTGGTAATAATTATTATTTGTCATTTGATAAACTACCGTGAATGTCATTTCCCCCATATTTAAGTATATGTGTAATGAATTCAACAAGATGTGAAATTCCCCAGCAGTGGAGCGGCTGGGAGTGACAATGGCTCGTCAAACAGCCACACTTGTGCAAATGTCAGTCCGGAGTCACGTGGCTGTCACTGTCACGTCACTGTTTAATTGACACCAGCGCTGCCGTAAGCCTTATAAAATATATATACTGGTTTTGGCTTCAAATACCTATCTACCACTTGTTTCTACAAACATGTAACTATAACAAGAAGTAGCGAAAAAATATATATAACTACCTATAATATATTCTAGTGGGCTTGAACATTTGAATTTTTTATCTATAGACCTTTAATGGTCTCTGGATAATCCAACTGTTATTTTTATTTAGTAGGCTAAGTAGTTTAGGTAGTTGTAGTTTGTATGTTTTTTGCTTAGTTTATAAAGGTTAGTATTACTATTAGTTTACTTACCCGTAAAAATAAAAAAAAATACTAATATATATTCCAGTACTTATTTTTAGTTAGCTACAAACATAAAAAGTATATAAAAGTAGATATTGTATTAATAATGTTTGAAACTACAAAAACTAAATAACTGCAACATAAAAATATATCTATCGCCATTAAACAAAATGTAGTAGCTCTTTTGTAAAGCACAATCCACAAAATGTATGTAAAACCGTGTTCACGCCTTGTATGGCACTGAGCTCGTAAGTTAGTAATATCTGAGTAATAAAATATATTCCGTACAGAGATTCCATTCAGTTGCATCTAAATCGAGACATCCACGACGATTATGCTAATTCTATTCAATTGAAATCAATCTCAAAACACTCGGCCGGTTCGAGTGTCGCGACCAAATCGGTTATAAAAACCGACGTTTAAGCGGCACTTTATATAACATAACAAATAACCACTCGACAGATAATGATACTCCAATAAACGACAAACGAACAATAAATTATACATTCAAATCTGGAGAGCTCGGTAGCGCCACCTCGCGGTCAGCGACTCCGCACACAATGCGTAATAAAATTATACTACCATTATTTGTTTATCGATAAGAGATTTGCATGTGTTAAGTGCGGCTGCGTGCGGCGTCGGGTGCGAGAGCTAGTCAGGATTAGCATGAGAATCGTTAAACGCGCGAGTCGGCCGCTCTGTGGGCGGAGAACGATGATAGCTGGTATTCTAGGTTACGCAGAAGTTAAACAGTAAAAAATAATATGTCTAATTACATACGCAAAATATTAAGTAGTTTAAAATACATAAAACCAACCAAGTGCGAGTCGAGCCTCATTCTATTAAGATTCCGTCCAATAAAATGCTTGGATAACAGCTTACAAATTACATAAAGAATTGTTATTTTCAGCATTTGTTTATAAAGCAGCGTATGTTAGAAAGAAAGAAAAACATTTATTTTACGCACAAAACACTACAGCATCAACTTCACAGAATACAGTAAATATTACGAAGAAAAAGGATCATAGTATATATAATTATGTTCAGTTGTAATGTTGTTAGGTAAATGCTATCCAGAAAATGTCTAAATTGTTCTTCATCTATTAAAACTGACGTTCCTTTTTTTTTATTTTTTTTAAGATAATAAGAATAATAACTCCTCAGGAGTATATCGGACCATGCTTAGCAGGGTTCCGTAGACGCGTAGGACATTTTAAGTATTTAAAGTTATTATTTATTACTTATTTTTTATTTAAAGTTATTATAAATTACATAAAATCAAATTAAAATATGTCAAGTTAAATTAAAACTAAAAAATAATAATATGTCCATAGATTAAATGTCAAAAAATAAAAATAAAATATGAAATATAAGATTAATTAAATTAATATATGTCACTAGCTTAGAGTGCTGGACTGTCTATAACACGTTTTTTCACAATATCATATGTTGCCCGAAATAATTAAAATAAAGTTTTCATCTTGGAAGTTGGTAAGCTTCTGAGATGCATAGTGTAGAAATAACGAGGGAGGGGGAGGGAGCGATGTCGCAAGCTGCTTTGTCGTACGACGTAAAAAAAAATTTTTTTTATTCTTACAAAATTTGTAAATTATAAAATACCTCTTCAACGACACCCTACATGATGGGGTAACGCGATGTTTTTTCCATCCCCTCTTAAAACTTATGTTGGCTATCCTTATTAGTAGCTACCGTTATAATAAAAAAACTTGAGATCTATCATATGCTTAGACTATGGTTGAGCAAAATTTCAATCATGTAAGTTTAGGTTGTAGGTACTTTGGAAGTTATAAGGCTGTTGAGGAATCAGACAGACAGACGGACCTGAAGAACTTAAAAGGGTTCATGTTGTACTACGAAACCCTAAAAAGTATTTGTACTCTACTTAATTAGCTCTAGATTATGTCACCTTGGATAAGTCAGGGTAAGAAAAAAAAACGTATCGTTTTTATGTCATGGACCCTCCACGATAAGTTATTTAATTGTTGTGATGTTTAAATTCTGCACAAAATAACCAGTAGCTCCTTCCGTGTACGAGATGACACACGGATGGACAGACAGCAGAGTGACAGAAATATTGTTAGGCCTTGGTATTTCCGTACGGAACCCTTAAATGTATGGTGAGGCGATGTGAGAAGGTTTTTCAGTGTCTACCAAATGTTCAGCACATATAGACCTGCAGTCGGCTGAACAATTGAACAAAAATTTATGTGAATATTATCCGTAACCAGAATTAGCAGAAATGGTAGCTCAACATTTTCTTTTTAATTACTGGTTCTTTGGTTTGTGATTAATATCCTCTTGTTTTTGATACTGAGAGGTGAAACTAGTGCTTTAGCGACAGAGGAACAAGTTCCAATCTACAAACGGCTTGTAAACGATAGAACTGAAAAATAAATACAGCAATAACCTGGCCGGTCAAGCTGAGTCATAATGAAATGCAATTATGTGTAATGTTTATGATTTATGTCAAAACGCTGTATAGTTACGCTTTACTGAAAATACAGGCTCCTATACGGCGAGAATCGCATGGCGACTAAAGCCCCAATAAAAACATAGATTTTAAAAAATTGAAAAAGAAACGGCGTGTGTCTTGTGTCCTTGTCTACCTTGTTCACATAGTTAAACTACCAACCGTCTAGTGGGGTTTGGGCACTAACGTCTATAATACTAGTACGCTAGTGAAATAGACAGTTGGTATGGGTAAAAATGGGATTCAAAATAAATAATGAGATACCATATCCGATTTTTGAAATAACGTTCTCTTTTTGAAATATTAAGGCGAGTATAAAAATCTTTTTTTACACATTATTTTATGTTTATGCTAGTTACTTTTAAAATTATTTTGACTTACTGGAGTCTAATAATTAACAAAATTTATCAGACCAAGTTAACGTTTTTTTAAAACCATTTAGTGACTAGACGAGTAAGTCACTTGCGTGATGGTAAGCATCATGCTTGTCCATAACAGTTCTGTGCCACCAATATTAGAATTATCCTGTTTGTCAGTGCTGTTCATCTGTATATTTAGTACTCGGTGCTTCGAGCGTCATCATTTGACATTCTACATAGTTTCATTTCCGCCCAGTGCTTTTGTAAAAATAATGTTAAATAGTTCGTCAGAAAGTAAACTCGTCTTGAATACATTTAAATTAATTACGGTAGGGTAATATGGCGCGTGGCCCAAGGACGATTTTTGCGTATACGTTCGTAACGGCATATTCAAATCCGGTATAGATGCTCTATAGTCTTTATCTTTTTATCGTTTATGGAGTCTGTTTGTCGAATCATTCTCTAAATTAAACTAACGCGAAGTTCATAAAATGTCTTCTTAAAAAATAAAAAATAAATATTTTTTTAGTTCGTTTTTAAAAAAGTATTTTTTTAAATTAAGTTAAAAATAAAAGTTCTGCATTTATAACCAGAAACTATAAAAAAACTCATTGAGTTGAGAACCTTCCTCGTTTTTTGTAGTCGGTTAAAATTGTTGAATACTCGTATTCAAAATTATGCATAAAATATTAATTATTTAATGTCAAAATAGTACATCATGTACATTCACTAAAATAAATTAGCATTAAATGTCAAGTTTATAAAATTGTGATATCTGGTAAACGAAGATTTTACAACGTAACACGTACATCGATCGTCGGCCACCGAAGACGCTCCGGGAAGCCTGCGCCGGCTGAGCGAGCTGCTGCATTTCCTGGAGGACACCGGGTGGCTGGACCAGCTGCAGCCGGGAAGATATGCAACAGGGGCCGCTTTGCAGCCTAGTTGCGGAAACAAGTCCGCTCACCGAGTAAAGGCTAGTAAGAAAATCAAAACCTACGCCATTGTAACCGCATGTTGTTTTCGTGTTTCAAGAAACTTTACACCAAGAAGAATGCTAATTTAAATTGAAACTACTCGTTAAGGAGACAGGTTTTCAAATCATACTTAAGATGACAAGGCAAACATTAAATCTAATATACGATATTAAAAGAAATTTATCTAATGGGTCTTGAATAATAAAAAGTTTCAGTCGTTTTTTTGCTTTATATTTAAAAAAATACTGTTACAGAAAATATAATCTTATTTTCCCTCGTATGTTGGTGTTACACTTCTTTACAGAGCGCCGGGTGCAGGCTGCGACTCTACTGTTCATTCTGCGCCGGTGGCACTGGGATGCTGACCGGTACGTAAAAATAAATGCTACGGGGGAAGAATCAGCCCCTAAATTTAAATGAAAACAGGTTTACACAAGTACACTAATTTGAATAAATTCCTTTGCCGCAAGTGAATATATTTGATTCTACGAGTATAATATTCCAGTACTTTCTAACTTTATCTCATGGTGTTTAAAAAAGCCGTTAACAATCCGTGACATTTTTTTCTGCTTTCTTCCCCCGTTTGTTGGTTGAAATAAATTTACATCTCATCAAGATACGAGAAGTTTCAACTTTAAATTATTACAAAAACTACGGATGCGGTGAAACTTACTCGATGAAGAAATCATCACATAACAAGTTTCTTTTTGGGAAAAAAATCAAATGTTAATATTTAAATTTTTGGCGTTTTGATGTCACTAAGAAATGGACTATATATTTTTATCGTTTGTCGTTACTTATTATGCCGTGATACCAATATACTAACATAGATATTTAGATTATATAGGCATAGTCATTAGTTAGTTGTTTTGAATTTAAATATAATGTCAATAAAATATGAAATTTAAATCCGTGTTCTCTTCAAAAGCTTTTACGTGTTTGCATATAACCGTTATAGGCTCAACATGAACTATAATTTATTTGATTTTTATTTAAAATATCTACTAAATAATATACCTATGTTTAAGCCCGTTGTGGCCAAATTGAATTAATTTATTAAAGAAAATAACACTGAAAAACATTACTTTGCCACTAAAAAGCAACATTGTGATATAATGCTTCAAATCAAATTATAATATTTTGCCCGAATATTACCAGTATTTTTTCAAATGATGCTGTCTAAATAATATAAAAAACGCACTTGTAAAAAAGGAATCAGAAAAAAGATGCTTAGTGATAAAAACAACGACAACAACGATAAAATAACGAAATTAATTTTATTCGAAACGTTTTTTAAAATCTTATAAAATTTTGTATGTGCCTGTACCGCCAGCGTTACAAGGGGTTGATGCACAGCACAAAAGATGGACATTATCCAACGGCTCTTTACTCAATATTCGATAAACTAAATGCAAAGTAATAATATTTTTCGGCAGCTGATATCAGTAGGTGTAATAGCTCATCCCGGTACAGCATACACTAACATCATAAGCGCAAAAGTGAATGTATCTTTAACAATATGCACTAGTACTTGTCTTCGAGACAAATAATCTGGGCTTTAATGACATCTTTATGTTCCTATCCTGAACTACAATTATACATTAGGGAAAAAAACTGTTGTTGTAGGACAGCGAGTAAAACCGCGAAATGCAACTAGTATAAAGTAAGTAAAACAAAGCCGGTTAGGCCGGGCGATCATTAATCAGGCGGAGCCGTCGGCGCGAGTTTGTTTAACACAATCGTGGCTAAACGCGCATTTGCTACATTTAATGATATGAAAGGGCCTTTATAGATCTTGCTAATAATAAGATACTCGGTGTTCCTTTAACAACAGTATTTCAGCTTCTCGGAATGACAATCACTTGAAACCCGTATCGGCTTCATCTCGTTAGGCCTCAACAGTTTCAGATAAACATCATCATCATCATCATCAGCCGGAAGACGTCCACTGCTGAATAAAGGCCTCCCCCTTAGAGCGCCACACAGATAATAATGTGTAATAATCAGTAAAAGTAATCTCCAAAGCTACTGAACTGATTGTAAACATTATTTCACTAACGGACGCATAGGTCATTTTTTGTTTACTAACTGGTTAGCGATGGGCAATAGCTAGTTGAACAACAAATAAACACAAATGTGCGTATAACACTAGTGCAGTAATTTGACAATAAGTATCATCAGAACACGAGCCGAGCGGTCTATCTACTAAGAAACAACTAAAACGTGATGATTTTTGCTCGTCATTTTTTTTAAAAACAAATTGAACAGTCACTGGAACAAAACACCACTCAAGCAGAGCCTGTTATAATTTAAGTAGTACTTGTGCTAAAACATTTGAAAATAGTTTATTTTTTGTGACCATAAGATATAATTTCATCATTATCTGACACTGCTATAATTTGCAAGATCGAGTAAGTAATCTGGTCTCTCTTTTACAACTCCCTCTTGCTATGCCATCTTTCCAGTCATTTTAATATTGTCAACCCATAATTCCGCGCCGACACCAAACACCCTTTGTACTTACATTAGTGTTTGCTTGTGGTTAGATCATTGCATCATTTATATGAATTGAAGGAAATCTTTTTCTATATTTACCTACTCTTGTATTTGAATTGATTGAAATCGCCCAAATCTTTTAATGATACGGCACACCCCACAAAGACGTACAAAAGTCATGATGAGCGTAAAATGACGGCCGCTGCCGCCGCGCCGTTCAACATCGATGAAAAATGATTATAAACCGAAATCGCTCAAAATCCACAAAGACACGGCGAGTTACCCGGCTTTGTTCGCCTGTCGGAGCCTGATTTATCGCCTCGCGGGAATCGGACGGCATGCAAAATGTTGCGTCACGCAATGCACGCACCAACCCTGTTACGCTTACACTGCGTGCCACATGCCACGAAAATCTTTCGCGTGATACTTTTATACTGTCGTTTAAGTTATTATTCTGTTAGGAAGTTCAACAGTCTGTGGCGTGTTGTGTGATATGGATGGCCATAGTATGCAAGAGCAATAAATCGAACGAATGAGACGTCATTCCGATTCGATACGTATCGGCAGCGCGGGGGACTTAATGCTTAGATTCTCATTGATTAAGTATACCTATTTACTTTGAGGATTATGAAATATTTTTTTGTATTGGGCAATTTCATTACGCATGGAAAGATTACTAGCTAACTGTATACAAAGTATCATAGAATATAGTTTGTATATTGACGCACGTTGATTGTGGTTGTCCGGTAGACGTGTTGCGAACTAGGTTGGTTCAATCGGGTATGATATGAGTCAGGCGTACGGTGACTCATACTGGAAATTCTTTAGTACTTGAAAATAACGGTAGATATAGCTCAAGTATTTTCCAGCTATAAAATTAAGTAACTGCGATTTGAACGCCAATAGCTTACGTGCAGCATCTGACTAGTATTTATTACTTTTCTGGAATATTTTAGATAGTAAGTGATTGTAAGACGGCACAAAACGACAAACAAGTAACAAACGTGTCTTGTCGTCAGCTTTGACGAATTGAACTAGTCAGTGCCACCATGTTAGTCTTATATGGCGGGCCTTTGTCTCTTTGCTTCGAGGCTCTGCTGAGCATAGTATACAGAAACCAAATCATCATCAATCAGAGATATTTTTAGTACTATTTTGTGTAGGTATTGTAGCTTGGTATTTTATTCCTTCCTTGCGTCAATAAAACATTGATTGAACTACATAAATAGATATAACTAAGTAAAATATAATTAAAGAATTCTACATTTCTACCAATTGCACTATGAAAACTGACGTGGTTTGGACATATTTTATGATAGTGACACTTTATATTTCACTCACGTTAAGTCGGGTATTTCGACTAGGTATTGTTTCAATTACATCCGTCATTTCAGTCACAGATCATTTTATTCGGTCTCTATAAATAGCCGACTCAATTGAACGATTCACAATTGTCGTAACAACATATAAACTATAACTACAAACTAACTATAACCTAAAAGTAATTAGAGATCATTTAAACTATCAAAGCCTTAGGAACTATATATAGTTTAAACGATCTCTATGGAACTATATATATTTTAAACGATCTCTAAATTGAAATTCAAATTGAACGTATTTCTGCGTAATTAAAATAAAATGAGTTTAATTAATGTTAGCAAATATAGGTGTAAGTCTGTCTTTCTCTGCAAACCTTTAAAATTAGTGAAATTTTGTATAGATCTCAACTTACGGCCAAGTTTGAAGTATACCTAGTAAAATGAGTATACTATAGTTAGATATAGTGTGGAAGTTGAGTGGCGGTCCACCATTAGACACTAGTCATTGTGAGACGGAGGTGGCGCGGGCGCATGCATCGCCAGCCGTGGCTAATGTGGACTAATGTCGCCAGCGGTATTGTGTGCCCTGGACGCTCTGTTACAATGGTGCGTTCGCGTTACACGTAACGTACGATAACGTAGGGAATGTGCGAATCTATGGCAGAATATGACACAACTTACCATAAACCCAAGAATCTTCCTGATGCCAGTGTCGCGGATCCATCACCGTACCAGTTGCCAGCGCTACAAAGAACATCCACATAATTGTAGATATGTAGAAATCGCACATTGTGCGTTTACGATCCTTTTTGCTTCACAGCTGCAAAATGTGAAATGAGGTTCGGTATTTCCGAGTAACTACACGGGTGCCATAAAAGAGCTGTTAACCTTAAAACGTCAGCTGCGTAAGTAGCAGTGAGTGATGCCCCTGGTGTTGCCCTGGTTTTACAGATTATCCATAGGTGACGGTGATCGCTTTCCATCAGGCGGCCCGTGAACTTGTTTACGAACGTTTAAGTCATAAAAGTCGTCTAAGCCAAAGAAACCACTCATCAACTCAGACTCGTACCCATAGTAAAGCATACTTACAATTTAAAGTCGTATTTATTGACATTTCAACCAAAGTTTCCAACAAATTAACAATTTCAGTGTTTTTGTGAGGACTAAAGGATTCGATATCAAAAATTACATATTCTTATGAATCTTCAGATTACCATGAATTTATGATCATGATTACTCGCGGTCATGCATCCGAAAACCGGCAGGAGCAAATTATACTTTTGCTGTTTCATAATATAGCCGAAAAACTAGATTCCAATTCTCTAACTTGCTTACGTGTATGTTGATGGCTTGCCGTATTACCCGTGCTTAGGCCGTCTTAACGCCATTTAAAATCACGCCGTAAAGAACACATTTCCCGTGCGACAATGGAGCTAGTACCGCCGTAGCCACACAGTCGTCTTCGGCCGGCACTATTCGTCTCACACGTAAGCTACAGGATAATGAATACAAATACCGGCCATTTGACTTCCTCGCGAGAGATCAACTGAATATTAATACACTTACAGCTTCGTAGCCTTTATTTCAAGGGTAAGGGCTTAACGCGGCGAACGGCTTACATGGCGCTGGTTGCGCGAACTTTTACTCAATACTCAATACTCAATACTCAATGATTTATTGCGACATATATGTAGGTCTTAAATAACATGATTTGGGTTTAGTGACACATATGACCCTATTAGGGTATGGCAATTGGTGCGGAGCGGTCCACCAATAAAATATGTACCTAAAATCAATTCCTATTGTATTTGTTTACCAAAATAATGTCGAAAACTAACTATCGCAATAGGTTGATAAACAACAGTGCTACAGTTAACAGTTATGAAAAAAGAAAGAAAGTCTTTAGGATGCTCGAAGACTTACAGGTCGTTATTATGAAAGCCTCCGCGCGTATCTGTGTCACGCGTGTTGCGTAACCGTCCACTATTGCAGGCGACAGCCGGGTACAGGGGTCGGTACAGCCGGGTTACGGCGGCCGGGTAGACAGGGGTCGGTACAGCCGGGTTACGACGGCCGGTTACTGGGGCCGGTTACGCGTTCTCAGACTTGAAGACATTTTTAAACTACGTTATTATACTTTTACTTTACAGGAATCACTTTATTGGATGCAATTCGGATCGTGCAATTTGGCGTGATCGATAGATATTTTAAGTGAAAAAAAAAAACAGCTAATTACAAAACTGTAATATTCAATGAATTTCATGATGGCTTCAATTGCTACATTGTTTTTGTTGGTCGGATAGGTTGTCGTGACGATTTACGTCGTAATGGAAGTATTAGTAATGGTAAGTGGTGAGAAGTGGGCTGCAAAGGCGGCGATCAGCTGCAACCGACGTTTTTACCTGTAAACGACGCAATTATAAGCATCTAGATAAAAAATAAGAAATCACGGGGACTATTGTCTCACATTAATCAAAATCAGCTTCAAGTTTTTGCCTGTTTCTAGACTGGAACTATTTAATCAAAACTTGACTGTGGCGACACGACTCAGCCGTAGTTTTAGGGGAGCTTAAGAAACTACTGCGCAACTAATGAAGGAGGTACTTAATCGTATCCTGGCGTTAGTTAGGCGTTTGCCAGTAGGACGTACTAACTTTGGGATATCACATAAAGTGGCCTAGATGCATCTACCATTATTAGTGGTGTCGAATTAGATTAAATTTATCCGATATAAAAAATATTAGAAATTTAAGATACAGTATATGTAATACTAGTAGTTCTGCGAGCAGAAGACCTCGCGAGCACATTTTTTTATGCACAGTAGCAATTCTACTTTTTAGAATACTACTAATAGTATTTCATAGATTTTTTTAGTTATCGATGATTTTTGATTGCTGGGGTATTTCCCCTTAAAAGCGGGGAAGTTTGCAGCGGCGCCATTTACCGGTCGGTTCTCGGTACTCCATTCTTAATAATATCGAATATGAGCTAAATCGGCCTAGAGGTTGTCAATATATAAGGACGTGAGATCTAGGTTAAAACAGAGACTGTACTAATTACTCTAAGCTCTTTCTGGTGCCTTCATCCTCAACCACTACGCCACGGAAGCTGGCAAGAAAACTTACAATATAGCCAACTACAAAGAGTGGGAAGCTCCACTCCATATAAGCCTACAATATGAAACTAAAGCCCCCCGCAGACGGCGCTACCGCTGGGCTCGGCGGCGCGCAGCGACGTCGCGGCGACGCGCCGGCAGCGAGACGCGCGCGTGACAGGAATAACGTAAAATGCCTGTTTGTTTATTGTAAGTGATGTACTTACAGGGTTATTGGACTACGCGAGTACGCGCGCGAGAGGTGTTTTGTTCACAACTTCACTGGTTCCACTATGGTTTCACTTGTTCAGGGTGACGAGTGCATCATTTTGAACTGGTCTTAAAAAAGTCCACTCCAAAATTCTGGGCGACATTAAGCTGCTAAGGACATGCGTGACGCTTATCACCAGGCGAGCAACTTAATTGTCTCGACACAGTCGCACTTCGACAGTCGTATAAAAAAAAGATGTTGTTATTATCTTTTAGGGGTTCGTTCTGGTGGTTTAGTGGTTTTAGTTTATCACTTTTGCTGCAATCTATAGATACTATAATGTTCCAGAAAGTGATACTAACGGGATATTTACTATGATTTTGATATTTTTTAGGTTTCCAATATTTCGGCGCAGTTATTTATGCGATAAGTTCACGGGTAGACTCGAGATAAAAATCATGGTATAGGTATATCCAGTAAACGTTAGTTAACAACCGCGAATGTCTAAAACAGTGTCCCAGGAACTATTTTTAGAAACTTACCCTAAAATATAATAATAATTGAATTAAAAAATAATTAAATGACAAATTGTTTTCAATCAGGCCAAAATGATAAAACACATTTGAAAGATTTTATTATTTATCTGAAAAAGGGAACGTCCACCTGTGTCGTAAAATATCTGAAGAACCTGAACGTCACCGCAAAACACTTGTAAATAATAAGGACATTTACTAGTTCAACATAAATTTAACTAGCCGTGAGAATTAAATTGTCACAAAATAGTAGCACGAACCATATCTCCTTAATTGCAATATAATTTTAAAATTAACAACTCAGGACGGCGATTACTGTTTCTAATTAAAGTGTATTGAAATTTTCGTTCTGAGTAAAAACATTCTAATTACTCTAGTCAGTTGTAGTTTATCGCAACAAAGTAGTAGATACTTGTTCACCTTTGCGCTCTCTGAGTTAACAACTATCATTAGCACTAGCCATAATAAGGTGAGCGAGTAGCTGGCGCTGTAGCACTCGCCTCTTAGTGCTGCGGAGAATGTGACATTTCGCTTATATTAAGCTGTAGGTGATACTTTGATTCGCTTTGATTTGAAAATATGTATTTTTAATTTTTTTTTTTTTGTTATAGTTTCACTTATAACCAAGGACTTACCGTAAGCTGTAAATCAAATAGATTCTGGAAAGGTGTTTTTCGAAAATAAATTATTTTTTTTGCGGAAATTTGACCTTAATTATGACATTCAAGTTTTGTTATAATTAGGCTGCCGACCCACGAGATATGTAACGTGCTGGCGTTGCTGTTTGTGTGTATCTAACAATAAATGAAATGGAATCAAAGTGGTCTTCTTTATGTATTTATTTATAAGACATGAAGTCATTTGAAACTAAACAGTCGTTTATCTAAATATTTATTTTTGTTGACTCTACTGTTATTCTTACGCGTTGAGAAAACTTTGAGATTGTAATAGGTATGTTTACGATCTCATTTGAACATTTTATTAGGTAGGCAAATGTGAGGAATAGTCGTAAAATCGTCAACAAACGTCGTTATTAATAATGAAGGTGTGTTATAAAAAGTTTCCCGATACTTAAAATCAACATTAAACTATTAAGTAGCTAAGATGACACACTCATAATTAAAAACTTATCAAAATTATGATAATATAGTAAAAGAAGTTTTGGCATTTTGTGTTACAACTTAACAATATATTGATTACTTAATTTCCCTTACTAGAAACCATTACATTATACAGCACGCCATTATTCGAATAAGTTTCCATTCGTTCACAGTCCAGTGCAGAACTATTTACACAAACTTATAACAGATCTTAATCTAAAATACACATAATTAATTATTCCTACCTGTCTATTAAGTTTTCGCCGGTCTTACCTTCTGGCAAGCTACGGCATTCCATCTCAAATATCTCATTCCATTATATGCATTAATGACTTGTTCGTAAAGATAATAATGGTGTGTAGGTAAGGTAAGTTCTGTTGTTGTTGTGCGGTGGAGTGTCCGGTCGTTACTCGGATTCGGGCCGAGACAAAGAAAGTGCATTTTCCTCGTGGAACTGTAATCGTATATTATTTGGAGCGCGATCCATTATTCATGAGAGTATGATACGTGTAGTAAGTTCACTGTGGATGTACTGTTTGCAGGTCAGCTATTTTTTGAATAATGTAATTCGTTTTATGGGACTAAACAGAAAAATATGTGTTTTCCGATTCCGTGCATCTTATTAATTATGTAAATTAGAGCACTTATTTTCAGATTATATGTTTTCTGGTTTTATCGTTTAGATAAAAAAGACAATTGAAAAGCAAAATTAGAAAACATAATTGTGAATTTTTTTCATCAAATTTCTCAGAGTGATGAGCGCAGTGCACTCCTGCGCGGTGTTAAGATGGCAATGAACTTATGGACAAGCTTTCCGCTTAACATCAGATGAGCGACTTGCTCGCCTCGTAAAAACAACATCATAAAAAAAACCATTATCTTTACACTCCTAATAGAACAAAGAACAGTAAAAAACACTTTACAAATAAATGACTTTCATTACTTAGATATTTTTTTTTTCAAACACAAGATGTAAATCTGTAAAGTATATAACTATTTAAAAAATAATATATTCACAAATATATTGCATAAAATTGTTTTTTGCACCACTCGCCAGTACAATTACGAACAGAAGTGCCGTTAAATAAAAGGAAATAGTTGAAAAGGAATCGCTTCAAACGGCCATAGCTCGAGATACCGCGAGAATTCTGATACATGTATTGTACCGGAACGGACGGACGTACTCCGCAACAATTATACAGCTATTCGTAATTATTTACGTGGAGAATAGGATTTATTGTAAAATGCATCAAATTACGAAACATTTCATTGATTAAATCAATTGCCTAATAGAAATCTAGTTAACATTACTAGATATTTTACAAGTACAGGCTCGGTCGACTGATCGTGTCATTAATTTAGCTGGGACCAATAATTTATTTTTCTTCATAATAATGAATAATCAAATAAATATTGGTGGACGTTTTTCACACACAGCGCCACCTAGCCCCAAACTAAGCAAGCTTGTACTATAACCAGATAACTGATAGAATACATAAATACCTTTTTTTTTTGTAAATACATAAATTGAATTTATAGAAAACCCCAGACAAAGAACAAACATCCATGCTCATCACATAAAATGTTTGTCCTGGGTGGGAATCGAGCCCACGATCTACAGCTCAGAAGAATCCTCCCACTGAGCCACTAAGCTAATAGTCAACGGTCAATGGTATCTACTGCCAAATTTTGTAAAACCAATCTTGTACCGGCGTAATCAAAAGTGATTATAATAAAAAAACAATTGATTCGACGGGCTTACGTAACATCAATTGCCGTCGGAAAGTCCCAGCTCCAAAATTAGTCGTGGTAGCTCAGTGGGAGCACGCTCGCCTCATATTAGTGGGGTCGCGAGTTCGAACCCGGGCGATCCCGTACCGATGAGCTTTTTGGAACTTACGTATGGATATGCCACTACCTTTTCAGTTAAGGAAAACGTTGTAAGGAAACGTACATGTTTCCGGAGAATAAATTCGATAGCGTATGTGAATCCGCCAACCCGCACCGGGCCTGCGTGTTGGATGTGACCCGATCACCCATCGAGGTTAAGCCGATATCCCAGCAGTGGGATGTTAGAACGCTGATGATTAGTCATCTGTTGTTATCGGAACCACAAATATCTAAGAAACTAAGAAACAATTATTAACGAAAGTTCTTAACTTTGTAATATTTGGCGGTTGTTTGTTTTGTAAGCAGTACATGGTCGCAGCAGTACCGCCGGTCGCGTCGTGGGGCGAGCGGTGCGGCGCGGTGGTATCGCGCCGATTGTCGCGAGCCGTTTGCTAGACATCAGACTCTCGGACTCTACGCCGCACTCGTATACGTATAATTGGAGTACTCACCCTCCATCCAAAGTAATAAGACTAGTTGATATATGCATACGTATGTGCGTATTTATAAAGTAGCCCGCTAGGTAGGCAAACAGGCAGGGCGGAACTCAGTAGCCGCGAGCGGGCGCTACGGGCGCCGCGCGGATGTGCGCACCCTTTACGTTTATTAAATTTCGCCAAAAGAAAATTTAATTAAGAGAGTTTTTCTTTTTATTTCACACCCCAGATTTCATTATTGGCGCGGACCGCGCGAAAGGGTTTAGTTTCTAGACCGCTAACAATCTAGAGTAGGACAACAAATAAATATGAATATGAACATATTAAGCTAGCTTTGGAGATATTGAGCGAGTACAATACATATACATTAATATGTTAGATATTACTTAATAATAATATTATTTTCTACTTATCCTCCTTAGTAATTTTAGAATGGCGTAATTATGTGATTATTTTAAATTCAAAACAAAAAAGCATTAGCTTCTTCACAATATTAAATACTTAACAAATATAGTTTTGTTAGTTCTAGACGTGCGTGTGTACAGGCGGTTAGGATGACGTATGAGGACACATGATTGTGTTAAAATGGGATCAAGTTTGTTTTTGTTAGTTTTCGTTCCTGTCTGCAAGTTCGTAGTTCTACGCTCCTGTACTACGCTCCGCTACGGTCACCGTGGAAAAAGTGGAAAGTGAAATATAAAAAGTAATACGACCGTTATTCGAATCCGCCGTTAACAACAATTTACGACGGGCCTTATTAAACGGTATATTACACTTTTGACGATTAATTGCACAGCCCTTGGAAAAACCTGGTGACACGTGCCTTCAAATTAATAAAAACTTTATTTTAAAATAAACTTACTTTGTTGTTTTGATCATAATTAAACTCGCTGGTCGCAAACATGCGTAATGATTTTAAAGCTAGTTACAAGTAACCAAATCCTTTAAATTTAAACTAAAATAAATGGGTTAGATCAGAATATACACTTCCCAAAATATGCATTTTGCAATTGGTGCACTTCCCAAAATATGCATTTTGCAATTGGTGCACTTCCCAAAACATTCATTTTGCTATTGGTGCACTTCCAAAAACGTGCATGTCTTAACTATCAAAAACAGAACCGCATTCAGGCGTTCAATCATCAGCTGTCTGCGGGTCGGGTGACCGAGAATAATGTCACAAAATGTCCTACTGCTTCCGATTGCTAAATAGGATTATATTAGTCACTAGCTGATGCCCGCGAAGCTCACTAAGCTCTTCATAAAAACCTTATTCTCACAATTACAACTCAACAAAAAAGAAATCTTTAAAATCGGTCCAGCCTTTCTCAAGTTATAGCGTGACCAGGAAAAATAGGGGTTAATTTTTATATATATAGATAAGCACGAACAAAAAAAAATAGTTTAGAGGTTTTAATTTTATTTGGTTTCGACTGATGATAATGTGTCTTGTGCTACTCCCACCTACGCAATCCTGTATGTACTCATACCTGGACAAGAGTTTGGTGGGCATCAAATATCATCAATACCAATCAACATTTAGAAATTATTTTTTAAAATATGTAAAAGTTTCGAATAACATAAATTCGAACTATTTGGGTGATTGCACCTACGTAGCTTTAATTTGCATAAAATAAGGCATCAAAAGAAATGAGATAGAAAAAATGCATTCAGTTTTAATCTGCAATTAAATAGTTTTAATTACTAATTTATACAAAAAATTAATATATTTTATGACTATGTTAAAAAATACACTAAGAAAAATATACAAATCCAAGTAAGATAGCTTGGCCTTCAGATTCGCTAAAAAAAACTTGTCCTGACAATACGAGCAAAAAAAAAAGAAATCATCCAACGCGGTCCAGCTGTTCTGAAATGTCGACTCCGTCATACATGTGACAATTGATTTTTATATACATAGATAAATACGTGGATTATGATGCCTTTGAATAAACAATTATCTATGCTGAATAATTCAAACGGTTGCCAAACGTCGCGAATTGATGACATGTTTAAATGTCGATATTTCTACATTTTAATTATTGAAATTGATTCCATAATTACGTGTGGATGATCCGTGAATATAAAGAGTCAAAGTTTATGTGAAGTAGATCAGTCGACAAACCCTGACCTGTTTACATCTCTCAGTAGTCATTTACTAGCTGCGTCTCTCGGAGATACCTGCGATTTTACTGTTTTGGCGTTTTCCTTTCGAACGAATGTAAGGTTTTTTAATCAAACTGTCGAAAATAACCAATATGTAGTGCCTTTCCGCTGCAACGTCGCGTCCAGTACAATTTTAATGTTTAACAGGGTACACATTTGACCACAAACTCACCTGTTATGACCGAGGATGGTTAGCACATCTAGTGTGGAGCGGGAACTGGCTATCAAGTGATGCTGCCAGAATACGCCTTTAGGTGTTTGGCGAAAGATTTTCAACTTATGGTTGGTAGCTAGCCGAGCACTAGAGTGCTGACTTCATGGACATCTACGGTTTTCTCACGATGATTTATTTCACCAGCAGCTTAAGCTCATATTTGGGTTTTGGATCCACAGCTGGACCAGCGAGGTGGATATGGCCTAATCCCCACTCGAGGGTAAGACGATAACTCAGCAGTGAGATGCTTAAAGGCTGTCGCAGAATTATGAAATTTGCAGGATTTGAACAGATTCTTACAAAGCCGAGTCGTATCAACACACAAACTTACCTACGCATAAATAATATTAGTGTGAACAGGTCCAGAAGTGGTCCAACCTCAGAATAAAAGAAGGCACTTTAAATAGCTCAATGTTAAGCGCCTACATCTCAATGAGATCGAGCAGGTAGCTTGAAATAATTAGCCAGGTATCAATTCACAAGCGCGCGCGACTTCCATTGTGGTGAAGTTATCTTATTACATTTCAGTGTTAACGCTTGAAATGTATGAATAATTGTGATTATATGCGTATGCTCTTACATTGAATGTAGAGTAACAAGTTCAATAGACACTCAGCGCTGGATGTTCCTCACCGATCACCGATGTTAAGCAAAAGACGACACGGTCTGTCTTCGGATGGGTGACAGCGACTGTGAGTATTTACGACTCAGCGTTACCGTGGTCCGGAAGACACGTTAAATTATAGGTTCTAATTGTTTTTCCTATTATAATAATTGCTCAGCCATGTCAGAGACCTTAGCGGCCTGAAACTCTGACACAAGGGCTAGCCACTCGGCCTATAAGAACAGTGACGCCATTAACTTTTGCAACTAAGCACAATCAAGTAAGACTCGTTTGTGAATTATAAGATCTATAAATAAAGTGATAAAGTTTCACCTCGTTGGCTGAGAACATGTTTGAGTAAGTCTAATTGGTCAGTTCTATGATTTTGTTATTAATTAAATTGCGCACCTGACATTGAAATTAATTAAATAAAGCTTAACTTCAATTTACTTTGTGTTTTCGTCAGTACTATTTAAAGTCAACAAGAAAATTAATTATGTTAGATAATAATGTTTATTTTATTTTATCGCAATAATTGTTTTTAAAATAATCAACTCATCGAGTAATCCGAGTCTTTACCCTTGCAAAAAGTAATGATACTCGTAATGTATTTGAATCGGTATTTGCAAAGAAATTGTTAACAAAACTCATAATTATATTCCTTGTCATTAAATATTCAGATGCTTAATGATCACCATACATATTACTTTCAACAACTTATCATTAAATCAATTCTAATAGTCGTTCAATGACCATATTATACCGTTAGGTTCTTGTTTAACATCTTGTGCCTGTAGTCTTGTGCCTGTTGTGCCTGTTTTGTAGTGGTAGGGCTCTCTTGCAGAGACCGCCTGGGGAAGTACTACACCTTTGCCAGTTATTCAACCGCCAAGCAGTAGTGTGCACGCATTACTGTGTTCCGGATTGAAAGGCAATGTTTCCAGCGTAATTACTGGGCATACAGAGATTTAACATCTAACATCTCAGGGTGACGAGCGCAGTGCATTGCCGCGCATAGTTTTGAACTTTTAAAGTTCAAAATTCTGGGTGGCACTGAACTGTTGTGGGCAAGCGTGACGCTTAACATCAGGTGAGCGACTTGCTCGTCTCGTCACCGAGTAACATAAAAAAAAAAAGTAAGAATTGACGTTTTAAAATGGAAGTGATCCAATCCGTAGTTGATTCTGTTACATCAATATATTACAAAGTGTGTCATAGATCAGGCGATACGAGCCGACTCCGCTTGCATCCTCACTCAATAATTCAATAACATCTTCAAAATAAAACGAGGGAAGCGACGCGCGGTGGAAATCTACCAGTATGGGACATAAATCGTGGATATAACCCATCGCACCTGACTGCGATTGGGAAAATTCATAGTTTATGAACACTCGGGGAGGGACCGTGGGTGGGGAGGAGAGGGGAGGGGTGTGTCGTAAAACATAACTAACATAACCGCGGAGTTATCTATCCCTTGCGTGCTGTAGGCCGCCTCCAAATATATCAATATTTGATGCGCGTTGCAAATCGATGCAGCGATATCGGATCTAATCTGTATTTACGATGCGCGGTGCATGGCTTCCTCTAACGTGATTGCCCAATTTTTTGACATAAATTATTGAAAAGATTGACAAAATTTACGAACTTACATAGTAACTGTTCTACAAGTAAACCATTTGTCATTAAACTTACACCAGCATTGTGAAATCATACATTGTCCCAGTCTCTCAACTCCAGTGATTACTTTATAATTATATTACTTATTTATAATATATTACTAACTTGATTTTCTTAGTACTGAATGTATTTTTTTTGTTTACATCGTATATTGCAATCTAATTTGAACTGAAACTTAAATAGCGGACATATATACTAATATACTATTTTTCTAAATTAACAATATTTTCATCGGCTTTAACGGTTTGGACATGAGCTGGCTAACTAGGTAAGCGCCATCTATATTTAAACAGATTTTTCGGGGGTACACGTTTTTGTATGAGATTGTTATTCTTCTCGTGTACATTATCTTTAGTGAAATTAATTTAATTAATGAGTGCTACATACTTAATTCTTCTGCATCGGCCTTTAAACATCCCACAGCTGAGATATCAGCCTATTCTCGAAGGGTGACTAGGCCATACATGCACCACGGTGGCCCAGTGCGGGTTGAATTTCTTCTACGGAAATTCGCAGGTTTCCTCACAATGTTTTTCCTTCACCGAAAAGCCAGGTTAATACATAATTAATTACTAGGTGTTAATTTACAATAAGTTTATTATATTAATAAGTTTGAATCGCACTAGACGGTGCAAACTTATTAATTTAATCTGTAATATTTTTTTCGCTTGTCGTTATGTACGTTCCAAACAAACCATTCTTTTGCAGGCTTACCTCAAATTGGAGAATTAATGTTATTATCGAAGACCTTCTGTGTTAAGAATGATATCTCATCCTGAGGTGTAATCGACGGTATCATGCGATGGAACCTCGCTCCGTAATCGATTTAATTGTTCTAATCGATTGTTGTACTCACAACTCGCGACCCTCTGGATTACTTTATCGAGTACGTGAGACTTCAAGTTTGTGAATACTACTCTGTTGAAAGAGGATTATCTTTCTTGTGGTCGTGGCAGTATTTTAAATTATGTAAGTACTAGCTGCTACCCGCGACTTCGTTCGCGTGGACCTACATTTTACATCAGATACATTTCGAAGCGTGTATGCAATAATAGCTTTATGACCATACTTACTCGGTGAGCGGGTTTTTCTCCGCAACTAGGCCGCATAGCGGCCCCTTTTGCGTATGTTCCCGGCTGCAGCTAGTCCAGCCACCCGGTGTCCTGCAGGAAAGCCAGCAGGTTGTTCACGCCGGCGCAGGCTTCCCGGAGCGTCCTCGGTGAACCGACGATCGATATACGTTGTTCTGCAACGCTGCTGCTTGCTGCTTTATGTCCTTATTCTACAATCTCCCTTTCACTACAGGACATGTAGAAAAACGCACTATCATTCGTTGCTCGTGGAAATTAAAAAAAAAACGTGCGGTACTATTTGTATCCATATTCCTAATGCGTACTGGTCGCCTCCCTTATTTGTTGAGAACAAAAATATAGGCATTTTTAAGGCTAGAAAGAATATATTTCTTGTAAATTGACGTGCTAGATCCTTGGTCGGCGACATCATCGATCCCTATCATTCAGGCGCGCGAGCTGGGCGTAGATCCATTTCTAGTAAGAAAACTAAAACACTCGTACGTTATTGCGACAACCCATTGCAAATGAAAAGTTGACTCTGCCTACTTTCTAGGCCAGTCCTAGAATCTAAGCACAACATAAAATAACGTTCTGCACATATTCAACGAAATGCTAAACGTTTTGGTAAAATTGATTTCCAAGTCTAAGTAGGAGTTAATCATTTCACCATTACCAATACATCAGGCGGCAGCAGTAAAATGCCACCGTGTGGCATCCGCGCAGGCTTATTAAAATGCCGGCGATCAATCCGTCGGTCGGCGGCGCGCGGCGCACGCGCAATTAGCGCCGCGAGGTATACTATCGCCTAATTATGGCATTTTACAAACTACGCCTTTTGATTTATTCACTTAAAATGATGAACAGAAAACTGAGGTGGTTTTGACACATTTTTTATGCAAGGCAAGACCAGGGCCCGTACCGTGAGGTGGTTATTGCGATGATGTTTAGGCTCAGCCGAGGACGCTGTGCGACCATACACCTTATCGCGCGGACATACGGTTCGTGGTCGCGCAGCGTCGTCGGCTGAACCAAACAAACATCGCAATAAGTACCTCACAGTACGGGCCCAGGTCGCTTAGCATTGCTTGATAAAGGTCACCGAATGTGATCGAAACTGTAGTCGGAATAACAGACTCAATTTAACGCGAATATTCCCGTTTTATTAAAAGAAAATATATTAGTTAATTTATTCATACGAGTCACAATTATAGTAGAAAA
Organism: Apocheima hispidaria; assembly: GCA_947579745.1. NCBI lineage: Eukaryota > Metazoa > Arthropoda > Insecta > Lepidoptera > Geometridae > Apocheima > Apocheima hispidaria. The sequence continues at coordinate 15,975,351 of OX388151.1, read as the reverse complement.
GTATGTATGAAAACGGGCGAAGGAAACAGGTCGAGGGAACAACATAATGTTGCCGGCGCTTTCCAAACAAACTGTTCAGATCTGGCGTATGATCACACAGTTTGCAAAGTTAATTTGCCAAAATGCGAGTAAAACTCGATCGTGGAGGGACGATGGGCAGACCATGAACATAAGATCTAGTAATTATTGCCTTTATATAGCCGTTAAGTCTACCGGAGTATGTTTCTCGAAAAGTACAATATGGGAGACTTCAAATCTGGAGTAACATGATACCTTATAAGTAAGAGACCACATCATTAATTTCTTAACAATATACAGGAAGTTATATCAAACGCCATTAGGGTAATTTTCGTTTCATAAAAATCGTTGTTATCTTTGGTTTTATAAAAATCAATGTTGATAAGTCACAAGTAAGTATAAGAAGTAATTTTAATATATTATTTAATTGCTATTAAGATAAATAAATTCAAATATTTTTTTATTTGGGTAGTTAACTCTCACTCTCACTCTATAGACAACCAATCTGACAGAACTATAATTATCTGCATCTCTTTTTGCTTTAATGCGTGAGGAAAGGATTACAATAATTTTAGAGCTGTCAAATTTAGTTTAGTTTAGAAAATGGTATAACAGAATTGATGAGCTGGGCTTCTCAGATTAAATTAAGAATTAATTAACCTAATGTAAGTAATTTATGGCTCAATAATATTTGTAAAAACAGCTCTGATTTACTACGAATATGCAAATTTAAGAGCGTCCTTGATGAATGTACCCATCAATTAATGTATGTTAAGATACCCATCAATTAATGTAATGTATGTATTCTCAAAATCTGTATGCTGTGTCATAAAATGTATTAATACATCATAAAATGAACTATATAATCAGTATAAAACAAACAAAATGATCCCGAATAGAATCGTAAATCTTAATTCAAATAAATTATATAATATTATTAGTAAAAACAAATCAAGATTAACTGAGAACGTAAGAGCCCCTCGATGTAACGAGCCATAGGGCTGAAAGCCCGTCGATGTACGAGTAATAAGGCTTCGAGGTATCAATCTATCGATGTAATGACCCTTCGAAGTAGTGAGCCGTCGAGGTACCGAACCACCGGAGTCTCTGCGCCGAGTAACTATCGAGGTGTCTATAGACATCGAAGTATGAACGAACTTCCATGGAGGTAATGGCAATCGATGTAGACCAGGGAACCCTACCTCGAGTGGTTCCAACAAAACAATGGCGGTGGTTCCCAAAATATAAAATGATCTACCGTGGTTCGGAGGGTTAATGCAATGGGTAGGTATCCCTTTCGGTGGTGATGGTATTTATTGATTGTTCGTTCTAGAACTACAATCGTTAGTGAAAAGCTCTCATGTGGCCCGTTTATATTAAGACTTTAGGTCTTAATATAAACTTTAGGTTTATATTAAGACCTAAAAGAACTGGGGTCGAACGCCTTGCTTCTTAGTAATACTAATATATTAAAACAAACACGTAGCCACTCGGCACATACATTTAGATAGTTTTGGAGCAGAGCTAGCTTCGCTAACGACTCGAATCGATCATTTACAATCGAATAGAATAGAATCGATATATCACGACAAATTGCAGCTGTCAGGAGATGATCGGATCGTTCACACGGACTGCCATTGTCTCCGACTAGTCTGTGGGGCTGCAATTATGGCCAGACTAGCTGCGCCTCACGGTTTTACTAAATGTCCCTCGGGACCTGTAATTATCTGAAACAAAAAGTAGGTACTTAAAATAATTCCGTTAATTCCTGTAGGTATAAGGAGCTGCCATCACCCAAGTTTCATTTAAATCCGTTTAGGAACACACATAGGTAGACACTTACAATATTTCGCATTTAGTCGCAAATATCCCAATAAAAATATTAAAACAGAATTAAAAAGTAATTTAAAAAAAATGATGATTCCAATTCATTTGTTTTATTTTTGCCACAAACCGCCCCACCTTGGCATGATATAATATATCGAGTGAATAATGTTTGTTTTTAATTGTAAAATTAATTTAAATTTAAGATAAAGATTTATTTATAAAAGACAAAACCTTCACACGGAAATCCTAACAATCATTTTGTTCTTAGTATATATTCGAATTTTGATCTTAGCTGCAGTTGTGTTATTTCGTTTTAATTAATGAGAAGATGAATTGTCTCGTTTTCAGCTGTCTATGGATTTATTACTTACTAGCTGTTACCCGCAACTTCGTTCACCTACAAAAAAAAAGTTACCTGTGTCCGTCTCCGACGCTTAAGCTATTTCTAAGCAAAAAATCAACTTGATCCGTTCAGCCGTTTAGCCCTGATAACGCCACAATCACCCAGACAGAGATACAGATAGAGAGACAGAGTTACATTCGAATTTTTAATATTAATAAGGATTCACACCTACACGGTTTTACTGATTTTGATAAGATTTAACAATAAGTTGTAGATAGACAAAATTATACTTAAAATTACATATAAGCAAAGGAAAAATAGAAATCCAACCAGGATAGCACCCTATAATAGATTGTAAAACTGTAGAAAAATCTTTGGTTTTTCTGAACTTCAAGGTTTACGGTGCAACAACTTGTACTTTACCTATTACATTCCACAGCCTTTTACATATTACACACATCGTCGTTTTGTAGCGGCGTATTTACGTCTTGTAGAGGCGGATCTAGCTCACAGATTATAAGAACCAGAGGTACCTACTAAACTGTGGAAGCGTGGACAAGTGCCTGATAGCTAACTACTATTATCTGGTAACTAGTACTAGTAGGCTTAACACTATTATTATAAATACGTTTGTACGTGTATTAGTGTGAGTATATACAAATGTTTCTTGTAGCTTGGTATTTTGTGTGGCTGAAGGAATTTAGATAGTGCAGGTGACGTAAGTGCTACCTACGATCTATGATAATTTATTTATTGTTTTCTGCTCCCCTTTCAGACAGAGCGGTCGTGATTGTCACGAGGCATTGGCGGCAGGGGCAGATGTGATTCGGCTCGTTGTGCGCCTCGTTCTGCCTTCACGAGACCTGGACTGGACTTCTGAAGCTGAGTTTGATCTCAGTGAAACCCAGTACGGCTTTCATGAAGCTTAGGAGTTTAAAGAAGGTATTAAGGCCATCACCGGAAACGCTGGTGATAAGACCGCTGGATTTATATTTCATCAAAATCATCATCGGCCAGAAGATGTGGTGTGCTATAATTCCCACGCTTGGCAGGTGGCACGGGGATCACAGAACTCTTACCTTTTACTTAGAGGATGCTGCTGCGCGACTTTCGGTGGATCAGGTCATCTTGTCGATTTGTATGAAACACAAGATAATTGTATTCGGTTCCTATATTTCGTAGAAATGTTAAGTAGCAGGTAAAGCTTGAGGGCGCAGCTAGTCGTGTATAATCTGTGCCATGTAGCCCAGGACGGCAGCACACCTACGGCGCGCGCTGGTATTAGCTCCATTACTAATCCGGCTTCGACCTACGCTTCCATTCCGCCGCCTATAAACCAACATTTTCCACCATCTTATCTTTAATTTGGACTGGTTTTAGTTTTTTTTTATATAGGAATAGTTTCGCTTCGATACCGGTCCGAGGCGGCTCCTAGCTGAAGGTTGTAGATAACAGTAAAACGTATATTTATTGGTGTTGTCGACTGCGCAACAGTTTGTCGCGCGGCCGCGGCAAGGCGACTCCGAATATCATAGTCTCGTGTTTCATAATGAGTGGAACACGTTTTTGTGGGTTAAAAGCGCGGTGGAGTCGCGTGTTACTAAAAATACAACCCGACTACCGTATTACTAATGAGGCACTTTGTGTTCTCCCTCCCTCTGCGACACACCTGCGGAGAACTTTGTGGTATAGTATGGGTAAGAAGCTGTCTATGGGAAAAAAAAACATTCACATGTGTTCCCGAATTTGATAATGTTATATAATCTTATCAACTTTGAACAACGCGCGTTTAGAGGTCTGCATGAGAATAGTGCGGACTACTTGAATCAGCAATCTAGGCAAAATGTTCCAACATTAAAATATTTGAGACACACTACCCGCAGTAAGAACTTTGCTCGTGTAAGTAGCAATAGAGTCCCAAACATAGGAAATGTCTTAGCTGATTGTTTGCACGACACAATTGTCTAAAAATCCTGCAAGTAGCTGAGGAGTCTCCGTGCCGCACGCCAACGTTCCTACAGTAGATGTTTTGTTTCTTACCTGTGACCTACAATGCAGTTTAAGTACTTAATATACAGCAATAAAAAATTACCTAACACAAAAACCACAATCTGAGGTTTAAGCTGAAAAATTAAGAGTTTACCGCAAATTAAAGGTAATTTGCTTTTATAACACTGTAAATGCAATTTATTGAAAGTTCTCGTATTTCCGATACATTATGATAGATGTTCTAGATCGCTCATGTAAATACAGCTTTAGTAGCAAGAACTCGGATACCAACACATTGCTGGTTTTAAAATAATGCACAAGACAAAATAATGGCCGATGCCAGTGGCGCGGAACGATCCGGTTGATTGTGTACGCAGTTATAGATATTTTTATGCTCACTATTCCTTTTATAGGTGAAAAAAGCTGACTTTAATCATGCACAAGCTCTTGCTATTACCATGTATGGTTAACTAGATATCATTCTCATGAGAAACTCGCACCTTACCGATATACGCTCTATAGCGACCGGATTAGACTCACTTTCGGTTAAGCTTTACTAGTATTTGTGATGTCTGGAAAGTGTGATAACACTGTTTTTTTTTTAAATTACTTATTGCCATTTTGACAGAATGACTGGTAAGAAATAGAACGAGTTATCCATTTCAGTGTACATGCGTTTCCTGTGAGGGCCGTAACTATGAGAATCTTTATCGTATTTAATATGTGAAAATGGTGTCAGGAAAGAGTTGTTATTTTAGTAAATAGGTTAGCTGTGATCTATGTTAGGCTACAACATTTCTCTATATCCATACCTAGCCTACAACGGTGCGAGGAATCAAGCCAAACCTGGTATTTGTGCATGTTCTTATTTCAAATGCCTAGTCTAGCCAAACTTAAGATAGATATTTATCAATAATAACGTTGAAAAAATATATCTCAAAATCAAAGACTTATTTATAAGGAGAATTCTGTGCTCAAAATATTTGAAGTGAATAAATGAACAAGACGAGCGTTCGACAAATAAATTATTTTTTTACATGATTTATGAATTAATAAAAACATATTTTTTTAAAGTTCGACTCCACGCCTCCCTCTGGTTATGTTCCAAAGCGTTCAATGAGCGTCCAAAACGCGGATGAGGCTTGTGATATACTGATATTGCCTTTTTAGAGATCTCGCTCGTTAGCCTCTCTGGCGAACCATCAATATTTAAATTTACTGCGACTATTTAGTTTCTACAACTATGTGGTCGTAATTTCCCAACTTAATTTCGAGATTCGGAGATGTATCCCGATTTATTTATCGACGGTGACATGTCACTTATGTTTATTATACTTGCTTGTTGAGTTTTAATCGACGACGTCTTTCTACAATCTACATTTTCGATTCCGCCGATTTCAAATGGTTAATGGCATTGTTTGAATTTTTTATTTATTATTGTATCGTAAGTTGGTTCTCGAACAGCATATAGGTACAGTATAACACAGTCATCATCATCAGCAGCAAGACGACGTCAACTGCTGCACAAAGGCCTCCCCTTGGAATGCCACTCTGTACGACAATCCGATATTTGCATTCACCAGTCCAGTCCACTGTCCACTATAACACAGTATACTTAACTTAAACTTCCTATTTCTATACTTATTTGCCTTTTATTTCTTGAATTTTATAGAAGTGCCGTTGGGTCATTTTGTGTCTTTTACAAACATATTATTGCAAATATTTACGAATTTCACAAAAAAATGGGCGAAACAAATATCTACTAGACTATTTATTATAGGCCTTGGTTTCGATCACGTTACTGATATCAGCAAAGCAAACAAGTATCGAGGTTACTTTGTACCGTTTTTGAACTATTTATGTAACTCTGTATATGTAGATGTGACAAACTGCAACTAGCCCGTCAATATACCAAACCACTTGACCGTGGTTTTAAAAATACATAAACTCTTATTATACAATTATTCAGTTTGATTAACGATTTCGCAAACATATATTCCGACCTCATCACGTTCTCCGGTAATGAACGACTCCGTTGCTTTTACATTTTAATTTTGACCTCAGTTTGCTGGAAAAATGTCGCTAAATACGAATCCTAAATCTACTAGTATATAAGTATCAATATTTTAATACAAAGTTTATATAAAGCAGCGAGGAAGGTCTAAGAAATGCTGGTGTGACGAGTTGACTGGAACTGAAGAGGAATTTGTGGGGAGAAATGAAATTTTCGAGAATCTTCGCCCAGCTGAAGGAAAACGAAAGTAAAATTAAACTTGAGCACTTACTTCGGTTTGAATTGCAGTAGTCGAGACTCTTAGACATGAGCAGTACGACTATAGGAGAAGGAACTTATTTTGTTACTAATATGCTCCAGTAAACAAAAGTAACAGAATTAATGTTGTGTAAAAACACTCCTAGCAACGATGCAGTGATATTTAGCCATAGATGACAGATAAGTAGGTAGAGCACAGACTATTAACTGCTTCCACACAAGCTATGTAGTGACTATCTGTCGATATTACCTACGTATCAGTTAGTACACGCAGTTATCCGCCCGCATGCGCCTCGGAATGTTTTTCCGCTATTTGTTACTGTCATATGAACACGTAATATTTTTAATACCTAGGTATATTTAATTATGGTTGTTAAGCTTCAGGGTGTGCTGATCGGGGAAGATGCATTAATATGTCGGCTAGACGTATAAAGCAATGCCGGTTGATTAAACTTACGAATAAGCAATGAATGTGGATGTCAGCACGACGCTTGATTTTTACATAATCTAGCGCTTGTGGTATTGATGAACAGAATGACTCTGATAGATCCGGAGGTAATTTTTAATAATAAAAGGTCTGACATTCCGAGTCACTTACGTCACTATCCACCATTTCTTTATCTATACGTTTGAATTCTTTTTTATTCATGCTGATGACGTAGGCTGGTGTCATCCACACGATCCTATAATGCCATACCTGTAAAAGTAAGTGACTATACCATGCCTGAAGGTAAGTAGCCTTCGCCCCGGTCAGTAGTTGAATAGGATGGCGTGTGGTATTTAGTACCGAGTCCATCCATAGTTCAGTAAGCACGATACATTGTTTGATGTAGTGGTTTGTTCTAGAAATCTAGAACAACAGTCGTTGAGGCACGTCAGAGGCCTTTTAAATGGCCTGATACCTTTAATACGCAGTTTTTATGACAAACGCTCATACAAAATCTGCTTTGGGCAGTAATCGAATATTGTGTAATCCTGCTTAATCTGAATATGTTTGAAGCTTCAAGATTTCCTGTATTGTCGCAATCAGTAATCAGAGCCAGCAATTAGGCTATATCCTGACAACGCCGCTAATACACCCGCATTAATATCATAAACCGGCGCACCCGCAATGCTCTTTGCATTCCTTCTGTGTTTTATGACTTAATCATTGTTCCAGCGTGAGGAACAAAATGATGTTTCATTATCTGGTAGCCAGCAATTTTAGGATGGTAAGTTAGGGTTTTTCACATAATTTCGATTTGGTCAAATTCGAAAGTACGTCCCCGTATGTTGCAGAGGAAGGCAAGGATTACGCGTGGCGACCGTGGCGCGGCCGTCGACCTTGCGGGAAACCGTGTCAGGGAAATGCTTTCCTCCTGTTTGTGCGCTACGCTGGCACAGGATGCTCTACTTCATTATATTCAATATTTTAATTTTTAAAGTTAAATAAGGACAGCTGAACTGCAGTTTTAGGAGGTAGGTATGCCTTAGAACCTAAATTATAAAGTGATAGGTGGAATCAGCTGAGATAGGAAAGAGGAAAACCTTTTTATTAACACATTTCTAGTATCGTTTAAAACCATTATAATTTAAAACAATATTAAAAAATACAAATAGTAAAAGTACAAAGGAATACTCTTAAATAATACTGTAGAGACATTCATAGTGTTTTTTTAAAGCAGCTTTTTTGGGCTATTTCAAAACAACAAAACAGCATTAGTCAAAATAGCATTTTAAATTACAACCAAGCTCTCCAATCTAGCTTTCAGTGGGCAGGTCTTACAACGAAAGACGCGGGCGACCTAATGATAGCCTTCGGATCCAGTAATCTATGGTCACAACATATAATTAAGATTTCAATTTGAGCACACATTACTGGCAGGTCAGGTCACAGTTCTTAATGAAGATTAATAACCGTGGTTATGTGAAAGCTATACCACCTACACAATTAAATTAACATTCACGCACTAAAAACCGTGACTAGCGGTGTTCTGCGGCATCACCATTATATTTATTAGTCTTTAGAGGACTACTGAAGATCCCCTTAGACAATCCCCGGCGAAGGGAATTTCTGGAATTTGTTATCCATTAATCCCCTTAGAATATACGTGCAATTTTTTTAACTGGCTTAAAAAAAAAAATTGGTGTTTCTCAATCGATTGTTTTTTTAAATTTGCATCTATACAGATGTTTGTGATCAACAAACACGCAACAAGACATCCAAACTTTTGTTAGTAACTGTATTTTCAGAAAAACTTTTATTTACAGTATTAAACCACCTGGAATTCAATACTTTGAGTTTAGAAAACAGAGTTTAATAACAAACCTGTGGTGTTATTTCGCTGCAATATCGCTTCTAGTACAATAGGAACAAAGGAGCAATTGTTTGTCTTTTACTTTACAAAGAATAGTTCTATATATCTAGTTGAATAATAATAGACTTTTTATAATTAATATTTTTAGAATTTTTTTCTATCAACCATTTTCGGGAAAATAAAATTCCAGCAAATAAAAAAAATCGAAAGGCCGTCACCCTTAGGTACCCAAAAAAAAAATGAAAAATATAATGTCATCACTCAGAATTCTAAATAAGGCTGTTGGCTGTCAGTTTGGGATGTGGCAGCATCACGTCGACTTATAGATATAAGGCATCGTCACCAGACGTCCGGTCGGCGGCTATGTATGGGGTGCGCCAAATAGAGCATCTTCCGAGTCGGGAGCGACGCGCGTGGACTGCATACTAACCAGACTGACTGTGACTGGTGCCGGTCGATAGAGGACTGAGTGGACTGCTCAATGTTTCTGGACTGTTTGTGGGTCTGTTACGGAGATTATTTTGATAGTTGCAATCCAAAGACCACCGAACTCTCGGATTCATTACCCGCAATCATTGTTCTGCGACTTGTATATTTCATGAGGCATTAACGTAAAAATAAATATTCAGAAAAAAGGGCTATTATAAAGGATCTTGAAATATATCTTCATTTACTTTACTAAGATGTGCGATGTTAATATCACAAGGAAAAAACACGAAGAATGGGTTCTTTAACTTGGTAGTTGGTACGTAAGCAAAGAAAACTCACAATTTGACATTTAAAAGATATGGAATTTGAAAGTACTTTTGATGATCTGATGAACCAACAGTAATACAATAACAGCGTCATGCTGTTATTGTATTACTGTTGGTTTTATAAAATTACAATATTTAGATAAGTACCTAGATTAACTTGTATTAATAAATTTATCTTTAACTTTGTTCTTGAAATCCGATATTTATAATGATGTTAGTTAGGTACTCTATCACTGTGCACTAATTTTTTCAAGTCACGCTCGGTTTAATCTCAGTTCGTTATTTACGATACCCAGAAATAGTCCGCCATTAGTTAAGGTCAATAAAACATTAAAGACCTATGAAATTCGCTGTTTGAGTGTATTCGGAGCCGACTTTCGTTTTACGATTGATATCACGAATGGCATATTAACCTCAAAGAAACCTACACTCATAAATCACTCGGAGGGCGTTTGAAAATATTATACTACTTGTACTAGGTATGTATATGGTTTACCTACAATATTGGTAGTAGTAGGACTCCTCTACGGTATTTATGTAAGAATTAGCAATAACTGAATGTTGCTGCCACAAGACAGAATGTTACTGCTATCAGACAGAATGTTACTGCTTACAGACAGAATGTTACTGCTTACAGACAGAATGTTACTGCTTTTTGTTTTAATAAAACGGGAATACTCACGTTAAATTGAGTCGGTTATTCCGACTATAGTTTCGATCACATTCGGTGACCTTTATCAAGGAATGCTCAGCGAGACACGCGCGCGACCTCGTCTTGCCTTGCACATCAGAAACCACGTCAGTTTTCATAGTAAAATGTTACTGCTACCACACATAATGGGATCTCTTCTAACACATCCACGGTCTACGGTCATGATGTGGGTCGATGAATCTTTTGCGAAGTCGGCTAAGGGGAGTATGTGTTTACCAGTTGATTAACCTCTGAGCAATTATGAGCATGATTGAAGGGCAACAAAAAATAAGAAATATTCCCTGCTCAGGAATTGAAATGAATGGAATTTTTAGGCCATTCCTTCAGTTATCGGTGTTGTATCGTTTTTTAAAAGGTTTTGTATTGTTTCTTGGTGTGTTCTGTTCTGAATTTGCGCAGATTCGTTACCGAGCCCTGTTACTTGATTTACGTGGTCTAAGCAAAAGTGGGACGAAATAAGTAAGTTCGTATAGGTCGAGTGGCTAGCCCTGGTGTCAGATTTTAAAGGCCGCCTGATGACCTCCAATTAACGCAATCAAAACCGAAAGGAGATGATAGGGAATGAAAAATGAAATGTAGTCAGTAGTCATATGAGAAATCAAAATTGTCCCCTGATCTAGAGTAGTTAGTGGTGACACGGATAAAAAAAATTGTCGGAAAATTCTGCATACATATGCCGTACCGCATCCGCACCGACATGAAGGAATAGCCATAAATTCGCATAGGACTTCACGAATTATGAGTAAATCATCCCGCGAACAACTTGCTTAGTATAATTGTTAATTTTTAGATAACATTAAAACAGTCAAAATTATAATTTCGGCCTTCACAGTATCGGGTTGCGACAGATTTGAATCTTGACTGTTTCTGTGTGTTAGGATCATATATCGTAAAGTGGATTCTTTAGCTAACATTTTACCGAATTTGCATAATAATGTACTTAATATATAGCTAATGGACGAGTAATAAATTAGGACTGGCACTTGTTTGCGAAATCAGTTCTATTAATGGTTTCAACTTTAAACTGTGGACTGGTGACCTAATTAACATTGTCACCTGTTTTTCGCAAAACAACCGAATTTAGATGAAATAATATTTATTTTTTTCTTGTTTCCGTAATACTATTATGATAGGGCTGGGCCGGCCAATCAACGATCTTGTGGTTTTTAAATTCGATAAGAATAGGTAGTATATAGTAACAGGTATATCATATAATTGATTCTGACTCAACTAGGCAGCCCTTGGATGGGAATAACTTAATCCATACTACCATACTAATATTATAAATGCGAATGTGTTTTTATTAATCCTCTTTTATTCAGTAACAGAGCAACGGATCGAGCGAGAGAGAAAATATTTGTACGGATATAGGCTCAGGGTCGGAAAGTGACAATGTAATTTTATCCCGGTAAAATGTACGGCTCAGTAGGAATTTCCCACACAGGTGAAACCGCCGGCCGCAGCTCAGTGTTATGATAATAGTGGCATCTAGGGATATTCAGATGTAAGGAGCGCAATTAGAGAGTGCTAATTTTACTTCACATATGTATATTTATTCGTCATGCATTACCTAGGTATCGTTGAGGTTCTTTGTCCCGTATCGATGAGTTAGCAGGTATTTTCGTACTTCCGCCGCGAGCGAGGTGGCGTCACGCATCGGCACGCGAGTCACGTCGCCCCTTCGTAAGCTATCACAACTATATCTAGCTACCGGACTCAGCAAACACATACCTACCGTACGGACCTACCGACCAGTCTTGATGTCAATATTTAATGCCGTGATAATAACTGAAAGTGGGTGAATTGGTTGGTTGTAAACTGTGCTAGTTTTGGAAGTTTAAAATATTTTTAGAAAACAAACAGTTTGTTCATCTCTATCTCTATTTTGTGACTTTTTCATTTTTTTATAACTTTGAGACTTGCTTTTGACCATTTGTATTATTTTAGAATGGCGTAAAGAAAATATAACCTATTGGAAGAATATCACCCGGATGTGTGGGGAGGGAGTACTCATTTAGGTATTTAAGTATGCGACTAGTAGCGCTAATGTATAATGACCCCACCATCTATTTAGGTACATCATACTGATATACAGATCGTGACAAATGTTTACAAATTTGTACATCGGATCTTTACACATCGCGTTATAAAGGAAAAAGGAGACATACAATTTTAAATAAAATTGACAGAAATTACAAAGGGTTTCGCAGCAGGAAAATATGAAACGTCCCAAAAACTGGCAACCGAAAAACAGTAATGAGAATCAATTACATATCGATGCGTCGGCTCGCAGGAAATTCCTCCAAACAAGAAAACAGCAGAGAAATCGCGACAGCAAAGTAAACAAAACGCATCCGTCAGCGTCTCCAGCGCAGGCAAAAACCGCGCGCGGCCGCGCAATAACTCAAAACTGAGTGTATCGCGACTCGTTCCCAGTAGGTAACTTACATTCACGTTTTTTAGAGTTGTCACTCGTCAAACAGTCGACGAGCTCATGATGGGCTGCGTTGGATGGACGCCTGCCAGCCTCCCGCTCGCGTGGACTCACCCAAATCACCCGCACTGCCAGCAGAAACTATGACTAACCTAGAACAGATTAGGTACATATTCAATTGTAAATGCGTGCGTTTTGAGACCTTGTGGTGTAGGTCGCGGCTAGCGGTGGTGTTTTTTTGGCCCGGCGACCCGGCGGGCGCGACGGAACCGACGGGCCATTGTATGGTAATACTCGGCCGGATTTTGTTCGGGCTCAATTATATTATGAAGCTCAAACACACGACAAAAGTCAAAAGTCACCCAAGCTTCGCTCTGTTGCGATTAAAACGTCGCGCGCCCTCGTTACTTACTGTAGTGGTCATCTCCACGAGCGCTAGCAAAGTCGACAATATTAAAATCAACGTGTTAAACTCAAAAAGTCTTTAAAAAAGCGAGTCTTTATTTTCAGTCTCTTATTAGTATTTACCTCATACAAACATTTAAGTGCTAGTAACAGTAATAATCAACTTGTATTGCGGGAGCTGAAATATTGTCAGCCTTAGCCGAATTACGAAAGACAATGCATCAGACACAATAACAGTTTTACAAGAGCAATAATGATATCTTTATTGTTCGGTCTATCATTAGTAGTTTCCTTCTAGTTCATAAAATGCAGGTCATCCGTCATATCTAAGCGAGGACGCTTCCAGAACCTCCTGCGTGTGGCCAGCTTGTAGACTTTACAGTTTTTGTGAACTTATATGCTATAAAAAGGCTATAACGAGCACCCAGGAGCAGAAAAAAAGGCTTGAAAACTTTTCGGTTAATATAAGAAAAGATTAAACACGATCTTTTTAACTTGTTATCAATTTCTGTAAAAAAAATTAAACAATTATTTTTGAGTCATCACGCTAAAAGAGAAGATGAAACTCATTCTTCTTTAGGATAATGGTTAGGAGTTGATACTTGTGAAGTTGTCTACTAGGTAGATGTAATTTTTTTTTAAATTAAATCACTACAATATATTATAAATAGTAAATAGATATTGAATAATAAATATTGAAATATTTTTCAAGAAAATAATTTCCTATGAGCTTTTTAGGACTAATGTTTCCGTTTATCCCTTGGGTGGGCTTCCAAGACGTTTTATTATCCATAGCCGGTAGACAAAACGTATTGCTTCACATCTCAAGCAGCCTCCTCAGCAGTTCCCAGCAATGTTTGCCACCGTTGTCTTCTGGGCTATTTCAATAATGTATGAAACGAGACGTCTCCATAGTGATGTAGATGACTCCAGGAAATAGCCTCGCTCTGCCCTGATCTTGACAAATGGCAGCGAGCTCGTCTGCTGGACTATTCAGGATGGCAATGATTTGATCGTGTTATATATTTTCGAAGCTACACTCACTTTTATATCAGTATAATTCTTGCACGTCGTCCTCCAGTCGTCTTTTAGTACTGTACGATTATAGTATAGTACTTTTACTTTACTTATAGTACTATCCCTTTAGTACGTGCCCCAATCTTTCGTATTGAAGTGATGTGATGTTACACGAAGAGTAAACTGCAAAATGTAGCGTTTATGACTCCGAATATAGAATCGATCGAAATTTATTTTATTTTTATGTCAAAATTTAAAATCAGCTAAGACGTTTAGTTCGTAGTAAGATACACATAGGAACAGAAGTACATTCAAATAAGACACAATACCGTGGTTAAAATAACGATTTAATATCCATTCAAATGGGCAATGTACATGTATTGTGAACAAAATATTATTTACTGTTTTCTTGTATTTCAGGCTAAGAAGCAGAGCGCAGCGCCCGCTCCGGAGCTCGAAGTTCCACATTCCCGGTGATATTAGTTATTTTATGGCTATGCGTATGTTTAGCCTAACAAATTTTACGTATTGTGTAAAAAATAATATCAACGAACTCCTTACAGCTATGAGGTAATCTACGCAAGTATCTACTACTGGCTAGTCGGCGGCCGCATTCCTGGAAAACATTAATTTAGACATAAATTAAGTCTTTAAGTATACTTAATTAGTGCTTGTAACATCAAACACTCAACACCACTCGGCTTCCGACACTAAGATCACTTTTTACAAGCAAACACACAGAGCGGCTCATAAACACATTAACAATGGTAATTTATTGATTATTATGTATAATGTTTGCTTTTTGCCAACAGGATTTATGTTAACACATCAGCTCACTTTATTGAATAAATATTGAAATTTAACTGAACCGGCGGTTTTATAGCGATACTCGTACACATGCGGTGGTTAATCCATTTTTCTATGAATAAAACTGTAACTGAGCCATCATGAAAATTCAACACGTACTCACGTAGTACTGAACATAGCGTAGCTTCATTAGGTGTTATGACCGATCGCCGATAGACGACACGGTGACGACGTCGCTCGAGTTGTCTCCGGTTTCACGGACATGTTTTCTTCATTAAGCCACTACTATTTAAACTGTTTTTTGCTAAATCAAGACTGTTAAACACACCTGACACCATGTAGTATTGGGCAAACAGATAAAAGAAACAGCCTTGTTCTCAGTAAGAAGACAACTGGTTTTATTCCACCTACCCACATAATGTAAATCACATCAACTCCAACTTACAAAAGTCTTCGCGCGGGTGACCGCGAGTGGCATTAACAACGGAGCACTACCGTAGGCCTCACAAAGACACGTTACTTTACTCAGCAGTGGACATCTTCTAGCTGAAGATGATAATGAAGCTAGCACGCAGGTCGAATTTATTGTAAGTTAATGCTTGTCATAACACAACCAACGCTAAGCCTTTTTTAACCGCTATTTACTTTTTCGTGGTAGCGATCACAGTGTATGAAACATTTGGGCACACTCTATAACTACGTTGTTTATCATTGCGACATAGTTCATGTTATAAATACAAGGTAATCTAAAATTCTGGTTTCGTGTAGTGTATTGTTGCAGACTTCAACTGCTTTTCTGAATTGTTCCAGATTCAAACAACAAGAAGTTTACCCTGGGACTCCTCAGTGGATGCCAAGTCGATGCAAAGTGGAATATATTTTAGATATTTCGCATAGACGAGGCGTGTCGAACAAATGACCGAGTTCCGTACGCTGTAGTGGGTCCATGGCCCACGCGGGCTCGCTGTCGAGGCACATCGAACTGCCCAAACTGTGAGGCAATCGGGATAAAGCTCTCAGTTCAAAGCCGGCCGCGCCCATAACCTGCGATGTTTATCGGCCCGCCGTACACCCAGCACCGTAAAAAGGTTAGCCTGTGATTGAAAAACGAAATGTTCCCACACAAAAACGAAGACTCTTCATCGGGCGTGCGTTATTGAAATACATCCAGCGATTCGACTCGGATTAGAACCAGCGTTTGGCTACTGTTGATTCTAAGTTATTGATCGTTCCGAGTGAATGGACGTGCCCAGTCACCGGACTCCGCACTCAGGAGAGGCGGCTTCCAAATTCGGACGCAGTATTAAGAGATAGAGCCTCGGCTCTGAATAACATTTGCGTAAACATGTCGATTGTATGAAGGCGCCCACACTTCCGCTTGATGAAGTGTTCTCGTTATATCCATAATTTAGTCCCGCGCAGACATAAACAGATTTAATCGACAATTTATTGCTTATCTAGTAATACCCTTCACCGGATTGTCTGTCGTTCGTTGGCCAGGACTTCATTGGGACTGTATTCGGCTATTTCCTGCAATAATGGCGGTTATCTCATATTTCTCGCAACATGCGGCCGTAAATAGCATTAGTCCCAAATACAGAGACAGTAATACGAGTTTATTTTACTGTCGGCCCGGTCCTAGAATTATAACTGGTTCGGGTTTCGTAAACATTGCTGATTACACGTGACATTCGGTTTATTGATGCACAATCTCTATTTTAGTTTACCTATATTTAAAGCCTAACAAAATGGTAGTCCTCTGCGCTAGTAAGTATAGCTCTGAAGGCTACAATACTTCAAAATATATGATTCCTGTTGGAACAAGCGGTGGATACACAAGCGGTGGATACACAAGCGGTGGATACACGCAAACAGCACGAGTAACTTGTTGTAAGATGAAATTCTCTGACCGATTATAAGAGAAGTAGCCGACGACTAAGACTACGGTTGCCTACGATTGCCAAATACTTGGAACTATTATAAACCTCTCCTAATATAAATATCTCAGATGCTCAATTAACCAGGTCCGGATTGTATCCGTAATGTAATACGGCATCACGCTGCGATCGGACGGCTCTAGTCAAATTTATGACCTCTCGGGCGCGCCGAATCGGTCAAGCGGCGCCCAGCCCGGCTAGGACCCGGCCGAGATAGCTCCGACATCAGCCTCCAATGGTCATAGCTGATTCCACCGACTCGACACCAGCAAGGCTAGCATGCGCACTGCGACAAAATCTTCTTCATGAACAGTATCATGTCGTGAAAAATGAAACAAACGTAATCGTAGCCGTGTCCCGTTCTTGCAAAACAAAAAGATTTTGTAGCGGAGCACAACTGAACATGCTAGTTCTGCAGTTCGACATAATATTGCAACTTTGGCTCGTGTAATTCGTCATCATCTTCCTGCGTTTGCTACAGCACTTTTAAAATCGAGCTTCTGAACTTATTTTTTTCATTTTATGCATTTCATAAAAAGATGTATGACAAAAGCTGGGTCCATTGAAATTCTTCTCTAGATTATGTATGGCAGTAGGGATAAACATTTAATTTTAAGATTGCCTGTACACAGAGTAAGATTGGTATAATAGCTAAGAAGCATTTGCCTTACGAGAGGCTGAATGAGTCGTCATCGATGAAACATAATACAAGCCTCATGTCTAAGTCATATCAAAGTTCTTCATTTGAGTCGGTCCATTGCCGAGTGGATGCAGTCCACTAATCCACTGTGATCACGTAATCATTCAGCTGTCCGTAGAGTAAAGTAAGCTTGTGTGTCGATTTATAGACGAGCCGGCGAGTAAACACGGGACACCACTAATCGGCATTACAGTAATCATTAACCTGTTATTTCGTAACGAGTGGGTTCTCGATTACATTTTATTTAATACATTCGATGAAGATGGACATAAGTGTGTGGTAAAAAACATACTTATTAAAATTTTGTCGCAAACGAATCTTGTAACATCAATAGCAGCATAGGAAGCGGAAAATACAACATCGAATAAAACACACGAAGTAGCAACACTGGTTTTTGTAGCGCTGATCAGTGGGATGGGTGACCGCGAGTAGCATTTACAACTGACTGCTACCGTGTGTCGAGTGACCATTTCGAATGTATCTACATTCACACCAACTGGTTGTTTGTAAATAATAAACGGAGACATTCTTACTCACACAGCTCAGGTATTTTTGTACGTTTGCTCGACAAAATAGAAGTTTGAACAATTACAATAATTATTAAGCATTAGAAACGTCGACAAACGTTGTCCAGGAAGAGTAGTATCAGCGCGGCCGACCGCCCGCCCTTCGCACTGACCTCTACGTCCCCGATGGAATCGACACGATTACAATTTCAAATTAATTCGCTTCACACGATTGACAATGACCACCCGATTTAGCGGCAACGGTCACTTTACACCGTGTTACTCGCGACATGCGCAGCGCCTCGATACATTTCACATCGATACATCTTCGGTTATTTGATAGCCCTAGTGACCGGTGGTCAGCGCGTCCACCTGCTCATACGACAAATACCACGACCTCTTACACCCGTCCCTCTCATTTCTATAGCGAAGCCGTATACAGTGAGCGTGATGGCCGTAGTACCGTTTTCTAAAGCAAAATTTCAAAAGACCAAGACAGTGCCGTGAATGGGCACCGATAGGGTTGTGTGTAATTCGATAGTTTGGCCGAAGTTATGGGCGCGTTGTGATCGCTCAATTACCGATGTTTTGTCGCCGATCAGGAAGTTATAAAATAAGCTCGACACTGACCATTGAGACGTTGGAGAATTTGTCACATGTCTGTTCAGACGCGGGTCACTTGATACCTTTACAAATGTATACCTGGAGATGACCATAAAGTTCACCGAATGTACTAAGACTTTCTATGAGTTTGTTCAATCGGGCTGAATTTAATGGTATTAATATCTATTATGTTTATTAGAAAATTAAAATTAAAATCAAATTTTACCTCCAATATAATTCGGAGACAAGAAATGTTTTACAGCAACAATATATCGATGTTAACTACCGCAATTTCAGGCAATTCATCCAATTAAAAAAAACATCCTATTCTACTAATTTAACACAATAGCAATTCCCTTTTTTTCTGTCTGACTACGGGACGCCACAAAACCCGCACGATTTATATTTAGAAAAAGTCGAGCCTTCATGACTGATCTTCTTCTAAATGAAGCTATGAAAGTGGCTAGAATTTGTCTGCCAAAAACAAAAAAGGATCACATTCATCACAGACCGTTTGAGCAGTAGCTCGGGATGCGACAGTCGCGGCGTCGGACGGGCGTCGGCGGGTGCGGACGGCACCAAAGCCGCGGAAACTAAAGTTCATCAACCCCCGAACATTCCCACACCTAACATGTGCTTATTACCGTTCCAAGAAGACACCGGCACAGGCGGAGGCGGTGGCGGTGTGTCCACACGGTGGGGCTAATTAAACATGCTTTGTCTATACTGACGACTGGGACCGATAGACTACCGACCTAGAGGGCACACGTTTTTTGTAGGAATCTCTCGCACAGTCCGACTGGGGTAGTATCAGTTATTCTGCCACCAAGCAGTAGTGTGCAAACTACTAATATTTTTTGAAGTTGATAGGCAGAGCTCAAATTAGATTTTAATGCTGCTATTGTTAGTATATCATACTAATATTATAAATGCGAAAGTTCGTGTGTAAGTGTGTAAGTATGTAAGAGTGTTTGTTCCCGTTCATCTCTGTAACGGCTGAACTTTAGATGAAATTATGTGTGGAGTTAGTATTTTTATCCCGATTTTTTTTACCGTTCCTGTAAGATAGCGGGGCGCAGCTAGTTTGCTCATAAAAAGATAATTTATTAAGTATGTAATATGGATCGAAGCATGGTACTTCCAAGTAGTAGCAGTAGTATATACTGGGTCGGCTGGTTCACTTTCAAGTTGAAACCAATACCGCCAAGCAACAAACGGTGTGTGTGTTTGATAGGCTCACTTGAGAATTTGAGATCCAATTCATGTTCCATGATAGATAGATACATAGATGTGTGTACCATATTCGACCACACGTCACTTCAGACACGGTCTGATCACAATTTGAAATGAGTTTTGTCCCCACTCAAATTTCCTGGTTTAAAGTCGAAAATCGCATATACTTGCTGTGAAAACGGAAATTGTAGTTTTTGTTTGATTTTTTATCGATTATACAAAATATTCAAATAAAATTTAAAAAGTAGCTGGTTCGGCGCATAAAGCACTAGCCTGGATGTTTTATTTGTAAAAGAATAACACCGCCTCTGCACACTTAATTATAAAATTACCGGCGCCGGGAACTTACCGGTATGTTGGTTTTATGTAGACTACTCCTGTCAACCGGGACAAGTGACGGTGACATAGCGAAATGCGTGAACGACGTCATTTAGAAATTTTATTCCGTTAAACGTATTTAAAGTTTTATTTTGTACCTGCAATATTTTTTGCACGTGATTATCTAATCTCGTCATTTCAAACTAAACGATAAATATTGCTTTTTGTTGTTTTGCTTACTAGCCGGCGCCCTAACATCAGATGATCTGTGGTTAAGCGCCTAGTCTGTCAACCATACAAAAATGAAATATTACGCTAGTAAAAAACTGGATAACTGGGTAACGTTTTCTAAATTCTAACCGATACATAGGTCCTACTACTGGGTAATATTATCCCCCATTTCCTTCATTTTCTCACGCTCTATTGCTAGCTAAAAAGCTGGATATTTGTTTAAAATAAATCTGCCATAAATGTTCCGAAACTTGGTAATTTTCCAATCACTCGCTCCATTATCTGTAAAATACTTACAGTAGGTAAAATAATTATCTTTTCTGAAAATTATCTAGAGAACGGAACATTTTTAATCTTTGCCTCTAAACTCGGCAGCTCAAAGACATCGTCCAATATTTGGTAGCGGAGCGGCGAACGCTGCGACCACATATTTGCCTACCAAACAATAACAAAATAATCATTCCTAATACCACCGCCGTAAGGTTCAAAACGCTGAGCAAACAAACATGTGACGTTGACAATACAGTGTTACCTGACGTAATATCGGTTCACTTGTGAGCAAATGTTTGTGAAAGATGGTATGGCGCTAATCATAGCACCAAACTGACGATAGGTGGCGCGGCACAACAATACCCCGGTAATAGCACGTAAAGAAGTCAAGTGTCATGGTAAACATGAATATATGAATATCGATCACAGACTAGTCGGTGCAGCTGCGACTGACAAATTAATTGTTAGGAGTATCTTTGATTCGTAGGTGCCTTTTAAAATTGTTTGGAAATACCTTTGAAAATCAGTATCGATCTACAGCTTGTAGGAAAGTGATGACGACGCTTCGGTAAGGCTGCAGTGCGGTTAACTCAAGGTTTACCGAGGCTACTCTGCACTCTAGATAGATCCTAGAGCAAAGATTGCGTATCGATAAAAGAAACTAGAGACTCTAAGGTGTAGAACCTGTGACATAAACAAAAAAGCAAGTAAAATTCACAGAACATGCAATCATGGAAAATCAAATACATGCTACTTGCAAAGAGCCAAGTACTTGATTCGTGTTTTCAAAATGTGTGTGGTGGTAGTTGGTATCTGACTTGTAGATAGGAGCGGTTGACAGAGGTGTCTTGCCTCGCCTGCGCAAGCGCACGTCTAATCTGATCGCTTCTTACTTTCAATCATACCATAAAACGTGTATGGGGATAGGTTCTGTGAGTTTAAAAATAATTGACGAAGCAAATAATACAGAAAACTTCACTTAAGTATTTTTGTATCAATTTAACTAATTATTTTGGTATTCATTTGACTTCTTACTTAAGTGGTAGTGTTATTGTTTTTTATTTATTACAAAAAATTGGTCTTTGTTTCTCTTTTCTCTACCTACCTTATACCTTCATCTACCTTTAATTCCAATCTCTCTTTATTAAATTTCCTTTATGACGTTTATAATGACAGTATATCCTCACTAAAATTCACGTATCGTCGTATAGATATTGCTAGACCTCATTACCGGATAAAGAGCTCGCAGCGATGCGATGTTTGTTTTTTGCTGCGACGCTCGTTGACGAGGTTCTATCTCCAACTGCAAATTTCGTGATACAACCAATCAAGGTTTCAAGTTTTATCAAGTTCACAATTATGTACCTAGTATTATGTATTATGTACCTAGGTTCATTTAATCTTTATTTACTATCGAGCTATTAGCTTGTAAACGAGAGACAAATTGGGCCAGTTGATTTGTCTTTTATGCTGTATTGTGAAGAATTGTAGTATTCATTTTCGTTTTATTTTTAACCGACTTCCAAAAAAAGGAGGAGGTTCTCAAGTAGACTGTTGTTTTAAAATGTTTGTAACCTCAGAACTCCGTCATTTAAAAATAATTTAGAAAAGCATTTTTCACATGAAAGGATATACTTCCGGATTGGTCACATTTTTATCAAAATCCAGTTCTTAATACTGGGATCCATGATGAATTGAGGGAACTCCTCAAATTTTACAGGCATGTATATAGCGATTTTCGTATTTTCATCAACAAGTCAACCACTTGAATTCAGAATGTATCATTTGATGAAGGGGAAAAAGACCACAGAAGCCACCAGACCTCCTGGATGATGAGTAGGTTACGGGTAGCGCCAAGAACATCTCGATAGTGCATTTCTTTCAGTTATTTATGTTAAAATTATTTGAAATGTCTACTCTACTCGTCATGTGGTGAAAAGGAGAGGGCAGGTCGTCCAGGTCTTGCGTACACTTTTCGAAATGATAGACTGATTGCCAGACAGATCCTACTTTGCGGTGGTACTTTTTTGGCTTAACAATATTTTGGCGATTAGATTGTAATGTCCCTTAGCACACAAATCTACCACTTTTAGAGCTTTCAGCATGAACTTGGCTGCTACGTCAAAATCTCATCAAAAAGCAGTTCTCCACACAGAACCGGTGCCTGGCCTGTTAGGGGACAATCAACCTGTAAGGTGCAATTTTACAATTTATGTTAATTTAATTGTATTGATTGGAAGAATCTTTGTCACGTGATATAAAGTTTTATTATTATAAACAGGATTACTATGTTTATAGGATAACATGTATAGCTGTGCATCACTACATCTAAATACAAATTAGAACAGACAAAACTCTTTCATACATTCAAACTCAAAAATTATTACTACTACCGAACATAACTACTTCAGTAGTACGTAATTTAATTTAAAGCATCACATCATCACAAATGTCTGGGTGATGACAACTTTAATAAGAAACAACTTCCATCACCATATAAAACACTTACTAAAAACATCCAATACTTTCAGCACTGAACTAAAAGTAAGTAAAGTCAGTACTTCAAACCATAAAACAAAAATAACTACATCATTTCCCGACGACGCTAAGAGTTTTAGAAATCTCGCAGTGTCAACAGCAATATTGGCTTATCACTCTTTTAGTTTTGCACTTAGACTGCGAGTCATAATGCTGGGAGCCACTCGGACGCATGAATGGAGTGAAGAGGCCACTTTCCAAAGCAAACAGGAGACGGTATGACGTGGACCGTACCAAATGGAATGGACGTTAACGAATTGTGTCAAACAGAAGGTTTCACGGTACTCATGGCATAGTTAGAATGAGCTATAACTAGTTCTCAGTACTGTATAAGATGCACCAAACTATACATTACTAAACGAATTAGATGGTACATGACGCATTATGTTCTAGCTTAAGCGCTTAGTGTCCCGAGTTAGACCTACAGTGGTCAGACTATATCGGAGCTACCTGGAAGACTACAAATGGCCCTTTTAATTAAAGCATCAGAGCTGATCACTAAACTAAAATTCGTGATTTCTTTATTTGACACACAAAAAAACAGGACCATGATTAGACAGTAACTGGTATGAGATACCAGTTTAAAATATTATACTATTATATCTATACTTTATTTAAAATGTATTGGTCTATCATTATATTTGTGACATACAATTAATTAGCTTTCTCTACGACCGTCATCGTCCAGGCCGTCGAGCAAAGAGCAGTAATGGCCGGCCGAGTCGTCGCTCGCACGGTATGTGCCCCCGACCTTGCCACTGCCACTTGTCGGGCTAATATTTGCGCGTACGCATGTTCGTAATGTAATGCTTGGGTTGGCTAGTTGATAACACAGAGAGACAACTATTTTATAATTCTATATATTATGTGCTTGGTACCATCCGGGAGAATGGATCGCGCCCGAGGACACCTACGGTAGATAGAAAATGGTCTATGAAGATGATTAAGTAGATTAGTATTTTTTTTTAAATGATATTTCAGAACTGGTTAAAGTGAGTATTTGATAGATGAACAAGATACGGCACACACTAAAAGTTGACATTTCTTTATTTACTTCTTGTGGTTATCACTGACTTTATGTTTTTATCACACCACCAAAAATTTATTGACGATCGTAATGTATTTAATTAATGTTATGTCTAGATAGATCAGCTTTTTCGTAATAAAAATGATTTCTACTGCATATATTTTTCTGTGTGTGTAAGCGCCTGCGCCATTTGGCCCCTCATACAAACACCGTGATAAGTGCAAGAACCACCTCTCGCCATTTAATGGGAAATTATCGGTTAACCACTACAAGTACGTGCTTATTTCTTTTCTTTTTTTGACATTGCACACTTTGTGAACTATTCAACTCAGTTGCAAAACCAAAGTTATTAAGAGGAAAAAAAAACTCGAAAAAAATATATGGGGTATATAATATATAATTTGTAGTAGTGCCACAGCCATGGAACTCGTATATGATGTCATAATAATAATAAATGTATTCTAAAGAAATTATCGTTTTCTTAACTTGTAATTTGACGGAGCAAATAACTATTTAAATTAATTCTTTGTTTTTTCCCAGACCTCCTCCGTTAAAGTAAATGATATGAAAACGACAGCTTTTTTATAATAAATCGATAATTTTATCATAAGCAGATAATATAACACTATTATACTTTTTCACAATTCACAATTATTGCTTTTAAGTTTTTTTTTTTAACGAGCAAGTGCCTTTATTTATTAAGCAAAATACATACAAACTACAACTACCTTAACTACTTAGCCTACTACATAAAAATAAGTTGGATTATCCAGATACCATTAAAAGTCTAGAGATAAACCAAATGTAAGGATTAATTAATTATTATTATTATTTAATTATTGGCTTTAAGTATTCAATAATATGAAAATGAACGATTATAAAAAACTCCTAGCCGGACCCTAGCTCTAACTCTAACTCCTAAATTGCGACTAAATTCATCAGCCGTTAGTTAGTTTTAAAAAGCTTGTTATGTTACAATTTAACTAATAGGCTTTAAGATGTCGTAAAAAAAACTAGTCTAAAGTAAAGTAAAACGAACACTCGTCAACAACGTTAAAATTTGATGGAGTAAACCAATCAAATCAACCTGGGTTTCACTCCAGTGTGGGTTCCACGTCCATAAGATAATCTTTATCTAGCACTTCATAAACAAACAACTTATATTGTGACTCCTACTCACAGGGAAGCGATCGGAGCGATTTCTTCGAGCTTATGTAACGTGTATCTAATGGAGTCGACAGGTTGGACGATACCTGACGAAAACATCGCCGCATTATGTTAATGTAATTGTGAATAATAAATCTGATGTTTATTAGATCAATAAAACAGTTATGTAAACAGCGCTTCAACGGTAGGCCTCAATGTTGCACTTAGATTGCCGCTCGTCGGGATATTGTTATTGTTACAAAAGTAACTTGGTGAAAAATTAGTCGTTTCAATGTTTTTTGACATGTTTCTGTTCAAATTTTTAAGTCGTCGGCGTTTCTTGAATGGTGGGGTGTTTCCACCAAAAAGGGGGAAATTTGCTGCGGCGCCATACATCGGCTGATTTTGATAATGTCCGTGTGTTGGTTTTTGAACTACGAGTTTTAAATAGGAATAACATATCCATGCCATGTAATAATTTTGTTGTGCGTTAGTTACCAATGACCCTGTATATACCTGTTGGCTGGACCCTGGTCGATCTGCCGGAATAGAGCGAACGTCCTTGGCCACAAGGCTGCCTCCCGACTCGACCTATTACTCGGCCACTTGAATACGAATCGCTAATTAAAGATATTTATCGATTGTCTTCAACTTTAAAACACATTTATTCGCCAAAATACCGATGACAAAATCTCAGAGATAATAAAATTTTATGCGTTCTAGTCACGGAGTGGGTTATAACAATTTTTAACTATTCACTGATTTATGTTATAGCCGTCTTAATGGCCGAGATGCTCGTTTATAGTAAATATTTAATTGGATGTGTGTTACCGGTTTTGGCGACCCTACGACTGATTAGAAACGTCTTTAGGAAGGTCCGCCGCGTCGTGTCGTGCTACATCTTCAAAGGTAAGCATTTTCTAAGCCAATAACTTTTTATGTCGACGATTTCTGTCTATTTATCTTTTTTTCTTTTCTCCACTCTCTTCCTTACTCCGCTGGAGCAACGACCCGAAGTGGGTCTTGGCTTCCGACACAAGAGAATGCTATCGGTCTCGCGCTGTCTCCACACTCGCCTGTATAAAATTGTTGAGTGAGGTGATCTATGTTCCTGCTACGAAATAATTTCATAGATACGGACTAAGTTCAGATACGAAGGTAAATGGTGGCTCAGTGGCTAGCTACTAGTAAACTAGCCATGGTGGCTCAGTGGGAGCGAGCTTGCTTCACATTCATGGGGTCGTGGGTTGGAACCCGACCGGGCCCGTACCAATGATTTCTTTGGAACGTACGTACGGATATACCACTGGCTTTTCTGTAAAGGAACCTGCATATTTCCGGAGAAGAAATTCGATGGCATATGTGAATCCGCCAACCTGCACTGGGCCAGCGTGGTGGATATGGCCTAATCACCCTTCGAGAGCAGTCTGATATCTCAGCAGTGGGATGTTTAAAGGCTTATGCAGATAAAGTTAATTATTGCTGAGTTCAGTGGAATGGTAAGAAATTAGGTATTTCATATGGCATGAACTTAAATCCAGAAGTCACGAACTACAAAAAACAGTTAACGTTTTAACTTAATTTTAAATTGTATTTAGAGAATTCTTTTAACATGTTTAAATCGAATTAGAAATCCAATTTAAAGCTTTATCTACATATAAACTGTCAACAATATAGGTAACCCCAACAACCAACATAACTGTAACATACAAACAACATCAAATGTGGACATGTTTAAACTACATGTTCCTAGCAACGTTAAATAACGTACATGTTTTAAAAATGTACAAAATTGTTACGGGGGGCTTACCACAATCTCTTATCCTATTCTTTTTCAGTATTGTTACCTTTTCTCTCGCTCTGTGTACAGTAACTGGAGTGAGAGGAAGGTTAATTGTTAGATTGAAGTAAGAATGCTTGGTAGGTCTCCAGGTACCATGTTAAAAGAGGCACCGTGGTGTTAAAGCTCATGTCGCCAGAGAGAGGACAAAGTGGTGTAACTCCCACGCCGCGCCGCGCCGCGCCGTGGACGTTCGTAGCTTCAGTGAAATATTGTGAGAAATAACGCCGATACTTGCTGGTTACATAGAGGGCTAACTGATTTAAATATCTATTATCGTAAATAAATAGACGTCGAACAAAATTACATTTATTTTGTCACTTTTGTTTCGAAACGATTACTTTATTCTTAGATAATTGTTAACACTACCTATTTTTAGTAGTTTTTTCATATCAGCTTAATAGTTGCGTTAGGTACCTATGATGATAATTATGTAGATGCGGCTAAAAGAACTCGAAGAGACTAGTAAAATCGATAGAAAGCGTCATTACAGAAATATACACTGTTCACGGAGCGAGTTCGTAAGGGCTACAACTGTATCATTTATGATATTGTATTGCTTCTGACGGATTTTTTATTTATGACATATGTATATTTAATTTTATGACTTAACTACTCTATTGTATTAGGAAACCTCCTGTAATGATAGTATATTGCTTTAATAATTTAAAAAAAAATATGTCGCCAGCCATCGCTCTCCTCAACCATATTGGAGGGAAGATGGTGACTCGCCACACGACGCCGCCGCAAGAAGAAGCTTTTTAGTGAGCGTGACTGCTCTGGAGCTTACACTATACACGCTAAACTTATAACAACGAAAATGTTACACAACAATAGCATTTTTTTTTGTTCTATTCGTCCACCGTTGTTTCCCGGGCCAGGGCCTCCAGGGTCTCCATCACAGTCTTATGCCGATCTCTTTTAAGAGCCACGCTGCCTTCGCTCGCCGCACGAAACGGCTGATGACATTTTTCTGGCTTATGGCTCACTAGCTGTTACCGGCGAATTCGTTCACGTAGACCTACAAAAAATGTAGCCCGTCTATCTCCATAGTATGTCCGTCTCCCATTCTTTATTTATATATATGCAAAAATTCAGCTCGGTCCGTTCAGCCGTGATACCGCGACAAACAGACAGATAGAGAGACAGAGTTAAATTCGCATTTATAATATTAGTTAGGATTAATTGGTTAATCCCTTTTTTGGATTTAAAAATAATCTAATAAAAAATGTAGCTTTGGTTCGTCGTCATGATTCAGGTAGCCATTTATTTTTTTATCAAAATCGGTGCAGCCGCTTAATCATGAAAAGGTATCAAACGATAGGCAGAGAGCCAAAGTTACTTTGCATAGTCCGGTAGATAGCGTTTGTCCATTTTTGTGTGTTTTTGGACTGACCGTATCAAGATGGAATGACAGTTCAAATGTGGTGTAGTGTGTTCTGAATCGCCAAAATGAAGTTTTTTTCTCGAGACGATAGTATTAATTTTTATACCTCGAAGCGTTGATTGGTCCTTTTAAGACTGCGACTACATCTGAATCATAATATTGGTTTGGAGAATGAAGAAATAAAATATTTGTATCGATTAATACAATAATTGGTGTTTCGCGACACATTGTGCACGGATCCTGCATATGTGACCACGAGTCGAGCTAATGAATGAGCAAACCGACTTATTTTTACGAACCATAAGCATATTGACACTCGATGGAATGCCATTGAAGTCAAGTATTATTCAGGAACAAGAAATCAAACATGAATGAGTCAATATTAATTCGCAAAGAATACCTAGTACACAAACGCAACCGATCAAACTACTACAACTAAATACCTAACAAAGTTTTGGCAGAATAATCAGAAACGTTTATATTTTATTATAATCACTACTCAATACTTTTTAATACTTATCCTTTTAAAGAAGATAAGTCAATAGAAAAATTAATAAAAATAACTTGCAAACTTATACATTTTTAATTTTTTTCACTTAGATTTTAGAAATAAACAAGCAAGGTGCTCAAATTACTCAGCTATTTTTAGCCGGAAAACTATGTAGGTCTACCTACACGGCAAGTCAAACACTTCCATTGCAAGCTGGTCAGTTGTCGCTGGCTCTCGACGGCTCCAGCCGCCACCTGTTCTCGACAAGTGTAGCGTGGGCGGCCGCTGGTACACTTTTGACAACAGACACAAGTGGGCTCGGACACTTTACTGACCATAAAACGTAACTTATGGGTTCAGGCGAGCCCATATATTATGAATCCGCCATTTCTTTGCGTTTATAGCATACCATTAGCAGCTTATCGCGTTGACCGCAACTTTTAAGCTGTTTACGATCACTATTTCGATTGCGAAATGGCGATTCTTGAAAGATATCGTCATGGTCTTAGAAAGGTATGCTATGGAAGTTTTTCGGCAAAATTAGTAAAATGTTTTTAGTATTTATTATATTATTTTGAAATGTCACTGCTCTGTAACGGTATTCGATATTCACATGGGTTAAAGTTTTCGAAAGTTTAGTGTGTGACATTAATATTGCTCTGAATGGTAATGGTTGTGATAAAAGTTGTTAGAAAGCCCCCAAACGAGGCTTTATTGTTCGAACATACGTTCTTCATACGGTTTCATTGTTTATCTTATCTTTATTATCAATAAAAAATCAGTAGGCTTTGTTATTTTCGTGAAAAGATGGATGCAGTGGGCGGTTCCCGGATTACAGGTATCAAGCTAGAGTGTTATAAGTAAATAATATTTTTTATAGAACTCGATGGCTTCATTTTGATCGTAAAACAATAAGTTGAATTTTTATAGTGGTCGTAAAAATTAGGATGTGTTTACATTACACGTTTTTGATTTTTACGTCTTTGGATCTTGTAATAATGATGTAATTTTATGACATGTACGCGGAGATAAATTGAGTATGAGAAGTAATATGATATGACTTGTAAAACAGTAAAAAAATTACTAAGTACTTACTGCATCATTGTCACATAGTTTTAGCTTACAGTAATCATCGTCATATATAATATATTATGTTTATTTGGTTTTAGTGCAATAACAGCTTTTGTGGTTTGTGGTTTTTTTTTTAACCTCCTACGTCGAAATATCTGTCTATATTCAGTCAGTATAATTATAATTACAATTATACATAATAACAGAGTATAATTACAAGTCAGACTATTCGATTCATCTCTCAATATTTCTGAGTATTACAATATCTCATGACATTTTTTAAGCTTTACTAAATTAAATTAATAATTAATAATTCATTTACTTGAGTATGTATTCGTATATTGTTTATGTATTTTGTAACCCAATTAGTTTAGCAAGTAATCGCTGTTATAACCATGTTGTGTGCTCACGGAACCTATTACATCGCATTTCAAATCAGTTGCTCATTATTTTTTGACGGACTACTGTGGCTACAATGCCACACCAAGATATTTGACAAGATGTATTTTAATCTCGTTAAGGAAAAGCGAAAAATTCTATCTTAGTAAACTTAGTTTATCTGCAATAAATAACATAACATTGTTTTAAAGAACAACTCTAAGAAATAAACAGTTCAAAAGAATACCCCGATCTAGCTACGATGAGGTTCAAAGTATTAGATAAACCGTGATCTCATTTAGTTTTTTGGTATAAAACTTTGAAATGCCAGTTTTGAATGAACAGTTCCGAGTTTCTAAATTAAATGTAGCAAGCGGAATCTCCAACAGTTAGCAAACTACTTACAAATAAGTACAACATCTTGCATTATATCTCCAAAGATGCCACTTGCCTACAGATTCGAACAGTAACTAGTGTACATTAATAATCGAGTAGATGAGTCGATAACTGGTATCGAGTATCGACAACATCGATAGTATCGAAGATCAGTCGGTCGGTCAGACCGGTCGTGTTGAGCTGCGGTGCGATTTGACAGCTTTAGACGTTTGAAGCTTTGAAGTTCATAAAAGCTGTGCGGCTAGCCCTAATACAACGAAATGCAATAACTTTGATATCAGCTTAGGTCGCTTACAAAGCCTGTGAGTTGTTGTTGTTGTTGTAGGACTAAACACAGGGAACTACAATTTAACGGGTCATCTGATTCATCTATTCGCGATCACCCATCCGAATACTGGCCGTGTTGCCGATGAGGTGATCGGTTACGAACACATGGTCGAGCTACGCTAACAGCACTACGGGCGTTCGTGACAACGATAAATAAAGATAGGATGTTCTAGATACTGCATTTTTGTTGTTTCTTAAAGATAAAAATAATTATTTATAAAATTAAGCATAAAATCAGCGTTGTCGAAAAAATTCATGTGTCTCATTCAAATTAATATTTAGCATTGATCTATAATATCTATAGTCACCATCAAGTACGCTTAGATGTGGATGAGATCAGTGCAGGAAAAAATGGTATGCTTAATATGGAGGCGTTTGTGAAGCGGTGGACTAATAAGAGCTTAGAAAAATATGTACATAGAAAATAATACAGGTCTTAGAACTAAAATGATTCAGAGAATTCAAGCGATATTTTCCAGCCCACCTAACAATCTCAGACTAGTCTCGGTGTTAGTTAAAACTGCAATAATTGCCCGAATAGGTAAGTATTTTTTACTAAAACAACATCCGTTCAGCCTATAGTTACCGGTAGCATCCAAATTTAGCCGTGACTCAGTCAAATAATCCTCAGTTAAAGCTAAAATAAATAAAATAAAATCACCTACCAACAAACAACTGCCTTCGACTGGGTAGAAGCTTTTAAATAAACTGTGTCTGTTTACGTATTAACTATTGTTTAACCTGTGTCTCCTTTGGGAGATTTCGTCATAGAGTCGATGTCAACCTGTCGTCACAGTTTAATCGATAGTCGCGGCCTGCTGGACGGCATTGCTTGGTAATGAACCACCATCGGACATATTTGTGCACGTGAGCTGCGCCCGCGCACCTTCTACTGCGATAAATGTTAATGTTGTAATTGACGCGTGTTGCAGAGCGCAGTCCAAACATAGATGGGTAAATTTGTTATTTAGGTAGATAGACACATAAAAAATAATGTGATAACAAAGTCTTTCAGGTTCACAATTCTCTGTTTCTGTTCGTGCTCTGGCTCTCTATCACAATAAAAGTGACAGGTGCTAAAAGTATCTATCGGAACAGCTTCTAAGCTAATTTAAGGATGTTCTTCTTGTCTTAATTAGTTTATGCCACGTTAGATAGAGAAGTTTCTTATAATTCGTCTGCACCAAGTTACTATTTGCAAACCTTATTATTATTTTTGAGTTAAGTCATCATCATCTCAACTTTTCCTAGAATTTAGAGAATATAGGTCTCATTTGTCTATCTTTCTCGATCCCGTACATACTAATAAGTCTATGTAGTCTTGAAAAATACATTTCACACTACTTTGTTAAGCAACACAATCTTTCAGTGATCTACATAAAAAGTTATAAAGTAGGTACTTATTTAAGAGGTATAGTTTCAAAATAAAATAATACATTATTAAAGCCAAAGAGTATCTATGTCGTTAAAGTTCAGTGACCGCAACCATCAGAAAGCTATTAGACACACATAAACATCGCTTTTAATATACATTTCGGACATTTCCTATTGATAAGTATAACACGAGCTCAATCAGATTAACCTTATTTATCTGTCACAGAATATAAAAACTCACACTAATATTGAGAAGACGTAGATCAATAATATTGAAAGGGTGTATGTTTGTTTCCGCACAATTCCGAAAATACAAACTACAACAAACTTTGACGTTTGGCACAGTGAAGGCAGCTAGCTTTTGATTTAAAGTTCCTTTAAATAACTCTGTTAAGCTTATCTCCTAATCTACTGTTAAGCTAATATGTTAATCTAATGTTAAGGATGTATGTCACTCTACTGTTAAGCGTATTTGTTAATCTTGTATTAAGATAATTATTTATTCTTTTGTTAAGGTTATATGTTAATCTGCTATTAAGCTTACATGTTAACCTACTGTCAAGCACATGTGTTAAACTTTTATGTAGCGTAAACGTCGATGTGCTGTTAAGCCTATGTGGTTACCCAGATTCTAAAGTGTACAAAGTCTTATAACACAACACGCATTCTGTATTGCATATTATTGGGTCACTTGTCAAATGTCTATCCTTGGGTTCGCCGAGGTTAAATTAATATTATTTCGTTCGAAAACAAACTGTACGTATCCTGAGGACGAGCAAGTAAAACCTCCGTGCACAACTAGTAATATTATCCATTCGGAATGTGCCGACTCCGAAGGCTGAGATTATGTCTAATTTTGAGCTTAGCGCGAGTAGCATAGGTGGTCTGTGGCAATAAAATAGTGAACTTATAGTCATGTGTATCGACGCAGGCGCAGATAACGGCACGAGTCGAGTGGGCCCACGATTATCTGACGTTACCACATGGCGCGATGCTTTCTAAATCGAAGGTACCAAAAGCGTAGTAGTAGGTAACTATCTTTCTATATCTACTTTCTTCACTCATTGCGATCACTTCCAGGATTAGGTAAAGTTTCACAATATATTTTTTATTGTGGTCGTGGCGTAGCTCGATTAGCTGGTCCTAATAGAACCCAAGTTAAAAACCTTTGACTCGATCAGTCTTGTTGTAGTACGAACTTTTGTAGGATTCCCTGGAAAGTACCACGTCGTTGCGACTTATTTGACCGTCAAGCAGTAATGAACAAACATTTTTGTGTTCCGGATTAAGCGGTAATGTATCCAGCAAAATTACTAGACATAAATAGATTTAAAATCTTACTTTTTTTTTGTATATATCTTCTTATGGGTGACAGCAAGTGGCGCTCTATCACGGTTAGAATTATATGTTTTTATTAGTACAATCGTTAGGGCATTCTGTTGCTGCGGGCGGTCTGCAACTCTGACATTTAGACGTTTCCTGCATGTCTCTTCTCCGCTACGCTCGTCTCCGCCTCAGTGGAACTGCACCCTAACTAGCCTAGGACACAGACGCTTTCCACGATTCGACGTAGGCAGGTGCTTCTTGACATACTCCTGACGTACTACAAGCAAGGTACCATCTGATATTATCCTCTATCATTAATTGTAATGAATGTATGGCGTGGTTACATCGCATATATCTGCCATACGCAACAATCTCAGAGATTTATATGACCATTGAGGGATTCCTTCACACGCGGTGTTGGTGCCGTCACGGGTGGTGCCCGCCGACCGGCTCGAGCAAGTCGTTGTTTGTTGCCAGTAACAGGTTTATGCTGGCTTTACACACGTAAAAAACTCTTTACTGTGAACCAGAAATAGCTAAAATAATACTTTTTAAGTTTTACTCTACATTTATATGCAATAATTATAATTTAATTGTCTATTGATTTACTAAAATAATTGTTTGTTTTCTATGTTTGAAGTGTTAATTTATTGGTCGTATTTAAAATTAATTTATTGTTGATTTGCTATATTTACGATACGATAAAAATGAGCCAGTCTCTACTTCTACACAACGCTATTATCTGTTAAAACGCCACATAAAACTAGGGTTTTTGGTTAGGGCATGCTTATTCTTAATAACAAACAACCTGACAAAATCCCAACACAAATAAAAATACAAAAAAAGCTGACGCTTCCATTAGCAAACGACTCGCCTCCTAGCAACCCGGAAGTAGCATAACATAAACAGAGACTATTCTCTTTTTATATACTAATTAAGTACAATTTAAGAAATGACTTGATAAAGTAACAATCAGTATTATCTCTGAGCAATTACCGCGTCACTGCGACGTAGTAACTGTTATTTAAACTGCTGTATTTGGCATACTAACTACCATTAAATCTATGGTGTTATTCGGTAATTATGTCCATAACTCTTCACCCCGCGAGAGATTCAGCAAATTAGTTGTAAGGCACCTGTCAGATAGAATAGACGGAAATGTTGCGAACCGCGAAGCTTTCACAAGTAAGTAAGAGCCAGTATCCATTTAAAAAATAGCCTTGATTTTTGCTTTGTAGGCCATAAAAACTGATTAAGAGGAAGATGAATTGATTAAAATGGGTTATTATTAAAAAAAAATGAAAAGTTGAATATCGTAAACGCACAAACACGAAATGTTTGTACCAGAGCTTGTCGGTTACTTTGTTTTTCTGGGAACGTTAGGTAGAAAGCTTTTTCATAAGCTGTGACTAAATGTGCTGTCTGTGGCTAGTATTATAATTATCTGCATACCCTGCCATTATTCTCTTACAAACGCTGTTTGTACGAAGAGCTGTAGCAGCGCCGCAGTGCTCATGTGCTGATGCCTTTAACGGCCACGTTCAGGCGCGGTCGTAAATCTGCGCTCGTTAGTCGGTCAGCATTAATTGGGCGTCACTTCAACTCTGGCTATAAACCCTCGCACCGTATCGAGTCGACGAAGAAAGTACCACACTCTCGAAACACAGTGTCTCTACGTGATACTACGTCACAGTTGTTGAGTTTGCTGAACAGCAGAAAAGGCAAAAAGTAGGAAGAAGGCGATATCTCGGTTAAAGCAATGATAGTACTTAGTATCGAAGTATCCGCTCTGTCAGTAGTGGGCCAGGTAAGTACATAGCGGTGAAGTTCTAGCATTCATAAAAGTGTGTATATAAGTTTGTATGCGCGTGGTGGAGGCGGTGTGTATACAACTTGTGATTCATTTGCAAAGAAGGATAAAAACTATTTTACATTAGATAATGTTAATGGAATTATAGTTCCAATTATTGTGATAATCGATTTATCAGGGCTTGTGTAATAGAATTTATTCCATTACATAAGCTTATTATCAGTTTCCTACTTGGTTTTGGCCAGCATGAAAGTTTGGCTTAACCATACCCTGAACTAACCAAAAGCATGCATTATAGTTGACGTACTGCTCCAATCATCTGCTCATTTTACAAAAACATTATATATAAAAAATAAAAAATCAGGTGAATTGAGAACCTACTCCTATTTTTTGGAAGTCGGTTAAAGAGTCGAGATTTAACTGTTGTCTTCATCTTCATAAATAGTTTCCGAATATTTTTCCAAAGTAAAGAAACAACCGTGACATGAGCTAGGAGATAGCAGAGTGACACAGTGTTTAAGAAGCGTATAGCTGGAAAACGAAACTTCGACTTTTGACTGAGAAATTAATTGCCGTGACGCATGTGCTTTAATTGCTGACGGTACTCACAGAAATGTGGTATCTTCGAAATGTACTAAAACCGCCAATTAGACAAAGGAATCAGTCAAGAAAAACAGGTTGATGAGATTTTAAGCGGTTTAAGGTAGTTTGTAAATCTTCTGATAGTCTGTAGCTGATGAAGACAGATAAGATAACAGCAGTCAACAAATAGATTTTTAAATAGCCGAAGATCTCAGCAGACATATCAACTCCGCACAGAATTGGTGTTGCCTCAAGCCCTCGGTAAATATCCGTACGTATATCCTCTAGAGAAGCACGCAGTTATCTATAACAATATAATATGTAACAAAGTAAAACTATGATTTGCTTCTTGGCCTGATGACATTGTTTGATACTCAACACTCAACGCAAGATAATTTCTAGTGGTTATAATGTAAATAAAGAGGCGCCGCAGTACCCAATAAAAAGCCCACCAAATGTCCTCAAGAGTTTATTATAAAAATACGGTTATATTCATAATATAAACACAGTTAACTATCAGTTAAGCTCGCACCGACTTCTGCGGCTCACCACAAATTGCATCTAAAAATAAAACCACATAAAACATTTTCATACACTTATTTAATATGTAATATAAGGCTGTGTATTTGTGGAGAGCGCAGGCTTGCAGTTAAGCGTTATGCGCTATCTATAGACCGCCACAATTTAACGACAATTTGCATTTATTATTTACAAAATACATTTATTGTCGGTTATTAATTAAATTAAATTATTAATTTTGCAAATAATTTAAGTAAATGTTTAAAATCCGATAATATTTTATATTAGAAGAGCCTATCGAGATACACGAATGTCAGTTTCGTTTGTTTACAAAATGGTCAAATTTGATCGAATAAAGCTCATGAACTTAGAATAATAATTCTAGCAACACTTTGTAAGCCACTTTTACAGGGTCTTAATCTCGCAAATTTGAGCTTCATGCTGTAATCGCCACGCTCGGCAGATGGCTTCGATATCACAGAATGTTCATCGTTTACTGAGATCATACAATACAATACAATCATACAATACAATACAATCATATAATACAATACAATCATAACATAAAATCCAATCAGGATCGGTAACTAATAACACAAAAAGCGTTACTCGTACAGAAACAGTTTTGAATACAAATATATTCGTTTTGAGTAATCGCTATGCTAAAATTCATCATCTGCCAGAAGAGGTCCATTGCTTAACTTAAACCCTTAGGGCTCACACTGAGCGACAATTTACCATTTGGATCCACCGGTCCGAGACTATCACAATAAATGTCGTTGCCCACCAATACATAGAGAGAAGCCTACCTACTCCGCGTCTGGTTCCTGGTCGCCACTGAAGAACTTTTATTCTCATTAGGTCATCGGTTCTTCGAGCGACGTGGCCTGCCCATACTAAAATAATATCATGATTTTTAATACCTTGGCCGATTTTAAGGACATAGTTACTTAAATGTTTGTCTCCATATTAATCTATATTGAAACCTAAGAAAACACAATAATCTTTACTTACCTAATAGTCTAAGCTAGCCTTATGTACGCTTTACGTGTCACGTTCTCAACGCCAGCCTCAAAGCTAAGGCGCCGTTCACACGATTGCAGTATTTCTGCAATTTATATCTGGTTTAGAGCATACAGATGAAATATTGCTGTCCACGGAACCCGGCCTAGCCCCGGGTATCAATTATCAACATCACGCGACCACTCAAATATGTAACATAACTCACATTGACGACAGTCAAGTGGTTTGCTAGAAACACAGGAAACAGAAAAGCTAAGCCAGTTTAGTTCAGTCAGGTCGATAGTCGATATTTCTCAATAAGACCACTTTAATAAATTAATTATTCTTATAATGACTATTTCCCAGAATTACGAAAATTTAAAATGCTTTTAGGTACATACCGGCAACTTCCAAAAATATCCGCTTTTTTTTTTTTTTTTTTTATTGGTCGATTAGAGGTAGACGTCATTATTAAATAAGTTTTTTATTTTATTTTATAATGACTAAAAAGCCAAACTTGTTCTCTCTTCTTTATAAACAATACCTAATAATCTTTGTTTTGTTTTGTTAAGAAAAAAAAAAAAAAATTATATTGTTTTGTTTTAATTTTGTTGTAACCCTCCATCCTAACCAAAATGGTGTTAGAAATCGACTGAAGTGCGTATCGCAACACATGCATAGTCTTCGAAAGACAGCATTGACGTAAGTAGGTAAAACGTAAGTACATTTAGGAAAACGTACAATTTGGAAAACTGACATTTTGGGAAGCGGACGTTTTGGGAAACTGACAATTACGGATGTGGATATATTGGTACCATACATTTTGAGAAGTGGTCTTTATGTTTTAAGGTTCCTAACACAGCAATTTTCACATAGCTTTGTTAATACCACTTTCACTTCAAAAATATAACTACATTATTCGGTTATATTTCGTTATCATACTAATTTGACATCGTCAAATGCTTGCAGTTAACTGAAAACGAATAGAGCCAGCAAAAGTATAAAGAAAAAAATTCTTTTTTTCGTTTTAATTTGCAGTTTACGGCTTGTTTATGTAAAATTAGTGGGATAATTATAGCAAATCTTAACTAAGATTATAAATGCGAAATTAAAACTGTCTCTCTGTCTTTCTGTCTCTCTGTCTCTCTGTCTCTCTCTGTCTCTCTCTGTCCATCTGTCTATCTGTCTCTCTGTCTGGGTGTTTCTCGCGCTATCACGGCTAAACGGCTGAACGGATTGAGATGAATTTTTGCATAAATATAGTTTAAGGGTCGGAGTTGGACACAGGCTACTTATTTTTTTGTAGGTCCAAGCGAACGATGCCGCGGGTACCAGCTAGTAATAATGTATACATTTCAAGTTGATCTGATAAAAGTTGCGAGACAATTAGGCGCTGAGTGTCATTAACGGTATCGTGTCAAAATCAAAGATCCAATATATTAATCTAGGATATTTCCTGTTTTCCCAACAACTTTGATTTTAGTTGTATTTGTATAAAAAAATCTGTATCTGTTTTAAATCTATAACATTCGCGTCTTGCTTTTACTATCGATACATATGATTCAGCCATTTAGCCGTGATAACGCGACAAACACCCGGACAGAGAGACAGAGAGATGGAGAGACGGAGAGACGGAGAGACAGAGAGACGGAGAGATGGAGAGACAGAGAGACAGAGAGACAGAGAGACAGAGAGACGGAGAGACGGAGAGACGGAGAGACAGAGAGACAGATAGACACAAAGACAGAGAGACGGAGAGATGGAGAGACAGAGAGACAGAGAGACAGAGAGACGGAGAGACGGAGAGACAGAGAGACAGATAGACACAGAGACAGAGAGATAGAGTTACATTCGAATCTATAATGTTAGTTAGGATAGTAAGGCTAAGCTCAATTAAAGTGCAAGAGTAGTGCGTACCGACGATTGTACGATAGGTGCGAACTGTTAGCGCAGACGCATTGTGTGCGATCACGTGGAGTTAATAACGATCCTCGATAATTTGTTGTAAACGTTGTGCGTGGGCGGGTCGAGGCCGCCTTCGGGAAACAATAGATATTTACCGAATACCTACACCAAATGGATATTAACGTTCTGGGACAATACAGATAGCTACAACAATACTAGGCGTGCTAACGCAGCCTTATACTTAGGTAAAACTTTCATTTTCTTTCGTATCAATTTAGCAGCTTGTAATTTTGGAGGCTTATCAGGACAGGTGACTGCGCGGCTTAGAAATTTCTAAACCTGCTCTAAAGAAGCTGTCAAATTCAATGTTACATTCTGACAAGCATCTAGATCTAGAGGCCTGTGAAAGTAACATGTTAAGAATTTAAAAGATACCGCCTCGTTCTAACTAGAAAAAATAGGCACGTTTGAGAGCACAGGTTAATTAGCACCTGATTTCTCGGAAATAACAAAGATGTAGAGAAACAATTGATAATCTTGCGTTTTGAAATATATCACATAACGGAACTATACTTAATAATAATTTAAAAAATATATATTTTGTTTTTGTTTTTTTGTTAAATCTATTTTGAAAATTGCTTCGCTGGTAGAAAGCTATCTTATCCCTGAGTGGCATGGATTATATTTTGATAACAGCGCGAGTGAAGCCGCGGCTAGAGCTAGATAAATGGAGATGCGGTAGCGCTACGCCAAGCTACGGCCCGAACCACAGCACGTGGAACGTAGCCGGCCTGAACTCTTCAGTGAAATACAGAAAATGTTTGACATTAGTGCCATTTGTAATAGAAAGCGTATGATTGGAGTAAATAAGGTAAAATTAGAAGTACTGGATAACTTTTGGACAAGATTTATTAATATCTGCGGATATAACGGAGCCGATATAAGCAATATCAGACCATTTAACCTACACGATAAGCAAGCATTGAAGTTGGGAGAGTGAGTACGTTGCTGGTGGACAGGCCTGACGAAGGCCACGCCACGCCACGCCACGCTGAAGCGGTTATTTTATTTGGAAGTAAATCCGAACATTAAACGAGGCAGTGGCCGTGACAGCGAAAACGCAATTAACGGGTATCTCTTACTAGTAGAGTACAGTAGGCGAGCAACATTCGGACGAGGCCGGCGACCTCGCGGCACCTACTCGCGACTCGCCATCACCACCGCATAATTGTTGAAATTATCTTGACGGATATCACGCGTCTGCTCTAGCATTCGAATCTAATTGAACATGTCATGCATTCAATGTGTTTTAGTTTCCTGCGCTTGCAAATACCTTCCTTACAAATATCGACATTAGACCGTCATTGTTTTTTTTTGAATATAGTGTCTTTTCAAGCTATATGGATTTGCAAGTTGTGGCCCTTTAGCGCTACACTGCCGATTCGAGAATGTCGCGCCATTCTGATGCAGAGCTCGAAACGCTTGTTGTTCGAAGTTGTCAACGTTATAAAATCTTATCAACTTTGCATCAGAATGACACGACATTATTTAATCGCCAGTGTAGGCTACCAAATGTTCTGCCTTTAAATTTTGTAAGCAAGCGTTCCTACATAAGGTTCCGTTGTGGTTCTATTGTTAACTGGTTTTTACCGATAAGTGAAAAGCTATAAGCTTATATAATAAGAGAAGAAATTGAATAAGTAAGTTATTGCAAACAAGAAAAGTATTTTTTTGCGGTTATCAATTAACAACAGTTTTAGTTATTTTTTCTATTTCTCAGCAGTTCTCATAAAAGGCAGTAAACGTTAATGATCGGCTCATTAACGCAGACGAGTCGCTCGAGCTCGATAGAGCAATAACTCCTGTTAGGGCGCCTCTATAACTACATCTAACGTACGGTCCACCGTTCCGGATTCTGGACTACCTACCTACCTATTAATTGTCCACGGAAAATTATTAGGTTTATTTCACACAACATGCTTATTTTAAACACCTTTACGTACCTGAACGAATGATATAATTATGTTGTGAAAGTGGAACGAAGTGATTCGACCAATACATCACTTATTAAAAAGAAGTAAACTTTTTAATTTAGCTGACGTTCATTAGGACGAGTTAAAGGGATAAACCGGAAGATATAAAGCAAGCACCGCTTTATCCCTATAAATTCGACACATCAGGCGCTTGTCACCTATCAGATGTGACAAGGAACTTTTATAAAAGTTGAAAACATGTCGTCAAACACCAGTTCGTTTCAGACTAAGGAGTTGATATCTGTTTACCATCGGTTGATTTTGAACCGACTTCCAAAAAAAAGAGATTCTCAATTCGATTGTTCTTTTTTAAGTTTGCTACCTCAGAAC
This sequence comes from Apocheima hispidaria, assembly GCA_947579745.1. Lineage (NCBI taxonomy): Eukaryota > Metazoa > Arthropoda > Insecta > Lepidoptera > Geometridae > Apocheima > Apocheima hispidaria. Next base: position 15,933,196 of record OX388151.1, on the reverse strand, counting down.
TCCGTCGCTTATGAACCAATTTGAATATTTTTGTATTTGAAAGTAGATGCTTTCAGATCAGTCCCATTTTCATCCAAATCCAGTTCTGATGATGGGATCCATGAGGGATTGAGGGAGCTCTTCAAATATTATAGGCATACATAGAGCGATTTTGGTACTTTCATCAACAATTCAAGCATTTGCATGCAAAAAGTATCATTTGGTGAAGTGGAACTGATAGAGAAGACCGCAGATGGCCGCCGGAACTCCAATTTTCACGGGCTCAAGAAAATCTTTACGAAGCAAAATTTGCTTCGTAAAAATTTCATCAATAATCAATTCAATTCCATTCATCAATTTTTTTTATTTAAAATTATTTACTTTCAGTTTATGTGACTGGTAAGTAAAACAAAAAAGTAAGCGTGTGCTGTAGTGCTGTACGCTGGCTTGGGTTGGTAGAGCGTGTGCCTACTGACCAGGAGGTCCCGGGTTTGATTCCCGGCCGGGCAGATATTGGAATGATTAATTTAAATATCTGATGGGTCTGGGTGTCGTTTGTTCGCGCCTTTGTGTATGTTCCATCACATCTTCGACACAATGGTGGAATGCTAGTGGGGAGGTATGCGACGTAAGCATTATTATAATTATTTAAATACCGCCGACCGCAGACTGAGCTAAGCCAATAGGAAAAAACTACGATCTATGATCACCACAAACCATACAAACACAATTACAGATATAAATATTTACATGTGAGTGTAAATAATGTATGATCGCATCAGATTAAATAACGCCAGCCGAGGGAAGCGGCGGCGGCGCCTCGGCTCTTCATTATCAACACTGTGGTAGTGTAGACAAGCAGATCGAGTAACCTTCTGACAACACGCGCCGTGGCAAGGATTACAGGATTACTTGACTTTTGACTAGCAATTTTTTTATGAGTATGTAATATCTCCCAACGCAAAAACATTGATTGTTGTATGTTTATCTCTGACTATTCCAGTAAATAAAAATAAACAGATTGTATTTTGAGATGTTGTATTTTCTACATTCATTTTGTGGTGCGACAATAGTTCTGTTTGAAACAATTTTAAAAAAAACGCGATACCCGTTATGGTGACCTAGTTATATCTTCATTGCTCTACCAAGCAGATGCCGCTGATCAGGGCGTACAATTTGGCGTCTAAAACAGTAACTACTCTATTATGGTTGACCCACACAATTTATACTCTGTCACATGGAAAAAAAAAACAATAAAGATTGTTTTCCTACAGTACCGACGTGCGTTCAAGGAAATGTCCACACACAGTCGTCGTGCACGTGTCAAGTGCATGCCTCACCGGTGATACTATAGCCTGGTTGAATCACGCGGTTTCACTCTTGTTTATTGCATCACAGAAGTTCATCGTCGTCATCATCACCCATAAGGCCTCCCTTTGTAAGGAGGCCCCATGCTTAGCAGGCAGCTTAGAGTCCTGCCCGTCCTCAGGTGGTTACTCACAGAAGTTATCCGGGACATACGTATTTTGCAAATACTCTTGATTAGGATAAGGCTACATGTTATCCTGGACCTTGGAAAGTACGGATAACTATGCAGGATGGTGGGTAACACCACAGAGCGTCTCCAGTCTACAGTATACATACCAAGGAAAGCTCGTTACAGTAACTCGTTTCACCAACGAACGGAACTGAGACGAAACTCCAATTATATTCAATTACCAAAATGTTTATTTTGCATAAATCAAAACGCAAACGACAAATAGGCTCGTAAAGCATCGTGTTGCTGCGCGTCATAAACTGATTCACTGTTTTTAAATGTTAATGCGCCGATTTGAATATTTAAACTGTCATCTCGCTGCGCACGCGCCGGCGTTCCTTTCCGGGTTGATTTTTTAGGGTCCCATAAATAAGGAAGGAAAAATAAAACGGAATGTGATTTATTAAATATAATTTTTAAAAAATATACGATTTTTGCTTTTTGTGTATATTTAGTAAAATTTATAAAAGTTGCGGTTAAATTTCAATTTGTTTATTAAAGTTAGAAGTAAGTATTTTTTAAGTGTAAGCCAATAAATTACACATTACACGTGCAACTTGCTCATATATATGATACGGAACCCTTAACTGTAATGAGATATACTCGCATCTTGTCTGTTTGTATCACCGTATGTCCGAAGTATTCGTATTGTAATGTATGTAAATTCTCGCTAAAGATCTTAAGGTTTTTGCTCTCTTAATTCTAGGGCACCCCCGATCGCATTATCATAATTGAGAAAAAGTTAAATAATATTCATGATATGTTAATTTTGAGGTTTGTATGTGTTAAAGGCGTATAATTGAATGTTTTGGGGTACGATTGTTATTTTATTTTTTGTATTGTGTTGTAGTTTTGTTTAATAATCGTATTGTAGGTTCGGTTTGTGTGAAGTTCATCATGTTTTATTGGTTTTTACAAACAAGTGAATTAAGAAGAAGAAAAATTAAACTTAACTTTCATGTCCTGACAGCGGAACTTATTAGAAGCCTATGTTAAGTAAAACAAACTGTCAGATAGCCAACGACTACCGCATTGTATTGTCCCACCAAGCTATCAACTGGTAGTGGGCTTGAGCATTTACATTATATCTTTAGATTTCCAATCAATGAACCACCTTGTTTAGAATGCAAATTCTGTAGAATATTAGTAATTTGCATTTAACATTCTATTCAGACAAAAAAATCATCTAAACCTTTGCGTTTACGTGCATTCTATAGCTCCATTATTTATGTAAACATCTCATAAAACGTCGGTAAATGCATACGTGATAATATATGTGTTTACAACATAACGAGGTAATGTTGCATACAAAGCCTCAATTATGAAAATCAAATTTGTATTTCAATTGAACTGCTTCTGTCTCGGTAATTTTTGAATTATTCAACAGCCCTATTAAATGCATATTTGTTTCAATAGAAACAATTTACAATATAACATATTTTATTATTTACTAGCTAAGGTTTAATGTAGGAATTATTCAGAAACAATTCGAAAGGTGTCAGCGCGATACTTGTGATAGATCGTAGTATTTATGCTCAAGACTCGATCTCAAATCGACTACTATTGTTTTCAATTCATATTTTAACCTTCAAGTGCTTTTTTTTTAATATACTTATCGAGTGAATCGGTGTAATTAATAACTTTCCGAAGCTAAACTAGTCGATATTAATAAAGTTAAGGCGTTTTGACACTCGGTTACACAAGAGAATGCTACATTTGTAACGCTTAGTACAGACAAACTGTATCGTAATGTTTCATGTCATCTACCAAAGAAGTAATTTAAAAAATACTAAAAAAACAGGCTATTAACATTTGAACGGTGTGCAATATGAACTACGATGGCCGAAAGATTCATCTGTGTTTGTAAGTTGGGAAGCTTGCACATGAAACGCTTACAGAAGTTTACTTATTCGGGGAAGTTCTTTTCACGTAAAGCTTTTTTATTATATTAGAGTTCCACGTACAATAAAACGCTAGAAGTTTTCGGCAGTCTGAACTCAACTTTATACTCGCTAGACTGCTCCGATTCGCGAGTTGCGCAACACATTTCAAACGAACACCTTAACGCGCACTCGCCAACCAGTTTCTTGGATTTGCCCAACGACTATCCGACTATCCGACCGGAGAACGCAGCTGTGGATTATTCTCTAGCGTTTAAATCCTGTGACACGCCTAGAGAGCAGGTGCAGGTCATCAAAGCTTAAGTTGTTCAAAATTATATATTAAAGCGAACAAAATTGGACATACCGTCCTATACTCACACGTTTATCATTTACTTGAGGACACCGCCAACCGAACGGATAAGTCAGCAACACACTAAATCACTCCAATCTAGCTCGATTCTTCTCGATCGAGTTTTAACAGTAGTGCCCTGGCTCTAGGGCTATGGTAATGCAGCTCCCGGGTTACGTACGGTAATAGGACCACTTCTAGTAATTTCCACTTAGTTCCAGGCAATTTTATTTATATCGGCCGTAAAGCAAGCGCAGCCGATCTGGTTTGCCGTTTCGCTTTGATTGACCGTTGGAGAGGGGGATAGCGTGTATCTTCGGTTACATGCTACGTTATCGATGGGTCTTGCGTTGATAAGTGACTTCTGATGTCTTTTGATAAGATATAATTACCTAATCTACAAGTGTCGTGGATGAGGTAGGTACTAAAGCGTTTAAGACTTTTTATATAAATGTTTTTTTTGTCCTCTGTTGTTAAAAACTCTGTATCGATAGTGTTTTCACCTGAGTCTGGAAACTCAATTTTGTTTTTCCTAAACTTATTTTGATAGGTTCTATCTGCATCGGCCTTTAAACATCCCACTGCTAGGATATAGGCCTACCCCACCTATAGGGTCCTTAGGCCATATCCACCACGTGTCCAGTGCGGGTTGGCGGTTTCTTTTACGGGAATATTCAGGTTTGCTCACGATGTTTTCCTTCACCGAAAAGCCACTGGTATATCCGTATATAAGTTCCAAATATCCCATTGATAAGGGCCCACCCTGATTCGAACCCGCGACCCCACGAATGTGAGGCGAGCTGCTCACACTGAGCTAGCACAACGTTTGATAGATTATACAGTTGTTATTTAGGTTAATATTAACTTTTACCGTAGCTAAATATTATAAATCATAGATTGAATTTATTTTACAGTAAACTCATACTAAATTAAGCGCAAGTTATTTTAGTTTTAAGGCCTATAAAGTTGTTTGTAATTACTGTCTTAAGTGACAGTAATCTCGTACAATAAAACCACCTGTCACCGTGAAACCTCGCGTCGCCGCACCTTCTACTAAACTTATATATATTTAAATAAATTTAATTATGCCTTTGTACTTGAGCTATATTTTGAGGCTTAGTTTTAAAAATTGCTTGAAACTAATAACGTTACATAAGAAACAAACATTTTTAAGTGCATTATTTGATAATATAATTTGACCAACTGCTTTTTTTTTTAAATTGATTTATTGTGTTAAAGAATCCTGAAGTTCGGTAACTTCCACACAATAGTTATTTTTTTTGGAAACCACTTCTTATTTTACTTCATTTCATTCTTACCGCAGAGCAAAAGTTTTTTTTTTTTTAATGTAAACCTTGTATATGATTAATAATTTTTCTGTTTAATTATAATAAGTTTTTCTGGAAAAATATATTTTATAAAATCCGTTGTTACTGTAAGTTGATCAAAATGAGTCCAAACTCCATCAATCTACTGTTAGTAACTGAGGAGTCCCGTTCCCACCTTCCGTCTCCATCATCAGATCAGCTCGCTCTCATATTATTGTATCGTATTGACTGGCATGCAAAATTTCAACTCAATTGGATAAGGAGAACTGGTCTAAAATTCAGTCGCAAGTTTTGACCTGAACATACATACTTACATACAATATTTAATTTGTTGTAACAACATATAGCTAACTACAAACTTACTATAACCTAGAAGTAACTAGGATCGTTTAAACTATCAAAGCCTAGGAACTGTAGATAGTAATAATAAAATAGATAATACATACATACAAACATTGCAAATTAAATGAAAGCTCTTAAAAAAAGAGGTTTATCGTGCGAGGAATGTGTGTGGACGCCGCGTCTCGAGGCCAGTGAGACGTCCTCGTGTAAAAGACATCAACGCGCGTCGCCCTCCCGCCTACATTGTAGTTATGCAACTCGGCTGTTTTTACCTCCACCGGCAATTACATCAACAACTCTGATTGGAATGCCTTTTTTTCAATTATTGCAAAAAAGTAATATTTTTATTCGAACTAAAGTAATTAAAGAAAATAACGGGTGAGACAACAAAGTCTGATGAGAAAAGCATTTTTTTTCCAAAATCGGTTTTAGTTCACGTCTTGCCTCTTGTTAAGCCATGATGTGGTCTAGGATGGAGCACGATTACCTAGACGGCTCACTCTAGATTCGAAGACACCCATAACGTACTTTTTGTTTTAAACTCCGGTTAAGAATTCCACATAAACAATATGGAATCGAAAATGTTACTTAGATATATTTTGTAGTTAGTGGTAGAAGGTGTGAGGAAGCAGTATTATGTCACAAAAATGATATCATGATTATAAAATGTACTATATATGAGAAGACGTAGTAAATTCGTTATGGTTGTCGCAAATATTCGAATGTTTATTGTATGGGTATCTATAAAATGATGTCAAGTAAAATTACTAGTCTTTCCCTTCTCTAAAACTGGTAAAAGGTTGCAACCTGTAACGGTTCAGGAGGCTTAGCTATCGTTAGTTGTCTGATCACATTTTATTATTACGTTGCGATCCGCGGCGGTCCCCGCGGGGTTCCCTAAAGGGACGATCAGCCGACCGGCTTACTCGTATATAATAATTGTTGGCCATTTTCATTTAAAATACTTTTTTTTTGGTCCGGCATTAACACGCCGCAGATTAAATATTAGTTGCACGTCGGTCCGGCGCACCGCAGGCGTTTAATTTATCGGTGATTTAAAGGAAAATTGGAATTTTATCTTTACAAGAGAACAGACACAGACACATTTTTATATAAAACTTTTAAAGACGTAAATATCGTTGCTTTTATTTGAGAAGACATGTTTGCTTCGATTTACTTTAGAAAATCGATTGCAAGTAACGCACTAGTAACTAGGCATCTTGGACCACTAAAACCGGTGATCAAACTCCGCCAGCGACGAAGAGGCCAGTTAATTGTTGAGAAGAGTTGCGAGTGATAATCGTATCGGTATAAGTGCGGGAGTAAGAAATAATTGAAACTGATCTCGTTAGTAAAGCGGCTCTCGACTCGAGATAATACAAATGTTGGAAATAAAAAGCGGAGTTTACTCGGTCTCGAGTTCAACCCGACGATATTCCGAAGCAAAGCGAGCTCGGCCGTTGGCTTTCATCCACACTCCATATATGGACGTAAACAACCGCGATCGGTTCGCAAAAAGCAACTAATTACCCATCTTCATTTGACCGTGACGCGAAGCTGTTTTTGCGGCGTGTTCCGGACGGGTGGGTGCCGGTGCCGGTGCCGGTGCCGGGAGACCGCTGTGAAAACGTGTGAATAGCCGGAGTCCACCCTGCGGCCGTATATGGGCACCCCCGGCCGGTCGGCGACCCCCGCTGCGCTAACAACGTCATAAATTCATATCAGAAATAGATAAGAAACCGCAAGCGATCTAGCATAGCATAGCGACTACTAAAATATCAACATGCTAGAGGCCTGGAAGCGGATACTTCAATCTCTCGATGAAACCTACCCCGGAGCGAACAAGAGCTAGTTAATCAACTAATGAATGAATATTTACGATGGTTGCAACATTATTTTTTTCACTATAGTACATCAAACAAATTTTGCATTTATACCTTTTTTTAATGCTTGAAATCGATATTTTCTTTTACACCATAACAAAATGCCTGATGTTACCCTCTTCCTAAAAAGCTAATAAAATTTTCAGTAAATGACTCATAGTTTGCTTATCAGATACCTAGGTGTAAATAGTTCATGAATTCTTTTTATTTTTAACCGACTTCAAAAAAAGGAGGAGTTTCGATTGTATTTATTTTGTCAATAATACAAAACTGATTTTCATAAATCCATAATACATTTAACTAAACGGTGTTTATCAAAAGCGCATTACTTGCGCGCGATCAATCGACTTCTCCATCAAAATCTTCGCAAAAACGTAGCTCTCTGTGACGTATTGATATAAAATATCGCGCACGCAACATGAATAATGAATAATTATAAATAGTTAGCTGTATAATATCTAAGTACGTTTCTATGAAAGTCAACAAAAGAAACAAGACAAAAAAACTTTTTCAGCCTTAACCAATAAGTCTTAGCATTATTGATTAAGTTTGGCCTTAATAAGACTCCAAGTAAGTAGTTAGTGATAGTAGTTTAGTTGGTCTAAGCTTTTTAATGCTTGAAGCTATTTTGTTGTAGACCCGTATTGTATATATTAGCAATATAATATAACTATAGCTAATCAATGCTATGTGTCACAGAATGGCCTCAACTCAGCATAATGCTGTTCACCAAACAGCGCTGATCTTCCGTTGAAGCCGTTCAGTGAAGTCACGAAAGGCTCAAAACAGTGCAACGTTGAAACAATAGTCATTGGGATACATTAAATGAACAATTAAAAAATTAAATAAAAGTCAAACCAAATAAAGTGTTTAGAGTTGGATTTATTAAATTTTGTTTTTTAAAACATTATTAGAGAAGTTAAGAAGTTGGGGAGCTGATGCTCATGACAGCTTCATCTATTTGGCTTAGTTTGAAATGATGGCTCCAAAGTGAAGATGTGTGACATGTGTCCCCGAAACCTCGAACGTGGGCTTGAGCCGCCATAACAGTACACCACCCAAATATGTGGGTCGTTTCGAAACTATGTGTATCATCACACATTCCACATAATTATACAAGGCGACCAACGCGCGCGCTCTCACCTGCTGCCAGATTGCATACTAACTGTGGATGTTAAACAATTTGCCATTTTTAACTATTGCAATAGGTTAAGTATAACTAAATGTAATAAAAGTAATAGTAAAACTATAATCTGACTCTTATTTTTATGTAGTAGGCTAAGTAGTTAAGGTAGTTATAGATTGTATGTATTTTGTTTAGTAAATAAAGGCACTTGCATGTTTATAAAAAAAGTATAAATGTCCCTAAATATTCAAATTGGTGTTTAATAAGAAATATTTTTTGTGGAAAATACTACTTTCCAGACAAGCTTTTCTAAAATCCTTTATTGGTACTGTACGCTGATTAAAATGAGTCCAAACTCCATTAATATACTGTTAGTTACTGAGGAATTCCGTTTTCCATCTTCCGTATCCATCATCAGATCAGCTCGCTGTCATAATATTATATTGTCATCGGAACTTCACAGGCATGCAAAGTTTCAACTCAATTGAACAAGAGAACTGGTCTAGTATTCAGTTGTAAGAATTGACCTTAACATAGATATACATGCGTACTTACATACAAACATGCATGCATTCAAACATTGCAAGTTAAATAAAATAATGTAAAAATCGAGTGCGTTTTAGTTTCAAATACTCGTACGACGACTATTTCACAACGAGTATTTTAGTATTTCCGATACATAGGGATGTTAAAAGTTGATGCAAAAATTAAAATCCTTTTAATAAATTGTTCTTGCTTGTCCTCAGTGTCGATACGAGTATTTAGGTACTATCGCCATCATAACAATACATTTTACTTTGCAATTTCCAAACGTAATTCTACACCAAGCAAAAACACCAACAAGCAGCTCACCAGTAGTTCACATTTATACTTGTGTTTATTTATATATATAAACATCTTTTCCCACACTCTGTTGATCCAGTCCAATGCACACTAATACACTAATATTATAAATGCGAAAGTTCATGTGTAAGTAGGTAAGTATGTAAGTGTGTTTGTTCCCGTTCAACTCTGTTATGGCTGAACGGATTTGAATGAAATTCGGTATGGAGGTAGCTTATACACTGGATTAACATATAGGCTACTTTTTATCGCGGAAAAATATTCATTATGTGTAGAATAGCGGGTGAAACCGCGGGGCGCAGCTAGTTATATATTTATATAATAAATATATTTATATATTAGTATGATGCAGTGTAGTGTGCACGTATGTATGGTAAGTATAATATGTGCGGTAGGCACTGGATGAGTTCAATAAACAAGTCTCGATATCGCGATGATCCTACGCACTAGATACGTATCCAACGGTATTCGGTGGACGAGGGACTGCGCAGACGAGCGTTCAATAATGGCCGAAACGTCGAAGACCTTATTCTTGGCTGCTCACAAACAAATCCTCGATTGTTATTTTTTTTTATGAATTAAGAAAGAAATTATGGTCTTAAGAGTAAAGACATAGCTTGCTTTTATTACGGGTGAACAAAGCAAACGAGCTTTTCACACGAGAAACCGACATTTTGATTTTGTTTGTAAATTTTTGCTGTAATGCGAAAGAAAAGGTAAAAAGCTTTTTTGTTATAGAAGTTTATGAGCGCATTAATTTATGCATTTTTGGTTGTCAAGATAAAAATTTACCTGTTCTTAAACCATTTCTTAACCTTAGAATTATATTTAAATTCGTACTTATTCGTTATTTTTTGCATGCAACTTAATTAACTCTACATTGCAATATTTAAGTAAGTGTGACATTTAATTAAAAATTATATAGTTACGAGAAGTCGGCAGTAATGGACCATTTAACGTTGTCGTTGTAAGCTGCCGCGGAATCTTCTCGTAAAGTCGTCAATTTAGTGTTATGAAGAGGAAACGCTCGTCTGCCGCATTCGAAGTATAATTAGTGGGCTATATCTGGCCGCGAATGAAAACCACATCTTTATGCGGCAAGCCACAGATAAACCTAAAATGTTGATGGCCAACTCGCCATCACTATTACCGAGATAAAAATATTGGAAACGCTGCGTCTTACTTTACTACTTGTCGCAATTCATGAGCGCTCGCGACTTTTGCTTGTGTGCTAGATTTTTTTAAGAGATGTTTACGTATAATGAGTGTGTCTGAGTGCTTCAGCGGCCTGAAGATAGAGTAAGGAATCCAGCACACACACTAACAAAATGTGCATGTTCTCGTACCTATGCATAAGAAGGCCCACGCGCGCTCGCCAATTGCAACGACTTTAAGGTAGGTATAATGTTGAAATTACTTTGGACACAAAAATATAAGATATCTTGGTCACTAGTAATACCCGGTTGCACTTAGTGCGGGTAATTTAGATGGTTAATAATTATTTTAATCTTAAATTTTATTTAGTACTAAGAATACTTATGTATATTCAACAGGCAGATTAAAAAGTTAACTAGCCGTATTTACAAAAAACCTTACGTTCATTTTTTTAAATCGCTCATTTCATTTTTTACTTATCTTTTCTAAAAGTACTACTATGTTTTAGCCTGTTACTGTTGCAGGAATATTTATAAAGCTCTACCCAAAAATTAAACGAATAAAATCTATAATTCGGAAATTAAAAGATACAAGAAATTGTTAATGTCATAACGAAGGCGTTGTTTGAGAATTCCAGGCTAAATAGATAAGCACAATCAGATGCAAAAGTGCTTGTGTCGTAACCTTTACTGTCCAGGAAATAAGGTTCTAACTTGGAAGCGTGTACGATTTTAAGGTTTTTGTGCAATAATTTATGTAACATTGAGAGTCGATAATGAGGTTATGAGTTTTCCACGAGTCGCGGCTTCGGTGAGGTTTTCCCACGTGTATTGTAATATATGTGTTGTCGTGTCGCAGTATCGAGTGGCACAAGCAGCTAGTTTTATTGATCACATTCAAGTCTGACGGCCGCGAGTGGGATCCGATGACGAGGAAGTCGATAAAAATATATGAAAACTGAGCATATAAGATTCCTGTTTTTACGATTATTTATTAACGAATAATTGCCTAAATTATTATTTTCACTATTCGATTTCACCCCATCAAAGGACTACAAAGTTTGCCTAAAGTTATTTTTGGACAACATAATCTCAGCTAAGAAAAAGTTAACATCTTTTCTGTTATTTAAATCTTTATAAACATTTGCGAATAATTATGTATGAAGTAGCCAGGTTAGAAGCAAATAGTATAAAGCTATCGACGGTGCTAATATACTATTTTGCATGCTCCGAGACCACCCGACGCACAAACGGGCCGTGACCGGGCCGTACTCGGTCCAGGATTGAGCATCTAGCGGCGCGACTAGTTTTAATTGGCCCAAGGAAGCACGCTCGAATGATTTCGACTGGGCTTGTTTCTATCAAAACAACTTGTTTGCCAAGAATAATCGTACATACCTCGCTAGTTCTTGAATAGTTACGGAAAATTTTCTGCTCGATTGCGTTCTACCGGTTACCTATTAATAAATAGAATTATATCTATGCCTCACGACACACCTTATATAACAAAAAAAAATAAAAAAATTGCAGTAATAAATTGTTTATTTGTTTTACTAAAGCTAGTACAAAAAAATAGTTTTTGTTTCTCTGTGTTCTTGCTACCGACCGTCAGCCGCAGCTCGCGTGTTCAAAGGTTTGTGTAAATGAGTAATCCAGAACACTGAACAAACAGTTAGTAAGTCACACTTACAGCGGTCAACAACGATTTGTGTGCGTACAAAGGCACGGCGTTAAATAAGCGAATACCGACCGTTTGACGTAGTCATTAAACCGAATTAGCTTCGAGCACGCTTCGAATAACGTAGCCTAGCATAGCGCCACAGTCGCCCGTCGACCCTCGACCATCGACCATCGCACGCCACTCTACATCTCTCATTCGTATATTATACGTAATTATGTATTCAATCACTCGTCTTACTTTCAATAGCGGCGCTCAACCCGCGACTCGCCAGATTGTGATCTCACTCGCATTAACAACCCATAAATTAAGAGCACACGAAAAAACGCGACCTACCGCACACCATCAGTGAATGAATATGCAAAATAATGGAAACAAAACGAGCGGTCCTTAACCCGGAGCCGGGCCGGGCCACCGCGCCGGGCCGGGCCACCGCGCCGGGCGGCGAAGACTGCGCGGCATCAAGCAGAGGTAATTAACCGGCTTCATTTCAACATGCTAATCGATCGCTTCGTTCAAACCGCAACAAAAAATCTCACACGATACAATTATGACAGGCCGGCACGAGAATAATGCCAAGAATTTATTTGAATTACAAATTGAACGTACACCAGACGGTTTTAGCGCGGTGCGAATAAATAATTTGATATTATGCAAAGCGATGATACCGCAGTTAACGCCGCGAGCGACCTTGACATAGACCCATAAATAAGAATATCTTAACCACTCATACATATGGACGCCGGTTCGCACACTCAAATATGGTAAGTGCCGGCTTATGAATAAATTTTATTATTTAAAACTCGGAATGTTCATTACTAAAACAAATACTCGTAAGGCGTAGTAATACAGGTTGTTGCTTTTGGGCCAGGGACTGGAATGACCTAATCTTTCTTTTCTTAGACAAGCAGAAGCCTGCCTCTTGATGGCTTAGTTTCATTATATTGTCTCGAGTTGATCGCGTGGATTTGGTGTTAAATGATCGTTCAAGGTGAGCGGGATAGAGTCGCCCACGCACCTCCCGCGCTTCTAGGGCTGCACTCAAATACATGTACTGGCAACTATCTATTGTCTGCCCCCGTACGTAAATTAATAGTTGTAAGGATAACGTGACCGAATCGTAGGCAATAAAACGATTTTTCGTAAACATCGACGACACAAGGTGAGACTATGTCGCAATTGGCATGATAACGAGTGGTCTAAGTCCGTGTAAAACCAGTTTATTTCATTTTTTAATTGAGAATGTGTAAATAATAGATTTTGAAACACAATTAATTGTGTTTTTACCGAATTTACATTACATTTAGATTTATACATTTATATTGTGTGTCAAATAATATGGCATTTTTTATTAGCCTCAACTGCAAAACGGCGTTGTGGCAGCCCTATGCTTAGTCTTACGTCAGCCTAAAAACAGTCGGTATCGTGGATTTGCAGAACAATGGCTGGCACCTACCGCCACCGCCACCGCCAACCATCGGCGTTACGTAACCCTCACCGCCCATTACGTCTCCATAACCATAGATCCGATAATAGTCACCTAGTTAGTAATAGCTGCAAGCATCCTTGACAGGCTACATCTAGAGCCGGCAATGACATTTCGATACGACTTTTAAACGCTATTCCGAGCTACTCGCATTTTAATCGTTAGTGACCTTGCGAGTTGACAAAATTTATTATAATCGACGTTTTAGGATTTAATTAGATTAGATTCAGAACTAAATTCGTAGTAACGGGTCTCAGATGACACCACACGTGTGACATCTTTGATTTGTTTAAGAATTAGTCAAAAGATATTTAAAGAGCTGTAAAGCAGTTAACATATAAATGACAGATCCTGCTAGCCGAGGAATTTAAATGACAAAAATAAGATGATATGGCATAATAAACAGATCTAGAGAGTATGCAACACCCTGTAATAGTAAGTTCTCATGACCCGAGGCGAGACAGCACAGTAACCGACGTATGCAGAAGATCATCTATCATCTAAGACATTTTTATGTAAACATCGTAGTCTGTAGAGTCACAGACACAATTTTTCTCACTCACTAAGTTTCAAAAAGGTATATAGCTGGCTTTGTTAGAAGCGAATGACATTCTATGACGTCAACATACATACACATACATACTCGATCACTTAAAGATTCCATACTTGCCTGCATATTAGTTACCTACTTACCAACTAAACATTATTAGCTGTTTCAGTTATCTGTGTCATAAATATTATTTATTCAATTTCCTATAATCACGAAGTTGCGCGTTTGGATTTGTCACCCGTTGGAACTGGTTCACTCAGGTACAGGATTTGCCTAGTTTAGAGCCTACTACTACCACTACAGACTACGTAGACATATAATTAATACGTTACTAATTAATTTTCAGGGTGAAGAAAACTCTTTGTTACTAATCCTACAAATTTAGTACCAACTCATTTCATATTAGTATTTTTACATAATTGTGTACAACTTAGTAGTAACGACATAAGCATATCAATAATTTTTGAAGCATATCAATCATACAATTTTAAAATCGAGACGATTAGAGATTCAGTCTTCCAAACGAATACACGATCCATCGTTTTGTAATGATTAGGTACGAATGCGTTCTATGATATAGGGTACCTATGATACTACACCTTTCTACCCGTTAAGATGAAAAATAGATTAGGGTTGGCATTGTGATAATAATGATAGTTATCATTTGCTTGATATCATTAACATTGCAATTAAATAAGATTCGATTCCATCTAGTTGCACTACTCCCGACACTATGCCACCTCTCCGACCGAATCACTCACAATAAAAACTAAACAACAATCGAGTGTGTCCATTAAACAAATTCGTGAATACGTAATCAGGCTCGATGGCTCGTATTAATATTTATAGGAGCGATTTGAATAGATCGCCGATACGCGTCGTTAGCAGGCGCGAACTCGACGCGATTCCACCGCGATCTCTCGACTTCTGGTCGCAATTAATCTATCGATGGTCATCTTTTTGTTCTGTAATTCATAGTTTAGTTGCTGCTGTGACTGTATTATTAAATATGTTGTATTTTGGAGTTAAAGTCGTACGCAGCTCTTTCATAATACTTGCACTGTCAAAGAGCATGGAGTAACGTTCTGTTCTAGAAATAAATACTTATTATAATTGTGGTAAAAATATTATATATATAAAAATTTTATTATAATCGAAAAAGTAATTTTAATAGGTAAGTGTTTTGAGTTGGTGAACTGTTGAAGGCACGCGGGGTGATCAGGCGAGTAACTGGTCGTCATATCACTTAGTTGCACAAAAAAAAAACAATGTCAAAGTATTTCGTTGTTTTAACTACATTATAAAATTAAATTTTTAAAATTAGAAGCGTTGTATAATACTACAGTAAGTAGAAAACGTTTTCTGCACTAAATGTTTACACAAGTATTTTGCGTCATAGAAACTTACAGTTAAAATCCTCTGATTGCATGACTGTTATAAATAAGTGCGTGTGGTACATGCAGCTAACACTTTTTCATCTATAATTTGGTCAACAAAGAGTCACGTCTTTATTCTCAGAATAAGATATGACGCCTGGAAGCAACGTAAATTAATATTAATATTTAATTCAACGTTGAATGTTAATCTTGATCTGCGATAACGACGTTTTGTCACACTTGTGACAGGCCCAAATAAATTCGTTTAATTTCCTCCTCTACGAGTACAACATTAAATAACGCAACGTTTTATAAGTGAGTGTTTATATTAATAAGAAAAGATATATTTAACTTGCAATAAGAAACTTAATTTACAAAAAATCAACACTAGTTTTGCTACAGACTACTCCTAAGGCATCAGAAATCATATCCGCATTTTCCTGTTTTTAGGCAAGTGCCAGATTTTTTTTGTCCATAAATATCGATGTTAGACGACCACCTCGTGGCCACCCGCCACATATTCAAAGACAACGCAGACCACGAGGTGGTCGGGCTGCCACTCAAGGGATTTGATCAGAAATATTTATGATATTATATACGTAATTGTCATCATTTTTTAATTTTTGCACGAACGCTCGATAAGCTACGTTCGATAACATTTCTAGTCTCGCATTCACTCGTGACATTTCATCACTGAGTTGACAGATATTTTTTTGGAGGCATTTTATTTATAATACTGACATAAATATGATACATTTGTTTCATTTTCAACTTCTTTAAAATCAATCACCAGTTACCGCTCCGCTCATACAGGTTTTATGATTCATTTGTTTTATAGCGTCGTTGGAAGTATGGTAGGTATAATAAAATGTAGGAACAACCTTGTTTGTTTAGTTAGAGTAATGTGTTTACTCTGGCCGGTAGGTAGCGACGGGTGGAACAGGTAGTACACGGGTAATTGTGGCACATTCTTTACAGCAATCTATGTACGCGGCTACTTTGTAAGGTGGACTTTTGCGTTGATGTGTTCGAAATAACTAACAGTCTTGTTTGTCAGCTAATTAAATTAACTTGTTTACTAAGTTTTATTGATAAGCTAGTTAGCCTTGTATTTGTACTTTTGTCACAGCGTCACAACTATTAGATTACATTATTAGAACTTTTCATCTAATCCAAAGCGAAATAACTGCAGCAATGAAAACAAAACTTAAAAATTGTAATTTCTGCAGAATAGTAAGTTAAAGGAAATTTGAGATGCCAAGAAATCAAACATATAACATATTTTTTAGGTTAGTACGTTTTAAACAAGTTATATCAGAGGGTGTTTGTTATCAACAGTAGCGATCAATCCAAACTCCCACACGGCGTAGCGGGCCCGTATCCCAGGATACGGCCTAACGACAAAAGGAAGGATGCTCGTACGTGCTTCACAAAGACTGTAGGGATATTATCCTATAGCAGCAATGCTCCGTATTAGGAGGGACGCGCGCGCCGCGCCGACGCGACGTGATGCGACCGAAAAATATAAAGTTTACTTGCAGCCAGTTATGCGTATGTGATAACTTTTTTTTTTATAATTCAATTAATTTAGTCTGTGAGCCTGGTTTACAAAGTTGGTACATGTGTAAAAAAATCAAGATCTCCAGGTCCAGTTTTGTCAGTATACAAGCAGTTAACAGTACAACTAAAATATATATATGTTACGGCTAATACCCGAAGTGCGACTACGCCTAGTTGTAGCCGCTTAGAACTAGGTGTAGCTACTTACTCTTGTTTAAATCTAATCTAAGCCTATTGTTTTCGGGTAAAACTATGTCTAGCCGATATCATGCTGGCTACAACTAGATTCAACCAAATCTACTAGTAAATATTACTAGTATTACTAGTAAATATTACTAGTATTACTAGTAAATATTACTAGTATTACTAGTAAATATTACTAGTATCACTAGTAAATATTACTAGTAGATTACAATTAAAACTTAATAAAATAAAATAAAATTTGATTTTGCGTTGAAAGATCTTACGAATATAAAAAAAAAAACAAAAAACCCAGTTATAACTCAGCTAGTGGCTAGTAAAAGTTGAAAAGTTGACACGACTCGAATAATCAACTCTTTTAGAAAATTATTACGTCTGCACGATTGAGCTTCTTATATCGATACTACAAACTATACGAGTATTTTATATGAGAGACGGAAGTTAAATGAATTGATCTTGAAATATTGATATACTCGCCTACCACCTACCTACCTACCTGCCTACCTACCTACCTGCCTACCTAGGTCTAGCTGGTGACATTATAAAAGGTCATAAAGAGTTCCTCAGGCTTATAATGTACAATACGCAAAATGTACAAACTAGCAAAATGTACAAACGCATAATGTATATTAATTTAAATCTCGTCATGTTCCCTTTAAAAACTTTAAAATCATCGCAAATTAAACGGCCAATCGTCAGTAATTCCAACATGACAAACAGGAATCTGAGCCGACGATTTACATAACACAATCAACGATTCGTTTATTTCTAAACGCCGCAGACAAATCCTTCTGTCACACATGACATTACCAGCTTAGCCACTCAGTTATACCCACCTTTTTATCTATCAAGCTAGAGTTCAAAATTATCCTTGTGAGGTGAATGTGTAAGTTGCTGGGTGTTACTAAGATCCGATTAGGGCCGATGCGATAATTCCCGAAGTGGAATCGTCGACAATGCCCGATGGTATCGGCGAGGATCTCGCTTGACAATGTTCTGTAAATACGAGTGTATGACGAGATGAAGCCTCGTTGGAGAGATACGAGAGGTGACGCAATTTGAGCTCTATTATTAGAATAGTTGCAGAACCTTCGTATCGATAGTTCTCATGTTTGACCAATTAAAGGCATCCCAAGAGGAGGGGCTTCCATAAAGTCATTTAGTTTTCAGCTGTTGGGAGACAAAGGGCAGGATAACAGGTGTTCCATTATTTGTGCTGCACCATAGCAATAGTGAAACTCTATTCAGAGTCCTTTAGTTATGTTGGATTAACAGCAGCTCACTTGGGTTCAGTGTAGGTTTGCCGACTTTTTCACGTGGGTCACTCTAAGAAATTCTTCAGTGGCTGCTATAAACTCTTGTGGAGGTAGCAGTCAGCTTACGTCTGATAGAGCTATGCTACTCACCTGGCATTGTAATACCTGGCACCTGGTGTAATATTTGTTTTGTTTAAATAAATTTGACATAATGTAATGTGTTCATATAACTTTTATTTTTTTTATTTTGGAATTTTGAATATTTTATGTAATTTGTTTTAATTTTCTTGTATGGGTAAAATTTAACCTAAATGTTTTTGAATTTGAATTTGATTGCTCCATCAGGTGTCTCCAATAGTCCCAAACCTAAACAAAACGCAGCAAGTAACAAAATACTTGGCATTGCTTTGCTGATGTTAAATTTTAATAAACCAACAAAACAATACAACGATCGCGTTAGGGAAGTATCTTTTACACCTCCCATTCGGAAGTCAGATATAAAACGGTGAGAAAACAAAGGTCACGCCCCAGCGCAAGGTCATGACCTCAGACCAAAATCTAGATAGAAATCTTTTAAAACGTGTCCAAAACCGTGGGAAGGGGGAACAATAGGCCTTAAAGCCACGCCATAAATTTACTTATATAATTGAGGTAATTAAAGAGTCTCGTACGTCAGGTGGTTGGATCAGAGGCGACATTCTGATCGCCTGATAAAGGCGAAGTTTGGGTACCGTTAGCTTGAGCTCGGAGGCTTATCGGGGCCCGTTTGTCGGAGGGTTTATTGATATGTTTTGTCACCTGTTTGAAAATTTTGATAACGATTTAAATTTGAGTTAAATCAAAGATAAACTTCTGTTAAGTATAATCACACTAGTATTATAAATACCAAAGTCTGTGTGTAAGTAGGTAAGTATGTAAGTGTGTTTGTTCCCGTTCGACTCTGTAATGGCTGAACGGATTTGAATGAAATTTGGTATAGAGATAGCTTACACCCTGCATTAACACATAGGCTACTTTTACCCCGGAAACATATTCGGTTTCTGTAGAATAGCGGATGAAACCGCGGGGCGCAGCTAGTTTTGCTAGTAAGTATATTTTTAATTTCTTCTTCAATCGCAATCTATCTTTTGTTCGTTTTTTTAGCAAGCGTGAACTTAAGAACTGTGTTAAAATTAGAAAGTTTAGCAAAATCATAGCAAAAAGTATGCAAAATTCAAAATAATAGTAATATGTTATGCAAGGCTGCAAAGTTGTTTTTTGGCGCGAGTACTTGCATCGAATCCTGAGCGTAGCGAGGGTATCAAAGGTGCGAGACGCAGAATAACTTTGCTGCCGAGCGAAACACAACTTTTCACGTCATTACAGCGAGGATGATGATGATTTTTATAATAATCGAACTGGCCAGCACGACGACTGCACAAAAATAAAACTTTTCTTTTCTCAATTCAGTTCCCACTATCCTAGAACTTTCCTCGCTGTAGTAAGGTGAAAAGTTTTGTGTTTCGCTCAGCAGCAAAGTTATTCTACGTCTCGTACCTTTGAAACCCTCGCTACGCTCAGGATTCTATATTTTAATCAATCAGTCCTAGAATCTTTCGCTTGCTCAGGTTTCAATACAAGCACTCGCGCCAAAGAACAACTTTGCAGCCTTGCCTAGCAAATAACGATTGTCAACTCCTACAAACTTTATTAAACATATCATTTGATATTTTATTCATTTATTACAATGACAGGACATAATAAAAGATTTTTGCAAAAACGCAACTAAAATTTAAATAAGCATACAATTTTATTTAATTAAAATAAAAGATTAGATCTCAGCTCAGTTACCAACAGCTAGGTAACCAACAAATACTTCCTGCGTCCAATATCACAGGACTCCCGGCGCATGCCTCGTGACGTGCCGCGTATCTCTATCATCTACACTATTGTCTATAATTCCCACATGGACGCACCCGTAGTAACAACCTCCGTGCAACGCAGTACCACACTTCAGTTTTAATTGCAAAAAAAATTTATTTTATCAGTTATCTGGTTCCCATAGTACAGCGTAGTTTGCTTAGTTTGGGGCTAGATGGCGCTGTGTGAAAAACGTCCACCAATATTTATTTATTTAGATTTTTTATTTATGTTATATTTTCACCATCGTAATTCACACTGATAGTTTACTCGTATTATACATACAGAAGCTCTGTCCTGTTATTTATTTTCAATGGTTGATTATATTTTGATGTTTCCGTGGTTTCTTTTTATTTTGAGTTTGATGATTGACTAAAAATTAAAATCAAGTACATTGAAAAATCACGGGTGAAACATTAGTTGAGCTTTTATTACGCAGTGACATACAAAACGAGACAGGCAACGTGCGCGACTGTTCAATGTCTTAGGTATCACCATTGAATGGTTTCCATCAACAAGATACGATTCAAGTACCATCCGAAATTGATGAGATGCGTAATTTAGTTTTAATAAAATAACTCAGCGTTATCTACTGAGACTTATTTAGTTGACTCAATGTACTGCATGCGGCAACAGTGCAACGACCTAAACCATGATTGGATTATCGCGAATCACCGCATTGTTCTCGAGATGGTGACGGGCCCACATTAGACACATTATAACAGATATACCTACCATAGGGAAGCAATTGTACTTTAGACACCATCACAACATCGCACTCTCTTTACAATATCACCTGTTCACACTACTACTGACTCGGTCGAAGGTTGGCTAGCTTCGCTGATAGAATGTTGCCATAGCTCTGGTAGCACGTTGGACCATCGCCCCAGACCTCGCCCATTTTCACACAATCGTATCGATTAATTTGTTTGGTAGCTTTCGTCGATCAAATAATAAATCACTGGCGTTCGTATTGTAAATTTAAATATACTGACAAACTTTTATGAAAATCTAAAATGAAATGTTTCCTAGCACGTTTTTATGAAGATTGCCCGCGATGTCCAGGCGTCATTTCTTCTAGAAAAATCAACTACACCCACACCAAGAGACCTTAACAATAAGCAAGTATGAAAGCAACTTTATAAATAAAAAATAAATATGAATAATGACGTTTAATTATATTTCAATTAAAGTTACGGGCCCTAAATATACGTAAACATTTGAATAAAATAAAGTTATGAGGAAAATTGTCGACAGAAGCGGCGCAGTTATGGAGCTACATATTCGCACGGGCCATTAAATCTTAACCTTCTAATTTTATATTTGCAAAAACTTTAGACTCTTTACAGTAATTATTACTATTACGATGATATTAAGGTAAAAAACAAGCCTAATTATAAGCAGCCATTAGAAACGAACCAAAGAGTGAACACGGAAGCGAAGCATATCGGCCACATATCAACAGTTTTCCTTTGTGTTGTGGGTCTTTGAGGAAATACCTTGGACCTCTAAACACGCATTCTAGCTTCACTTTCGACTTTATGCTGAAGAGAATAAGGCGTTAGGTGAACGATGAACGTCATAGGTTAACAAGGACGACCACGCAGTGAAGATAGGAACGATAAGCGTTCAAAATAGAAGTGAGTATTTTTATTTATTTTATTCTGCAGGAAGGTGAGATGTAGGCCATAGTTTTATTTTATCGCTTTTTTTTTGTTGCCTTTTGCATACATTGTTTATATTTATTTGTTTTAAGGGTATTTTTTAATTTAATTATCTCGGAGCTCTTATATGTTGATAGTTTATTTAGAACCCTTTTCACAAGTACTTTGCATTTTTTTTTGTGTCCGCGGTCTAGCCGTTTAATCACACTCATCTGTTTATCTTTTTGTTGCGGTCAAAATTATAAGCAAAAATAAACCCAATCTAAACAGTAGATATAGCTACAAACTCGTTACTATAATGTCAACGTACAAAAGTAAAAAAATATGATCGTGAGTTTAAAAATTCTTCTAAATAGTCTTCTAATAGAAATAGATCTGACGACAAGGCTCATTTTAACTTCTTGCTGCAAATTAATAACACAAATTAGTGTCCTTTTCTTTTAGACACTAGCCGTCGTTATTCATTTCTCTTTAGTGAACTGCTTGCCTCGATATCACCTTGTCCCATTCTTCTATAACACATTCCATTCAATGACATCCGTATAAAAGTGATACAAGAAATTAATAACATCGAAGGCCTAAAAACCCTCTAAAACTTTCTCGAACCAATTATAGATTTGATGGCAGTATTACCGTTCCCGCGGTGACCCCTGACCGCGACGGTCAACGATTTCATTAACTAACCAATCTTTAGGCATTTAAAGCGGGCATTAGTTTGATTGGTTGCAATTATGACTGGTTCTAGGACACGACGGGCCGAGGACATTTGGAAACGTTTTTTGCACGGACACAAAATGATGTTGTTAAATTTATTACAAAATAATTATGACGAGTTTAGAATTGAAAATTCAAACGGCAACATAAATGTGATGATTAGCGCTACGGTACCATTCGGCAATGTAATTCAAATTTCTATATACCTATATCTGATATTATGATAGATATATAATATAATTTTTGGAAATTCACATTACCCACAAAAACTTGCATATTGTTTAGATGAGACAGCACGAGTAATTACCCCGTAGCTATAACATAGCCACCGTTAATTTCATTCTAATTACTTCAGTAATATAGAAAAGCAAACAATATAGGCAGCAACGTATCCTCAACATTGAAGCATTTTCACTATTTCATGCTGGATTGTAAAAGTTACTTGGATGACATATATCTAACTTAATGTTTATTTTGAAATTGTTTTTTTTATGTTTAATATGGACCTTTGTAGTCTGAATTAAATGATTTGAATTTGAATAATACCAGCTCAACCGTTAAGTCATTAAGTCACAAGTTTAGGTCAAGCAATAAAGAGCTACGTGAATTCGTAAATCCAATACGAAGGTGAAATGTCAGTATTTAACGGAAACGACTAAATCGCGTGATGATATTTTTTTAACAAAGTTATTTAAAACACATATCATGCCGCTTGGAGCGCGAGTCCGACTGTGACGGATATTTACAAATGAAACAATTATTTTGGTTGACGTTAGTTTACATATAGTCTTGATTAGTAATTGTGGCATTTTGCTAATGAGGGATTTTATTTTTGTAGCCTCAGCCTTGTATGCAATATACTATACTATAATATACTTTGGTTACATTGCTCGCAGAGGCCCTGGCCACCTTGAAATCTAATGGTAGTAGGAAAGATCGACGCTAAATGACCACGTGGTCGATCTCCTATGAGATGGACAGAACAAATAAAATTACTGACCGGTCTGCCCGTCCCGGACGCAATCTGCAGCAGACGGGACAGAGTTGACGAGTACAGTCCAGAGACCAAGGATCAAACCTAAATAATATTACCTTCACTAATGGAGAAAACGACTAAGAAGGAGACATGCTGAAATAGCATTACGTAAATAGTGTTCTTGGTAAGTTTGTAAGTGTACTCGAAGACTAAAACCCTCAAAGATATTTGACCAATAAATAATTTAAAAACACACAGATACCAATACATCAGTATCAACCGCCCCTCCCTACCCTTTCAGCGTCTTCTTACAAGCTGTCGAAATTAAATAACGCGTTATCAGTAATCCGGGACGCCATCCATTCTGGGGAAACTATTAACTATTCTATGGTCATGGACGCGACAATAGTACCCCGCTTTGGGGCTTTATCCGGCTGACAATACCCGGAGGAGATGGAAAGTTTGGAGGAGGCATTTTTTTGATTCACGAAGAGCAAATTTATATTTTTTACAAGAATATTCCTAAATGTGCTATTTCACAGGAAATTTACCTTCCTGGCTTATTTGGTAGAGCGTCAGCCGGTCAGGGTTCGATTCCCGGTTGGGCCGATGTTTTGGGTCTGAGTGTCACCCGTTCCATTGTATCCTGAGCTGAGTGTGAATCTTATTTGACCGAGCGAAGCGAAGGTCTTAGAGTTTACTGGGACAAATCGGTTGTTTGTATGTTAGTATGTTAGTATGTTTGTATGTTAGTGTGTATATTTGTCCGATGATAACTTGCGAACCGTTGATCCGATCTTTATGAAATTTTGTAGGCAAGTAGTTCATTTCAAAAAAAAATATTAAGTTCGAATATGAGCTGAATCGGTCTATGGGTTGTGAAGATATAGGGGTCGCGAGGTCTCAGTTCAGCGCGAACTACTAGTTATTATTTTATTGATAAATATTTATCAAAATGTGGGATGGTTGAGTATCGGAGGTCAATAGCCATATTCATGATACCAGAGTTACTGGTATACCAAATGCCTAACAGAAAATCTCAGTTTCACGTGGCATCTGAAATAAGGTAGGTAAATTATTAATATAAACCTTAAAACATACACCAAAGCGCTACATTACTTTGACACGAATATCACTAACAGTGACTATTGTCTTTGACAATACTGAGTTGTTTTAGTAGAACATCCAAGGTGTGGTATATTCGTATGCATCTGTTGCTCGCCCTAAACCTGCAACAAAGCGCTGAGCGGCCGAAGTCCTGTCATAACATGATCGATCAGTGCTGATGAGTCTCACACCCTTTATTACACACTAATACTACACGCGCGGGTGCTACTCGCGAATTTTTCAAAATATTTTTGAGTTTTGAACCGATGGTCAGACATGATGGCAGATTGTGGATCGTTGGTTGGAAAGTGAAACTTTTCTAACCGGACTAATGCCTGAAATCGGTGAGATATGCTTATTTCAATGTATAACTATCAGCTTGAGCTTGAAGAAACATTCGAGAGCTAACCAGAGCACGGTAGTAACTAAGTCTAGTACTCGTGTGTCAGGCTATTCCTGCCTGGGCATAAGGATATATTAGGCTAAAAATGTGCCGCCAAATACAGTAGTCTCAAAATAGTAACAGCTTCCAACATAAGCTAGATGCATTTTTATCCATATTCGACATCATCTCTTAACAGATGAAATGTTGTCATACGGTTGTTTGAAATTTTGTCAGCAGCGAAAGAAGCCTATGGTCGTAATTAAAAACCCATATTACGATATTGGGCGGTATCGATGCGGCTGCGCTGTCAAACTTTTGTAGAGTAAGATTGATGAGCCGATATACAACCGAGGTCAATCGAGGGATGATGACGGACGACTCTATTGTGGCTCAGAGGGTAAGATAGAGGAGCCACGATGTATTATAGAAACTGTCAAGTGAATGAAATTCTAAATTTCACATTAGAAAAGACTGATAAAGTTAACACAGCCTTTATCAGTCTCACTTCGAACGCTTCAAACCCGAATCACAAAATTGGTCACAAAATACAATTTAATTTCAATTTTAGTTTGATATTATTTGATGGGTGAGAAAGATACTTGAGTGGCAACAACGAGCTTAGAAGAAGGTAGGCCTCCCACCAGGTGAACTGACGACATTTTGAAGGTCGCGGGTAACCGGTGGGTGCAAATTGCTAATTGTCGTACAGTGTGGCGGTATAAGGGGAAGGCATTTGTTCAGGCTGTTGATGATGATAATAATGAATATTATTTATCAAGTTTCTTCATTACCTATCAAAATGTG
Organism: Apocheima hispidaria; assembly: GCA_947579745.1. Lineage (NCBI taxonomy): Eukaryota > Metazoa > Arthropoda > Insecta > Lepidoptera > Geometridae > Apocheima > Apocheima hispidaria. Next base: position 15,907,116 of record OX388151.1, on the reverse strand, counting down.
CATGCATTTTAAATATACCATTATTAAGTATATATACCACACTCTAAAATTAAACGCATAGGTATTATAAATCGTACACGAAATATTGAGTGCGTTTTATTGAGTGAAATGATTATTACTATTATTAAAATTTTAAATTGTAGTGGACTTTAGCATTTGAATTATCTTAAGACCTTCAAGGTTCTCTGGGTAATCCATCTAACCATCCATCCATCTATTAATTTCAGGTAGCTTGATTTAGTTTGTATGTATTTCGTTGAGTTAATAAAAGCACTGTCACAGTATTAAAAAAAAAATTTAGAGTGCCTCGACTGTCCATAACCCGCTTGTGGCGGATGACCTCAGCACCTTCTTACATAAAAGCACTAAACTAACTCAAACCTCACATCATTAACGTAATCAAATCGGAATTTTCCAAGCAGATTAGTTAACTACCGAGTTTCTGTCATGCATCAGCCCACTTGATGTGGGCATGTCCTAAGACTGCGGCCAGAACCACCAGAGGACGGTTAGCAGCGACTTCTTGGGAAATGGTGAACATTCTGCGATCTCCAAGCCACCTGTCAAGCGTGGGGATAATGGCAACCATCACTAAATATGGGGAGACTACACCCAGCAGTAGTCGTCTAAAAGGTGGTAGTATAACTTATAACTATAACTATATGCATGTTAACTCGTTCTCTGGACAGACAGCTTTAGTTGTAGTGCTTGCAGTGCCGGTTGTGGTCTGACGACCTGACTAGGTCGAGACTCGTGCGATCTATTGAGGAGACTGCAATTCATCGCAGTGCTCCAAGTTCTTGCATTGCAACGAATCATCGTTTGACGAATCTGGAACAAAGTAAATAAGTACTTGTTTTACCGAGAAAGAACCTCCATAACTAATCAAAATAACTACAAATTATTAATTACTTAGTCTACTACACAAACTAAACTGTTGGATTACAGGAAGTCCACTAAACTTTTAAATATAATCCGAATGCATCATCATCCACAAATACCAAGTCCATCATAAATAGTCGACAGCGTATCCAGCATGCTGGCGGCATTACCACGCTGAATGGCAATATATATGCATTGTGGCAGATAAACTCCAGAATTTTGGTCACGTAACGCACCACCCACGCTCTCTAATATTTTTTTGAAAATGAAACGAGTTCACGTCCCCATGGACCCAATATCTCAACTCCAAATAGCTCAAGTAAGTAACCATTATCTTGGTTAGCATTTACGCCGCTTGTGCTGCTCCGCCGAATTAGCCGACGCGCTATCCCTACTCCGTGTCTCAGGAAGATATCAGTATTTCGTACAAGAACAAGGAACCAAAATTATATGATGTCGCCTACTGGTTACACTTCCATTAGGTACACTTTCTATAAAACTTGTTTCTTTTGAAATAAGCCGCTTATCGACTCAAATTCGACCAGTACTTATCTAGTCTAGCCCGGTGTGCCAGAACTGGTCGCACCTGCGGCGCCGGTCGTCGCTCAGGTAACTAGGCCGAGTGTTATCGTGCGATCTGTCGCCGCAGCGATCTGTCGCAAGGTCATTCGGGAACTATGAATAGTTGGTATAATATGATGTAGCGATGAAGTAGCTTATTGTCCCGGTCGCGAATACTCAAGTGACGAAGGATTCTGTAATCGCTAAAGTTCTGAACAGCTGTTTTTTCTCGATTTCTGGGTTGGTACCATTTTAAAACCTGTTCATTGACGATTATAATGATGTTCTAGAGAATGTCCGACATCTAACCGAAGACCTTGTACAATTGACCTATAAATAGAGTACTTAAATAGCAACAACCATTTCCTATACATAGAACATTATTTGAGTAATATGTACCACATCAGACAAAGTGGCTTAAACAAATGGCTATGTTATGTCACAGTGTCTGGTCTGTCAGCCGCATACCGGCGCAGGCGACGTCGGTGACCAGGTGACGGGTGACGGGAGATCTGATGATAAATAGCCGCGGCTTATCAGCTCTTGGCATTGGGCAATTGTTTCGAGATGAGGACAAGTCGCTTGGAGAAATACGATTAGTCCGAAGTCCATTGCCAACTAACATTTGCTACTAAGGTACCCAAGGATTTATTTCGATTTGCCTCGCTACAATCCAACCCATAAAACTTTTTGCTGATGACAGTACAATAACTATAGCGCATAAAAATATTGACTCTAATGAAACTGACATTAACAATCCCTTGACAACAATAATTTAAGGTAATATAAGGGAGTTTTGGCGGGAACGTGAAGAATTCATGTCGCGTCATTTTATTATTTTCCAAAACTTATGTTATTTCGAGTGTTAATGTGTAAAAATGGTAAATTTTTATCTGTTAAGTGTTCGTGAACATGCACGAGTATTGGTGAATGGTATAATGTCGTGAAACGTGAATTTTCGTGTTGTTTCCAAAACTCCATAGAACGCTCTAGTAAAGTTTTCACCATTTTACTGGGGCATGACTATAACTTGGACTTGACCGTGACTTGCTTTGCTCGCCTTTGACTGTGACTATGACTTGTTTGATAATATTTAACAAAACTTGATAATATATATGTACACTTGACTCTGGCAAATGCTTAAGACATGCGACGCCGAAATCCTCTTAGGAGGAAAGAGAATAAAAAAAGGTAATATAAATAAAACATAAACAAATGTAATGCATTTTAAACAAAAAGAGCTTAATAAATTTAATATTAATTTAATCCACGGCAATAATATAAATAATGAATTTGATTATAGAAAGTTTCTTGGCATAATTATTAATAAACAATTAAACTGGAAGAAACAAATAGAAAGTCTTTGTAAGAGGGTAAGCAGCAACTTATGCACTTCATAAACTTGCTAGTACCTTAAACATAGATGCATTACTCACCGCCTACTATGGTCTAGTTGAGTCCGTCCTACGTTGAGTTACGGTATTATATTTTGGGGTAACTCAACGGATAAAAATATGCAATATCTGAACTGGGCATAAGACCGTGTATAAATCAAAAAAAAAATGACGCAATCGGCCACACAAGACGGCACTACTTTTTTAAACTATATTAGTCATCATCATCATCATCAGCTATAAGACGTCCACTGCTGAACATAGGCCTCCCCCTTAGAGCGCCACACCGAACAACAACGTGCCCCTTGCATCCACAGGTTGCCCGCGACTTTTACAAGTCTTGCCTCTTATATACAATACTATACCAAATCCTATTAGGGATTTAAAAAACTAGCCTGTTTACATTAAATAATTTTAAAAAAAAACCTTTAGTCGAGAAATGCTATTATAAGATTAGTGACCTGTTAGAGGATAATTACATTATTAAGTTTTGACATTGTTCTCAACTATTTAGTTTATAATGACTACTATAATTTTCATTCGTTTGACATGATATTTTAATTACCTACTGGCATTATTGTCTCTTCATTTGAATGATAATAAATCCTAAGATTTATAAAAGAATAATCACAGTGTTGCGCCACCTCGAGATAGATTTGTACGCCTCCTAGGCAAAGCATGATTTAAACCGAAAAAATATATTTTAACATCCATTTGATTGTGTATTCATATGTAAAATGTTCTCGTGTTTTATGCGAATATATTCTTTATCTTTATATAAGTAGAATTTCAAAATAATGTCTTCATAACTATGTTTCATCTCAAGCGTAAGATGCTCAAATTAAGTTTGAAAACTTGATGTTTCACCATAACTGATACGAACATAAATAATGCGGATTAAGATGCATACCTGGCCTAGAATAAAGATGCAATTCAATAAATCTTTCGGACCCTGTGTCAACACAACACTCGGTAATGTCAATACACAGTTTTTATTGGAAACACATTAAAGGAATGCAGAAGGCAAAAATCAAAATTAACTTATGTTTCTGAGTTTCGCATAGAGTAGCTACTTTTTAATACAATTCATCTACTCCGGTGATAAATCAAATGTACAGTAAATTAAATAAAAGGCTAACCACATGACTTGTTAGTAGGTAGGTACATTACAACACGTGTAAATCCTTTAAGGCAACACTCTGCAAATAGTTATTCTAAGATCGTTACCAACGTTATCCGTTCATTATTTATCAGTAAGTCGACAATAACAATAAATAATAATTAATTTTATTAAAATGACAAGTCATAAACTACCGTGACGTCATCGTTTTGTCTGTACAAAAGTATGTAGAACTAGGTAACCTACGTTGAATGTAGGTAGAACTAGGAACTTGGTAACCTTCATTGTTACTTGGGTTATAAAATTGAGTAATAGGATATGATAAGGTTGTGTCTTGATGGTATGTAATACGGCTGTGACCAGAGTGTTGACAACCACGCAGGTCCAGTGCAATTAATTTTCAATAAAATGGGTACATAATCACTGCGACTATAGGAAACTTCAAAAAACAAATTAAACATTTTGAGATGTTTGCTTCATAATCAATTTATAATAAATGTATTAATCGAGCGCTGTAGTATTTCGGAGGGAGCATTGTGTAGGTAATACTAGTAGGTTCTAGTTGCTAATTCAAAGTAGCCAGTTAGAGTAATCAGTATAATTATTCACAAAATATTCACGAAAAAAAGACTCACTTTTTTTAAGGGAAGTCACCTTTTTCTCACTTTAAAAAAAAAATTATCTTGAAGGAAAAATGAAGGGGATCCCGTTGATGTCTACTCCAGGGTTGCCCGAGCTGCCGTTATCGTAGCACTCTCGTAGGCGCTCGTAGCCATTTCACAAAACTTTAAAAACTTTTCTCGATTATTGATATAAATTCATGAAACAATAAAGTGAAAAACTGGTCGACAGATTTTTTTTTGTAGCTACGATCGTCTATTTAACTTTTTTTTTCCAGTGCTTGTGAACTTATTATAACTAGTAGTTTGCGCCGAACTGAGACCTCACGATCTCTATAACTTCACAACCCCTTGATCGATTCAGCTCATATTTGAAATTAAACATTACATTGAAATGAACTACTTGCCTACGACATTTCATGAAGATCGGATCAACGGTTTGCTAGTTATTGTCGGACAGATATACACACAAACATACAATCATACATACAAATATCGATTGGTCCCAGTAAATTCTAAGACCTTCGCATCGCTCGGTCAATTATTTATTTACTCTGACCTTGAAAAGTCCTAGATTATATCTCAGGAAACAAGAAAGCCGGCAGTTTGTTCCACTCCTTGGTCGTATAAAACTTTTAAAATGTTTATTGATATAAACCATGTCGTATCTAGTTGGATCTTTCAATAATTTTACTGCTCAAGGAGTAGCGTAGTATTGGAATGTAGAGTCACAGGTAGAGTAGTTCTAGAGTAGTTATCATTGAGACTTCACTATGAAGTATGGCGCCTGTCTCTACAAGGTTTTAATCGGCGATATTTATTAGTACTAACTTGTGGCAACTTTGCACCTTCAATTTAAAACGTTTATGATTAGTGCAGAACTAGATAACTTTTGATTTGAATATATTCTATTGATGAGGCAAGCCTAATCACATATCTATAGTTCAACAGGAATTAAAATGTACCCAAACTAGTGGTAGTAGTAAATTTTAGTGGAACCCTACCAGGGTTCTCCTGCAGAGTCTGTCTGGGGAAGTACCACACCTTTGCCAGTTATTAAACCGCCAAGCAGTAGTGTGCAAACATTACTGTGTTCCGGATTGAAGGGCAATGCTTCCAGCATGACTACTGAGCATACAGAGTCTTAACATCTAATATTTCAGGGTAATGAGCGCAGTGCATTGCCGCGAACTGTGAACTGTTGAAGTTCAACATTCTGGGAGGCACTGAACTGTAAGCGTGACGCTTAGCATCAGGTGGGGACTTGCTCGTCTCGTCACCGACAACAATTAAAAAAAAATAAGTTACTACAGATGTTTTTTCTTTTTAGTGTTAGAGGCAAAAATATTTTAAAAAATACTCTTACATTTCTCAGGTTTTTCTTTATACGATCTGCGCACGCTCGTGATTATTAACGAACATACTTAATGTATAATAATCCAGTATTCGCGATCAGAACTTTGACAGGCAACGTCATAATCAAGAAAATTAAGTCATTCCAAGATTGAGTTGTTACTGTCAGAATTATTCACGATAAAAATATCCATAATGTTTTAATTTTACATTCAAGAAATTATTCATGTAGCAGCCACGTGCCACAGACTAACAAAAAAAACAATCACAGTTGCATTTAAATGTAAATACAACAAAAAGCAAACAAATAAGTAACACCAGGTACCAATGCTTAATACGATAATTACAACTTGCCACACATAATGAATATAAATGACATGAGAATAAAACGACCGCATGTCATACATTACTCTCATTGCAAGTTGTACATATCACATTCGCTGAACAAAAGTAGCAATGGTCAGAATGCGAGGTAATGGAATAGTCGTCTTATTGCAGTGTTCGTATCCATTTGATTGCATTATGCAAGAGATGAGGAGATTTCAGGGATGTTAGCGACTTTTGTGTAATTTGTATCGTGGTGCGTTTTGACCGTTTGCTATCGTTGACTGTTGAACTTTTTGGACTAAATTGAAACAACAAAGCTTGTATAAATAAGCCCAACTTACAAGCAAGTGGCAGTGTAGGTAGGCTTCACAATAGGTGGATTGACGATATTGCAAAAGTGACGGGCAAACGGGTGGCAATGCAAATGACATATTGTCGTTCAGTGTGGCATTCTAGGGGGACAAGTGGTTAATGTGTTCTGTGACTAGTGACTAGTGTTCAATAGTGGACGCGTTCCGGCTGATGATGATGATGACGAGCAAGTTTGTGGAGATTTTATTCATCCTTGGCAGGTTAGGCATTTGACCAAAAAACTCACTTAATGTTAAGTGTATTTGGTTGGCCCAGAATAAGACCAGCTTTTTGTAAGAAAACTTTAATTAGATTATTTTGTAGTATATATTATAATCTTTGGAATTTAATTAATTGTTTTTGTTAGTATTTTTCGTTTTTGTTATATTTAATTTACACATTTACATTATTGTATAATCTGTATTTATATTGATATGAATGAAATATTACGGACGTGTAAATTGACATTTTATGAACAAATTACTTATGACCTACGGCATTATGGGAATTTGAACCCACGCCTGGGGCTTGCAATCCGAAAGCGCTCACCACTGAGCTGTCATAATTACAGATAGCATTGCTCACCTCACCTTACTGTAGCGTCTGTTAGTCACAAGTCGCGGTCTAAATTGAGGTACAAAAAAGCATTGCTATGCTTTGAAGACTGTCCTGGCTTAGTTGGTAGAGCGTCTGCCTTATGAGCAGGAAGTCCCGGTTCGATTCCCGGCTATTTAGATGTTTGAATGATGAACTTAAATTATCTGGTCTGAATATTAGGTGTCAATATCTTTGTGCGTTCAATGGCATCCCCAACACAGGAAATTCTAGTGGGGAGCAGAGCTACCAGTGGGAAACGAGACTGGAATGAGACATCGTATCTAATTCAAACTAAATCAGTCAATATTACGTTGTATCACTGAGACTTATTGACAATTGGCGTGGAATTGAAGTTGTGGAAACAACAACACCCAACTAAAAGTTTGTTAAGACCTCACAAGACCATAGCTAGTTGGTTTTAGAATTATAGCCTCATTCTATAGTATGTTAATAACCAGTCTGAAGTTTCGTTTATTCGATGTTAAGTACTGTTAGAGAATCGGCGAGTGATGTGATTGTTATCTTCTGCAGTAAATTTTTTATTTTAGTGTATTAATTTGAGTTATAGAAGTTTTATTGTTTTTTTCTGTTTGTACCGCTAGAACATGATGTCATCTATCAGATAACTTAGTAAAGTACTTACTGGAAATAGTTTTGCCTTTTACCGGACAAGATTATTGTTATCACCTAGTTGTATTTATTTGAAGTGAGAACTTCATTACTTTTATGATTATCAAACATCATTTGAAATAAAGGTAATTTTTACAATAACTGTATTTTGAATAAGTACTCGTAAATATCTTCTTTGGGTAAAAACAATAATGTATAGTTGTGAATCTGTACAAAACATACCCTGTACTGTATTGTGTTGTATGTGTGTGTGTGTGTGTTGTGAATCTGTATCTTTGCATGTTCAACATTATATATTTATTAAAATGGTACGCTTTTTTTTGTGCAAGTTTGTCCCGACTCCTGAGCTATCTCATAACTTTCGTTAATTCACTTATTTTGTCACGAATTCATTCGTATTTCTCTTTGGGCCAGGACGGGCCTGAGTATCCCTCTCTCGCTATTCATAACTGACAAGTGGAACAATATATTATCACTGAATCCATCAAAAGTCATAAAACTAAATGAGCAACCTAGCACAGTGAGTGACCACCGACCACGCCGCAGACCATACGATATTATCGTTTGTTATAATCTCTAGAGTCTATAATTAAAACTGTAAAGCGATAGATGACCGTTACTGCCAAAAAGAAAACACTTTGGACGGTAAGTGGCGGGTGGTGACCACTGAGCGTGCAGTGTGGCTGCAAGCAACGAGGTCGCGCTGTACGGTGCAGGTGAAACTAATGAGAAGGAAGTCTTGGAAATATTCACTATAATATTGTGCTAGGTCTTTCCTGCCTACACAAGGCAGAGTAGCTAAATGATATGATGGGTCGGCGGATGTGGATGGAGTGTGGCGTATCATATACCGGTACCGACAATATACACAAGAGACTCGATTGCGTAGGATTGCAACTAATTTAATTCTAATTCTACGTGGGTGATAAGACCTGCACTGAAGTCTTACTTGGGGTGTCTAGTGCATATTCATCTAGAGCTTAGAGACAATTAAATATACGGGTTAATGTTGCACTAGTTGAGAAGCTCCTCAAATAGTTGTTTTTTTGACTGACTTCACTGTCTTCAAACATCTGGGTTCTTTGCAGCGTTGGAGTGCAACCGCGTTACAGTGTATTGTCTTCACGAAAGGCATCACCTACCTGGCGTAGACTATTTACAAGAATACTCTCTCACTTATGTGGGTCGATGTCGTTACGTGCGCTATCACAGTTTAATTAGTTTACGAAATAAATTTTACAATACAATTGCGCTTCTGCAAATAATCTATGCTGTGTCTATCGCGGAAGAACATATAACATTTTTTTTTTATATATAATCTCTTATTTTCACAAAATCGCTTAGCATATTTTTGTATTATAATTAAACAGCTATGTTTCAAGAGATTGTTGTCTTAAGAAAAGTGTGAAGTGTTTATAACTGCTCATTAATATTAATGGAGGTTTAACAGCCGCTGATTCTATCGAAAGTTAGAGGAGCATAGGAGATAGCGCATCACGCGGAAACTTTCGGTAACTAATTAAGATAACGTTATCTTAATTAATTCAATGCCACTAGTTTATACGTTCAGGTTGACAAAACACATATAAGCAAACAAGGATTCTGTAAATACTACAATTACTTTCCAGTTTGTGGATCTTAACAAGAGACTCACTATTCTTTCCAGACGGCCATGTACTTGACGATGTAAAGCCTAGAATAACGACAGAGATATTTAAAACTTTCCGTTTCTATATCAGCAGATTTTTCAGAATCTTATAATTAGCGCCACCCATAAATGGTGGACAATATCACCAGGTCACCAGGTACGCAACAAAGCGCTTCGTTTACACATTAGTAAGCGCACATCCAAGATGTGAAACACTCTAACGAAGCCTGTGTTTCCAGAAAACTACAATGTGGCTATCTAAAAATCTAGAACAAACAGTTATCTTCTAAGTAAGCGTGTTTCATGCTAGGCCACACCATTGATTAGCATCCTACAGGTGGTGTCAAACGCAAACCTATTTTAAATAAATAATTTTAACAAAAAGCAACAAACAAATGAACTTTTAACAAATTTAAAAAAAAAGGACTATCGAAATTTTCTTTGCGCCACCCGCGTTATACTTATCGTTGAGAATAAGTTGCGGTTATATTGGTGCCATCTGTGAAATACTTATCACTGAACAGTTCCTGTGGCCATCTGTGGTCTTCTTCATCAGTTCCACTTCACCAATTGATACTTTCTGAATGAAAATGCTTGACTTGTTGATGGAAATACCAAAATCCGCTATATGCATGCATATAATATTTGAGAAGTTCCGTCAATTCCTATTAGATCCTATTATTAGAACTGGATTTTGATAAAAAACGGGACCAATCTGGACGATATATTCCTCGAAATAAATAATATTTTTCGAAATCGGTTTATAAATAACGGAGTTATGAGAAATAACAAAAAAATATAGATCTGAGAACCTCCTCCTTTTTTTGGACGTCAGTTAAAAACGAGATCTATTAAATCAACTTGGGCTCTACTCTCCATACTCCGCATTTCTCTTTGCGTCACATATGACGGCATTTTCTTATAAATTAACAATAACACTATATGTTAATTATTAATGAATTATGTTTCCTCTATAAGCAATCGACATTGCCAAAGCTTGTTTTTTTTCTGTCACAGACGATGACATTTTGGTCTTAATGTAGAAGTTATTTGCATCTGGCATCTTGTCCAGTTGAAAAGCACTTAGAAGTCTCGGTAATTACCAGTGTCGACAGCAATTATCTGCGACGATAATTACACGATCCCGGGACCGGCACTATCTGCGACGATGACATACACTAGTTACATTACCTCTGATAACTGCTGTCTGCAGAACACGGTCACACTGGTTCTCAAATAATTTTAAATAAAAAAAACGACTTCATCAGACCATTTATTTAAATTTGCTGCGTCATAGTCGCTTCACTATCATAATCGAGATTATGTTGGCGCCACGTCTTAAATACGTATCTTTAAGGAGTTCCGGCCATCTGTGGTTTTCTTCAACAGTTCCACTTCACCAAATGATACTTTCTGATTGTAAATACTTGACTTGTTGATGAATATACCAAAACCCCCAAATATTATAGGCATATATGTAGATGCCTATAATATTTGAGGAGTTTCCTCAGTTCCTCCTGGATTTCATTATCAGAACAGATTGATAAAAATGGAAATGAATTTGATAAAAATGGGACCAATCTGGAAGTATCCCTTTTCAAATACAAAAAGATTTTTTTCAAAACGGTTTAATAAATGACGGAGTTCTGAGGTAACAAAACAAAACATTAAGAAAAAAAATACAATCGAATTGAGAATCTCTTTTTTTGGAAGTCGGTTAAAAATGGAACACGATTTGAAATATAAATTGAACGTTTTTTAGGATCCCGTTCATCAAAAGGAATAAAGATCTCTATAGGATCTCTTCGTTGTCTGTGTATCTGTCAATACCAATTTTCTCAGAAACTCGTGAAGGTATGAAGTTGAAATTAATATCAAATACTTATCTAAGTCTATGGTCCCTTGGAACTGCAGAAAATCAAGCTTCTAAGTCAATGCAATCAATTTATTTATAATTATAATACCTCGCTCTTTATTACTGCGTGCTGTCTTCACCTGTAAGTAGTGTGACATTAGTTATATTTTATTTGTGTACATTTTTGACATTGTATTGGTGTGCACAGTGTAGGTGAACCTATATAAATAAATAAAAAATACGGCCATTTATGCCGTATATTTTGAAAATATATTAAAATCTATGGGGTATTTCCTATTGACCTATATAGAATCATAAAATTTGGCAAGAAGCGAGATCTTGCAGCACAAAAGGAAAATAACTGAAAATCGACAATTTGTAGTTAAATCACATAAAGAGAAATCGCGGGAAGTATCATTTGATGCCATTCCTTTGATGGCTCGAAATATAAGCGAATAATAATAATATACCTTCTTATTTAATTTCAAGGTCCAGTTTTCCTCCTGACCCCAGCTCCTGACACCTCTTTGTCCTCCATATAGGAACAATCATTGACGTCAACGATTGTATAGGATCGTTCACACCGGTGATCGATAGCCGATACGTGACCAGGGGCTCCATTTTTGCGTCGCCCGTATGGTATTTCGGACCAACATATCATGTAAAATGACTGACCTTTCGACAGAAATCCTAAACAAAGGTCACATTTTTAGAATAATCATATAACTCGCTAACGCAACGAGTGGTTCGAGCCATTTGAATTTAACAATTTAATAGAAAATCTTTCAATTCGCATGATATGATATTTCGTGCGAAGTATCGTACGAGCAATTCATAAATGGAGCCCCAGGGGAAGGACTTGTCCTCCACCGGCCACTGACATCGTTATAACTGTAAGGAGATGTGTGTGAAGTCACATATCTGTACTTGTGTAACTTTGAAATAGTATTGTTAGTTACTTTATACAAAACAATTAAACCCTAATCAAATACTATTATGAACAATATCTTCTTCAACATTCACTTGGTTTTTGAAAGCGATAGGTAAAACAAGAAAAGTGGCTTATAATGAGTAGCAAAAACAAAACATGCATAGATATTATCTCTTAATTATCTCCAGAATTCGGATTGATTTCCTGGTTTAGTTATAATTATCAATGACTAGCGCTAAAGTCATCTTTTTTGTAGTTGCTATATTAAATAATATGTGTCGCATGTCATTCACACTCGACATTTTTTGTAATTAAAATCGAGGCATATTTATCAATCTACTTGAATCTTGATCAGTCTGTATTCCTAACACAAATAAGCTCAATTTCCAACATTCATAAAAATATCTTACAAATTTTGCAACAAGAATCAGTACTATAAATATTCATTGTCCGTAAGACATATTTGGTACGAGTCTGGCTCGTGGCAAGTCTTAATTAAGATAATAACGGCTACAACCGTAATCATTATTTTGTACACAATTGGGCCGACTCTACAGCTGTACGGAACAGTAGGGTGCCGTAATACGTAGGTGATCTCGGCGCGAACGCGAAGTGGCGCGGCGCGGCGCGATAACAACGAGCAGTCGATACCTATTGAAGTGTACTACAAGCCCCGATGCGGCGCAGCGTTAAGAGAATTTAACATCTATGACAAATGAACACTGAATGGCAGTGGCAGCGTTGGCGTAATGCACGTAGGACAAAGCCACTGCGTCGCACCGTGTCGCATAGAATTCGCGGGTCAGTGCATCGGATCGCTTCGCAATCGCGTTCGCTTTGAATCGCCTACGTAGAACGAGGCGTAATCGTTGCCTGAATGGGACGTAAGGCTCTATCGGAATCTAAACTACTACCTTATATCTGTACTATAAAGAATATCGGTTGAAATCTAACTAACCTCAGAACTGTCCATATTTTTGGGAATAAAAGTAGAATTATTTGTCAAATGCTAGATAAATAGACTATAATTGTTGGATTGAAATAACTTTAGAACAACAGTAAGTAAAATTGTACATGTCACCCATATCAGGGTGGTGGGAAGACACAACAGATGGGCAGTGAATGGGCAGACCGCTTACTGGCTAGGTTGGTGGGTGATATCAGCTAGGCCCCGGGGTGAGATTTGGAGGTGATCAGCGTAGGATCGGAAATAATAGTTAAGTTAAAGCCTACAATTATTCAGTATGGAATGAATCAGGGCTGAGATCACGAAGATTACATATGAGTCACACCTGGCTGCTTCTTAAGAAGCTTAACTGAAAGTAGTACAATGTTTGCCTAGGGAGTAAACAACTATGTTAAGGCTTAATGAGAGTGTTTCGTTGAATCCAGACCGGGGCTCTATTTTTGAATCGCTCGTCTGAGTATTTCATGCGGAATTACTAACGTTGCGTGACCGCGAATCGTATCACCGCGCGATAAGGATAACGAACGTGGAATATATTTCGCGCGTTTTTTATTTTTTCACAAACTTTTTTTTTTTCCCTCTCGTGATTTACTGTATCATACAGCCTGTTAAATTATATTATTGTTCATACAATAAACGTAATTGAACATCTTTGGAAATTTGAAGTTTTACTAACAATATACGCATTCGAAACTCAAATCACTTTAAGTCGCTAGGGATTGAAGAGGTGAAGAGGTATTTTAGTCCCTGTTTACGAAGAATAAACTAGCTGTTGTTGAAAAATAATAATGTGAATGTTATACACATTTTTCGCTACCTCTCCGAGCCCCTAGTGATATTCAAATGATTATTACTTTAAAAGTGAGGTAACATTAACAAAAATGATTACAATAGCATAGACCGGAATTTTGATTGCTTTCCTGGTGTCCTTGTAATTAGCAATCACTAGCGCGCGCTAAAGCCTCCTATCATTTGCACGCGAAAGTGTATAGTGTTATCTTTTTCTCGAATTCAGTAAAACTGAATGGCAACTAACATATTAACACCCACTTTTCAGTGTATTAGTCGATATTTTTGAAGTTTGTATAAAGTAGAGATACGGTTTGTGAGCATAAAATACCTTGTTTTCTATTTTAATGCAAGAAAATATTTCCAACACCGTAAGCAATAATTTTAAACGTTTTTTATTTGTTCTGGCAACTCTGCAATGATGCCTGTGTTTTTTCTCGGTCCCGTTAATTGTGTGATATTAAGACGTCCCATGGAGCAGGACTAATTGAGACCGTGATTAGGGATCGTGGACGTTAGCTGTAGAGCTACGTACAGTTTTTTTGTCTTTAAAATTACAACCAACTTTTCTTTTTATATGTTTTACGAGCTAGAAGGTCGACTACAACTAAGTTGATGTTAAGTGACGGAGTTGTTGATACCCCTAGCTTCCGAGCTAGGGGAATATTTATGTTATATCACTGACTATTACATTTATTTTACTGGAACTGGCTCTCTAGTGAGACCTGCCTCGCTTGTCCGATAATTATCGTAGGAAGCACTCGCAGACCCGGTAAAGTTTTGTTAATAAATAAATGCATATTGTAATGCTACGGCAACTTTATCGGGGTTCGGCGAACATTCGCATTATCGCGACATGTGTGGCCGAGTAGTGGCAATGTATTCTGGCGAACATGATTGCTTATCGCGGCATTGTCGGTAAACTGGACCGGATCAAAGGGTTACCCTAGAATGAAATGTGATTGGAAGCTAATGTAGAAAAAAACTTTTTTATTTTATTTTTTTTATTTTATTTATTTATTTATAAATAAATAAAATAATTTTATCGCGTATAACCGAACATGATGCTTTTATCGCTCCAACGCGACACGAATTTTAGCGCGGTAGTCCTCCTGTAGTCAGCGTATAAGGGTTTGGAGTCCCGCGTCATGCTTGTTAGTTAGTTATCTCTAGAATAGCTCGTCGTCAGGAGGAAGCAGTCCACCATGCCTCAGTTGGACAATCGTCGCGTCGCCTAAAGTTTTTTCAGCGAGTGTTGCGAAGCGTTACGATACACTCACGAACGCTAGTGTCGTACGGTTCACAACGATAGAGAGGGGATGCATCAGTCGGAGATTTACCCGAATAAGGAGATAAAAATAAATTATGTTTTTTTAAGTAGTAATTATAAAACTGCACGTCAATAAATCTCTAGTCAAATAGTCCATCGCATATTTCCTGTCTGATAGCGCCTATTATAATGGCGGCGTTACCGTGTAGGATGTATATAGTTATTTAAACAAAAGTAAGTAAAGTAAGTAAGTAAAAGAGCTATGTTCAAAATTCTGAAACTAACAAGTAGTGCAAGTGTTATAGTATACTTATTTAGTGTTTTGTAGATACTAAGCAATATTAAAAGTCCGACTAAGTGTCCCGATCCCCGCACTATGCCGCAAAGACTCTGGCCCGTCACGGCGCGGTGCCGCTGAGTTTTTGCCACTCGCGCGTTTTTCGTCGCGTGCTCGCAAAATGTGAAGGACTAACGGCCGCAGCGGGGTTACCGGACACCTGGACAGGTGTACTGGTAGCCACGGGGTTAACTATAGGGTTAATACACTCAAGAAACAAGTATAAAATAATATAGAATTAGGGTAGCCGTACAGATTATTGACCGAGTGAGCGAAGCGAATGAATGTCTGCTACAATTTTCTTTCATCTGTCCGTATGTCCGTATATCGTATTTCAACAAATCTTGACGAAACTTGTTACAGAGGTTCTTCAATTTTATAGATGTATTTTGTGATTGGAGGTATATTTCCCCCAAAAAGGGGAGGAAGTTTGATACGGTGCCATTTACCGGCCAGTGCCAGAAACATTCGGTACTCATACTCAATTCTAAACAAGAATTTTGAATAGAGTTTCGATGTCCCGAACTGAGATCTCACGATCTTATATTATCTTGTCACCCTATTGACCGATTATGCTCATATTCAATAATTCTTAATTCTTAAATGATATTGAAAAAAAAAAAAAAAAACTATGAAATCGTATAATTCAGGTTGTGCAAAATACGTAGTGCTCGCGTACCGTTCGCAGAACTACTGAGTATATCGTTGTTCCGCCAAAAAGTCATCTAAGTTGGATATAAGCGCGGGTTGCAGGGACAGAGACTAAGTGTTCTCGTTGGTTATCTCAAAGTTACTCGCGCCTAGCAATGAACCAATTAGAGTACATTTTTATAGGTATATTGTTGAGGTCGCTGCGCATCGATCGTCCCCAGTGAGGAATATAGGGCTGTGGCCGTTGCGTTTGGTAACAAAAAAATGTGAGATATTTGGTAAAGTGGTTGTTTTACTGTAACTATCAAACAATCAGATTTTAATTATATTAATTATGTTTCCCGATCAAATAATTTAAGAATTTACGATAGCAATTCCGTGAAATCATTTATAAAATATGTTAATATGAAAGGAGAGATCTTCCAAGCTAAGACTGCGTCCCATTTCTTAGCATCGGTGGCGTATCCCATGAACCATTTCATAGGTTGTAGTTACTATGCACAAATTTTACTCAATCCGTAGTATATTCGTTTTAATTTGGTTGATGCCAACCGCCGTCTAACAAACGCGAAAAATAGAGAAACAAATATATTTTCTATTTTATTTTATCTTGTCGGTCTGCTGTCCACGGTTGCTGACAACCGTGGATTATGGTCTTATGAAATTATAAATAATATACAGCTAAAAACTGAAAAATCTCTCACAAGATACCTATATCTCATAAAAATCAATTTAATGTTGTCTCCCATTATCGAAAAACAAACAAATTATCAATACAGCAAAGTTACGCTATCAAAACTTTCCAACCGGCACAACTCAATCTCTCACCACGTCATTATCTGCCAAATATCCCACAACACATATTTATCCGTCGGTTAACCTGTCGGATAAATGGTCGTACAGGTCACACCTGACAAGCCCATTATAGTAACAAACGTAATATCGTTACACAAATATTTAATTCAATTAATAATCATTTCTAGGCCTACGTTTTAATAGTTTTAGTGTTAGCGATACGATTTTTATATCTCCATCAAGTCATTGTCTGTTCACAATTCTCGCTATTCTATATTAGTACAATTTTTTTCTTATATTAGTATACATTATTCAGTGATTGATTTTCCTATCCTGTTATCCTGTCATCATCATCATCAGCCAAAAGACGTCCACTGCTGAACATAGGCCTCCCACTTAGAGTGTCACACCGACTGACAACGTGCCACTTGCATCAACTCTGCCCGTGACTTTCACAATGTCGTCGGTCCATCTATTGGGAGGTCAGCCTATGGCCTAATTTATTCAGTAACATGAACATATTCATTTCACAGAACATATAGACGGATTTTAAAACATTTTACAATACGGTGCGGTGCTAAATAATTATGGTGTGAGATAGCTATTATTATTGGCTAGATCGCTTCTAGCCTCAATAAACTAATTTAATTTAATGGTATTGTAAATAGTCGTGGTAGCTTAGTGGAAGTACGCTCGCCTCACATTCGTGGTGTCGTGGCTTCGAGCCCAGGCGGGCCCTTACCAATGAATTCATTGGAACTTACGTACGGATTTATACCACTAGCTTTTTGATGAAGGAAAACATCGTGAGGAAATCTGCGTATGTACGGAGAATAAATTCAAGGTGTCAATCAAACAAGAGTCTGGACAATCAATTCTTATTTTGTTATTTAAATTTTTATGAGAAAGGAACACCGTTTTAAGTAGCTTTGGTAATTACCAGGAATTACTGGAATATTTACGAAAGCTTCAACAAGCATTATGCATGTAGAATATACCAAGAGTCCCTAATATACAGAACCAATGCTACTTAAGACGAGGTCTGTCCACAAAAAATAAAAAAGAACAAAGGGTAACATTCTTGGCGAGTCTTCCTCAATCGTGTCGTAGACCATAATAACGTTTGAATTGAACCCGTCGACTCCGAGTCAAAGGTCGTCCGTGCGCGTGCGCCGTCCGGCATTAATAACGTTTTTTGCGAAAGTCGGAGAAACGCCGAGCACCATACTAGCCATCATCAATTAAAATAACTATTTAGTTATTTCTTAGTTTTGTAGGTTTGATGTTACGAACATTGATAGTTGACCTCGATCGGCTTGCTTTTATGGCCAGGTCATAGGGGAACATTATATTTTGTGTTGATTGATTGTTTAAAATGCTACTATAGGCACTTACATTAGTGATTACGGGACTAAAGCTATGATTTTCTTTCATCATCATCATCATCCACAGCCTTCCTTATCCCACTGTTGGGTATAGGCCTCTCTCTTGCTGTGCCATCTGCCTCGGTCCTGTGCCAATCTAGTCCAGGTTCGACCCGCGATGGTGACGATATCGTCGACCCATCTCGCAGCTGGACGGCCAACGTTCCGCCTACCTTTTTCTTTAGTATAGAGTATTATCTGCGCGCCGCAGTTACTATCGCTGTCCTACAAAAACAGAATTCTCCCTATTAATCCGTATTTGCCTACACATTTAACAAATTTATTGAATTGTTGCACAAAAAGCTACGTGCATCCCATATTTCATACAAATATGTTCAGCCATTACAAAGTCAAGTGGGAACAACCACACACACTTAAAACTTGCACATACACTGTTTAGTTTTTCATTATTTCGATGAAAGAAAGAAAAAATCCGCTGTTCCATAGAAACATAACATTCACCCTTGAAGAAATGTATGGACCAGATCTGTGATATCCTAGAATATGTCCACAGTTGGTAAAACGCGGAATGTGTAAATATAAGAATAATGTTTCCATTACAAAATACACTACAAGTGAACGCTTAGATCAGGTCAATAGAGATCTGATAGAATATTTATAAATATTCATTTATTAATATAAGCCCTGCGTTTGTGTATAAAAAATGTTGTGCTTCGAGATAATCGGGCTTACTTCCTTCTATTTCGTTATTTGATAGTATGATAAAGCCTATCTGCACAATTAAATCTAATAACAGGTTTACAGATTCACATGGTTTTTGAAATTTGATACGATAAAATAGTGCAAATGTCATTAGGTCGTAGAATGTTGTTTTGTTGCAAAAATAGTAGTTTGTTGCGAAATAGACTCGCCGAAGGATGATACGAATGTTGGCAACGGTTACAAGCCTCGTCACTTGCAACGTTTTGAAATATTGCTGTGCCATTTTGGAAATTAAACCTTGTCAATTAGATAAGTTGTTTTAAACGACGTGAACGAATGGCAGATGATCTCAATTTGACGCGTATTTTTTACATGTGATCAGTCTGACTACGCAATATTTTTACAAAGTCATCCGATCTCACTGATTTATTATTATTATTATTATTGAATAGGATTATAATTGCACATTAAACTAAAAGTAATTTTGTTTAATTTCATCAAAATTATACTTTTTTAAATTATACTTTATATACTAATCAACATTTGACTGCCCCGGTGGCTCAGTTGGTAGTGAACCTACGTTCTGTGCTTGGGGGCGTGGGTTCGATTCCCATCTAGGACAAACATTTATGTGATGAATATTTGTGTTTGTTCTATGTCTGGGTGTTAATATCTATATAAGTATGTATTTAAAAAATATCTATGTACGTATATCAGTCTCTGGCAGTCATATTACAAGCTTTGCTTAGTTTGGGGTCAGATGACCGTGTGTGCAATAATGTCCCAGATTTATTATTATTATTATTATTATTTATTTGGGCTACGAAGATAGCCTTAATCACACGTCTTCGAAAATAAAATAATTGAAGTTGGATTGACGCTTTGTGAAGCTTAAACAGAAAAAAACCGATGGCTCACTCTGAGAACTTATTGCGCTGTTTCGTTCGCAAAAATATTCCAGTGTATCCTGCATGGTCAACAGTCGAGCGCCATTATCAAGCCATCATTCATTATCAGTCATCAGACATACATGGCTGAACAAAAGACTCTCTCTTAGATAAGGGGTTGCCATAATCCCCACACTTGACAGGCGCTTGGGGATCGCAGAACGCTCACCGTTTTCTAATAAGACGCTGCTGTCCGTCCTTCGGTGGTACTGGTCGCTGGGTCCAACCAGAATCTATGTTTAATACTGAATATCATGCTTAATGCTAAATATCAGAACGAAAGGCATCTTTTTCTGCTTGAAAATACATTAATAGCACTGTTCAATTATCGTCTAAAAAGCTAAAGAATAAAAAATAATTATTGAAGAAAATTGACGTTCGCAGAATGTTAAATTTAGCCTAATTGGTAATACAGGATATGAGATACCTCTATAGCACTCCATACTCATCCAAATCCGTTCAAACGTTCAGCGGAGCTCAGTAAGAAAAAGCATACAGACATAGACACAAGCTTTTACGCATTTACTGCGTCATCCACTACAGTCGGCACAACATCGAATCAGACGCTAATGTCGCTATTACGTTGGTGGTTACGTGTAACGTTATAGATCTGGGGGGTCAGTAGTGCCCCCAGATCTATGACATTACACGTAACATATAACTTTACAGATCTTTTGTTTTTCTAATAACCATCGATACATAATATATTTTGCCAACACCTTGTAGCTCATTCTACCAGATGAATGAGGTACCTTTTATTCAATTAAGTGAAAAGTGAATATTTCATCCGACATAGTTAATGCCTCGCAGAGCCATTCACTATGTTGAACTTCAAAAGTCTTGCACGATTAATTTTACAGAAAGTATTTATTACTTTTCGAGCTGGAACATTAATGTCCACTACCTGCCTGGTTGCTGCTGAATAGCTAGAAAAGATTTTGTTCTTTCCCAGACGGCGAGTACAAAAAAAAGCCTACTAGTGTATGAGGTGTTGTGCGATGTCTGGTTATGCAGGTCCAGGTGGGACAATACAAGTGAAACAATGCGTTGTTGAATATGCATGGTGGCATCGCACGTTGCAATTTGGACGAGACGGTCTTGTGATGACTATGTGACAAAAATAACACGTCTGCTCGGGTTCGCACTTAGCAGGAGGACGCAGCGTTTTTTTCCAGTCTGTAATGGTATTTGAATTAATAAATGTAACACTAGTTAAAAAAAGTTTTTGATTATACAATACATTTTGGTTCAAATTGGGAAAAAAATGTAGAAGATTTTCTTTTTAATAGAGACCTGGCTGTATCAATAATATCACACTAATAATATAATTGTGCGCAAATGCTTTTGAAATTTTGTTATATTTTAGTAATCATTTTCTTGACTAAATTGCTTTTCTGAATTTTTGCAAGGAATAAATTAGCAGTGAAATCACAGGATTTTGATACTTATTTTATTCCAGAAAAACCGCCTTATAAACAATTAAACTAAAATCGATCAGTATTTTTTTTTCCAGTGCGTTCGTGAACGCAGCGTATGATCAGCACAGTGCGAGCTGCGCAGACGCAGGCGCGTGACGACAATGCTCTCTGGCATAATCTGTGCGTGTTCATCACTAAATACAGAAACTTTTGTACGTAACTACTATATAATTGACTATTTTTGGAACTATTATATAATTGAAATATTTCACTATAGACATTTCATAGGTATCTTCCCGGTTTTATTTTAACATTTCCGATTTTCACACACATCCATCATATATGTTGCAAAATTATATCACTATTGGCTCAGCTATTTAACCTTGAAATGGTAACATGTCTGTTACCATTAGCGAAACGAAAGTATGTTTATAATATTAGTGTAAAATGTGACGATAGTGTGACAAGGGAGTAAACAAGCGAAACACAACAAAGAAAATAGCTGTAATTAAAGAACTTTACATAATGTTAATCTTCATCTATCTCCTTTGTAGATAGCTAAACGTTTTCACTCATCAGCAACAACTAACGCCATCTACCACCAAAAGCAGTGTCTTTTGGTGGTAGATGGCGTTTGTTATTGCTTCTGAAAACAATCCAATAATAATCCCGTAGTATCCATCGGAACATCTGCCCCGGACCGTAACCCACAACGTTACACGCAAAAAACGTTCACTTAATCATAGTGTCGATAGTCGATACCGAACCAACGGAAACTACGAACCACTTTGCAATGCTAATTCTGAATTCCTTCAATGTCACTGAAGGAAAGTCAACAACTGCACCCATTCAATGCTACCCCTTTAGAACCCTTTCACGTTTAAAGTTCGAACACTTATTCGCGGTGAAGTAGAGTCGAAACGTTATTATTGATTGTGACATAGTTTGAAATTCGAGTGTATGTTGGGTAGTCTTGCCTAACCCCGGGTTACGCAGATTTACATATAAATACCGGTGATTTTTAACTATTGATCGAGTTAAATGCGTTCGTTATTTATGGTTCATTTGCATAAATAAGATAGTTTGTTATTTGCAGCTGGTTCAAAGGTGACGGAGCGAAACGGGTACTTTATGTGTGTCGATAACAAAAAAAAAAACATGGGACAAGAATTGGGCTATAAATTAAATATTATTAATTGATAGATTTGTTAATGTTATTGCCTACTGATAAAAGCTTTGAGGTGTAAAAAAAGGAGAGGTCGAAGACAATTTTATTAAACTATTTTTGTTATGAAAAAATATAATAAACAAATTAAAACAACAGCTAACTCAAATATGACGCAATAAGACTTCAAATTGTTAATGGCATACATTATATCTGTCAAGAAGTTTAGGGCACAGGAGAATACATAGAAGCAGACCAAGATACTTACCAACTTACCTATATTTAATAAATACATTCACCGACAATACATATATATATTTAATACAATACAATACATATACATATACAATACAATACAATACAATACAATACAATACAATATAATACAATACATATATTTAATAAATTCATTCATTCATTTCTGATTCGTTGTTTTGGAGATACGAGCGAGCAAAGAAACGTGAAAAAAGGCACCTTTAGACATACATAATTTGTTCATGTATATATTAATAGATATTGTTTTTACATATTTGAAATGTACTCATGGAGCCCTTTATTTTGATACCAAACACGATATTTCTAAATCAAATATTTTTATGAGTTGACAAATATAAAGTTAAATTATGATATAAAATTCGCCAATTTACTAATACTAACCACGTTTACTATCATTCCGTATACAGCCTAGTATAGCCTAGTGGTGTGTGGAGACGCATCGCCCGCCATCTATCTTGTCAAAATCTGATAAGTAGTTTAGGAGATTAGAGGGAACATATGAACAATGAACATCCATACATACATAGACTGCCAAAATCATAACCCTCCTTTTTCATAGTCGGCTAAAAAATATTTAATTGAAATCGTCTGTTGTTGTTTACATGGTTTTATTAATTATATAAATGTGATAAAGACAGCTGCAAGCGGAAAGGTAAAACCAATAAATCCAATATTTAATTTTACTGCAACATCTTCGCCATTCTGATGCTAATCCTGACTTGGACAAAAACTTATCGATTGGAATTAATGGATCATTCGAATGATTTGAATAATTTGGATATAAATCATAGCTCTCGCAATCATGACGGTGAATTCAACAAAATATTATGCAAAGAGATGAATCGGTCTATCGAATAACCGTGGCCAAGCGACTGTTTTTCGAATAAATCGTATTACAGCCACAATGCGTTTGGGATTTATAATCCATATAACAAAATTCTTGTAAAAACAGGAAATTCTGTAAAAAGTGAATCTTTTCATTTCTCGTCCTGTTACCCAATAGTCTGGTTTAAAATATATTAAAAGTTTTCCAGTAAAAAATTGTAAAAAAAAAACCTATTCTGTATTGACACAAGAAATTTCCTCTATGGATAATAAATGGAAACAAGTAAGTAATTTTGGCACCGAAGCTCTACAATATATACCTATATTGTAGAGCTTTGCGCTACGATTATTCGGTGAGCGGAAATCTGACAACCATCAAACATTTAAAAACTGTCACCGAAACGCAATTAGGTAATTTTATGAGACGGCGTGGCCGCGTCGTCACGTCGCCGGCATCCGTGTACAAATTGCTAATTAAATCGATAAAATCGATCGCCACCGAGCGACGCTGTCGCCCTTTGCCATACCATTGTTCTGCCTCCACCACCAATAAATTCGCTTAATAATAGTTATCGAAAAATAAGTCAAAAACATTATCGTCATCCGGAAAGCATAAAAATATTTCAAATCACCAAGACAATAGACCTGAGACAATGGCGGCGCAAAAAGGGACCGATTTTTTTCTTTAAAAAAGTTTTTTTTGCGTGCGCTCCTTCGACAACAGTCGGTGTACCGCCTTTTCTCTTTTTTTGAAATAACGGAGTTGAGGTTTGTTTATTTTTGTTCTTCGATGTTATTGTTAATGGTTTTTATAATATAGAAAAAATTGAAACTTATTCTGGCTGTAAAAATTAGAGCAAATAACCCTTTTAGTTTTATTACAGAGGTTTCGTTAAGATTTTTTTTAGCATTGACAATTTTTTTTTTTTTTTTTTACCGCCATGTTCAAGAACAAGTCAATTTTACGACCTTAAAATATTTATGTACGTCTTTTTTTTTCTGTCTCGCAAAAAGTCTTTAATAACTTTAACATCCTTCTCAGAGAAAGAGCTTTTCTTCCCGAGTTCGAAAAGCATGTTAACCCATAAAGTGTCAGTAACCGCGGGCCGCACGACAGATCCGCGTCCTCGCCCGCGCCCTGAGCAAAGGTGGCAACACTAAATAACGGCCCAAACAACCGTTTCCGACCGAAAGGAAGTAATTACATATTCTAATCCGAGCTCCCGGTTCATATGTCACTCCTTACACAAAAAAACGTAACAACCGCGCATAGGACCTCCTTATAACGGTAAGACCTTTTCTTTGACATGCCTGAGAAAAAAATATCACCATGAACCGATTTTCTAAACAGCGAGCGGAGCTAAAAAAAATTGCGTACTTACTATAATCCATAAAAATAACTTTGACGTAACAAATTAAAATAACTCGTATGTCATAAGTCGTAACTATCAAATTCGAAAACACGACGAGTGACATTAACATTAAAATTTATGCGCGCATTTGCATAATGTGCATAGCCCCTAAATTTTATTGAATAAAAAAATAGGATGGGTAGAAACTTTTTTGCATAAATTCATACAAAGGAAACGGGTTAAAGCATTCAGGAAGTAAAATGTCGTGGATCCGCTAGTATCGGAAATCAAACATCAAAGTTCAAAGTGCCATGTGATAAATAAAAGACTTTATGGCACCTTTTCCAGAAGTCAAAGTCGAACAAGAACGATTTTTGTGTTGTGCCTTTTTGAAAATGGACCCTTTTCGCGATGCACAATAGAGCAAAATGTACCTGACTATAATTTATGCGAGAATATTAAGAGAAATGTACCTGCCCTTCTTGAATATTAAGTGCAACCTAACCCCTGACATTACTGAATGGGGTTAAGATACTATTTGAAAAGAAATAATAAAAAAAATGCAAATAAACTGTCCCCACGTTTTCGCGAGGGTTACAGGTATGCCGAGCGCATAGAAAAAAACGCAAGCGCATAAATAACTGCATTTATCCGTGCTCGAAAAGCGGAGGGTTAACGTAGTACTTGATGGGTTCAGCACTTGTCACCTCGCCGTGTAATTTGGGTGTGTACGGTTCTTTTCTTATGCATATTGGTCGGGGGGCCGCGAATAGATAGTTCTTTTCTAATAACGTTTTTTTATTATGCTTCGTATGCAAAGATTTATAGTCGTACCGGGATGCGTGAGAATGCCGCGAGATAATCGAATTTGCCTATAGACGCATCCACCCTAGGTAACCCTTTGGTTCGATTCAGTGCCTGGGAACATGTGAATATTCAAACAAGGTGTCATCTCCGTGAATATCGATTGCCGTTGAGATCCCTTACGGAGCATGGGAACTGATACATTCAAAAGGAAGACTCAGTGGGGTTTTTTGCATAATCTATCAGTTTGTGCCCGTGAAGCTCACATCTCAGACATCTTTGTACGGTTCTAACGGAATTTCTCAATAAAGGGTTGGTTAAAAAAGTTCGTTAAAAAGATGAGACCGTTAGTATTTTTTCAGTAAGTAGCCGTGACTACTGTCCGAGTATTGTTTGGAGAAACTGGAGTTACACTTTTTATGAGTTTTTTTATGGATACTAATATTTGAGGTAACTGTTTTATGTGTAAGTAGAGTACGTAGTTTAATTCTCCACGAAATATATTCAAGATATATTAAAAAGAAATGACCAAATTAATTCACGCAGTAACTGTGAAAGTAATTTTTTGCTATTTGTGTTTTCGTAAAATATTGAGATTAGTGTTTGTGTAATTTATTTAACATACTATTTATTATATTTTTAACAACAATCTTTGAAAGACGTTTTCAGAATGTAATAACCAATCTATTTGAGCATTTCAACATTTTACTTGTAATAAGTATTACAAACATACGACAAAATACCTACTAGTTTTTGTTAATGCCAGTAATTGCATCAGCACGGCGCGGCGGTGGCGCGTACTTGTAAAAGGACACTTTGCTCTAGTTTTTGTATATATACGTCTACGTTACGTACTTCCAACAAACACTAATAACTCCTCTCTAATCTGCGGCACATTGTTCAGGAGACATGATGCAATAGACGGACGGACAAAAGGAAAGAGTTGGCAAAAACTCAGGCTGTAAACGTAATGATTCGGTTTCTACAGGATGTTACCTACTTACTCGTACCGTATGCTTGTCTGCTTGCGTCTGCTTTAACAAGATTATCGAAAAGTATATGTGCTACGTTATAAGCCAGATATTAATTTAATTTAACACATATATAAATATTTTTTGGTTTTATTAATTTGTTTTAATTATAAAGCATTTTTTTTAAATAAACACTATAAGCTATACTTAATTAGAAAGAAAAACAAAGATTTGTTACAGTTTTATTATAATCCAGCCATTCTCTGCCATAATTTATATAATCATAACAGAAGCAATAATATTATGAAAATGTTATCATTCATTTACTTTATGTCGAGTCTATTAAAGTAAAATTATGGCCTATTAATAACATTTAACATATGATTTAAATATTTTAATCAAGACTAATACTTAACTACTTGCATAAATATAATTTAATAATGTGACATTTTTATAAAACTATGTTAATTTCGCATTTGCTTCGATCAAGGTAGAATAGTTTAATGCTACCTTGCCACCACCCAGTAGACAAGAGCTGTTTAACTTTGTAATTTATTCAAATTTGGATCACACTGTTTGTGTTAATTTGTTCATAGGCTGGGCTTTCACCGTTGCTCGTAAAGAAATCGGCAGCAGCCGTTTTAATGTGTTCATTTTTTGCTTCAATAAAAAGTCCGTGTAGTCCGCATGGCCGTATTGGCCGTATTGTTACGTCACAGTCCGGACGCCGCCTGCCACGGAAGGGTTAAAATATGCAAATTGGTTCATAAACAAAGTGGCTCCGTGGCCGATTGACCGTACATCTACATACAATAATAACTGTACGGGTGTTTGTCAAAATGTATTGTTTTATTGTCACTTCGGGAAAATTCGGGTGAAAGAGTTCGCTTCTCGGTATTATGTCGGCGTTATTCACGCTTGACTCTTCAGCGTGACAAATAATTTGTTTAAGCTGAAAAAAACGACAAAGCAATGTAGAGGTAGATTATTCAGTAGCCTAAACTCCGGAATCAAGTTGTTTCTAAATCACAAATTGTTTATACAAAGTTTTATTTTATCATTCGTAAAGAGTCTTTTAAAATTAAAACACACAGATAGTTAGTAAATAAAATTCCTTGAAATAATGTAAGATGCCCAACAAGATAATTTGAAACCGTATCGCTAAGCTCCACCAATAAAGTAAAGGACGTATTACACTTCCCGGCAATACGTGTAATACGCAGATAATCCAAAATACTCGCAGCTCGCGGTGCGTATCGTATACATGTCAAATATTAATTGAATCTTACATTAAAACCTGTAACTACTTAGTATTTCTGCGATAAAATAAATGTAAGACAATTTCTTGATGAGAGATTATTTTGATGGAATTAATGGAATAGAGCAGTTAAGTTTTATTTTGAGTTTTACGTTTCTTTAACTTAAAATATCAGAAGCAGAAAGTAAAAAAAATAACATTTTAATTGGTTCCTGTAAAATTAATAAATTTTGATTAATAAAGTTTGTTTTTATCATTCCGGGATTCTGCCTGAGGATACTAAAATAAACAACAGAACTGTAATGTCAAATCCTTACCTTGATCATCATCATCATCAGCCAGAAGACGTCTACTGCTGAAGATATTCCTCCCCTTAGGTGGGAGTTGGCTTATGGATCTCAGATGGCTTACCGCTCACTAAGACGACACCGCTGCCCGTCCTACAGTGGTTTTAGTCTCAGTAAAATACTCATAATATGGATAAACATAATAATAGGTATATGTACTCGTGACATTTGTCCCTGCGTTCCGATACGCATGTTGTACATTGTAGGCTAGCTTAGAACAGAACACCTTGTTACCGACCGTTTGTGGTCAAAGGTTAAAATCAGTCACGTTTTTATGTTGTGGTTCAATTCAAGGAATGAATAACATAATTGTTATACTATAATTGAAAACCTTTCGGTGTCGAATAATTAATATAAATTGTTTTGTAATAGCCAAGTTAGGTATTTTAATTTAAGTATTTGGAATGTAAAGTTGTCGCTAGTGTTAGAGCCGCTTATTATGGGATGCAGTACATTCGGCTAAGCATCAAGGAGATAATAATCAACATTATTATAGGAATGCGGCTCCGTTCTAATATTGACTGCAATTAAATGCACAATCTCAATGAAAGCCACAACATAAAACTATACTCACTAATTATCGTACGAAATTGTTATTTTGAGAACGCGAGCGCAACGAAAAACGCGCCAAATGACCGTGAGCGCGGCGTATCGACGTATCGATACATAATAATCGATACGTATAATCGATACTTATAAATCGAGTCTGTTATGAGACGATAAAATCGGCCGGTTACCGCCGCCGGCTACCGGGCGTCGGCTAAGCGACGATTACTCCGCGCTTCTCTTATTTTGTTACCGGCCACTCGATGCGAGATTATCGATAAAATAATTAAATGGTTACTCTCGAAATCGATTCCCGAGTGTTGTTATCGAGACTGCGGTTATTTGTTAGCCTTTTTTGGTTAGCAAAATAGTTGGCGTGTCGTTTTTAACTTTTTTCCCGGAGCTAAAAACTCACGGTTCTTTTGTTTTCTTTGTAAGATTTAGAGATAAGTCCAATACCTAATGATATGTGTAATATTTTTGACTTGAGAATTAAAAAAAGAAAAAACACTGTTGTTGAAGGTATTTTCTTTTAATAAAACGGGAATAATCACGTTAAATTGAGTCGGTAATTTCGACTATAGTTTTGATTACATTCGGTGACCTTTTTTCCCGTATTATAACAAAAAAAACGTGTCAAAATCACGTCAGTTTCATATGTTGTAGGTATCTTTTAATTTTGATCGCTAATTGTCTATACTCTATTTCTTTAGAACATGATGTTTGGTGGAAACATTTATGACGTCACGCAATGTGTACCACAGGTACCATAAATTTGAACTTGACAATGACTTAGTTACTAAAAACAGAATGTGAATTAATAACACCAATCAACTGGTCAGCTTCAATTGACTGAGCGAAGGGAGGTCTCAGAGTCTACAGGAACAAATCGGCATTTGTATCTATGTTTGTATGTTTTATATGTTCGTATGTTTGTATGTGTGTGTGTATATTTTATCCGCCGATAACTTGCGTACCGTTGATCCGATTTTCATGAAATTTTGCAGTCAAGTAGTTCACGACAATACAATTTTCAAATCACCCACTAAGCAATTTTAAGCTTAGCGTCGTTATAATACGATACAAATATCGATGCTACGTCTGATTTCATAAGACGCGACTTTTTATTCTTTGTATCGTAAAACAGAACATCGCGAGGTCTCAGCTCGGGGCAAAAAACTAGTATAATCATTATTCTGCTTATAAATATGCTGCTAATAAATAGGTTATTTTAAGGACACTATATAATTATGTGTTTGGTGACATTATGGATTTTAATTTTTGCGCCCCTTGCGGCGTAAGAATCAGAGATGCGCATGCTACTGTGCATCGTGTACGCCCGGATAAGTTATTCCAGTTTAGTCGAGTTATCATTTCCCCGGTCCATTCGATACAAATCCGTGGACGTCTTAATTGTCCCACGTTTGATAACTACCCTGATTTATAATACCTCTTCGTATTAGCCCTTTGTCGGCGTTTTACCACAGATTATACAGTAGTGGCTACGGCTTATCGGGTTTAGGCCCTTCCGGCCGCTTTTTGTTCTTTTACTAAATATGTAAGTGAGTACGTAAGTCACTTTGTTCATTTACTAACACGCATACGGTGGCAATATATATATAGGTAAATAAGTCAAATTGGAAGTAAAAGAAGAGTCTTTTTTTTTTCGATCGATGTTTTACAGATTACAGCGTTTCATCGTAACAGAACCGAACAGAGACAAATACCTACACTCCATTTACCTTTAGCTTTTGTTGCTGGTCGGATTAAACAGTTATCAATAAGTAAGTGCCTTGTGATAACTTCACAACCAAATATTCCCGGCAAAGTTTTACGCGTCGACAACATTTTACAGGCGAATAAAAGCGGCGACGTTTTTACAGCGTCGTTTGTTCATTTAAATACGTGGTTATTTACGTTTTATCATTGCAAATGACATAAAAATCAAAGGGAACATTCACACTTATCTGAGGACGATTCAATCGTGAGAGGACGACTGGCGGTGGAGGCCAGAGACTCAACTTATGCGCTTTCAGACTCTCTCAAACTTATAGAAACAAATGCAAATTGAACTGAAAAATGTATTACTACTCATTAATTTCTGTCTTACTATTAATAAAAGTATTTAAATGTTGTTAATTTTTTTTTTTTTTTTTTTTTTAAATTTCTTACCTATTCGTAAAGTCTTAGCTAGTCCTAAAGAAAGCTACAATGATGATTGCCCGAGAATTAGCTTCCACGCTCACTATTAAAAGATGCACTTAGCCAACTGGTCATCTATATAAAATCGACTATATTAAGCTGTGACTTACCTACTTTGCACGGCTCACCAAGCCAAAGTCAACTGTAGAGCCTCGTGTTAAAATTTGTTACCGTATTGGCCGGTGTTTAACTTCATCAGTAAGCCCGGTCAATATTTTACCATTGGTACTCAATGACGCATGTTTTTATTTGGAGTCTTACGTATGCGTAAGTCGGTTATCGGTTCTTCGAGTGATGTGGCCTGCCCATTGCCACTTCACCTTGCAAACTCTGAGAGCTATAACGGTGACTTTGGTTCTTCGGCGAATATCCTCGTTTCGGATCTTATCGCGCAAAGAAACTCCGAGCATAGCTCTCTCCATTGCCCACTGTGTGACTCTGAGTTTCTCCAAAAGGCCAGTAGTCAAGGGAAGTCCGATGGGGAAGAAAGGTTCTTGAGTGGCGACCACGAACCGGAAGACGAAGCGTAGGCAGGCCTCCCAGTAGGTGGACCGACGACATTGTGAAAGACGCGGGCAACCGGTGGATGCAAGTGGCACATTGTCGGTCGGTGTGGCGGTCTAAGGGGGAGGCCTATGTTCAGCAGTGGACGTGTTCTGGCTGATAATGTAAAAAATGTAATGTATGCGTAAGTAAGTAAGTGCAGTAAGTATCAAAGCTACTGCTTGGCGGATACATACCACAGATGAGTTAAAAAAAGATGCAGTGGAGCATTCGGTCCGCGTGAGACATGAAGTGATGAATTGACATGTTCTCGGGGCCATTAGGAGCTGAGATAAGGAGCCATTTAACTGCATCTGTACCGCCGCCCGCCTTACGCAGCTACAGGGTGGCATTCAGTTTGTTTTCAAAATGATATGTAAGTATCCTATATTTATATAAAAAATTATATGCTTTGGACGCATAGCAAGTTTGAAAATAATCGCAATATCTTCAATCTAGGGCTCAGTCAGGAAGTAAATTATTCTCATAAAGAGTAAGCAACAAACAACGGCTCTGTGGGATCATTAATAACTTTGATAATGCTTTTCGTCACTCCTATGTTTCAGGTGCCACTAAATGTCCTAAGCTAAGACTACATAGTATTGCAGATGTACATAGCTTTCTTTTATGTTACATTTAAATTATATTTTGAATAATATTTATTATCCTAATGTAATTTTCAGTAACATCCTGTACACGTTCAATATCAGTGTCGATACCGGTCGCCGGTAGCCTCATTAAGAGCGCCGGCTTCCGTCAATAACTCCAATCTCCCAGTGTGTGTCGTGCCTTAGAACTCACGCGGTGTACGCGCCTTTAAAGCTTACCGTGAAATTTTCGTTGACCTTACGGGCCACTAACCCCACTGTAGGGTTATGTTGTGAACTTATTCAAATTACGAACTAGAATAACTTTTATTAAATTTCTTTACTTATTATTGGTGGTTACTTATTGCAATGTTCGTTTGTCTTGTGAAGGCCGGGTAGCCAGACCTGGAGCTGGACATTTTAGGTTACTGATACCGGTTACGTAACCTTTATTTTGGTTACGTATCATACACGTAACCGAAAAAGTGATATTATAGAAGATACAAATAAGGTTTGAATTAAATGCGAAACTTTTTTTTTTTCTGCGATTTTCACTTGGGATATAACACTGTATAATTATTAGACGCTGTTAAAAAAATTATATGTCACAATGTGTTTTTTTAAATTAAAGAATAATTGAAGTTATTGCAAATTTTTCTATTCCGATCAGAAAGTAAAATGAAACGACCTATCCCTAACACATATTAAGTTTTGATATTGTTTCATAAAACTTTAAGGGTACAACCCTATTCCAAAGGAAGCGATATATATTTCTACCGATGGTTATCTAATTATGGTAGCGTTACGCTCGAATTTTTCTCAAACTAAATTCGAATTTCGAACACAAAATTCGTTTTTTATCCGAATCCGTGGCGGGCGAGTAGCGGCCAGTGTTACTGGAGAACGTAGCTATTTTAATTTCTTCTATTTTATTTTAATTACATAAATTTTGGTCGAGCTAATAGGAAAGGACTTGTTTGTGGTTTTCGGAAATGGAATTAAAATTGGATTCTAGTAAGAAACATTTTAATAATAATTAAGTCACTGCATAGCGAGGTAATTTAAAAATGTACATAATATGATTGTTTTATGGAATTCAACTCAGTATAGAGTTCAGTTCAAGAGAACCAAGATTTAATACACAACAAGCTACCTTAGTAAAAAATGGTCCTGTTTGTGTTGTTTTAATTATATTTATTCTTATAAGCGCATTGTATCATTTTGTATAAATCAGCGGATAAAAAAAAAACAATTTCGGAATTATCCAAATTGTGAAGAGTATGTTTTAAATTCATTTATCTATAATGAGTCTCTAGTGGTTTTTCCGCTGCAAACAACGGAACAAACTAAAAACAACTTAACCTTTTTAACTAATACCTGTATATGTTCACGGGCAATGCAAACGTGGTGCATGGGTTTTTGCAACTGAAAAACAAAGGTGGTTCATTATAAATAGAGATTTAAAGATGAACTTAAGTAAAGCCTGATTAAATCAACTAAGAATACGTTTTATTTCATGAATCAAATTTTTCTCTGTAAGGTATTTCTTTCTCTTAGTGTTCTTTACACTGCGAAGTTTTGACATAAACCAAAGATATCGATTCTTACCCGAAACCGAGTGATTAGATAAAGCCAATCACAACACGCGGCTGGCCACTTAGCGCTCTAAGTAGCGGCACAGATAACGCAGTAGTTCCTGCGCCGTTAATGAACAGGTTAATTACCTCTCGACATGGCCGTGCGTGCTTATCTGTTACGGTACTTCAGTTAAAATTATTTAGAAAAATCACACTAAAACGCAATTTATAATGTTTTTGAGTAAGAACTCGATTTTCGCTCTCTAATAATATTGAACTTATGTTTTTTTTTTCTTTTTTCTTTATTTTTTAATATTTAATTTGTAATTATTTAAAATTAATGTAATTGAGAGGATAAATACACAGCAAACAAATTATAAGTCGAGTGACGACGTCTTTTCCTATTTCACGTTGTCTACGGATGCTTCTATACTACACCGCAAAACTAACAACACGGGAAAAGTCGAAGGGACACTTTGCATAGCAGTGTTGCTGTACAGTCCACAAAAAAAAAAAAAAAAAACAGCAGAATTAAACAAAACAATTGCTATTAAAAATGATTCAGTCACCAAGAAGTCCCGTTCAAGTCCGTTATACTTTTATCGCCTCCGAATAAAACATTCCGTATAATGACCTAACTACTGAATAAGCATATCAAAGTCCGGTAGCTTAATTTATTCCTTGTCTCCTGTCCCAGGGGCCGACGAAACAAAAAAATAAATAAGAGACGTATGAATATAGTTATCTTGAGAGGCGCTATCGGGTGCTGATTATGTTGTTAGTACTTTAAATACGGATTAATGGTTAGTGGGAATGCTAGAGGTATTTGAGAGCTTTCGTTTAGATTTTCAGGATCTTTTTAGGTCACCGTACAAAATCAGGAACCTATATAGTTTCCCTTTGTCCAGCTGTTTGTCACGTTTCTTTCATTTTCTTTTATTACAGTCGAATACAACCAATAGCACGGAAGTTTGGTACAGTTTCCAAAGTAGTGATGTTCACTTGTCGGTTAAGATTAAAATCTTAAGATTCTATATTCTATTCTAATACGCATAGATAATATTCAAAATTAATCTTGAAATTTGAGTTTTGAGAATCGAAATTTGAAAATTAGAAATGATTTGTATTTACTTTTATTGTTAGAAATGATTTGTAAATAAAAATCAAAATTTAAATTTCATGTTTCAAATGTCAAATTTTAAATTGAATAAAGAAAAATACTAAGAGCACACTTGAATCCCTCGCTGCACTCAGAATTCTAGTCTTAACTCTAAAACTCTATCGCAACCCTGACTCTAGAATCCTTTGTTTCGCTCGGGATTCAATATATTGTCCGTGGCATAAGACACTGCTTTGTCCCCATGGTGTATAATCTACTATTTATTTAGCAGCAGCTATTTCAAGTTGGTAGCGGTGTTGATGTAAGTGATTGAAAATTAAGTGATTTAAACAATTCAGTTCAATTCATCTTTATTTCCAAATAGGTATTAACAATACTCTTATGGATAGTCATCACTAGGTATAACTAGGTTAAAATAAACAAAACTTCACAAAAGCACAACAACATTATCAGCACTACAAACATTAGTAGGCTCAAAATAAATGTCAATAGGAATAACGTATAATATGTATAATAGTTTATGTAACAATGTTTGAAAACTAATAAAACTTCTATAACTAGTGATCTTATTCAATGTTTAATAATTACCTACACAACACTTTCGAATATTCTGCTTTTAGACATTTTATTTAGGAAAACTAAACGGGAAGCTAACAGCTCTTTTAACATTTCTAGACGGCAAGCGTGTCATCGTCAGCTTCCAATTAGGTTTATTTTTTCCGATTCGACGTCAAATTCCGATTCTATCTTCGAAATAACATCCATCAACGATTTACAACGTCCGAAGAGGCGCTACCTCGGTGCTTGTAAATAGTGAAAGCTTGATTTAGAACAACAATAAACACATCATTAGCTGCTGACATGATTATATCGTGTTTAGGGACCATATTGCGCAAGTGTCTTAAACAGTTTCCACGATAACTAGGCGTACCGAATCACAATACACGGCTGTAACAGTATGGGAACCATCAAATAAGGCCGTACAAAATTACACGAAGACGACCAAAGTATCGCTTGGGTGGATTTTCGTACACATGTCAAACAAATGTGGACAACTTATGCCACACAAACGCCCCACAATATCCGCGATGCTACACAAAATTCGTTAAATCAAAAGCTAGTTTCAAAATGCAAAGTCTTCAATAAAGCAAAAAAATATAAAAAAACCTGAAAACATATACACGCACAATATTTTTGAGTTTTAATTTTTTGTTTACTTGTCTAAGGAGACAGCCAACTCGTGCTCGTGCACCTTGTGGCTCTAATCAATAAAATTATGTAGATCTGGTGTAAGGCATATCCAACTACAGAGTAAAACTTCAAAATTGAATCTGAGGTTAATTGTGATACTGTTTATAGTGCGTCATGAGGCGTCAATTCCCAAAACGCCTTATAAAACCTTAATCTTGTCAGGTTTATGGCGACCGCGGATCGGCCACAAAGAAAAAGTGTGAGAACTAATTAGAGATAGAGAGGCTCTATTTATGTCCTAGCCCGTCGGTTCCCACTCGATACTAAATTCTTATTGGAGGTAATGGATCTTATAAGTTGACAATTTTGTGTGAAAATGAATGTCCCATTCAATTATTATTTTTAATCCCACGCTTTTAGACGCTCAGGTTTTACACGTTTTACGCTCAGCCTGTCTGATTCAGATACTATTTCAAATTGTTCTATTTGGAACAATAATTTAACTTTAATGATAGGAAATATCAGCATTTACGATTAAAACAACAAGGTTTTTCTACGTTTTAGTAGGTCAAATTTATGCACCTAGTAATCTAGTGAATTATTCTTTCGAGATTGCATTTCTGATGGCGTGGATTCTGATTCCGTCCTCAGCCACAAAAACAGAGGTAGCAGTTTAAAGTTTAATCCCAAAGAGCGTACCAGAGGCCTGGTATCTCGATCGGTTTGCGGCGCCTGCGCTCACCATTTACTAATTACCTGCAAAACGAACGTTACGTCTTTATCCCGAACTCGTGACGATCGGCGGGACACCTCGCCAGATTGCAGATGCACGATCCGGCGAAACCAGCATTCCTGGGAAAGTGAAGACGTTGTTAGGCTGAGTTTTGTTTAGTGCCATGATCTTAAATAGATTTCTAAGGCAACTTTATGACTTCCTAGCTAGCCCCGTTTCATCTCTTTACGGGTTGATTTTCACAAAAACCTGTAGCATGCCTTTCTTTATTTTTTATTCTTATTACACAAACCGAGTAAAACTCAGCATGAAAAAAGATTTTATTTCTATACAAATTTTGGGGGTCCATTTTCCCCTTTAGAAGTAAAACTTCACAAAATCCGTTCTTATTTTCCACCTAGACCATTTAATGAGTAATTCAAATTTCACATCTCTGTCATAAGCGGTTTGGTCAGTACGTTGGTTCCTTATAACAGGGCTTGTTGGGTTATGGTAAGGATTTAATGTTTTTGAAAAAGAAAAAAAAACGGAAAATAATAATAATCATCATCATCATTTCAGCCCCGGACACAGGCGTCTTCTTGAACAACAATGGGAATCTATTTGTCACTGAGCTGCGGACTACAATTTTATCAGTTAATTTTTTTGGTACAATAATAATATGAAGAAATTGTAGTAAGCTCAGTGAAAAAGGAGTCCCATTTAGTATATCTTACGGTTTGTTTTTTCTTCCCATTTTAGTCTTAATTTTTTTTCTGTTGTTTAAGACCACAGAAAAGAGAAATATTATTTTCTAACTTATGTACTTACACCGTAGAAAGCTACGATACCTGTCGTCCAACAACATTACTGTTTCATAAATCTTAGAATTTCGTTTCTTTTTCCAACAACTAGAAGACCAAGATAACGACCACGCTTAAATTAACGCCTATCCAAAATTAGTGGCTCCTGATCTACCAATAAAGTATCCTATAACCGAATTCCAATACGCGTCTAACTAGAAAAATTAGCCACAGATAATGCAATAGTTTCTACGGTTTTAGACATAGATTAAAATGGTAGTTGGTAAGTAATAGAAGCAGATTAAGTGTGAGTCTGTTCCATTCCCTATCCAAGGTTAGATTCCGAACACACTCTTAATAAGTGTAACAGGGGAAATGCATTTGACCGTCCGCGCCGTGCCGGTAGCCGTGTACCGTCGGCAACGAGACCCGGTGCTATCTACTCCCACATATAGATGTGGGAGATAACAGGTGCCCGTGGGAGGCTCATCTGATAACGTATTGACGGACAAAATAAGATTGGAAATTAGTAAAGTAGCTGAGGAAAAAGCAAGATAAACTATTTTCGAAATGTTGTTTAAGAGTACGCCGCAGTGTGTGTTAGTGTGTACGCTAGCACTACACTAGTGCTCGGCTGTAACTAACTTACACTCGAGACAATCAGCCAGCAATAGCCGTCCAATGCTGGCAGCTTCACTTTGTATTACAATCCAATATCTTCGACTACACCGTTATTGAAAAGGATAGATAGACAAATAGATAGAAACTTTTTATTATGAAAACCAAAAAACTAAACGTTAAAAACTAGTGTCACAAGTGAAATTGGATGAAAAATGCAGGAGTGAAAAATGGTTGATTTATGGAATCTTATTAGTCATGGACACGATAATGTTTAATGTTGTTTTAGACTTTCGTAATATCAGGAAGTCATAATAATAAAAATCCTGGTATATCAAATATGCCGTGAGTACTACATGAAAATTTAAATTTTGAGAGTGAATGTGGTTAGGTCAGTGTCATAATATCAGATAATATATTGAGCACAGCTGATCGAAAACACTAAGATAGCAACAACCCGTCAAGACTCGAAAAACAAGCAATCAGCATATCTCCAAAGCAAACATTCCTCGAAAAACATAAACAACGGTATCATACAACCAAATAAAATCTTATAAGAAATACGATAGATATCAGGTAAGCTAACAGCGATGCCCTGTTGAACCAATAACGCCATTAGGTTGCTCACTATCTTCTTTATAAGTGGGCTAGTTGTCACGTAAACTCGCTGGATATGGAAAAAGAGCGGCTATCTATGATCATAGTTATCTGCTAGATACAGCTGAAGTACCAGGCGATCAGGAGTCGCTTGGAGATGTCAATGTGTGGCCGTCAAGTATCAGGAAAAAGTACTAAGTGCGGTCTTAATGAGAGTGGACAAACTGGACGGTGAAGGGCTTACATTAGGTTGATATGGATACGACTAAATTGTACATGAAGCTTCTCTTTTACTTGATAAAAAAAAATAACGTCAATAAATAATTTACAAAGCTTACTGTTTTTAGTAATTTTTATTCATCGTTTGGCTGATATTCATATTATTTATATCCGTCCACAATGTGTGACTTAGACGTTACACCATATAATAGGAACAATCGTGGACACAGTTGTTGTTAAGGAGGAGAAGAAGTTGTTAAGTATTGTAAGAAAGTGTGTATCCTTTTGTTGGTTTTTTATTGTTTCTGGTAGTTTATAATAAAGTTTGGTGCAGATTAAGGAACGGTTAAAGTTTATATCTGATCGTTTTGTGAAAAAGATTTCGTGGGCTCAAACAATTTACAGACTTCTAGGATATATATTATAAGCAAAGTAAGTAATTAATATTTTTGGAAGGATGGTTTGTCATTTGTCAAACACCATTTGTCAAAACCATGTTAAAAAGGACACTTTTTTTTTTTTGAGCAGTAAACAGAGTGTCTGCGTCTGTGCTGTTTCCTCACAACATAATTCCATACCTAAGCCACGTATAAAGCTTAGGCGTAGTTTGTAACTTTAGAGAGTATTAATATTATGTTCCTTGATGTCACAGAAGAGGAAAAATTTTTACTTCTCTCTTCTGTGCTTGATGTAACTATTTCGGCCTGTCGGTTTTTTTTTTTTTTCGCGAAAGGCATAGACAAATTTATAAAGTTTCAGTTATTTTTCAACATGAAGTTTCTGGTTTATGTGAGTATCAATACCTTGTAATTATCAAAACAAAAAATTTTCATAAGGTTCAAAACCGTGCGCGGCAATGCACCGCGCTTGTCACTATTGCGCTGAGCTGATATTAATGCTATTAGATGTTAAATCTTTTTATAACCAG
This sequence comes from Apocheima hispidaria, assembly GCA_947579745.1. Taxonomy (NCBI): domain Eukaryota; kingdom Metazoa; phylum Arthropoda; class Insecta; order Lepidoptera; family Geometridae; genus Apocheima; species Apocheima hispidaria. Next base: position 15,866,945 of record OX388151.1, on the reverse strand, counting down.
TACTGGAAAGATTGTTTTTAAACTTGGAACAGTAATGTATGTCTACTGTTTGGCTATTGAATAACTAGTAAAGATGGGAACTAGTAAGGTTTCCAAGCGGATTCGGCTCGAAAAGCTCGACCTCAACAAAGCTACGGATACTGTAATTTGTATTGTTTTAGTAATTTTTTTTTTCCACGATCGTATCCACACAAAACTGATCAGGGATCATAAGTCTCGCCCTAAAAGGCAGCGTAAGGTATCATTATGCGACCGGTCCGCTACCGGCGCGGCGCGGCGCACGGCACACGGCGACCTCCAGCGGTCTCCTGCGCGCCTGGTAGCGCTGCAGTCACTCTCGAGTGTTGTTTTTACCCACCTCTGTGTTTGTGTTGCTATCGACATTCTATGTTGTTGCCTAGAACGACTATTAATGTACACCCACACAAACGATTATGAATTTTCTCTTCAAAACTTTAAGATCTAAAATCACGTCGTGTTCTCCGTCGTGACCATTGAATGGTGGATGCATTTCATTCAAGTTTCTTTGTGCACCAGTATTTGGAATATGACGTAAATGGTAGTGCATTTTTTTATGTCAATCTGGATGTATTTACGATATTGTGAGTGCGCCAGTTTTTGTCAGGTGCTAGATATGGGCAGGTGGCAACGGTGGCGCCCTCCGAACTGGATTGTAGCGCGTCCGGGAATGGCGCCATAGACTGGTGTCTTTATATTGTTTTCTTATCTAGTTACACACTACTTGACATAAAGGTAGGGTAATAGATTATCTTCGAGTAAATTAGCGTCAACGAGCAAATTCAAATACTTGTAGCAACGTTTGACCATTAGCTGCTTAGTCTAGAGGACTCACAATAAACTAAACGAGGCTATGTTGGATTTGAATACTTAGGTACACGGGTACCAAGTAATATTTTGGCCTTTTTACTCAATTATCTTTTTGAATAGATACATCCATGGATCCGTGCACATGGGTATGTCTAAAACTTGCAACCACAGAATCACCGGAGGGCTGGCAGCAGCGTCCTCTTAGTAAACAGTGAAAATTCTGCGACCTCTAAGCCGCCTGATAGGCGTGGGGATTATGACAACCACCTCCCCAATAGAGGGGAGGCTTCGTCCTGTGGTGGACGGCTAAGAACTAAGAAAAATAATAGATACCTACATACAAAGAATAGATACTTTGCTGAAATACTATATAGACCTAATCTATCAGCCAGAAAGGTACCAATCAAAATCTAATTAGTCTTACTTGGCGGTAGGTACTACCCCGCTGGCCGCACTGGCGGGGTAGCCCGAGCGAGGGTAGCTCCTACGAGCGCCGCGGCTCTGCTGCCGCCCCCGGCACGGCTCGATAATAATAACCGTTGACTGGCCGGCACTATTTATTTATTGCTCATTATTATTACCAACCTTGGGTGCAGTTTTGTTATTTTTTGTGTTATTTTATAATTATGCAACATGCCCTGCAATTGATTGGCGAACTAGGCTATATCATAGATCTACGGCCTTTTTTATGTTCGGAGCTTATTCTTTTAAGACACTCGCGACTTGAAAATATCCAGATTGTATGTAAGCTGTCGGGGAACACCCACAGGCAGCACATTTCACAGTCGACCTGTTGCAAAATGGAAGTCAAAACACCGTTTTCGTTCGGATATTTAGAATATCAACCATGAAACGATGTCACTTTTTCGAGCTCCTGGACGCCCGATACTAAAATGGCAGGAGATCAGATCAAATGCACCGTCTCCGAAGGGTACATATCAATGCCATTTTTTGCTTTAATAGATGTTATAAAGTAAATCTACAAAGTTAACCGACCCCGTTTTGGAATGTGTAGTTGTGTACCTAACCACTCGTGCCACCATCCACATAGCATTATTTTGAATAGATCACTAAAAACAAACTGTAACTGTGTGCGGTAAACACAATTATAAGAAAAATATAAACAGTTACCAAAACAAAGCAAAAGTAGACTAATATTGTGGATATTAATATTATTATTGTGTTTCAATTCAAGTTGAGATAAAATGTATATAATTCCAACAAAGTAAGTATGTATCTAACAAATTTCAAATCTATTCACGCCACGTACTAAATTTAAATAACAGGACATAGTCCTCTATTAGCGCCTCCATAAAGTAGTACGACGCGCCGATTTGGTAGGAGGATGCGCGCGCGCCTAATGTGAGAATGATTTACTACTACACTAGCAAATACGGTTGACTTATTATTTGCATGATCGTCTGTTACTAGGTGCGACTGGAGAATGCTCAAAATTGTAACTAGTGGTTCTGCGTACGGTAGACACACTAGTACGGTAGACCTCCCCGCACACAAACTTTTTTGTACAATCGCAATTCTACAGTTTCATAGATTTTTTAGTTGTCGGCGATTTTGATAATATTTGGCACCGGACATCGAACTGAGAACTCACGACTTTATATCTTGACATCTTCTTGACCGATTTTGCTCATATTCGATATTCTTGTTAAGAATTGAGTACCGAAAACTTATGCGAAATATTATCAAAATTGGCCGGTAAATGGCGCCGCAGCAAGCGGCTTCTAGGGGGAAAAATTGCCGACAACTAAAAGAATTCTATGAAATTGTAGAACTGCAATTGCGCAAAAAGGTTTGTGCGCGCGAGGTCTACCGTTCGCAGAACTACTAGTTACATATATGATATCTGCTATGTATGGGCTACTATCCAGTTTTTGTTTTGTTGTTGTGTTGTTAATCGGCGCTGGGTCTTTAGGCCTTTGTTGGAGTTTTTTTTTTTTGTGGTTTCCTTTAGCAAAATCTGTTTCACGAAGTTTTTCATTGTTATTAGTCGAGTGGGCTTGTGGCGATAGATCTCATTGTCGGTTTTTTGTGAACAAGGGTTACTGTAGTGGCTACTAATATCGATCTCAGGAGCCTCTCCAACAATTAGGTGCTTTTGTACAATGATACTGAAATGAGAATCAACATCAATAATGAGTGAAGATATATTATAATATATTATAATCCCTACTTATATTATAAATGCGAAATTGTGTTTGGTGGTTTGTTTGACTGTTTGTTGCTTCTTTCACGCAGCAACGGAGCAACGGATCGACCTGATCTTTTGCATGGGTATAATTCGAGGGTCGGAGCGACATAGGCTACTTTTTATCCCGGGAAAAAAATCGGTTCCTGAGGGATTTTTGACCGCGGGTGAAACTGCGGTGCGCAACTAATAGTATATAATTCTAAGTATGCAGATATGATGAGTTTCAGCAGATCGCTCGTGTTGGATTTAAATTTAAAAAAGTTTCAAATTCAAATGATTGATTGGTTCGATAACCGCAGGGTTGCCGCGTAATTTGCGCAGTAAAATAATCGATTTTAATTACGCTAACCTCTGATAACCGAACCATGCGTTAAGTAATCGGCTAGCGATTATCCATAGATCGAACATCGAATAATCGTTCACGAAGAAGTGAGCCAATCTATAGAAATTGATCAATTTTGGCAAGTCTCACGGGCTAAGAATCTCATAGCGTTACGGGTAACTACAACTAGGTTTCACCCGTGGCTTCACTCACTTCACTTCACGTATTTTAAGTGAAAAAATATTTAACCATAAATTAGTTATTTTCAGGCAATTAGTTGGTGGAGGCGTCGGGTGTCCAGAATGCTGGCTTTTATTTCGCACAGAAATTGAGCATTGCCATTCAACGTGGCAATGCCGCCAGCATTCTGGGGACCTTTCCCTCCACTAATGGTCTTTTAGTTTAGTTTATTTTAGGTTTTAGTTTTTAGTTAGTATTTTTAAGTTTTCTTTAATTGTCTGTTTTTTAAGTTGTACATAATAAATTTGTTTTGTATTTATATTTGTTATCTTATTTTAAAAAAAAACATTGGACAAACAAACAGATTTATCTATTAGTAGTATACTGCGAATATTATTAAGATTTAAGTACATTTTTTACAGTTTTATCAAAAATAATAGAATGTCATTTTTATTTATACCAGAAATTAACCTGTTCTCTTTACATTTGTTAGCCTTAATTAAGAATGTATATGTAGATGAAACCTTAATTAATGAGATTCATGATGAAAATCTAAATAGGCATATTTTTTTAACGAAGATTTATCAACGCTTTGTGTGGTCCCATTGATTGCAATAATACGACTCCGGTAGGCACACGCCTCGAGCTAATCAAATATATTATAAATTTACAATAACAAATGAATATTTTAATATTCATACAATTTAGGCCATACATGTATGACAAATGCTATAATTTATACTATCTTAATAGCATTATATGATTTACGATACATAAATGACTTAATTTTGGACAATATTTTGACAAATTGGGGTTTAATACAGTTAAAACATTCGTATTTTATTATCAATAAGTACTTACAAAGACAAATGTTATTGTGAGAGAAAAATATAACTAAAATTTTTGTTTTATATAAGTTTTGTTTTTGTTTATATTTTTGATTTGTTCCAGAAATAACCTTTAATGGTTTTATGAAACAAATAGCACATTGAATTGATTCAGGCAGAAGTATTCATTAAAAGGCGATAATCGAGGTTAAGAAGCACAAATAATATTAAAATACACTACGTAAGAATCGAATCCAAACCCCAGTAGCTGAGAGCTGTCTGTCCGACCGTCGCAAGCCGCTTATCGTTCAAAAACAAAAAAAAGGAACATGAAAAGATTTATTGTATATCGATCTTGGAACGAAATCGAATGGCGCAGTTATCTTACCCCCATCTCTATCACTCCTCAACAATTCAATGTGCCATCTCTTTCTCCATTCAATAATCTGTATGGTCATACAGGATAAGTTTTGATCTTATTTTCGATTAAAGTATGATGAATGGAAGATTTACAATGTACCGTAGTGACGGACGGGGAATTATTCTGTTGAACACTATTAATGTTGTGTTTCTTTTATTTGCCATCAAAGGTGTTTATTCATCGGGAATGGATTGGTTTCATTGGTTCAAAAACGAATAAAAGTATTCTATCATAGAAAACTAATCTTTGATAGAGTTCAACACAAGCACTTACAAGCTCTATAGCATCATTAATAAGCATTCCTTCATTTTAGTAAATTCGTTTTCTTTAAAACAATAGTGGGTTTCGTTGAGAGAGGCCCAGAATTTCCTAGATATTAACTTTAAGATTTTATTTGTTCAACGATTTGGCGTCTAATAGCGAGTAATTTGTGTAAATTTATCAATTGACTTAACCAGTTAACAGATCTGATCATACTATCAATTTAAATAAAAGAACAAGCCCTTTTACTAGGATTCACTACAGATACTACAGCGACACCTGAACATAATTATATATTATCCTTCTCTTCGATGGATTTATTTTATTTTGTGAAGTTGGTGTTGTAGTGTGTTGTGCGTAAAATAAATGTTTTTCGTTCTTTCTATCTTTCTTAATCAACGCACTGGCCAAACAAACCGCCTATAACATAGACGTAAAATACAAATCCAATGCTCCTCAAATAAAAAAAAAAAATAAGTGAACAGTAAGAACGGATTTTGCGAAATTCCACTTCTAAAGGGGTAAAATGGACCCCCAAATTTTTTATGTTTTTTTAATGCTAAGCCAATGAAACTCGGTTTGTGTGATAAGCTTAAAATATAAAGAAAGTCATGTCTCGGGATGTTTCGAAAATCAACCCCTAGCAAGGTAAAATGGCGTGTTTCATTTCCTGTAGCCAGTGCAAGCGTAGCCGTGCGGTCAAGCTAGTCTGCATATAAGCGGAATGAGGCAGGATAGCGTATTATTCACCTACGAGTGTAATTACTGGCCACGACGACCATTAAATTACCAAATTGTAAATAGCACCTTTTACATTTAATAAATAGCAGTTTTAATGCAAAGAATAAGTGTAGAGAAAGAAAACGAAGGCTTTGGCTTGAAGTGGAACTTTTCAAGCCATATAATACTTTTATTTTATTATACGTTGACTGTTTTACTTCTGGTCGGGAAAGGCCGCCCTCATTATTGTGGAGTTCTCTGCCTGTACATTATGGAGAGGACTCCACAAATCCTGTTCCTTCGCATCACCTGCCAAGCTACTCGTATAGTCAGAGAGCAACAAAGAACAAACTTTAAAGCCTACATATTGTATAGAAATCTAATCAGGGATCTAAGCAAAATGCTTTTAATTTTTTTTTGTTATATGTAGAGGTAGACACCAGTGTAAAACGAAGCGTTCTTAACTAGCGATATTTGGTTTTATGTTGTCCCGATTAGCACAGGATTGCTACAAGTGGTATAATATAATAGAAACTTGAATTTATATTAAAATTAGGAAGGATGTGTGTTTGTGGCTGATGATGTTAATATCCAGGATATGTTCCGAGTAGTAGCTATAAGTTTGTCAGTTTGCAGGTTCCCATTGCATCAGGTTAGCAGGTTCATTTCGCAAGTGCGTGTAGCCGTTCCATTAGTCCGAGTGACCTGTCGCCGAGGAAGGTCACCCGGTGTGATGCCTACAGCCAGTGCCGACGCGTTCAAATGATAGGTGAACTTTGTGTGGATATGTCTCATCATAAATAATATCAATTTAGCTCCGTTCAAAAAAATCCGTAAATTACGTAAAACATTTGAATTGACTAAAGTGATTTAATTAGAAAGAATGAAAACTCGCAATCTCAATTCTAAGTTCAGTACTCAGATCCTCAGAAACAATACATAATATTACAATCCTATAGCCAGAATGTGCTCCAAATTTTTGCATTCTTTATAACCATATCTTTGTTACTTTCTGTTGTTTGTGCTATGAAATAAATAAATAAATTAACCAAAGCCCGACTATGCGATTAAGCACGGCCTACATAACGCTTTGTAGTGGTAGGGCTCTCTTGCGGAGTCCGTGTGCAAGCATTACTGTGTTCCGGATTGAAGGGCATTATTTCCAGCGTAGTAACTGGGCATACAGAGATTTAACATCTAACATCTCAGGGTGACGAGCGCAGTGCACTGCCGCGCATAGTTTTGAATTGTTGAAGTTCAAAATTCTGGGTGGCACTGAACTGTCTGGCAAGCGTGACGCTTAACATCAGGTGAGCGACTTGCTCGTCTCGTTAACGAGTAAAAAAAAAAAGTGTATAATTATATTAGTATTATGTTACGATGTCGTCAAGCAAGACAGTTCAGTGCATAGTATTTGGTTCAAATAAGAAAAATCGGATAAAATTAATAATTGTATGTTTGTATATACCTACCTATTATTTTTTCTGAAACAAAAATTGCTAAGACGAATTCATGAATTAAATATTCAAATATTTTTTAAAAGAACTTAATTTGCTTGCAGGGGTAATGTAATAGAGCTTTGTGATTCATATAGTGCTACGTCAGTTTTTTTCTGCCACTGTCACGAACATTCGCAGACACACCACACCTTGTGAAGTAATCAGAAGCTGGATCTCACTACTCCGTGGCTGTAATTTCCAATGTTGCATATTTGGGCATGGTATTTTTTGAATGTTATTACACAACCCGAAAAAGTATTGTTTGCATCGCTATAAAATTAACATAGCAATCAATTTAGATTAATGCCAAGGTTGTTATTAGGCTGTTAAGTTCTCAGCTTTTTATGTAAGTTAATTTTTTCTTTATTTCCATAATAATGTGTATGGTTCTATTGCTGTCAACGGAATTGTGACTCAATACTCAATACTCAACTTTTCTTTTCTTTTACACTCTTATTAAGACTCTTATTGAGGGAGAAAACCGAATGTCCCAAAGTGTACGAGAACAAGTAGGAATATAGTCAGACAATAATTTGTGAACTGTTAATCTTCATACAATTTTGTAACCAAGAGCTTCATTGTGACACAATTTTTGATAAGTTTAATATGAGCTCAATCCACCAGGATTTTAAGGATCGCGATAAGATCGCGCGCTCAGTTAGGTACGAACTACTAATATTTCTCCACATTATCACTAATAGTATTTCTCTATACTTTCATCTATACATACATCACTCATCACACCCTAAGTATAATCTTTGTTTAATTCAGATTCAGACAAGAGATGAGTGATGACGTGATACATGATGTAAACTTTTTTGATTTTTGATAAATATGTGTATTTTAGTTAAGTATTTATGCTCTTCCAAACTTTTTATTTCATGAATTTTATAAAAAATAAATATATCCATTATCCACCACTAAAAGATCTAGATAAAACATCTAACTAGGCGTGTCCACACCAATCCATCCGTTTTAGCATCTCACGTGGCCAACTATCTCTATCTCAAACGTAAACAATCTGGTCGCTGGTCGGTTTCAACAGGCTGGTCGGTGCGTCGGAATGTCCACACGACTGGTCGCATTACTGGTTTCTAGTGCTGCCGAGGTGCCGCTTCGGGTCGAGGTATTTGGCCGAAAAGTTGCCTACATTTTATAAATCATTTCGGCTTCACGTTGGATTATGTTGAATGCAGGATGAAGGTTGAAGAGGAACATATACCTTTAGAGGCCTTTTTGGCTACAGAGGCATTAGGAAGTACAAATATTATTTAGGGTATTAGTTTAATATGAAAATTACCGACCCCAGTCAATTTTCTACTTACTGAACTGAAGTGTTCCAAAACCTATTTTGATAAAAATAAAGGATTGATTAGCAAAGGTTATTCGTTTGACCTTTTTTTTCTTCTTACTACTATGAGTATATTTTTTACTTCAAAAACAATTAAATTGGTGTCTACATAGTTATAAAATTCAGGAATGCTGATAAATAACAGTACAAAACCGAAACTGTAAAATCCGTAACAGAAACATAGCTCGATCAAATTCGGCCTTGTCGCATCCCTAAAACTAGCTCACCTAAAACAGTAACTAGTATTTGGCGCGACCTCGGCCCACCTTATCGTCCATAAAGATTTGCCAGACATATCCTCAGCCAACGCATATCAGTGGTGTCGATTTATAATCATTCCTAAGGCGCCATAGCGTTATTTACGACCATCGCAACGGTGCGGTGGTGTGGTAAGAGATGGGTGATCATCATTGGGTAACCATTTCGATATGAACTTTAGATATCTCTAAATGGTATCCTAAGTATTATGAAATGAGTTTTGTTTCGGATTTAATCTGAGACTTGAAAATAAAATACTTTAAAAATAGATTGAAGTAAATTTGTGATTATAAACCATTACGGATAAAAATACAGGGCTCCAGGTCATTCTCTCCGTGGGAAAGGTACCCAACGGGCTGGCAACGTCACCTTGTGGAATAGCAATGCTAATTCTCTGGCCGAGGCCATTTGTTCGTTTGTTATTTCTTTTAAACTATAATCAAAATGTAAAATTTATAATATTAATATGTTAACCTATACAATACTATACATTATGTATATATTTATATAATTACATAATGCAAAACATCAATGTTTTGTTAGATAATAGCCAATTTTTTCTCATATGTCTTGAATTTACATACAAATAAAACTAGTGTAAAAGGATAAAATTAACACTTAGTCTTTTTATCCTATAGGTAATGGGCAAAGAAGTATACCGACCGCCGACCGCTAATTGATCACCTTCTTTGTCAACCTTTTAAGCCTCTATTCAGCCTTTTGGTGTAAATTGAAAAAACATCTTACTTTAAGATAATAATTGTTTCTTTGCTACAAGTAATAATACTATGTATAAGTATTAATAATATGGGTACATAGTATTAATTGTATGTTTAAGATTAAATTACAATTACGAATTAGATAACCCACGAAAAATGTGTTTCCCAAATTCCGAAACTCACTACCAAAATAAGTCTTGGAAAGTGTTATGTTGTGGCATTCGATTTTTGAATACCGCTTTTGTGATCTGTGGTGATCTGGCGGGCGCGCTCACTGTAGACTTGTAAGAAAAATATTCATCTGATTAATATTGAAAGTTTAAACTGATCCCTCATCCCTCTCCCTGTAGTTGCACTCAATCAGCAAACATAGATAGATACAAGTGATTACAAAGGATGGAGCGCGTCTTATTATACATCTCTTTCGACAAATACATATATCATTTTTACATCAAAATAAAAAGACATCGCACCCTAAAAGTAATAATGTAGTAAATCAAAAATCAAGTTTTTGAGAAATCGTAATTATATAAGCTACTACTAAACTCCACTAATCGCGTACAATATACCAACAAAATTTTACGATACCACTATATAAATACTTCGCTGTAAAGTTTAGAACCTCGTCTCAGTGCCGAATATTTAAGATCTTTAAATTATAAGGGTAATTATTCTATAAGTAATTATGACAAAGGTGTTAAACGAAATCAGGCAGTTGTATAAACGCTGTATATAATTAGGAATCGATACGAAAGAAACGTAAAGCTCATTTTATTGATCATGTAAATACTTCTTAAAGTATAATTAGAACCGCTGAGACACGACGGAGACATGTTTATAGCACTCAAGTGGAAATTAAAATATTAAATGATACATTTAATGTGACATGTCATTTTTTATTGCGCGCAAAGTCTTGCATGTACTATTCAGAGCGTACTTTTGGAAGTGTCCTTGTAATAAATCATTTTTATTTACCTACATGAACATGAATTTTTCAAATTGATACACGTAAGTTTAATGTAAACACATTTTTAACTGACTTCAATTATGTCAAAACAACTGAACCCTGAATTGAGACACTTTTGCTGAGAAAATATCTCGAAAAGTCACGAAAATACTTGTTTTTGTAATATGCTAGAATGAATTTTATTTTAAGCTACTAAGAATTTAGTATCTACTGGTCGGTTACACAACTGCCATATGCAAGAAAATCATTGTACTCGTAATTATGATCAACTTTTACTATCGGACAATCATTGATCGCAAAAAAAAAACACCATTTCCATGCATTTCGTCAGAGGTGACTTTGTTAATGGCAACTTTTAATTTCGCGTTTTGGAATTGGTTGGTCGTGGGACCAACCCTTCAAATAATAAGAAATAATGTTCACAACGAAGAGTACAATGATATCCTACAATATGGATACTATTAAATTAGCAATTCAAGTACAGAACCAGTACTAGTGATGTGCCACGCAATTTGGTTCCAAAGCTACGACCGTAGTGTTGCGCTACCGGATACAGGCTACTTTATGGAGCCATAAAACCTGCGAGCCTCTGTCCCTGCCGTACATCGCGCCCGCGCCGGTGTACTGATAGCAGGACAGTTACAAAGGTCATTAATTAGCGTGAACTATCTGTTGCCTGCGAGTTACGAAGGACAAGAACAACTATCCAACTAGTTATTTTTTTGGTTAGCATTTTGTTTGTTGAGCATTTTTGAATTGTCTATAATATTCCATCAAGTTAACGAAAAACTTTGCGTAGGTTGATCTGAGAAATTGCATACATTAACATTATACTTCAAGAATGTACTTATTGACCGAACCAAGCGACGGTTTTAGAATGGAAGTCGGCATTTGTATGTACGTTTTTATATTTTTATGTTTGCATGTTTATTTGATCAACGATAACTTTTGAAACATTGATCCAACCTTTACGAAATGTTGTAGACAAATAGTTAATTTCAATGAAATTTGCAAAACGGTCCAGAAGTTCTGAAAATTTAGAAGTAGCGAGGTCTCTGTTTGTCGCGATCTACTAGTATTGTAAACTATCTAATGCATTTCTATAAGCAAAAACTTTCAAAATTGAATTCTAAGCTAATAACTTCATCAGGAATAGCGCTTTTAAAATAGGATTTACTCTAATTCAGTAACAAATAATATCGATAAAAGAAAACAAGATACCCGACTGCAAAATGTAGCCTATAATACTCATGACGTAAAGAGGAATCCAACGACACCTCGGTTGTCGAAATCGGTTATGAAATTTAGGCTACAGGACGTCTTATAGGAACACATAAAAATATAATTACGTACACCCCAAAAACATTACCCTCCGTATTGGACAGTCGGGTAAAAAAGCAAAGGTCTGCACCGATTTTCAATCTAATTCACACAGGTACTTTTCTGGATCATTTGTCTTGGCTCCTTACATTGTTTTATTTCAAATAATAAACAAAATAAGCGACAAATCACACGCATCCAACGACCTAAATCACAACAAAGTGTAAAACAAACAATTAAAATCAAAACAAACACAGTATTCGCGTGCGAGCAGTACTTTACATTTGGTAAAGAGGTCTATAAATTCAAGGTTATTTCGTTATAACAGAGAGATTGTACCACATTTGCGGTGATAAAATGTTATCGGGCGCAGTAACTCATGCCACAATAACGTTATTATTCACACGTGTCGTTACTCGTTATATTTTGACTAATAACTTTATGAAATAGGAGCCTTTACCTGGTTACAGTACTACTTCTGTTTTTCCTTCCTCTTTTTTTGCAATCCATCATAGAGAAACTTGAGTCCTTGTCATGTATCCTTAGATGTAAATACAAGTCGTTCAACTACTAGCGGAATAAGGATGTATTGCTTTATGTAAAGACGGAATGCACGTTAAAAGACAGGACGTAAGCATTCGCACTTTCTGGAGCTTTTCAGCGTTTGTATGCGTATGTGTGTTTATGTGTAAGAGTGCGTGCATGTGTGCGCTAAGTAAGTGTGTCATGTTGTGTGTGGTTTGTGAAGGTAAGAATTGGTGGCATCACTGTTTAGTGTGTGTGCGTGGTTGTGTGCACTAGTATTGCTTCCAATCTCCACTTACCTGCGCGGCATTCGATAAAGTCAGAGAAAACATCTGCAAGCATCATTAGCTTATATCTGTCTAAAGTTATTTTTTTACTTACTTTGTCATAATACGAGCTGGTCTGCCACCTAAAATCAGAAATAAATCAGGCTAACACCAGCTCGATCAGTAACATGAAAATTCAAATTCCAATTATTTATTGACATAAAAACGATTAAACATTTACATTTATGTCACAACATTTTCATAATTATCTTAATTTCTACTTTAAAACACAAATATTCAGATTCAATTCATAATAAAAATAAAATTTACAATTACAATTATTTATACCATTCGGATAATCTAATATTATTATATATCACGACCTTATTTATAAGGAGAATTCTGTGATCACAAATCAAATACGGCAAATAAGGCAAAATGCACGTGGAAAATAATCAATAACTCAAAAAATAACAAGCCGCATGAGTCTGTCAGCCAAATAAAAATAGACAATGACATTGTAACTGATCCATTTCAAATAAGTAATGCATTTAATGACCATTTTTTTATCGATAAAATTAAACCGACGGTTTAATTAAAACGAGTAGCACTCAAAACCATAAAATCCTGATTTCGAATAGATCTCATTCAATGTTCTTCTCTCCCAGTATTGCGTACGATATGTATAAAATAATCAACTCACAAAAAAATACAAACAGCGTAGGCTACGATGGTATTGCTACGAAAATCATTAAAAACGTGGCTAAATATATATGTGGGCATTTAAGCTACATTATGAATTTATGCATTTGCTCGGGCACTTACCCTGAAGCACTTAAAGTTTCCATCATTAAACCTGTGTTCGAAAAGAATAATAAGGAATGCATTGAAAATTACAGGCCGATTTCTCTAATCCCTGTTTTATCGAAAGTCTTTGAAAAATACATCTACTCACAACTCTATGATTATATAGAAAAGAAGGATATACTCTGTAACGAACAAAAGGGCTTCAGAGAAAAGAGGACAATCAATATGGCTATATACGATTTTTTGCAAAGTGTAATTACAAATGTAGATAAGACTAAACCTGTCTGCGCGATATTTTGCGACATGACTCAAGCTTTTGATCACGTTCAACACAGCAGACTCCTAGACAAAATTGAGAAATATGTTAGAGGTAATACGCTAGATCTTATACAATCTTACTTGACTAATAGGAAATATTTCACAGAAATCACTAAAATAGACATAGCAAAGAAACAAGAACAAATTTACCAATCTTGAGAGCGGTCGCCTACATCTGGTGTTCCACAAGGAAGCGTAGTAGGCTCTATATTATATATTAATGATCTACCTAAAGCTATAAAGCATCCGATGATTCTCTTTGCAGGTGACAATACAGTGACAATTAAATGTGAAAATAAAATGACATATGAACGTGACATAAATAATAGTCTAAAATCAATAATCCAATGGCTAACTGACAATAGCCTAAAAATAAATTTAGATAAAACATTTATAATGAGTTTTGGCGGGAACGTGAAGAAATCATGTCGCGTCATTTTATTATTTTCCAAAACTTGTGTTATTTCGAGTGTTAATGTGTAAAAACAGTGAATTTTTACCCGTTAAGTGTTCCTGAACATGCACGAGTGTTGGTGAATGGTATAATGTCGTGAAACGTGAATTTTCGTGTTGTTTCCAAAACTCCATAGAAGGCTCTAGTAAAGTTTTCACCACTTTACTGGGGCATGACTTGAACTTGACCGTGACTTGCTTTACTCGCCTTTGACTGTGACTATGACTTATTTGACAATATTCACCAAAACTTGAAAAAATATGAGTATACTTGACACTGGCAAATGCATAAGACGTGCGACGCCATAATCCTCTTAGGAGGAAAGAGAAAAAAAAACATTTATAATGCACTTCCGACAGCGCTCACTTCAAGATAAGATTACGTTACAAATGTTACAATATAATGACAGGGTGGTAGATGAAGTTGAATCAACCAAATTTCTTGGATTAACTATCGACAGTAGACTTAACTGGAAAACACATATACTTAGTAAAAGAATTGGTTCTTCGGCATATGCACCATTTAAATTATCACCTATAATTAACAACGAAGCATTGATATCGGCATACTATGGGTTAGTCGTATCAATTCTCCGATATGGCGTTATTTTCTGGGGCCATTCCACTGATAAAGAAATAGTTTTCAAAGCTCAAAAGATATGTATCAGAGCAATGTATCACCTACAGAAAACCGACATTTGTAAGCCCTATTTCTTAAAACATACAATTTTGACATTGCATTGTATATATATTCACGAAATAGCTACTTTTCTTAAAACGAATCCTGATCTGTTTGAACACTGGGCTGATAGAAACAGCCGCAGCAGACGTGACAACACCAAACAGTGTGTACGTGCTGCTAAAACTGCTCTCATGGCTAAAAGTGTATTTTGTAACCATAAGGGAATTAAATAATGACATGTTTAAAAAAAAAAAAAAAACTACTATTGGACAAATGTTACTATACAATTACTGACTTTTTAGAAGACAAACAAATTGACATGTATATTTGACATAACTGTCTAGTAATTCAAATAGATAAAAATAATGCGCTAATCAAATCTTACTTACTATTTATATTTGTACGCCACAATGGGCAAGGACATGAGTTCTTTTTCACTATTAAGACCTATATGCTACTTTGTAGGTATGTGTGTATACGTAACCATGTTCTGACAAATAAATGAATCTTGAATCTTGAATCAGTGTAAAACTTCGCAAAGTCAAATTATTATTGAGCTGTCATGCTCTTTGCACCTGTCCTATTGATCGGTCAGATTTTCACAGTATGTCAAAAAGAAAAAGAATTCTTAACTGACAGAATAGAACGAATAAAAATAGTTAATATAGAAACAAAAACTTTAGAAACACATCCAAGTGGCGCATTATGATCATTAAGTTCTATTCTGTAATATGAACATGGTTACTCTCTCACGAATAAAATATCCAGATCCTCGTAGGTGATTTCAATCCTGGAGCCACCATTCGCCGCACACCACAATCAATGGCTCTATAATCCGGCGCTGCCGAAGTAGATTTCCTTGCAATCATCACATCACCAAGCTTAATGCGATTCCGACTCTTACACGTCAAAAGCTTCCCGTCAACTGCCTGGAAAAGGTCAACAACTTACTAACAATTTGATTTTATATATCAATTCAAATACAGTCGAGAGAACACATTAGAATAACATATTATTAAGCGTTATTTTTACTAACCATTATAAAACGGAACTGTTGTGGACTGCACTCTGCAACCGGTTGCCGCCGAAAAAACAATTAAATAACGAATCAAAACGTTAAAATAAAAATAAAATATAGTTTAAACTAAAGCCGTGTAATTGATATGACCTCAAACTGCTGTTTTATTGAAGTATCTGTAATAAAGTTGGTAGTTTTGGAGAGATAACAAACTTTTATGAGATCTGTGTTTTGATTATAGAAAGTATTGCATGCACCTGCAATTTTGTAAAACGATTGGTCGAGTTTATAGCATCTATTTAAATTTTATTTGCTCACCAGCGCCCCACACAGTCTCAACTTTTAAGCACAGATTTGCAGTCTCTCGTGTAATCGATAAATTGCATTAATTATATGATTAACTGTTCTAATAAAAAGGCACTCTAGAATCGCTCGTTTTAATTCCTTGTGCTTGAGTGTCTCGCTTAACTTTTGCATGAAAACCAATTGAAACGATGTGCAGCGACTTCTAATACGACAATAGATGTATTTTTGTCACCTATCACTTTTATTGAGATCTACACACATCGTCTGTCGAGTGATTTAGAATCAGCCAACTTTGTAGGAAGTAAAAATATATGAGAAATTGTATATAGTTGTGTACGCAAAACTGAAACCTCGCGACTCCTATAACTGCTTAATCCCTTGACCAATGTTGCTCATATTCGAACTTAAAAATTGTATTTAAATGAACTACTTGCCTACAATATTTCGTGAAGATCTGATCAACGGTTCTCAAGTTAGCATCGGACAAATATACATACCAACACCGACCTCTTCCCGTAGACTCGACTTCGCTGCGCTCGTTCAATGTTTTTTTTTTACAACTCTTCTTCTCAGTGTAGGAAATTACTAAAAGTGACCGTTGCATATATCCCAAGGTGTTGGACCAGTCTATAAATCAACGGACGT
Source organism: Apocheima hispidaria (assembly GCA_947579745.1). NCBI lineage: Eukaryota > Metazoa > Arthropoda > Insecta > Lepidoptera > Geometridae > Apocheima > Apocheima hispidaria. Next base: position 15,850,043 of record OX388151.1, on the reverse strand, counting down.
CATGTGGTCATTTAGTAGATTCTTGCATTTACTACGATTAGTTACGAAATGTATTTTATTGCTGGAAATAACCTGTGCTCATGTTGTCATGATAACATTTTTGACCAACTCTAAAAAGTAGATAGTTTTTTTTAAAATATTTATTAGCTTATCATTTTTTTGTTTCAAACTTTTATCTCAAAAAAGTTTAACACAATCCTTAGTTTGATTTGTGGTACTGATGCCCCTCTCCACTAAACTTTGACAGCTCCTAATTCGACGTGCCTAGCAATGAAAAATGCCTTGCAACCATGGATGCATCATATGCTTCGTCCAAGTTTGCAACAAACTTAGGAGGTTGCATAAATGGGTAAGACATGTCCTTTATATCTAATCCTTTATATTTATATCCACTATGAAGTATGAACGCAACTTACTTCTACAAGAGGTTAACTACTTTCGCATTGGATGAGACGGTGAAGGTTATCTTCTAATTGATTTCTGATAGAATCGACCAATTAGTATAAAAAATAATTATAAAAATTATACGAGCCTGCAATCTATGAAACAGCAAAATTACCTTTCAGTCGCCGCGTCGTTTTAAAACTAGCAAATATGACTTTATACCATGACCGGTGTAAATTTCGGGCTACAACTTAACGCTTAACCCAATTTCCTGAAAACCCTGGTGGTATTAGAGGGTTAGTGTATGCTCATATTGCTAATAAATCAATAGGCTACATTTTGAAGCATTGAAGAAATCATTTAGTCAGCCAATAGATGTAATGTTTTTTATCTGCTTTGTGTCATGGATAACGAGGCTGAACACAATATAGTTTCTCGATAGCTTTTAACATTATCACAAGGCTATTGACCTTCGTACTGACCTGTAGCTTAAAAACAAAAGACGTTCTCAATAAACCAATTACCATCTCGCATCCCAATAACCTATTTCGCGCGCACGACTCGAATAAACTCGATTGTGATTCGATACACCGAAATCAATTTCCATACAAGCCATGAGCCGGAAAGAATAATCGGCGGCCTTCGAGTGAATCCTAAAAAACATGTAACGATCCTTAGTTACCGATTAGCAACGATCGGCAACGTGTAATTACTGCGTACAAACGCGGTCCTAAACTGTGGCATTAACACAAATATGAATCTAGGATTCACTATAGACACTTATACTTTTTGCATCTTTTTGGCTCATTTTTCAAATCATGTTTTCCTTCTCTTTAGTGTATGTCAATAACCGCAGTTTGGTAGTCATGTCATTTATTTTTTATGTATTTTATCACAGAATTCTCCTTATAAATAAAGTCCAGAAGGATAGTCTCCATACAAACACGATTTTGAAATGGCTTATAATTTTTGACAGTCTTTTTTGTCATGACATTTGAGGCTTTCCATTAAAAAGTGATTACCCTATTTGGTCGGGTAAATACATTTTGATTGGGGTGATTTAGGTTGTATCACAGTGGTTCTTAAATAGGCTCTTATACTTTTTTTTTTATCATCCACATTATTGTTAAGTTAAATAATGTTAAGTTTTTATTTTCAATTTATTACGATGGAAATGGAATCCTCTAAATTTGCAAATAAACGCATACGCAACTTTCGCTTATTAGCGGATTTATCTTTTTTGAAACTGCCTGACTATTCTGCAACCTCAAGTAACACGCATGTGACGGTGAAAACCTAAGAGAATGTGCATATTACTTGCAGACCCAAAAACCCACAACCACACTAGACAAATTTACATTCTTACATTCTTAGGAAGGTACAAAATTTTATTTCTAATAAAATTGCAATACAATTGTGTCGTATCGTGACACGCTCATTGTAGGCTTCCGTAGGGTTTTAAGTTAAGTTGTTGGATAGGGATTGGTGAAACATTTCTATTTGTTGTTGATAATTATGCGCCGACACGTTTTTTAGGCAAAATTATGAAAATTATGTATTATAAGCAAATTAATATTTGTGGAAACCTTAATAGGTTCCCGCCAATATTCATCTCTACTTTGCCGAACTATTTTTATCAAAAGATCAGCTACATATATCTGAGTCTCTAGGAAACCTAACCAAAGTTGGGAAATTACAAAAATATCTTGCAATACTACAGTTCATTTTGTCTTAGGGATGTCAATTCTTGCAGAAAAAAATCGTATACGAACCGATTCGAACCGATCTCGTATTAGATTCTTCAATCGGACAAAAAAAAACGAACTTCGATTAAACCGTTGATTATTTTAGAATCAAGTATATAGTCAAATAAATTCCACGTGAATCCCTTATCGTTCAGACTCTTAAAAAAAAACTAGAGGCGATGGAGCATTCTCAATATTTACGTGTTTGATCGTACCTTTCTAAGGGGATGCCTTTGTCCAGCAGTGGATGTCTTATTTGGCTGATAATGATGATGCAGCCAATTAATCGTGTTTTAATCCGATTGAAGTGATTGTCAATTGCTAATCGACGAATAAAATTATCAAAGGGCTGCGACAATGACCGTCGCCGGTCTTCTTTACAGTACAAGAAACAATCCTCAATCATGATATATCAAAAAAAAAATTTTCATTTAATAATCGATTTTTGGACTAACCGAAATTCGATTGACATCCCTAAACGTTGTCATAGCGACTATTCTGTTTACATTATTCAATAATTTTATATCCTATTAAAGTATATTTCAGGACTTAAAGATGGATGTGGCAGTGGTGTTCTTTGATTCCTGTGAATCCTTGTAATTTTGGCATGATATTTTTGTATAGTTTACCATTTTTTGTCTCATTATTATGAGATTTTATCAGTATGAGATGAGAATGACAACTGTATGGAGCTCTTAATTTGATTTGACAGGTACGTCAATCTGGTGTACTTTATTTCAAGATAGTTTGATTTGCTGATTGGGTGTCTACCCCTTTATGTCTTTGTATTTTATATATTCGATTGGTGAAATTAATGATATTTGCAAGATAAGCATTCGGTAGATTCTGAAATAATTATATGCACATTCCAAATTTAGCAAAATAATACTTTAAAAAAAAACACGATAAATCGAACTGTAAATTATAAAACTAAAATCTTAATCATCTCAAGCAAATCAACACTTTTGTAAACGTAAGTAATTCGGGTATGGAAAACGAAAGCGAGCGCGCTGCAGCTTCATACATATTCATTGAGTCGCGAACCTGTGCTCTGGTGTGAGCAACACTGGTATCCGTACGGTGTGTATTATTCCACTAAAGACTTGGAAAATAGCATCTTGAAAAAAAAGGTCTGAAATAAGGAAAAAAAACAGAAGCAATAAACTAAAGTGGAGATGGGCCGGTAACTACCCAATGACAATGTCCATGTGGAACACATTTTCGAGGTAGACCGCTGGAGAGATGGGAGGACGAAATGCTCAGGCAGATTTCGATCGGCCCCGTTCAACAATTAGCCCACGATATATACAACAATCTCATATTCATAAACGAATTGCAAAATAACCTCGACAAAGATGTTACACTAAGTTATTGACATCTGCTTAAATATTCAATAGTTCCAATGAATTGTGGTATAAATTCTAGCGAGCGATATTATCTAGGAAAAGTCGAGGAATGCCAGAGCTAGATTTCCTTGAAACATATCGGAGGCGATACAAACTGGTTGGTTAGCCGAAGTTCGAACAACTTGACACTTTACTTTGGTGATTTAGCGGACTCGGTTGCAAAAGTTGTGGCCGAGTTTCTGTGCCACGCTGAGTTTTTATTAAGGCCTGTCTCGCCTCTAATGTTAACAAATAAACAGTGGCGTGTGGCCTAGAAACAACTGTATAAAAGGGGCTAGTCAAGGAGTGGAACAAGCTGCCGGTTCCTTGCTTTCTGAGATAAATAACCCAGACATTTCTAATTATTTTTTCTTGGAGTTAAACTATCTTCTAAGGCGTGCTTCATCTTCATCCTTCAACAGGCGAGTGGGTGTCAAACGCTGGCTAATTAACGATAAAAAACTGCACACCCAAAAAAAGAAATATTAGTAATTTTCAATGGGATACATAACTTGATAAACATACTTTTAAAATGTACCTGCATATTTAAAAAAGACATTTCGACCAACGATTGACACTCATAACACTATTTCTTTGTCATATTTTTCAGGATTTCTGATGTTTTATTTTTTTATTCTATTTACGACCAATAACATGTTAACGCAAGTCGTACGCGTGCGCGTGTTGTATGTGCATACAACGCGGCGCGCGTCGCTAATGAACCGCGCCTCGGGAGAAGACGGCGATGGGCGGCACGCATGGTATGGTTACTCGCATGGTTTCCCTACGAGTATAGACTACAGACTAACCTGCGACTTTGGGGATTGCACTCCTGATTTTATTTCTGAGAGATGACATAGGGATAATTTAATGCACAATCACACAATCACTGTCCAAACTGTACAATCACATTAAATCTTTAAAATTGTGTTTATTAATATTTTTTACATTATTGTTGTAATTAACATTTGTTTAATCAGATGTATTGTGACCTAATATCATTACATTTGTAATTATTCAAACGTATTAATTACCTGGTCAATACTAGATAATTATGTTAGTCCTCTAAGCTTAATTTTGAAAATTAGATGCATTACTATTTGACCGCCGGCGATGACGTGCGTCTCTGCCTCACAACAATGCGTGCGATGCGCTTGCGAACCTTCACGCGACGCGATGTCAGCAATTTGCCGCCGATTTCGAGGAAATCGGTGATATTTATGCATGAAAAGTAATTTGGTTGTTGGTAATTTCAGCGAAGGTGTTGTTTTGTGGAATGATCGACACTTTGAATTGATCACAAAAAAACTTAGCATTTACCCTTAAACTTCTACAAGTTTGCGTAAACAGTTCATCAGACAGAATCCAGCGGTCGCCCGCGACTTCCACAATGCCGTCAATCCGCCTAGTGGGAGGCCTGCATAATCGGCGTTTTCCGGCTCGTAGTCGCCACTCAATAACCTTTCTTCCCCGATGGTTATCGGTAAATTATAAGATAAAGTTTTATGTTAGCTGTTTAAAAAAATATCTATGATTCTATCATCAACATAATTTTCATGATTTTTCTATGTTCTGCCTAGCGTGCATCCTAGCTCGTACCGTCGACTTGCTACTCAAAGCGAAAATTGTGTTAAAAAGTGAATCCCACCCTTTACAAAAACCTACATATTTTGCTACAGGAATTATTTCAATTTGATTATGATATAACTTTTATTTCTAACCATTTCCGTTTTAACAATATACAATTAAAAAACAAGTTACACCTAGAGGTACATATCGAACAGCTACAAACTTCTCCGTACAATTAAAAGCGTCGTGAATAGCTCGACAACGTGATAAATGATTATGTATGAAGCATGATGCTTAGTAGCTAAACATCCCAATTATGAACCCATTAGAACAATCAAACAAATAATAACTCGACATGACCGAGATCTTTGAAGCTGTGTTCCACGTAGGAAAGTTATGCTATAGCGAAAGGTAGTCTTTGTAATATTATCACATAATATTTTAATATTATAAATGCGATAGTTTTTGTGAAGTTATAAATGTGAAGTGTGTTTGTTTCCACTGAACTCCGCAACAGTTAAACGGATTTAGTTGAAATGTTCATAGGCGGTAATAGGCACATGGGTTACTTTTATCTCAAAAAGGATGCGGTTTCAGTATTATAGCGGGTGAATCCGTGGAGAGCTACTAATAAGTGAAGCTGCGAACTATTATTATCATTTTAATAATAATCATTATTTATCTTGTATTTTAGGATTAAACTAATGAATAGATGACTTCAGAATTTTGCTGCAGAAGTTTCAAATCTGAAAAACTGTCGACCAAACCTAATAGTAACACACTAAAATGACTTCCATTATCAGGCATATAGCTAACTCGTGATTATTTGACCTGTTTCTATGCTAGTACTGTGGTCTGATTCTAGAGCAATCAATATTTTTAATATTCTCCACGTTTCTATATCTTTCTTATAGTGACAGATGTCAAAAATAATTTAAATTACATGAGAATAAACTCACTGGTGATAACTAAAAATCATTATTATAGCCCTTAATCGCCAATGCTGAGCATAAATAAAAATATTGTGGTAAAATGAAATCTTGAACACCAGCCTCAATAAATGACGGAGCGTATAATTGTAAACCCAAGTAAGAGATACTAAATATATTTATAGCATAAGTTAGCATTGCACCATTACGTAGTACATGTCATCCCAATATGTACAATCGATCCGGTAGCTCAATTCGGTCACGAGCGTCGTGACCCGCGGTGATTAACGACGATCGCGGCCTGATCGCAATCGCTTCCGTGTGCGAGTGCCATGACGATCGCGACTCCACTCTAGATACTCGCTTGATTTATCGGCGTGATATGCATGGTGGTTGTTGGTTGGTGGTTGGTGGATGGATGGCCTTGGTTTACTCCAAAAATATAATTGTATAATAATCGGTAACCTAACTTTTTTCTTAGTCCTTGGCCACAAAACATTTTTTGTAGTGGTAGGACTTTTTGCAAGAGTCCATCTGGGGCAGTACCACACTTTTTTCAGTTATTAAACCCAAGCCAAGCAATAGTGTGCAAAAGCATTACTGTGTTCCGGATTGAAAGGCAATATTTCCAGCGTAATTACTGGGCATACAGAGATTTAACATCTAATATCTCAGGGTGACGAGCGCAGCGCGGTGCCGCGCAAAGTTTGGAACTGTTGAAGTTCAAAATTTTGGGTGGCATTCAACTATTACGCTTAACATCAGGTGAGCGACTTCCTCGTCTCGTCAGTCAGTACCATAGAAAAAAATTTATGTAATAATACTACTATTTAAGCGGCTGATAGAAAGAACAAACGACCAAAGGGCTGGTGCTTACCTCGGCCAGAGAATTAGCATTGCTATTCAACGAGGTAACTTCACCAGCCTTTTGGGTAACCTTTCCCGCGGATACTGACCTGAGCTCTGTTTCTTATCTATAATTAATTTATAATAATTTTGGTTGTAATTTTAACTGTTTTACTTAAGTTTAGATTGTATTTAGAATAGTCTTTTATTATTAAATAAAAGGTATTTACATCGAGTTTAGAAACGTAAAATAATATATACAACTTACAACTATTTTTATTGTTTTTGCGTATAACATAATCTCTACTTATATAGCACATCCTGTACATGCTAATATTGCCTGGAAGAGATCGCTTTAAGCGATAAGGCCGCTAGTTGTTACACTCGTTTTAAGTTGTTTTTGTTTGCCTTTGTATGTTATTTTTGGTTTGAACAATAAAGAGCTATCTATCTCTCCATCTATCTTATTTGATGCTAAACTTATGATACCTTGGAAATTCCAACAAGTACTGAAGCAACTCTGTTCACAAACGTCACAGATATGACAACACACCTTGCTATAGGTAGAATGAAATTGTTGAGTAACTCTGCACGAGTGAAGATTTATCGAGACAATTAAGATAACGTGTGATATACCATTAGCCGTTTTATATTTAATTAAAATAGTTTGTGCGGACATATTGACGGTAACTCGTCAGGTTTATCTGTTAGAATGTAGTGCGCAGTAGGTAACGATAATGTGACCGTAGTTAACAATATGTGGTAGGTGAAGTCTCCTGTACATCAAAGCTTTTCTAATGTATGAGGGGTCCAAAACTGTGTGTGAGAACTGTGGGACATTGAAAGCTAATTATGATCAAATTAGCTGTAGCCAGGGACTTCGTTAGCGTGGACATAAAAAAATATATTGCCATTCTCCGAACGATTAATCGATCGCGCGCGAGACAATCTGGTCTCGCGCACGTGGGCTCATTTACTAAGACAATATTGTGGTGCTAAGTCTATGCAAAAATTCAGCTTGGTCTGTTCAGCCGAGCCGTTTAGCCGTGATAACGCGACAATCACCTAGACAGAGAGACATATAGACAGAGAGACAGAGTAACATTCGAAGTTATAATATAGTTAGGATTAGAATAACAAACATCACCGTTTGAAAATAAAACAAACGGTTTTAGGGTTCCTGTAAAAATTATAAGTAATTGTAACTTCAGAGTTAATAGTTAAGTACAAAGTAATTGTTGTCAGTTTATGGCGGCCGGTTTCTGTCATACCAATACTTATAGAATTTTTTAAAGTCTTTAAGTAGATAATAACCAGGTTTATAAGCAACGTATTGCGATATAATACAAATGAAGAAAAGGATCAAGGGTCTGAAGACGAGGGTCTACAACCAATGTGTTTTGCCAGTGATGACACATGAAACTGAAACGTGATCCTTGACTATACTGGCCTTTTGGAGCAACTCAGAGTCGCACAGCGGGCACTGGAGAGAGCTATCGTCTATGGCTATGGTCACATCATTCGAAGAACCGATAACCGATGGGGAGGAAAGATTCTTGAGTAGTGATCATGAACCGGAAGACGCAGCGTAGGCAGGCCTCCCACTAGGTGGACCGACGATATTGTGAAAGTTGCGGGCAACTGGTGGATGCAAGTGGCTTGTTGTCGTTCGGTTTCGCGCTCTACGGGAGAGGCCTATGTTTAGCGATGGACGTCTTATGGCTGATGATGATGATGAAAAATAAAGAGTAGAGAGAGAGAGAGAGAGAGAGATAATAAAGCACTCATAGCTCATAGGATTCCTTGCGTCGAAGATGCCATCGAACGTACGCATATACACATACAACTAACACTCAAGCCTGTAACAGGTACCTATTTAAATTGGCATAATCTTTGAAATATCTGCTCGGACGGGAGAATTCTTGCTCATAGGCAGACGCACTTCCAAGTAATAATAACCGTGGTAAATATCCCATGAGTACTAATAGTAATGCCCTAACTGTTTGTATTTGCACTGTGTCTTTAGCGACGACGCGCGTGCAACGCCCAAGGCCGCGGCGACTTCCTCGCCTGCGACTGCGCAGCCAACAAACAAACCTATAAATTATACACCTTTATTTGTTTATCGTAAAAATATATCGAATTTAGCTAATCCGCTATTCGAATCCATGATGCATATTTATAAGCGTCGAATACAAATAAAATACATATTTAAAATCTTGCGTTGAGATGTCGTTTACGAAAATTGCTGGTTAAACATTCAGCTGGTAAAAAAAACAACCACAAAGTACTACTAGCGAAAAGATTTTGTATAAAATCAGCATAATTAGTGACTCATGTATAAATTGATAAACATTTGGCAGATTGTAGATTTTCGTGTTTAGGAGTTTAGGTGCTGATGCCTGCGACTTCGTATGCACGCCTCGTCGAAGTGCTGCTTGACCTTCGGGATCGCAGGATTGAGGCTCGGCGTTCGGAGCCGCCGCTGTAGTTCTCCCGACTGAAGCTACGTAGCCATCGGCCTTGCAAATACAAAATTTTAAATCAATTGGATAAACGATACACGAATCTATAGAAGACAAACAGACAAACATACATTTTGATTAAATAGAAAATGAGAGACGTCTTGCTAATACAGGTTAAGTTATTCAATAAAACGTTATTGCAAAAATCTCAAGGCTTGTTTTATTTAAACACTGTTTTAGACTTTCGCGGTTGCTTACTTCAATAAAATTAGTACTAATTTACTCATTAAGAATCTATAAATTTATTTTAAATCTATTTTTATTTATCTCGGAAGCTCCCATAAATCATCGTTATGAAAAGTAGCCTAATATCGAGAAGCCAATAAAGTAAAGTATAAATACTCTCGTTAAATTGAGTCGGTTATTCCGACTATAGTTTCGATCACATTCGGCGACCTTTATCAAGGCATACTAAAACCACCACGTTGGTGTGGAAGCCACGTCAGTTTTCATAGTAAAGTATAAATATGTATATATTAAGTAGGTGTGTTTGTTTCTACTCGTCTTTGTAACGGTTAAATGGATTTAGATGAAACTTGGCATCATGGAAAATTATAACGAATGCTCTGTAATTATAGCATCTACTATCGAAGGCAATGGTATCATCAACGTTCTGAAATCGTTTTTACTGTTGTAAGCAGTAGGCAGATTAAATATCAGTTACTAGAGGAAGCTGATTGCGCCGCGTCTATCGGAGATCCATCCTGGTAATGCGTCGGGGGAAGGATGCGAGGTAAAAGCTGAAGCGATAAAGTTGAAGCTTCATGTTTTTCTTGTGGAATCGTAAACAGAAATGAACTGTTAATAACATGGAAGGCTTATAAGTGATGATCGATGAATGACACTTGGACCAGGCGGCTTTGCAATTTCATACTACTAAAGTTGTTTTCGATAGCACATACTTTAAAAAACTGTTTTCAAAAACTACGACCGTTACAAGATAAGTACCGTCTTAAATTCTAGCCATTATCATCATTAGTGTATGTCCCACTGCTGGGCATTGGAAACGCCTTTTTTCTGCCAATTTACGCGGGGTCTTGCCCGTCGTATACATACGTGTTTTCCTGCACTCTCGTTGTCGTCGGACCACTTCGATCCTGGTGATTTCGCTACATCTTCCATCGTGCGTCTGGCAGCAGCTTCTAGTATTGGTACGTAATGGGGTGAGGCAAAACATTCGCACGCGAGTCACGTACCGCAAGAGGAATTACGCCGATCCGCCGCGCGGATTCGGTCAATCGATGCTCGGTGCGGGACACCATGCCTGATATTGATACCTCTATACATAGCAAGAAACTACCAGACTACAGCATCATTCAAAGTGCCATACACATTAGTGACAAGAAAGTCTTTTCATGCGAAAAAAAATCTCCTAAGATGCGGCTATGGATGCGGCTACAATAACAAGTCTACGACAGCTTAAAATAAAGCTCTTTGTAAAAGGGTCTGATTGCGTTATAGAATAGAATAGATTAAAATCTAGAGATAATCAAATGATAATTATTTATTAATATATCAGTCAAATCAAACGATGACAAAAGGGTCCAGTCAGTTCTTGATTGCCAAATCAAGCCGTCCAAAAACTCTGATAAGAGCTGTCCACATCATAACTTCTCCATTATTCTTTTAGAGAATCATACATTCTCAGGAGGATCCTCGTTTCGCTGGTAATGCTGGTAATATTTAAAAAAAATGTGGAAAATTATTTTCCAGACAGGCTTTTACAAAATTCGTTATTGATAGATTGGTTCTCTACGCTGATCAAAATACGTCTGAATCCGAACTCCATCAATCTACTGTAAGTTACTGGGAAGTTCCGTTCTCCACCTTCTGTATCCATCATCAGATTAACTCGCACTCATAATATGTATTGTCATTGGAACATGTAAAATCGTGATAAACGGATAATGTCACTTTGCTGATGATATACACTTGTAAGCTTAGTTATTTGATACTAGCTTGGTGGATTTAGAAGCGTTGGTGCATTCATTTAAAGAATGTTAATCATCATCATCGTCATGAATGTTGAACATTTGACGGTTTTATAATGAACCAAACCAAATCACAGCAAAAAAAAATGAAATAAAAAATTATAGAAAAATGAAACCCGTCTGCATAATGTACACACTGAAAAGATGTAAACAAGGCGTATTTAAAATGGAATTATGAAATTTACTCAATTTATACATTTCAAACACAAATTTCCTTAAATGACATAAATGTACCAAAGGATACTTAAAATTACATGCGGTCGGAGGCTACATAATATTTGACGATCCGCTTATAAAGGATCATTATCGTTAGATCCAGTGCTAAGACCCTTAATGGATCTATAGAGTTTTTTTTTCCTTTGATGCGATTTTGAAATTTTGGATCTTTCGAGAACTTTTCACAGAAAAATGTCACACATTATTACAAAGTTACAGTAGCTATGCACTATAACCGTGAAACGTTGGTCACGACAGTCAAAAGCAAAAACGTAATCTAAAAATATTATTTTGGAAGAAGCCCTCCGTGCGTTAAACACCCCTCTCCCTCCCCTGTACCGTTTTATGCAATGTGTACGTGCGTGACAATCACGCTTTATCGTCGGAGACGCAAAATTGAATGGATCTCAGTTGCGACGTTTTTACTGCTTACGTCGAGATGTCTGGAGATGTAGTTCGGATTAAATGCTTTCTCTAATTGACTCGTGTTTGCATACATCGGGATGGCTCGATTTGTAGTTCGACTTAGATAAAGTTATCTGTCATGTAAATTGTCTATTTAATGTTATAGTGTACGAACTACTCGTAACTACAAGCTATTACGTCGATTATGTCTTGCATGGGTTACAACATCTAAATCTTTCCACAAGTTTTAAATATTCGCAGTGTTCCTATGAGGATAAAAAAGCTGGTGTAACGACCAAAGGTGTGCTTACCTCGGCAGGAGAATTAGCACTGCTTTTGGGTTCCTCACCCGCGGGCAGACGGATGGACCTGAGGTCTGTTTTTAATTTGTAATAGTTTATTATTATAATTATTTTATGTCTGGCTTTAATCATAAAAAGTTTTAAAAAAGGCAGTAAAACTTTTAAAGGAAAAATACTTCAAGCTACTATTTTTAAGACCTCTTCAAAAAATTGGAGTGAATCTTAACTGATTTTACAAAAGGTATTATTAAAAGTTACTATTTTATTTACGTCTATGAAGCAACTGCGACAGGGACCCTATTCCTGTGCGCTCGAGATTGTCTCGGTCACTGTCTCTCTAATTTAGAATTTAATGGGAGTGACCGAGATAAAATGTCATTTCTCCGAATAGGGTCCCAGGTGTCAAATCACTTGACACGTTTCAGATTTAAAAAAAAATATTAATATTGATTCATGATAATGATGATGGTGATTGAATGATTTGTAATAATGTTATTTTACTAGGACTAGAATGGAAACAATCCAGTAATATAATTAGTTATGTACCCAATTTCCATAAATTCTGGCACCCATAAGGCACCGCCGCACTCACCCTACACCCACCCTCGGAACACGTACAATCCTACACTTATTGTATATCTTTTTAAATGTGTATCGTTATTTTTTTGACAGCCTGCGTTCCCTTAACAATTTTACGACATTTTATTTTTGAGAGAAATCTTTTTCTCGGGTAAGATTAGGTTTGGAAGGGACAATTTTGTTAAGGTCTTTGGACTGTTGAGTGTAAGTGAATCTTAAAATTATGGAACAAAATTTTTTGTTAACTTTTTTTCTTGTTTGTCTGTGGATAGGTACTTCACTCGACTTATTTTGAATCTTATTTTGGTAATGGTAGATTTCATACATTAAAACTGCGCACCCCCTATTATGTATGCCACTGAATATTATATTGCGTGAAATCATGGACAAGAGTGACGCTTAACATCATATGAGCGACTTGCTCGCCTCGTCACCATCTTTGAGCTGAAGTTGAACGTAGAGCTTAGCAGCGTAGCTGGCCAATTCAAATAGATAACGAAAGTTAAGCAGCTTTGATACAAAGGCTAGTTCCTTACTTTATCTGAACTGTATCAACATACAGACTGATTGACAACGAAACCGTTACTTATAATCCCAACCCCACAACTGAGCATAATCCTAACTTATTGATAGGAAAACCGCTTACATCTATTTTTACGATACTCGAGCCTCTTTTTACGATGAAATATATTTCATACACTAGGAAAAAATCCATCGCTGTATATTGCGGAGTGTCGATAACCGTTTCTATGCGGTTATAACCAGTTATTTCCGGTTATTTCTCGTATTGGACGCGGCGACGCATAATACGTTGTAAGTTATAACGTTGTATTGAAATTGTTATTGTGAGGACGATCGCTGAGTGTGATAGAGAATGCTTTTGCTGTATTGGGTTGGTAAAGGCATGAAGTGGAAGTGGTCATCAGGTTTTTATTGCAGTATTGGTATTCAAATTGTGAGATATATATAAAGCATTTGAATTAGCATTTGTTATTACGAATTTTTCTTCACTGTTTATCACAATACTTTCACCATCCACTTTGAAAATTATACATCGATCTCAATGCTTAGTTCCGCCTCTTATTTTCGAGCATGATTTTATTTTCTCGAGATACAATAATTATTGTTTTCTAACAAGTACTAATGTTGAAGAATACGTGCTATTAAAGTCAAGTGGCCGTGAGCAGGATACTTGGCTAGATGAGGTGATGGCAGTTGGAGTAGGTCTTTGACAAAAATAAATTATGGCGGCGTGATGGTAGCGTAGCCCCGGAAGAACAAAACAAAACAGCGACGCCATGACGACATCCAAAAAAATTGCGGAAACACCAGAACGAGATTAGTACAAAACAGGGAATACTGGTAAAAGAGGAGGGAGAGGTAGAGGAAGAGAGGGAGAGAGGAGGCATACGCTCTGCAGTGGGCTCAATAAGTTGCCGATAATAGTGATATAAAATTATTGTTGTCTCTATTCAAAAGCACAACTTTGGACAGCACAAACTTATGGAGGAAACCCAGTGATTCCACTTGATGTATCCGAGCAATATTATTCGTGTGGCAATCATATTTTTTCCATAGCAAATATATGACCATTTACCGTTAGAAGCCAACAACGCATTTGGGTTCATTCTGTTAGTAGTAATCCCACAGTTATGCTGGCTATAACACCTTCCCCATACTGTAACTCACTGCAGCTACACCGAGGAAACTGATAGAAGTGGCAGCATGGTTTCTTTGTTTCGGGAATGTTCTCGGGATTAAAATAAAATGATTCTACTAAAATTCTAACATCAGCCAGGTCTAGCATAGACACGGATACACGAACTTTTTGTAAAAGTTTTGAGGTTTGTTTATTACCTTTCACGAATAAACAGAACGAATAACTGCTGATTCAGTCATGAAGTTTGTATCTGAAAACTGAGAAGATATGCAGGAAACAGCTAGTTAAAATAAAAGTATTGTTAGGTTAAAACGGGATATTACAAGGAAACATAGAGAAATTACAAGGCATTTACGTTTTACGAGTATTTTTTTGTAGTATTCAGAGTGGATAAAAAAAGAGTTTATTTCAGAAAGAAAGAAGTATAATTATTTAAATGCCTTGATAAAAGTATAATGTGAAAGTTAAATGCTTACTGTAGTGTGTGGATGTGTGATAATATGATTACTTAATTATTTTTTATCAAGCCATGTCTTTAAGTATCTAACTCTATTGGCTTCCGAACTGCAACAGCTAGATCATTGGTTAATAATAATTTATTTGTTTTTCCGTCCCTTTGATTTACAACAATCGCATCCGACACCCGATGCTTTATTAACATTAATGTTGATTTATTACAAACAAAGGTCAGATACTTATTACAAACACAATATAGAAAACGAATGAACTAAAAATAATTAATGTAATAAAAATTAAAATGTGACCTATCTGAAACTACAGCGAGAAGACTAACCTAGCAAACCTAATCGAAGGAATCTTATTTATTATTTAACTAGTTGTTTCCCGCGAAATCATTCGCGTGGACATAAAAAGTAACCTATGTCCGTCTTTGTGATATACAGTAACTCTTTATAAAATTTTATCAAGATCTGTTCAGCCGCTTAGCCGTGATAACGCGACAAAGATAGCTGTCTCTCCGTCAGGATGTATGTTTGTTATCCTAATCTTAACTATATTATAAATTCGAACGTAACTCTGTCTCTCTGTAAATCATCGTTCGTTACTTCCTGTAGTTCGCTAGATGGCGTTGATCCATTTTTGTGCATTTCTTGACGTTATTTGTGGACTGACAGTTGTAATATAAGGAATTCTGAATCGCGCACGCAACTTTTTTTTGTCAAGACGAACGTATTCATTTATTAACCTCGAAGCTTTATTGGTCCTGATACGACTGCTGCTATATGCCTGTGAATTATAATATTAGTTAGGATTTCTCGTAGCACCCGAGTACTAGTGAGAACTGAGTAGATACCTACCAAGCATCAAAATATCATAAGTTGTGCTGGCAATGACAGTAAATTAGCACACGAGCGATCTCAGTTTCTACAACTCTTCTCTTTTTACACAGACTTTTTCTTTTTAATAGGTAGATTACGAACAATATTGCCTACGTACAAAACCCAAAATAAATAAATTTAAATAAAAGTCTTCTAGCAGCGATAACGTATTGATGCAATGACAACAGTACGTAATGAAATACTTAAGTTTTATACACGAAAATTAATCCTTTAACTAATAATATACATTCATAAAATAAATAGCACACCGTTTTATGCATAATCTAATGTAAGGAACAAGCTCGACGACATTCCTCGAGGGCTTGTCGCATACAGTTACATTCAGAATTGTACAAATCGACCTTTTCTAGAATGTATTACGTCCCACATATAATTATGACGTCGAAATAAAACCTATAAAGGTAAATCAATATTGTTAACGATCCAGTAAAAAAATGTATGGAATGAAATATGATGCCGAAAAATTACTACAATCATTTCGAATATGCCACAGATAAATTAAGGAAAGTGTATTTGCGAAATATTCGGTTTATATCTATATAAAGCTATAATCACTGCTATAATTTTTTTTAAATAAGTTTTTTTTACTAATTCAACAAAAAATATTAGAAAATTAATATCAATAATAAAAACATTTATAGAGAGTCGTTTATTGTGATTACTTCTCTCGACGCTTGTATTGCAATATTAATTAGCAAGACCAGTCGTTATCAGTATAAGGCAAGAGATAAGCCGGCCACATCAATCAACCAGCCTCGCTGGACGGCTGCCGCTGCCGCCTTGTTGTGTTATCCTTATCTATTGCAGTGTAACTGTAACAAATTAATTCTGTAATAATATCACATATACATATTTATTATGCTTGTGCTGAAATTCAATATACTTAGAGAAGGTTCGGGTACGTTACAATATGGTACTAATGAATCAGTAACAGAAGCTCCTAATATTTTTTTTGAATCACACTAATATTATAAATGCGAAAGTATATGTGTAAGTATGAAAGTGTGTTTGTTCCCGTTAACGGCTGAACGGATTTGAATGAAATTTTGTATGGCTCACCCTGGATTAACACATGGGCTCTTTATGCCGGAAAACGATCAGTCAAGAGCAGTTCAGTACCAGTAGTTGATAACGTAACTTTTCAGGTAAAACATCAAATCAGGAGAGAGGAGGGATAAACGATATAATAAAACAAATTATATGAATATCAATGTTTTTTATGTCTAATTTGCAAGCAAATGAACTTAAATTATTTATTTCAATTTATGAAATTAAATCGGTGCATAACGGGACTTTTTGATAGGTAATTTTTGACCGTGGCATAGCGGGACTCTGGCAGATGAGGACTTATATATAGTGTACATGTAGATACTATTTTCATTTAGATTTTCCATCTTCGAGTGACATAATCATAATTAATTTATTGATAGCGTTTAGTTACAGGTCAGGGCATTAAAAATGTCGTACAATATTTTACAGACCATAATATAAGTGTTATACCGTATTATAATATAAGTGTTTATCCTATGGATTATTACTGAATATGGATAGTAATTACATTATATAAACATTACATTACATAAACAAGTGAGCGGAAATTCACATGGTTCGGATTGTTTGTTCTAAAACATCAATAGTTAGATCATTAAAAAAGCCTTCTAGCTACGCTTCTAGTGACTTGTAAAATCGATCGAGCAGCGGATGGGATGTAAAATGTAAGTTCAAAAAAAACTAAAACCCGCCGACATAAAAGTATGAAATAAGAAAATATTATTCCAATGAGTTTTAAAGTCTCTTTAACTGTAGTCTGATGCCAAGGCAAGAGACTTTAAAACTCACTGAGACAAAAGGAAATACAGGAATACACTTGTTTTACATACTTTTAAAAACAATAAAACCCATGGACTAATAAACCAACGGACCCACAAACCCACGCGGCCAATAATCACCACGTATAATTAAATTACACGGACCAGCTGATCGGCCGACTTTCGGGCAACGTAGCCACGGGCTATACAAAGAGTAATATCACAGAATAGAATACTATGTACTACGCGTACAGATAATTATATAACTTAACTTTCGATCACTTTGTTTTCTGGATATTTCAAGATATTATCTAGTAATATTATCAAAGTTTCGAAATTAGACAGAATAATAGTCACTTGCTAACAACTAATTAAAAAATTAGGGAAATTAAAGATAAAGCCAAAAGGAAGGAAATGTACTTCGCTTATAGATATATTACATAGGTACAAATTTCGGTGGATTTCCTATTTATAAAACATTTTCATAAATGCTTCTAAAAAAATTATCAAAGCTTCCAGATTTGACGTAATAAAGTTAACGCGTCAACGTTATTAAAGACCTCACTTTAATAACGTTGAAACAAAAGTTAAAGTTGATAGGTTTTTCGTCCCTTATTTTAACTCAGTTCTTCCTAATTACGTATTGCGCGTGAGTCTTCTCGTCAGCAAGAGGGTAATAGAGCTATTTTGCTTAAACCAGATTACCTAATATATATCTTTTCATTAGAAGGCAACGTCATTGTGAGGCAATGTTCTTGTTACAAGAGTCCCCCATGATTCGCAAGATATTCTTTGAAAGTTTTTATTACATAGATAAGAGACTACAACTAAAATCTTAAGTTGTTATTGACCGTACTACGTTCTTCCGTAACCTTAAGTTACCCTAACCTTATGTTACCCGTTAAGTCTAGATATTACGACACCCATATTGCACTTTTAGCGAACCCCAGAATCTGGTAGAGAATTCCACACTCTCTGTGCGTATAAAAAGTGAATTTCAATAAATTTAATTGTACCAAAATCTTTTATTTTTAACTACCGCTATAATTCTTATCACAGCTGTTAATATTTCAACAGTTAACCCTTAGTCACTAATTCCATTTGAAATACTGCATCGCTGCACGTTTGTCTATAAGACCCGGCTCAATCTTAACCCTTCCTTAATGAGCACCAACCCCCTGGTTAGGGACGTCGGGGTACATTTGAACGTTCTTTAAAGGATTCAGTTGATGCCTAATACCTTCAGAGTAAGTAATGAAGCGTTGCACAGGCGTTAGATTAAGATTTTATGGGGGCGTTAAAAGTTTGGATTACTTAATTTAGAATTAATGGATTACTCAATTTAGGGTTAAAAAGAAGAACCAACTAAAGTCTGTCTCGTGTTAATACTTTTAAATAGAGCTTATAATGATCTTGTTTTCTTCAAGGTAAAAATTGTGGGTAGATTAATTAAATTTTAAGTTTTTTTAGGTTTTTAATTGTAGGTTAATTGGTATGAAGACGACCAGAGTGCAAGGCCCACTCTATATGTATATGCTGTTACGTTTATAAGCTTCAAGTGAATCTTATATTTTCGTGTTGTTTCTAACACTCCATAGAAATTTGATGTACGTAAAGAATGCAATACTTAAATGAAGCATGACTTGTACTGGAATTCACTTGAAATATAGCAAATCGTGGCACTGACTAAAATATAATAATGTAATAATAGTATAATAGTAATCTAATATGTATGGAGCCAAAATAGAAGAGAAAAGGCTGAGCTACAAAATGGTCTGTCTACTTTACACTGACAAGAAGCGTCACGCGTGAAAGCAAGACAAAATAACATCTTTTAAATAAGCTCAACCGTTTATGCAAGTGGGTTAAAGTGTGTAAAAAACAATAAAAATGACTGTCGTTTTTAAATTATTGATATTTTCTACCTGAAGCTCTCCTCGGGTGATCAGAGCACCTATATGTATTAGTTTTAATTCAGAAACATTGCCTCTACACGAACAGTAGAACGAGTAATTTGCGACGTCCTCGCTGTAAATACGCGGACAACTAATTTATAATGAGATAGGAGTTGTTTGTAGGACAGGAGACAGAGGCGCGTGGCGTAGTATTATTGTATGTTCTGTGCTCAAGGCTCAAAACAATACTCCCTTCCTTGATTATGCGATACGGACGGACGGTAAAGTATAAAGGGAGTCACGACCTTTTAGAATAACGTACTAAGAGTTTTTTAATTTTCTATTTTTGGCTTCACATTTTTAATCGTATACAGCCAGTGTCAAGTTTTGTTATATTTCCACCGAAGTATAATTTTTCACAATATCAAATCAACAATTTCATACCCGGTCTAGTGTACAGCTTTACACGATTTGCCCTCGTGCACGTTAACGAATTAACAATGGATAATAATCACCATTATTACACTATACTAGAAAAAACAACTAATACAAGATGGCGACATAATTTTTCACGTTGGCGTCAAAACTTCTTTGACATTTTGTAGGTTCAAAATGGTGTCAATAATAATACTAGTTTTTTTGTTTCCTAAATTTTGCCAGGAAGAAATACCGTTATAGTTATTAAAAAGTTTAATTATTACATTAAAAATATGATGATGTGATGATTTACGGTCATCGTCCTCGCCTGCGATGAAGGCATCGTAGATGAAGCAGAGAGTTTTCAAAGTTACAACTTAAAGCCTACTGGTAGCAAAATTGGTCTTAGCTCCTAGACTGAATACACAGGGTGTTATAAATCTAAGTGCCTACGTTGGGCAATAAATAAAACCACCGCCACACCTGGCAACTTGACGGACTCCTACGTGCCGCCAGCGCCCCGGTGGCGTGGTTTGACGAATGGCTGACACAGTGTTATCACCTTAATCCACCTAGCACTTGGACTTGTATGTGCATGACTGGTTTTATTGTATCGAAACAAATAATTTACAGCACGCAAAAATAAATTTAAGTTTTAACCGACTTGAAAAGATCACACACATGCTTTGAGCTTCTAAATGGGACTAAATATTTGATGCGCATTAAAGTTTTTTTTTTTTTCTTCCATTAAACAAAATAAAATATTTCGATCGAACTCAATAGCAATTATCAGAGCCATGGCGTATTAAACGCGGATGAACCTAAAACAAGGACAAGGGAGAGGCGGCTTTACTAATCAGCAGCTTGTTACAGACTGACGTTGATAACGATTGGTGTTATTTTTGTAAAAGCAAATTCTGCGCTTTTCCAACCTCCTCCTGAGAATAAATAACTGCAAAATTTAAGGCGTGTCTGTAGAACTCTAACAACAATTCATACGTACCATGAATCAAGAGAAGCTTAAAGCATGTGTACACTACAGGCGCTCATACTCGATAAACAATAAAGCTTGTATAACGAGACGCGTCATAATCTTCGCCCACGAGCAGACAGCGCCCTGTCACACAAATCGCATTATGTTATTTGTTGCGTCGAACGGACCGCGTGGTCAAATTGGTCGCTCGGTTTCCGCGCGATCCCAGTCGCGTAGTGTGGCGTGAGCCTTATTGATGCGATGTTTGACATCGTATGTGGTAAATGTTTTGTCGAACAGTCGCGATTTATCGGCAACATTGACAGCTAAACAATTTACATGGAAGTATGAATTATTCCCGGCAACTTCGCCTATTACTTTCTACAATTGGAAATTATTCTTCAAGTTTTGTAACCAATAATTTAACGCGCGTTATAGTTAAGTCTTTTGTATCATCTTCTTGTTTTTGCCGTTTGCAATTATTTTTAACGATATAAACGTGAGGTTTAGTGATTTATTTTTAATCGGAGATTCTCATAAGTGATAAGGGCTGTTGTAACACTTTCTTTTCATTACTTTTTGTTTAAATATTAATTAGGTTTTGTTTATCTAGCAGTGATTTACTTATGTTCAAATAAATAGGCGTTAAGATTCTACAAATATAACTTGGAAATAGAAGACAGCATACAGGGTGTGTGTAATCTGATAGTATTTCGCCATTCATCGCGGAGTGGCGGGTCAGGGCGACAGTCCGACTACGCGTGCTAGGAAGTGGGTGCCACTTGCTACTATCTACTATAAAATACATTCTGGGTTTTGGCTTAGTGATATAGTAGAAAGATTGAGTATAACTTTAATTAGCAAAGCCAAATTTAAGAAAACAATGTTCAGGTAAGGATGTCTAGAACGTTGCACTACTAAAATCCATACTTCACTGTTGCTATAACCCAAGCGATAAGAATTTATGTATTTATGCGCGAAATTCAATGTTGATAAATCCTAACTTAGATCTATATATATAATTGGATCAAAATTTTTAAAATACTTCTTTTTGCTAACTGACTTTTTAATAGCTTTTAGTACGTTATTGTCAAATCAATAGTTAGAATAGAAAGGAACCAAGTGGTATGTCGCTAGTAACAACCTGAACATTATTGGGTGTCTACGTGAACAGGGATTGTACTGGGGACTTATCGAGAACGCATATTTATTCAATTAAAAATATTTAATTTGAACTATGTAAGTACTTGTATTCTATTATTATTTTATTCAATAAAGTGCCAAATATCATAGTAATTATTATAAACAATAATTATAACTATAATTTTATGCCTAAAGAGGCAGCAACTTTTAAGACTTTATTTCGCAGGCGATTAGCAATTCGTATCATAAAGTAGGCTAAGGCCGCGGATTTGTGAAGAATTTGGGTCGTTTTTTTTTCTCTGTTGCTATTACTAAAGTATCAGGTTATTATACATTCAAAGTTTCTACTTTGTGTAGACATAGTTTACGATATGCGGTAACTTAAGTTCATGTAAGTGAAAAGTGAAAATAACAAAAACAACTAACGAAAACAACTAGTTTAAAAAAATCTGATCACACATGCAACTACATGCCATGTTGAGGAATCGTGTTAGTAAATTTGTATTTTAGGAAATAACAAAAGGATTCCAAACCATAATGCTGTTAAAATATCAAGATAGCTAATTTTCTTTCCGTGAAAAGTATTGCAAACTGGCAAACACGCACCTGGCGGTAGGTCTAACTAATCACGAATATCTGCAGACAAAATGATACATTGTAATAGAAGTATCGTTCGTGCGATGCCCACTCTTCAGTGTAAAAAATTGGCTCTGTCGGATCACGAAACCCTGATCGTGTCCTGTCTCACGCGAAAACGACAGATAGATGAAAAAAAAATCCGGCCTGTCTGATCATAACACAGATTACGTTGCACCAAACTGCTTTGAATTTACTTATAGAAACATAAGTAATCGATTTTCTTGGCTCGAATTTTATTGTTAGTTTGGGTAATTATATTTTCAAAGCTATAATACATGTTTTCGCGTGATTAGATATGGCTTAAAAAAAATAAACCAATTTTTCTCGTAGCCTTAAGTTGACTTACTGTTTTGTTGTGTCATGTATAATTAAATCAAGTAGATATACTAATAGTACGGCTCTCACAACTCTAATTACAAAAGTTGTTCAGATTTAGCTACAAAAAGTTCCATTACAGGTTCGCGGCCATAAACTTAGATAAGCAGTAATTAACTTGGAATTATTGGCTTGACATTGACCTCGGCTAACTGGGCTTAGGACATGAGAGTGAAAGCGACAAGCAGTTTTAGGTGAAGTTTTTTTGTTACTTTATTGGTTGGTAAGTGAAAATGTCCCAGGTGTAAAGTGAAATCAATTATTAGACTAACAAGAGAGATTTAACTGAGTTATTATAACTAAGTCTATGACTTAGACTACTATAACTACTTTTTAGAGTTCCGTACCCAAAGGGAGCCAACGGACCCTTTTTACGTTGGCTACCTATTTAGGGTTGTATCTTATGTGCTGTAATAGGTAGCCGCATGAAATTGACACAGAAAATGAGATAATTTGTCAGATTAACAAATAATAATAAAAAAGTAAGAAATTAAGAGGTTTTTATACGGCTTTTTTACATAAAACAAATTATAGGTATTACGAAGTGGTACGGAACCGAATGCGTGAGTCCAACTTGCACTTGGAGGTATTGGGCACTCGGGTATTATTTCATATATACTCTGTTGTCTTGGACCTATAAGTGTAATATTCAACAGCTGGTTATTCACTTTAAATAGGTAGCGTATAAAAACCCATTTTCGGCCAATTTATTTCAAATAAAGGGCACCAGTTTCAGCCCACACACCCGAGCACCACACAGTTTTTTTTTTCAGGATTTTTTAAATATGTAACTAATAAATCTTAGTATAAGCAAATTTATCAATTCTAATATCTCAAACTAAAAGAAAGACAATTTTCGATAATCCACAACCTCTATAAATCATATCACAATATTTTACAAAAATTTTGCTTAATTCTAGAGAATGACAAATAAAATATTAATTGCCCCCATTTAATAAAGTCCATATATTCTGATTTACATCACAATAACTTCTTATCGTGAAGGTTGATTTGGTACTAAAGAAATCTCTATATTTCTAGCGATGTAAATCATCTCCACGACGTGTGGAGACGGATTCAGGGGCCTACTATCAATCTTAGATCGTGCATGGTTTTGGTCACTTAAGAAAACAAATCGACGTGAGTTTTTTTTTCCAAGTGGCGTTATTTTCTGAACATTTTCTGATTTTTAGGGTTCCGTAGTACTACAAGAAGCCCTTATAAGTTCGTCATGTCTTTTTGTCACTGTCTGAATCCTTTACCGCCTTATAACTTCCAAAGTTATAAACCTTCATGCATGCAATTTTGATACGATAGTCTATGATATTTATAACCGATCCTAATTATTATTTTTGTATAATAATAGGCTGCTTGTCCGTAATATCAAAATAATAATATAGTTGGGACCATGATTTGATCATATCAAAGATGTTTAAGCCCTAACCTGTGACATTAAAATTAAGTATTTAGTATTTATGTCATAGAAACAAAAACCCTTTTTTACTACCAGAGTAGTTCTCTCTTCGGTAAGTTATAGTGATAGTTTATATGTAGAGAACGGTATTCTCGCCAAATGACACGGATCCACGCCGTCATAAATACAGTTGTTAGTGATATTTATTTTTATGGCAATTCCAATAGTGTTCGGAGAAAGCTATTTTTGGGAACGAGTATACAATACGACTATCTACTATTATAGTCCGTGCCCAGCTTTATAGCTGCTCTGAAACGTTAACACCCCAATACCGGAGGCCGCAGCTTACACCTCAGCCGGTAGTGTGGATGATATCGACGGAGCAAAACAGCGGGGAGAGGAGCCGTCGTTTTGTAAGGAACCAACCTGATTTTGCCTGCGTCTCCTCCCTGTGATTGAAAACTATTCCGTACAAATGACGCGTATTTTGAATATTGCATAGCGATGTTGCTTTTTTGCCCCCCAAGGTCGAAAACGCCACCTTACTCCAGTGACATACTTACTTACTTGACATGTCGGAAACATCGATTTATCATCTTTATTTGAACAAGACAACTAGGGTACAATTTCAAAGTCGTGGTAGCTAAGTAGGAGCACGATCTCGTGATATTCGGGCGGTCGCGGGTTTGAACCCGGGCGGGCCCTTATTTAAGAGTTCTTTGAAACTTACGTACAGATAAACCATTGGCTTTTCGAGAAAGGAAAACATTTTGAGGAAAACTGCATATTTCAGGAGAAGAAATTCGATGGCGTATGTGCATTCGTCCACCAGCACTGGGCCAGCACTGGGTCGATACTCCAGTAGTAAGATATTCAAAGGCTGATGCAGAGAAAGAGAGACAGTTTCGAAACGCCAAAATACCATAAAACTCAAAATTTCAATAATAATCAGTGCGTAATTTTATTCAGTTAAGTTGAGTTTTGTAAAGACCACCATATAAAACCAAAATTATCTGTGTACTTCCCGCTTACTTCAGATGACGTGCCAGCTTAAAAGCCGCATACTAATGTAGGTTGAATTATCAATCGATAATAAAAGATGCCAATTTCTTTTGTCCTGTTTTACTTGACGTATCTCGTGAGACGTGGTGACACAACGGTTCACGAGTCTCAATAGTCTTTCCTCCGACCCACCAGGTTACATAGGTCCTTTGAAAAAGTTTACAGCGGGCCTAAAGTTTGGCGCAGACTGTACAATTCTAACCTCGATGGGTAGACGGTGCTTTCGATCAGTTTGATCATTAAATTAATAATTTATTGCTATATCAGGTTGAGAGGTGGCTATAGATTGCTATCGATGAAATGAATTTTTATATTATGTGGTTTTCCTTATTTTAATGGTTAAGTAATATCATTATATTCCTAGATATTAAGTATAGATACTTTTGTATGTGCTTGGTGATTATTTTGATTATGAACATACTCGTAATGCCAATTTACAAACTTACTCTAGGAACAAATCAAAAATTTATTAATAATTTTAAAACAGAAAAATTCTTCTATGATACAAGGAACGGACCTAAAAGACATTTAATATCGGTACCTACTTAATATTTCGAGATTTAACTTTAATACTATGCACTATGTCTAGGTCGATATTTAAATTAATTAAAAACTTTAATTTCAAAACAAAATTAACACTTAATTGCACTTATACTGTTATCCCAAACAAACTTCAAGAATAAATTATACTTACAAACATTTTCGATCTTTTTAATAGTTTCTCGAATTCAACCAACTATTCAAATAATTAATCAGAGTTGAAAGCGATTAAAAACAACTTATAATCAGTAAATCACATCACGATCAACCGTTTTATATTATTTATTGCCTAAGGAATACCTCATCAGTGGGTGATAATCGTCGGTATCAATCTGGGCCCGTTAGTTGGTTTACATAGACAATGCTTGAATTCGGGAGTTTAAAGGCTGGACCATATTGCGGCCTACGCTGACAATTCAAGAAAGTCGGTTCATTCATTTCGCAGAGCTCGAAGTGCGGTTTTCTGGAGCTAGGCTTACCACTACTATTACTAGATATTAAAATAAATTTGTTGAAACTCGTTATAAGTAGGTAATTATTTTGTTTAGTTACAGAAATTAGACGCAATGACAATATGTCTTATTGTTAATTTATTTATATAACATCTCATAGCGTAGCTCGACTAGGTGTTCTTATATGATCACCGATGTGGAGCAGAGGATGACATGGGCAGTCTTCGGATGGGTGACCGCGAGTGGTATTTACATTTTTATAAGATACGAACTTACTCGAATCTACTCGAACGAAGGACTATCACATACGCAGAGATAAATAATTTCTCTATGTGATAATTTGGCAGTTTCAAGTCTTTGCCTAGCCAGCTACCACGTGAAATCTAAAACCATAATACCAATAATGCCCCAGCGGATGGACAACGTTGGTAGAAATGCTTAGTTCCAAATGTATTTTTTGGAAGCATCAATTATGAGCCACTTTTACTTTAAAGATAATCGTGCTAACGTGATTATTTGAACACACTATTACTCATCAAAGTACTACACATCAGCGAAACATCAGCGATCTTGCTGTACGGGATAGTGACGTCACTGAAAAGCAAAAGCGACACGCTATAATTACAACAAAGATAAAACATGCAATTCCAAGAGGTTACTGCTTGAATGCCAGAGTCTGTATTTATTTTTAATTTACCACCCTCTTTTCGAATCTTGTAACTTAAAAAGATAACCATTTCAAGGTCGGTTAGTTCACCTAGCGGCAGGCGTGAGCAACTTACGTAAAAATATAAGCCAATTACAGAAACGAATTGGCTCTCAAGTTTCAATAGTCCCCGGAGACTAGCGAGATGCAGAAAGATGGATTTTGTAATTAATCTGTAGATTGAAGAGGGACTGTGAGAAAAGTTTCTTAAAATGTTGTAAGTTAATAATGTTTTGACATAATGAATAAAACGAACGAATGAACAACACAGAAACGCTTTTCAAGTAAAATAAGTGAAATTTTATTTTGCTACTACATAATAATATAGTAAGAAGTTTGGTTTTGAATGTTTAGAACGCTGGGGATTTATAGCATTTCCTCATGAAATTAGTAATTTCGATTTAGTACTAGGCCAGTGTCTCTTGTGCCCTTGAATCCCGCGCTACGCTCAAGAATCTTTGCTTGCTCGGGAATCGGAATTCAAATGCTCTATTTAAAAAAAAAAACTTATAAAACTTATTATACTTCAGAATTTATTTAAACAAAGGAACTAGCAAAGATAAAAGTTTGATTCAGGAGTTTACATTTTTCCCCCTAAAGTTGAGGCCATAGTTTTGTCCATAATAAGTATAATAATAAGACATATTCACAAGCTTACCATAACTCGAAAAATGCAAAATTAAATTAATGAAAACCAACTTTACATCCGCACTTGAATTTCACACGAACGTCATACATTCCTCACCTATCAATTATGTACACCAATAAATTGAGAATTGAGACATCAGCATTACCTTAATTACGGTTCGCGATCATCCTAAAACAATTATAGCCAAAGATAAATTTCATTGAGTAATAATCACAATTGCTATGTCAAAACTTTACAAGTAAAGGCCGTGGAAAAAATCTAGAGACGATCTATCATGGCGTTTGAATAAATAAATCATTGACGGTCGAAACCGACCACGTTTTATTGTTCAGAGTTTTCCCGACTCTGTTTATCTATTCGATCGCATCAACGTATGATTTGTATCAAATAAGAGCAGCGTCATCTAGCGCCATCTAGATGGCACTGTTCTTACTTTGTACAAATCGTAGTTAACGTTAACGGGATCGAATAGGTAAACGTAATTGGAGAAGATCGCACTAAGCACTCAGATGGTGCGGGGAAAACGACGCTTATAATTTTTTATCACTGAAATATAAAAACAGGTTTTCCTAAAATATTAATTTCAAGAGTGGATAACGTTTGTTTTTAATTGTGTTTTGGATATTTATTAAATGTTTTTATTTTAGTTCACCAATATTATTATTAATCAAAAATAAAAATAAAAACCAACTGCTCTACTACGCGACATACTACATCCCAAAAACCATTACCCTTTTTCTTGGGGAATCGAGAATTTTTTTTTTATAAATGTAGTACTATCTCACACATTATTTAAATTGCGAGTTATCTGATTCTTTTTAAAAAAAATTTTATTCGGTCCTCATGCGTCTTGCCCCTAACATAGAATAGCCGCGAGTACAGTAGTATTACTCGAAGCGAGCGGAGGAGCGCGTTATTTACTACCTACGAGACACGGACATAAAAATCTAATGCAGGTTCGTATCCGATAAATCACTCGAAACGGAGGTCGACTTTAATGGCGAAAACTCTTCGGTTTCGACATACAGTTCCCACAATGATACCGTAAATACCTAACAAATAGGTGACAGCCTTGAACTTTGTCACGTGAAGATATGTTACTTTGTTCTGAACTATTCGAGATGTTTTTTGAAAGGAATTTATTTTGACAGGGTTGCATTCCAGCAAAGACCTTACATTTTCATTCGCTTTCGACTTTGTCACTACAAAATTTTAATAAAAATTCATTTATTGATGTGTTCAAGTAGTTAATTTGAAAAGGTATTAATATAAGGTGTAATTAAACAAGCAGATTGTATCGATGAATCCGGATACTGGTAGATATCTGATCATCTGCCAAATGTTTCACATACCATTAATATTTCTTACTCCTCATAAAGATGTTTCACTTTGAAGGGAATCCCGATTCGTTGAAATTAAAACTGATTAAATCCACTGATATAATAACTCTTACAACTCGTTAATCGAATTAACTTATAATATAACTGTTACATCTCTATCTGATGTCATAAACAAACTTCATAATGAGTTTTGTAAAGTGTCATTCTGGTTAGAGTTCTCATTTAACTGAATTAATATCAAGAATTTAAAGTTACTCGGCATAGTTGAAAGAGTCTGTGTTCAGTGCGTTTATCTTTGTTTAAAATTGCTGTGACGTTGCTCGAAGCAGTATCTACGAGTGCTCGTAGGTATTTTATTAAAGATAAGTCAAGACGAAAAACCAACATTAAAATCAGTGTCATTTTATTACGATCGATAAAATAAAACGAGATTAGAGCAACATTGAGGTCTTTTGTAACGCTTGTGAAGTTAGTTAATATATGATCAAAAAAATGAAAGTATTAGTAAGTAGTTTTACAAAAACTGGATTTCACACAGGAGGAGATCTGTGTTGTGAGATTTAGTACTTTCCATCAAAATAAATAATTTGTAAACATCGTAGCAGCCCTGTGATAAAATAATACTATAACCGATAAGATGTGATCCCGGAGAATTCGTATTATTTAAGTATTACTACTGATCATTTTTTTTTAAGTTTTTCATTTTGGAACCATAAAGACGAATCATAATGTCCCAAACCTTAGCTTCAAATTTTATCTCGTACCGTGCAAATTAATTTGCGGATAAATTTCCCTTTATGGACGTTTTCATTTGGCTTTTCTAGGGGTTGTTTTTGTATCAAACTGAGGGGTGTCGTTTAGTTTTTTATCGGATGTATTTAAAGTCCTTGGGGTGGCGCGTGGGGTTAACTTGTACGAATTTAATGCTTCCTTCTTACACGTACAGAACATTACTTAGGGATGGAGGTTCGGTAGCGACTGCAGGTTCGGTGTGGCTCGGTGCGCTGATCGCTGGGCTAACAAATGAGAAGTCATTTCGATGTTTTGTCAAGTATCACTTGCAGTGTTATTTTTATTCGCTTGTTTAGGTTTGATTACTGGCAGTATGGATCATTTAAAATTAAATTAAAAAATATGAAGTTTTTTGGTATAAATGAAAGATTTTATCTACTTACATACCTAAGTAATATTATAATATATAATATTACAGAACTATCACATGACACTAATCTCGTAAATGCAAAAGTTTATGTGTATACATTTGTGTTGTTCCAACTCAATTCCGTAATGGCTGTACGGATTTGGATGAAGTTTAGTAGGATTCAGATGGTGTATTGCTTCCATACATTACAAGGTGGTAAAATCAACAACATTACCACAAAGCTTCATACGCACATACATACAGCAACACCAGAAGAGAGCAGAAGGAGGTAGCTTATGACCTGGATTAATATTTATATCCCTTTACTATTGATTTTTTGTTCCAGAAAAATATACGGTTCCTGCAGTACAGCGGGTGAAACCGTAGCACGCTGCTAGTCGTGTTTATAATCGCCAATTTTAATTTTATTGTTTGCTCAATTTTCAAGAGAATTTATGACAAGTGAATATGTATTTGATGCTTCTTGAATTTGATTATTACTGGTAAAATTGAGATATCATTCAAATTACACAGGTTACACCGAGGCTCATAAACATAGCAACTATTTCCATTGAAACAGTAGCTGTAAATCATCGAATATTCTCACCTACTACCGCTACTGTATAATGAACACGATCAACATTTCACTAATTCAATCACCTGCATTAATGGAAGGCGTGTGTGAAGGCACTATCTCAATTACTTTTATTTCTCGTGCTCGCTACCGGCCCGGCCCGGCCCGGCCCGGCCCGGCCCGGCCGCAGACGGTAGGCTTTATGAGCCGCTGAAATTAAAAAGTTAATTGCTTCTCGAGGATTAACTCCGAACGTTTTTTGTTTAAAAATATTTGACATCCATCTTTGGAATTGATTGATCGCTGGGACGCTACTTTTAATGAAGTTACTAAAGTATTTAATTCCATAGATACAACATTATCTCGGTCTATTGAAGTTGTAATCGTTCAAGTAGCTCACGAAGTAAATTAAAGTATAAGACTGCATTCCGCCTACTTACGAGGAACGCAATAAAAAACAATAGCAGCGGTCTGGAGCGAAGTATTCGCAAAAACTGTTCCCCACAATATTCTGACTCGCGTAAAACGTAATGGGAAATTACTCTAAAATAAAAAAAGAGTCTCCCTCAAACGGAACCCTTATGTTACGGCAATTTGGATAAGACTCCCCTGGTACACTAAAAATTCCACTAAGGAGCAAGTCTCGATATGCACATATTCCTTCCCTCACAATCTACGGGCGCTCATAAAACTCCAACAGTTTTAATCGAAATGTTCCAGAGCATTCGTTTGTTTTCCTACCCGAGCACGTGATTTGATTATGGGATCGAGGATCACTATTGTTTTAAAGTAGGTAGATCTGACTGCAAATTAACTTTACCATTATTTTTTTTCGGTGCTTTCGTTTTGTTTCTTTTTTTTATTTGAGGAAAAGCTCGAGCGTGCTTTAGGAATTCGTATAAAATATAGAAAAAACAATCTTCTTTATCTGCGGACTATAGAGAAGATAATATCGAGTTCAATAAAGCCAGCCGAAAATGGCCCGGATTAGTATTTGTCCGCCGTAACGTTCGGAACAGAAGCTTTTTATGGAGGACGCCCGCGGCTCGCTAATCCCGCGCCAAAAAACACAATAAGCCAAAGTACGACGTCGCGAGCTAAATTACTATCCGAGTCATTTCAACCCCACGGCGATCCGAGTAAAGCGTTTGATAAAGTGGATCACAAAACGTATAATACCGCGGCGGGCCCGTGAGTGGCCCTTGCGGTAAGCCGGAGTCTCTGACGCCCCACGCAAAATCGCAAAAGTGGTTTCATAAGCTAACCGTGCGAAACGCCTTCCCGGTTGTTATTGTGAAATATGAATTTATGAAAATAATAAAAAATAAAGCGTTTGTTAGAGCAGCGGGGGCCTAAAGCGAGCCGCGTGGCGACACGTGCGCTCGCCAAAATATTGAAAAGTTTAACCGCAGCGAACGCGCCATTCTGCCCGCGACCTAGCACAGGAACACGCTAGATGTTTTTAATGCGACACGCGACTATCTTAATTTGGAGCATTAAATTGAAGGATGGTAATCAAATTACTTTGCCCCCTCATTCGAGTCATTGCAATTTAATTTGAAGCCGATCCAAACTCTCCTACTACTTCAGTCATTCCTAAATATACGGTTCATATTATACTTATTTCTGACTTGCCTTTTAATCGTAATGAGTGAAAGGTGGGTTCAATAAAGAATGTTTATGTTTGTCCCCACTCAATTCCCTGTGAAATTTCGTATGGAGTTCTATACTGTCCTCAATTAACACATGGACTTTGGATTTTTATCCCAGGAAAATATCGATTACTGTAGGATAGAAGACGAAACCGCGGGGAGCTGCTAGTTAATTATTAATTGAAATAGCACCTTCCATGATCTCATGCCGATCGGCTCACCACGCGAGGCCAGTTCACTCAATAAGGATTACGGCTCGCTTCTATTCATCCAATATTTATCCTCCGCCGACGCCATTGTATTAATAGTACAAAAATTTAATACTGTTTGTGCCGCTTCGGTCTAGCTCCGGGATTATAGCCGAGGGTACTTTTTTAAATAGGGTTACGTTCTTTCCGTCGCGAGGGTCGTGATAAATGACACATGCACATTTTTCGAAATACCCAATTTCGGATTTAAGTCACCCCAAAGTGGCCCGACTTCGGACAATGGGGCGACTCGACTCATTTACACCGACTCGTATCACGAAAGGGTGCTAGTAGTTCCCTATAGATATTGGAAACGGTTATGGGGTTTAATAATGCATTCTTCTATTCGTGATGCCCCGCCATTACCTTCGGATAAACTGCGCGTAAAATTGGCGTTGGAAAAAGTTAACGAGTGTGTTGTATCGACGTCCGCGTAATAATGCTCTAGCTACTAACTACTGTTCAATCTGTAGCTTTACGGTATGAACGAATGCTAGTTTTTTTTGATAAACAGATAGTCGAACAAATTGCTAGTAGATAAAAATCATTAATGAAACGGCCGTGTAAAAAAAACAAATCATTTGTTCTAGATCTAGAAGAACAAAAGGCGTGGTAGGGCAATAAATAACATTGTGTATAATAGTTACTGAGCCGTCTATAAAATGCTAGGTAAAAGCGCAGTGCACGATTATGATGCATTGCAGAGCTGGTCTAGGTTTGTTGCCAGATATAGTTATAACTTCCAGCTAATTGGTATGCATACCTTTTCAATCATTTACAATATGCTACTTTGCAAGCTTATCGAGAAAACGATTGGTAAACTAGGTTTGACTAAGAAATTATTCTTAGATGACACTCCTTGATAAGAATTTCAGTATCAAAATGAATATCTACTTAGGCACATTTTCTTACTGTTCTAGTTGCTCGATCAAAAAATTCAATATTACCCAGCTCCGTAGTAAGCTTATGAGAACTCTAGACATACAATTAAACAACAAACAAAGCAACAAGTCAATAATTTTAATAGGGTACGTACGTATTGAAATGTTACAAATTTAAAGCTAACGGCGAAATGTCTAGGTTCAAAATGTCTAAAACCTAAATATGTCCACGCGTTCAGAAAAAGGGGTCTTTACAGATAGACAAAATAAATAACGAAGTGATTATAATTATAAGGTTCTTTTTTTTGAGGTTGTTTTTTTTTCATATTTTTGCAATCAAATGACAATTTTTATTTTTTTATCTCTCATAAAACAAGACTCAATAAGCAAATCGTACATAAACCGCGCCAAGTATTACTAAAAAAGGCGGTAAACATAAACAAGGCCGCAAAACGGTCGCAATTGAGGGCATGTATGGAACTACGGCACAAACCTAGTAGCGTTGTGTAAAGATGCCTTAGACGCAGTACTGAGTAAGAGTAACAGGTGATTGAAGAACAGAGATTAGAGAGTAGATTGAAGGAATTTATTGATTGGCGAAAGTAGGCAACGCACCGCCAACGCTTCCGGTGCTAATGTTGTCTACAGGCTACTGTTAGGCCCCGCAGCTAATCAACGCTTTTGGTGTTACTCATAGGTGGTAGTGATCACTTACCATTAGTTGGTCAGCCAGCTTATTTGTGAATTAACATGAAAACAAAGAAATCTCATCAATGCTTTACATTCGTCATCATCATCATCATCATTATCCTTCTTCTTTATACTTCTTTATCCCACTATTGCGTAGAGGCCACTTTCCTCCTATGCTTCAGTCAAAGTGCTCGAGTCGTGATTTCAACAACTGTACATTGACTATTTCAATTTCTTCTTTAGTTGTTAAATCGGTATGCTAACCTGTAAACTTAGAGCACTTTTAGTTGGCGGTATGGTAGCGGTTCGTACGGTACAACACTAGTAATCTGAAGTGTAAAAACACCATGATACTTAGTCAATAAGGCAGAATCTACACAATTATATAAAAATATAATAACTTGCATTTTTATGCTATCCATACTTTTTTAGTCACTTTTGCCGTGGGATGAGCCAAAAATAGCACTTTTTAGATTGAAGAAAAGAAAAAAAAATGTTTTGTGGTGGGTTGAGCTGGTAATATGTGTTAGGGATGACTCAAGAAATGGGATGAGATACGCTGGGACGAAGACGGAACAACCCAAGTGATCATAACCAGGACGATTAGTGTTTTGTTTTAAAGATTGAATTTATGTTTCAGTTTTCGTGAATAAAGAAAACTGTTGAGTTGCTTATTTTGATATTGTACACAACTTACACAGATTACAAACAATTTTACTAAGTAGTTTTAGATTAAAGTGGATAACCAAGTTTTTAAAGTTATCAAAACTTTAGTAGCTATTTTACAACGAAGGAGAAAATATTAACCATACATTTAAATTGGATTTGTAAGTCTGAAAAATCGCTAGTTTTATTAATGAAAATTGATTCTTTGAACCAAAGCCAGTTCATTTGCCAATGACAAGTTGCACTAGTTCGATCGACCGACCAACAATCACGTGTGTTAGGACCAACAACCGAACTACTTCTACTAAAGGAATATATATAGCCTTTATACGCACATTAACATAACAAATCGTAAAATCAGGTGTTACCAAAAGTTTTTGACTACGAAACTATGGAAATGCGAGGAAAGTTTTCACGCATTCGTTCGAAACTATTTCTTAATGGCGGTAGATGGCGTTTGAGTTGTATTGCTAAAATAGTTGTTTTAGCATTGTTTTATAGCCGAGTTTGTATTTCTTCATTTTTAAGTGGACACATACTTGAATAGTAAAAGTAGCACACAACGTAAGCACACTGAAAAAACTTTTTTTTTAAATTGCTTTAATTAAATAACACCTAGGTAGATATGGTAGATTTAGCGTAGGATTAGAAATAAATTATATTGTGGTATGGTAGCCTACTTTAATCTGTCCTATATAATTTTATACATTTGTCCCTTTGTCTGTCTTTCCTTTTTTCAAATAAAAAGAGTGGACTGCATTTGATGTAATACGGCATGAAAGTAATATATAGTAGTGTGTGTAGTGGTATGTCCTAGACGGACATATTACGACATTATGTATGATTTTTATGACTCTGAAATTGGGTCTCTCAGCCTCTACGATCTTATTTGCCTTAAAGTTGCCTGGAAGAGATCACTCATAGCAATAATCCAGTTGTCACACTGGTTTTAAGTCGTTTTTGTTATAAAAAAAACGAAAAATCGCAAGTATGACCGCGAAGCGCATCTGGTAAAATTATAAATCATACCTTAAATACTACGCCTCAAGTCACATTCTTCTTCCTTCGCCGCTTGTCACTCGCCAACGTCCAATAAGCACAAAACATCGGGCCGTTGGGAAAAGAAAATGCTGTAGGAATGTTCCCAACCCTTCTGTTAATAAATGTCAGGACACCATTGACATTTGGCGGGACCTCAGTCGATACGCTCGGTTTGCGACCATTACGGTCAGGGACTTTTTTGAACTTGGAAAATTATGTATAGACTCTCATTCCTTCTTTTTGAAGCGACTGCGAGTAGATATATCGGTACTGCTAATAGCGGCCATAATGTAGCATAAAAATACCTATAGATAGCAGTGTCTTCATCCCTATTGGCCAACGGAGTAACAGCGGCAACGGCAGCGGACGTGGGATAGATCAAAAAGACACATTTCAAAAAGACAGCGTTATAAATAGCGGTATTATGACTTATATAGTAATCGTAATTAATTGTTTGATTAGTTAAAAGTAGGTCTCACTGAATAAGTACTACGAATATTCACCGAAACGGGTTCGTCCACCTACAAAATGAAAATGGCCAACTTTTTCGTGTCATTTCACGTAAATAACTTAAACATACTTACATTGCAAAAAACATCTCAGCTATGTTCACCATATCTGTCAACATTCGACCATTGAATTACGACGCTGCTTACCCACCTACTAATATTTATTCTGTGGCCGTGGTTAATTTACCATCGAAGTAATGTCATGTCGTTAAGTAGCGTAAAATTTAGTTTTTTCGTTACCTGAGCGTCTGATGTGTCTGCAAAGAAATGGAAATAAATAGTTACCGAATTTATCTGCGCCCTTCTTTTAAAGTCATAAATTGTACTTTTGTATTTTTGAACTTGGAAAACTTTAGCTTTTTACTAAGTGACGAGACGAGCAAGTCGCTCGCCTGATATACTGACTTGATAGTTGATGAATTTAATATTTAATGATTAGCTACTGTTCGTTTTTGTCATGCTCAGGTTTGTACGGAAGCCTAATTTAAGTAGCCAAAATAATTTCAGGTGTAGCAACAGTTGCACTTACACCTGTTTATAAACAAAAAAATAATGTACCAAATCAATTTTATTTCGCTAAAATCGTATGTACCTTTTGGAAAGGTTCCAAAAGCAAAGGGGCATACTACGAGTACGAGATCCTTTTCTCTTTTTATTTTACAATAGAATAAAAAGGAAGGCATAAAATTAATATGGTAAAAGTAAAATAATGTATCTTCAAACACAGAGTAAATAGGTTCCATCTAGGTAAGCATGTTTCGTCCTAGACCTCAGATGATAGTCAACTCAAACGCATTAAAAACTCATCAAAGTTATTAAACAGTTTTATTATCTATCTGCTTTTAACCAATACGACAACTGTCAATTAAAATCGCCAATGCATCAGTAAAACACTATTAATATAACAATTTCATATGTTTTGGCAAACATAGAATTACGACTACATTTTGCATGCGAGTGGAACCAAGCAAACTATTTTGCATGAATAAAAACATAACACACATTAGCACATTTTTACCTTGTTGCAACAAACATACAACACAAGACTTTGATACTTTCAGGGTGCTGTAACCAAAAACATATTATGAGAAGGTACCATCTTAATCTATTTGAATTCATGATTAATGTTTAAAAAATCGTAAACGTCTAAAAAAGTTCTAAAAAAGGTAAATTACTTGCATGGTCTATTGGAACTCGATAATTGCAGTAAAGCAGTCAGTTATCGTGTAAGCACGATTGTAAAACAAAGCAATAAATCAATTATTTTATTAGCAAAACCGATAATTCCAAACTAGAAAAAAAAAAATATTCTATTGCTCCCGTCCAGTCACTTTCCATTGTCTTCCATATATCGTCGCTCCATCGAGTCTCAGGGCTTCCTATGCTACGATTGTCGATTTGTGGTAATCCCACTCAATTGGTTCAGGATTATTCTGGCAAGTTTGTTGTTTGGTCCTGGGTTCGATTCTCGGCGGGACAGGTGTTTGAATAACGTCATCTGTCACACACACACAATCACAATCAGATTATACTCACTATCTGTTTCTAGTAAAAACGAACTGTTAATATCGACGCAACAATGGATGCAAAGTAGCTGAAATACTCTTGCAATTCTTGAAACTCGTAATTATCGGCTGAGTAATGACACGCTTAATTTGCTAAGCATTTGAAATAGAGCAATGACAATTACCTACCTGTTGTAATATTCTATAAATGGCTTTAATTCCAGAAACCAGAAACATTTGAATGCACTGAAAGTTTTTTTTACTGTCGATTCGATGTGAAATACTCGTAAGTACCGTTAAAATAATTATTTCCGGTCAGAAATAATAAAGAGTTATCCAAATATTGTACCCTGAAAATTAATCACTACGACGTAAGTACACGCCTTATATGTATTAAGTATTCGCAATGCGATAATTAAATTTTGTTTCATCTGTTTAGTTGTCTAGGAGTTAATCGTTTGTCAAGGGTACAAATTAATTTTGTGCCCGTCAATCGCTGATCCGAAAATGAAGTCATCGGCTCGTCAGCTCATCACCGTTCAATGCTTCAACTCCGTGTGACACCAGTAATCAGTTGTCACGCTCCGTTCTGGTATTATTATCGCCTGCAGCGGCGCAGGCGCAGGCGCAGGCAGGTAGGAAGGTGCGCCAACGGTCACTGCGCACCTTGCGGTACACCTTGCGTCTGCTAACTGATACAAGATATCAATTAAAACTAAAACGAAACGACTTAACTACATTCAAATTTTTATTTTAGTTTGGAAGTTATTGGTAGGGCAATAAGGTGGGAATTGGTTATGGTTAATACATAAGGGTGATAGCGGAAAGATCTGACCACCCCACGTATAGATTAACGTTATTTAGCTAAATATAAACCTTTTTATAGCTCTATATTAGTGGACACGGTTGTCTTGATAAATTAGGTACCGAATTCGATGCTTGTGAAACGTTGGGATCTGATAAGGAAAAGTAAAAGTGGGTAGAATTGGGTTATTTTTACACGTCACGGTGTTGGTTTTTATTTTTTGTTCTGTGATAGATCAGACAGCTGTTTGCGATCTTGTCTGACCACCAACTTAAACTTCAGGGTGAGAAAATGAAGAACCAACAATTTTTAACGGATATACGACAGTACATGTCTAAAAATTCGTTTGTGGCTCCCCCAATTAGCACAACAGATAAATATAATTTATGGCACTCTAATTGGAAGTATTGAAGACAAAACTGACATGGATAAATATATGTACCTCTATGGTTACATCCCACTTTTTATATGACTTTAACCAAGTCATTTTACAATGTTGCTCTAAGTACAAGTCATGCATCGATATTGCGTAATGTATGTTCCACCTGGTCAATCAGGTATTCATTAAAGTCGATAAATAAAAAAGCCGGTGGTTCTTATTATGAGGGAAGCCATGTGCGAAGATCTTAACGTGTGCCATTTGACAGGACATTTCAAAAATATATTAGCTGGGTTAATAATAAAATATGTTAGTATTATTATTACATTTTGAAATTTTCCTTTTTCTGAAGTAATTTTATTTTACTGGTAGTTTGCGCCGAACTGAGACCTCGTGACCACTAGAACTTCACGACCCGATTCAGTTCAAATTCGAAACTCAATCTTAAAGAGTGTAATTGAAATGAACTACTTGCCTACACAATTTCATGAACATCGGATTAATGGTTCCAAAGTTATCGTCGGAAAAATATACATACAAAAATATAAACACACATACAACTGTGGATTTGCTCCCGTAGACTCTGAGATTTTTTTACTAATTAATATCTAGATATCATTTGCGAACTTTTACCTAGCATATAGCAGTAAACAATACAATGACTTAGATTTGATATTTATCCTGTTTTGCAAATTCTCCTCGGGGTTCATAAGACATCCGTGAAATGACTAAGAAAACCCAAAAATAAAAATGAAGCCGAAAAAATACCTTAGTCGAATGATTTTGGGTTAGATTATTGGTTATGATGAACAGAAGTTCACCTTAAAAGATTGTTAGCATAAATTATTATCAGTAATCTTGAAAACGTTTAGGTTGCTAAAATACAACTTAGATTGTAGGTAGTTTTTGTTGAATTTATTCTTGCTTGAAGGATGCGAAATTGACAAAAAAAAAACAATTTGCTGCGTTTACCGCGAGCGGACAACTTTCTGACAGAGAGAGAGAGACCTCCCACGTTATATTATATACTTAATTATATTTCCTTATTGTTATACCTTATTAGATGTTTTTAATCTGAGGGGGGAGGCCCCACATTATTATTTTTCGGTTGCAGTTGTACGTATTGTACTAAGTCAGGATACAAAACTTGTAACTAAAGATACAAACTGCATTGTATATACTGCTATGATTATCGATAATTCTTAATGTCTTGATACTTAAAAAAAAAGAATAGTAAGAAAAATTATAATTCCCAACAAAAAAATGTATTCTAAACAAACTAAGCTGTTTGCAGTAAATCTTGTAAGAAATGACAACATAATAACCACTACTAAGTAAACAATTTTTTTCTCGCAAAAACAGCAACTCAAAAGTTTCCTCTACTACTCCTACTCTTCTCCTTTATTCCCTTACAAATAAAGCTTGTTTCTGTGTAATTGTAAGTAAGGGTGTGTTCACACTGGTCTTACGTACTCTACGACGCGCGACGCGTGACGTTAATTTGAATGTTACAATCGCAATCGGCTTACGAGTTGGTAACGTAACGCAGTAGGTATTGATTATGATAACGCGTGTAGAATTGGTCACTTTTTGCTAGAGAATTGTATGCTGTTTGTGCGTCTTGCGTGCCTTACTAGTCTAAAAAAAATATTGTAAGTGTATAATCCAAATTACGCCTTATTAGTAAGTAAAGAAGTAAACAAGTCGGTATACCCTGTGTGGTCAGTCCTAGTGTCAGGGATTTTTATTAAGGATTACCGAAAGACGCAGCTTAGGTAGGCCACCCGCTAGGTTGACCGACGACATTATGAAAGTCGCGGGCAATCGGTGGATGCAAATGGCAGATTTTCGTTCAGTATGGCGCTCTAAGGAGGTAGTCTATTTTCAGCAGAGGGTGTCTTCCGGCTGATGATGATGATGATGATGAAATAGTCACCGCTGCATACGAAACTCATAATAGAAAAGGCACTGCCACGTGGCCTCGGTACGCTTAAAGCATTTTTGTGGACACTTTAAAAAATTGTTTTTAATCCACTTTATCGAATTTAAAGGAAGTTCTAATAAGTAAAGGTTTAGTGATTGTT
This sequence comes from Apocheima hispidaria, assembly GCA_947579745.1. Classification (NCBI taxonomy): domain Eukaryota; kingdom Metazoa; phylum Arthropoda; class Insecta; order Lepidoptera; family Geometridae; genus Apocheima; species Apocheima hispidaria. The sequence continues at coordinate 15,808,561 of OX388151.1, read as the reverse complement.
AGCGAGTTCTATTTTATCTCTCCTGTGCTAAAGGTCTCCGAAGCTAATCTTTGAATCTAAATCCCACCTCCTCAAAACAATCGTCACTATCTGCTCCATGAACGGGCGAACTATCTGGCGAACTATCGTCTCGAAGTTCCAAGTGCAGCAATAAGCAGTAAACAGTGTAGCGAGGGCGTCAAGCAGCCCGATAACACAGACGGTCATCAGATATCGGGCCGGCAGGCCGTATCGGGCCGCGGGGCCGTGGGGCCGCGGGGTGGACCCAGGGGTGAAGTGTCAGGGCTTCACACTTACTTGAAGACGCATTTTTAAAAGGATTCTATAGGATTCTTATAGAGATGTTATTCCAATTTTACAAAAACATAATTAAAGATCTGCGAAGAAGTGGCTTTTGTGACAGCATCTCCTTAAATTAGCATGGGAACGTATATTAATGTGAGCATAGTTTCATTTAATATTCAGCGCGGTAATGCCGGCAGCATGCTGTATATCTGCCGACTTATAGTGGGCTTGATTGCATTTGGATTATATTTAGATCTGCAATAGTTTTAGGGCAATCCAACTGTTCGTTGTGTGTATTAGGCTAAGCATTTTAGGTAGTTTGTTTTAGTTTGTATGTATTTTTATTCACTGGTCCTCAAATATAAAATACTCAACAAACGCAAATTACAAAGAGTTATTGATGTAATGCCCGGCGAGGTGTATCTACAACAGCTAACTAGGTTGATTAAATTGATGTAAAACAATCCACCAACTGTAGTTAAAGTTTATAGCTGAATAATAATTTAGTTGTGTAAGGTCATACAAAAGGTTAAGGCCTTTTACAAAGTTTTTATTTAAATGAAAAAAATAAGAAAAACTGACTGTCACTTGGCCCAGGGAGTATGTATTAGTCGCCATAGTGACGAAGCTGACTAATAGAATTAGTTTTGAATATCGAAGACTAGCTTTTTAAGGTTCCGTAATTTTCAACAGTTTTCGACGAACACAAAACTCTCGACAGTGGTTTTCTCTATGCGGTTTTTATTAGACGCAAGCTATCACGCAGCTCTTTTAATATATCTGGATAACACATTATTTGGCTGGTGTTGGTCGGTACGTCATTGTGTCCCCTCGAAGGGCCGGCCGACGGCCACTTTGCAAAATTACCATCTAGCACTAGACCCCGATTTAGGAACTTTAAAAGTCGCATTCTTAAAGATAGTGGCCAGTGTGAGGTAGACGTGTGAGTGGATTCCTAAATTTGACTACTTTCTTGGTTTAGTTGGTAGCGTGCCTTATAAGCAGGGGGTTTCGGGTTTGATTTTCGGTCGCGAAGATGTTTTACTGATGATTTTAAATATCTACTCTGGGTGTGGGCGTTGTTCGTGTTTTTGAGTGTGTGTTTCATGGCATCCCCCTAGAAATATTTAAATTGAAGTGTTAAATCACATCATACCTTTTTTAGGATATACTGAGGTTGAAGCTTCCATCTCCTCTAGAATAAGATTTTCATTAATTTTTATTAAAATTTAAAAAATCCCATTACAAAATTACGTTCGTAGTTGGAGAATTGACCGTGACGAACCTACATCGATGATCGAAAAAAACAATTAGATTCAAAATTAAGTTTCTCCTTCTGTCCGACTTATCATTTCTGATGAACAAATATACAAGATACTTGTTTTTCTACCATCCAATATGCGTAGAAAAAGAATGCAAATTTTATCTTCCACAAAACTTTTAACACGAAGCGACGATCATCTAATTACTTAAAAGTTTTCCGGAGCTATAGAAGGATAGATGCGTAAAATGCAAATCCTCCAAAACAAGCCGTAACAAGGGTCAAGCTCGCAGGGTATTGTAATAGCGTTGTAAAGGTAAGCGGAGGATGTACCGCTCGCCTCGCCCTTGCTTGTTGGTTGGACGTCTTGGAAGGGACAGGTGCAAGGGACAAGCGATGCGGTATAAATAACAAGGTAATGTAAGAAGCTCTCGAGATATTGTAATAGTGTTTAGGTAAGTCGAAGTACAATGTGCTTCACCTTAGTTTTTTTTTGGCTTGACGTCTTGGAAAGAACGGCGCATGGGACAAGCGACGCGGTTTAACACTAGATTAACAATGCATGATTGGATAGTTTCTGGAATCATGGTGCACTTAAAGTCTTCCATCCAGGGTGCTTCATAGTCGCTAGACTTCTTTATCTTAGACCATGGAACCATAATAACCACTGGGCAGTCTCATCAATAATCCGCCGGATTTGGCGGCAGGCTTACGCAAATACGATCCGATTGCTGGACGCGCGCCTGACCGTCCGACCGTCCGACCACCTACCGATGGCGGACGGTGGCCTGTCAATTTGTATCTGATATGGGTTGCTTACTTCAAATAGTAGTTTAGACTTTAGACTATAGTACGGATAAGCTTCAGGTAAACATGATTGTGAAAAATGCCTCAGAACGAGGTGTCAACCAGTCATTTTAAAACCATGCGCCGTACTATGTACTGTGCTGTACTGTGTACATACTGCGCTGTACTGTGTAATGTGCGATCTATCAAAAGTCTTATGACGCTGCGATTTTTGATGCTGATCTTAGAACTTAACTCAGTTTTGTAAACAGATGATTTAAGAATTTTCACCACAATAAGTTAGAAGTACTAACCTTCTCGCGGTGACATTTTTTTAAATTTCCGTTTTACAATGTCTATACCTTCTCTAAAATTCTAAAGCGTAAAAGAAGCGCGCACTGACCGACATTTCTTCAAATAATCACCTACAGTGTGGTTACAAATGATGGCAGTGGCCCATGTGCAGCTAATCGTGGCTCGTTTGTGGCCCATTTGTCGAACTCGGCGCCATCCCTTCCAACCGCTCGCCCGCGGGGTTGCGGTTGCTAAGTTAACGCTATTTGTTCTTGTGGTTTTTGTAAAAACATTATGTACCAAAGAGACTAGTATAATTATATAAAATTCCAAATTATTATTGCACAAATAACTCGCAGCAAGTACAATGCTTGCCAAAAGTGTTTGTACAGTAAAAGTAAAAGTCTGGTAAAAGTAGGTAGTAATAAATTTCGATATTTCCTTGTATAATCCTTAGAATACTCAGAACACGTATTTTTCATTTTATATTTATGTTACGTACATGTTAGCAATACTTCTAAGAAGTCTTGTAACAAACGTACGGAAGAAAGTTATTTCAAACATCAGCAACAATGTAGCGAACTCATTTATCTAGCTGTTTTAAAATTTAATTCTGCTTCCGCAAGAAATATTTCGGAACAAAAGCCTTTTTCCAAAGCAAATGGTTCAGTTGGTTGTAATTATTAACATCGCTTTAGAGTGACAGTTAAGAATTTGCGCACACTCTAGGCTTATCCATTACTATCGAGTAACAATTGACTAGAAAATAAACAGGAGAGTATTTGGTTACCAAAGAGTCAACTGAAAATAGCATTTAAGGTCTTTCATGTGTAAATAAAAATTGTCCTAATAAGTATTTATATTTAAAACGATTCATTATTAAAATATCAATAGATATTACAATTTGAAATATGCGTCCAAATTAAGACAAAACGAACTGTTTTGAGAGAATAAAAACGGTTTACTTCCGGTATTTACAACCACAAACGGCATTTTGGACCACTTATATTCGATTTTTAAAGAAACTTAGTACATATTGTATCCGAGCTTATTTAAACGGCTGGATATTTCCAAATAATAATTACTGCACATTCGCTTTGTTACCAAACCTGGATACTATAGTTTACAACGTGCGCGAACTCTTAAATATCAAAGGCAGGTGCCTAGAATCGTAACATACGGGTTTTGAATATCTATTTGTTGTAAAAAGTGTCACTTGTAGCCCGGTAGACGTTATCATTTGCATAGTTTGCAAGTTGTTATGGTTTTATGTAAATTTAACTACGGGACCGACAGATGGGGTAAATGAGTGTGTATCAATCGCCATAGCTGTGGGTTTGTATTGACTTTTTTAGATCAAACTGCACATTGAAGAATGCCTCTGTGTAGTTGGACAATAGTTTTAGGTACTAAGAGAATGTTCGTGCGTCAAGTAAAACGACTGCGATTTTTAAATTGCCAAGTTTTATTTTATTGATTTTTAAATAAGTATATATAAATACAGTAGTTTTATAACTTCTAAGTAAACATTAATCAGACCAGAATGATTGATCAGATTTTTTAATATATTAATATCATCAAGTTCTGGTGTATTAATTTTATTTGTCCTAAGCATTTTGTACGCGCATGTACATGGTTACGAAATTATACATCTATTTTCTTTCTAATTTTAAAGCGGATTCATTTGACTAAAGGAAAATAACAAAATTAATTTGTCAACTGATCCCGCGGGACCAGTCTGAGGCGGGGCCTGTTACGCAAGAGCCCAAAATAAGTCGAACTATTTAACACGACTATCTCATTAAAATCATATTAATGATACTTTTAGACATAAACACTATTTATTCAGATTACCAACACGCTAAGATTGTTTCCTTACCCTAATCTGTTTGCAATCGAAAAACATAATTACCGTCAACAAACCGTCGCCTTTATATTTTCAGTTCATTTCAAACTTGTCCTTCCTACTTCATCTAAGTAAGTGGATATCATGCAATACATAAGTTTAGAGCTATTATGAGTTACTTATATGCAGCGAATAGCATATTTATTACAAAGTAAGAGCGGAGGCGCATGCGCCGGCTGTCAATCAAAGCTGTCAGTGTGAGATATTTAACCCGTAGTTAGTAGTTAAGCGGCGGTCAGCCGCCCGCTACCGTGAGCTTCTGCTTTCGAACCGATGATTAGCTTGTTATACAAATATTGTATGGTTATTGAAATCTTTGTCTAATTTGGAAATGTAGTTCTATAACTACCTAGATTAAGGTTCCTTGTCCCGTAAGTTCAGCGGCCTCTCATAGAGCCAAACAATTTTTGTTTTTGAACAAAAATCTGTTAAATATAAAAATTAAAGAGAAGAAATGAAAAAAAAAACATGATTTAATAACTATAGAATACCATTGCCAATAGTTTTATACCAATGTTCATGTTGTTTTTTTATGGCAATGGTATTCTGAAGTATTAAATCGTTTTTTTTTTATTTCCTCTCTGTAACATTTTTTTTTAATGTACAAACAAGATACCGATAGTAAGCGGAATCGGGTGTCATCCATTCTACCAAAATCCAATATACAACAAGTATAAATTCAAAGAAAAAACCGTGATCCAAAAGGAATAAAACGGCTCAAAAGATTTCCATCAAAGTAATATTTCCCATCTGCACCCAAGGGGCTTCATGTATCTAAAGTTCAAAAACACCAATGCAAATGAACCTAGATATCCTAAATTCTTACTAAAACTCGTAAATAACACGTATCAATGGGAAAACCATTTATATCTTCGACCGTAATTGTTTCCTCTGTATCCGGGGATGAGGTAAATCACCCACAAATCAGATAGGAGTGAAATAAAATGTGTGAGCGCGGCCTTAGCCGGCCGGGGTCAGGCGGGGAGAGCCTTGAAAGGAGGTTGCGTTGTGGTTGGAGCCGGTATTTGGAGCTTTAAACTGTTTTATAAGTGATACTTTTGGTTTAAGTTGCTACGGTAATTAAGAAAATATCAACTCGAACTGTTTTGCTACGGGACTACGGACTACTTCCTCGGTGACATGGGCCTTACTTACCTCTGATCAACGCTAGTTTCCCAGCTTCGAAATCGATGTATGTGACCCAAATTGTTTTAGCGTGACGTCCTGGTGGTCCTGGTCATTTTCATAATCATCTCTAAGACGCTACTGCTAGATAAAGGCCTCCCCTTTGGGGGTGCCATAAACCCCCAAAGGGCGGTAGGCGCCTTGGGGACCACAGAATACTCAGCGTTTACTAGGAGGACGTTGCTGCCCATCCTCCGGTCGTTCTGGTCGTAATTTATTTGTCTACTTAACTAATTCATTTACTTGTGTTGTTTGTCGTAATTAAGGACTTTGCCGTGTCCTAAAAATGAATCGGTCATCCATAAACTGGAACAACAAAATTAAAATGCATTGCTAAAAATAACACAGTCTTTACTGCTGATCGAGGACTTGAAATTTGATTCTCATTTCATTTATAGGAGAATGAAGACAGAACTACGAATTTAATGAAATTTGCAGACTGATTCTAGATAAAATGATTTCTCAAGAACCTAGATCTCTTCATTTCCATGTCCATTAAAGGGGATCACAATTTACAGACATGATGCCATGATATGACCGCAGAAAAACTCACATTTATAAAACATATTCGTACATGTAAATCTCTTTATTATCTACGTAGAGAGTTAGAGACAACGGTCGCAAATCTCCAGGGCGGGCGATTTTGTCTGATTGCCGGTTTTTGCTATTCCTTATTGAATGCCGTCCACTGGGGACCACCCCCGCACTATATGTCAGTAGCTCGTAAGATGCTGTCTTGTGAAACCAAAGAAAGAAAGGAAAATAGACTTACCTACCTGCAAAGAAGACAACCTTTCAAATAATTAAATATAGATTTTCAGTCTGTTAAATGTGCATGTAATTTTTTTTGTGCATTATTTTCTTATTTCGCAATTGACGGATAATATAATTGTATAACATCTGTATGTCAAATATAATATTTTTTTAATGCTGGGAATAGGTAGGTTTTTGACAACAGCTTATCTAATGTGACGGCATCATCGAAAGAAGGAAAACGCGTAGCCTGAAATCTGCCTCTCCGTGAAAGATATTATCTTATTTCAGGGTAAGCTAACCTCTAAATAAAGTCTATTTACTTTTGTTTAAATATAAAACTACATACATAAAACAGAAGAACATTAAAATTACAACCACCTTCATAAAAACATTAAAAGCAAAATAATTCCGATCGCATTGTCTCTTCCCGCCCAGCTTCCGTTCCAAGACAAACGAGAACGATGTGGGTACACAAATCAGCGCCAGGCTACTACTATTTATTCTGGGTCTGGGCGGCCGATAAACAGAATCGTTCGGTATGGGGCTCGATTTTTGAATCGTTCGAAAAATATTTCGCACGAAAATATCATGCGAAATGAAAGATTTTTTATTGATAGAAGCAAATTCGAATGGTTGAAACCACGCTGTGTTATCGAGTGATATGCTTATTTAAAACATGCGACTTTTGCTTAGGATTTCTTTCGAAAGTCAGTCATTTCGCGTGATATTTTATTGCGAAATATCATACGACCGATTAAGAAATCAATCCCCTGGGCGGGCGGAGCTGGGCGACTGATTGCGCCGTTAATACCGGCAACTATGTAAACAATAGTTTTGTGCAATAATGCAATTTTTTAATTTTTTGTTATTGGGAAAATTATGCGTTTTGATCTCGTCTTTTTAATTTTTTTTGAGTATGGAAACAGTTTTGTTTTAGAGTAGGTGGCTACAGGCAATTTAATTTTGGGAAATGTGTATTAGTAACGTGACGCTTGTAATTTTGTGAGCAATTAATGAAACTTGTAATTGGTCCAATCATTTACTAATGGTTGTAAGTTGTCCTAAAAACGCAAAGAATTTGTTGTTTGCCTTCGTTAAGGACGCCGTTTAAATTATTTATCATCAATATAATTATGTGAATTCATTCATAAAATAACATTACTACTTTTTTTCACGAAAAATCGAACATCCAAATGATAATGTTGTATTTGTAAATGTGATATATTTAAAATACATCTGCTTACAGAACAAAACTGAAAGTTTTTTAAATTTAGTTGGATGTAAATAGTTGACGCATTCAAAAAAACTGTCAAATGGAAAATATACTAAAGTAATTTAATGTACAAAAACCAATAATGCGACGTTCAACGTGGCAGATGAACTATCTCAAAGTATTTTTCATTTCAATTCGGCATCGATGTTTTTCTCGCTCTCTCTACTGGAGATAGGGCAAGAGCGAGACCATTGTAACAGAAAAAACCTTGAAGAGATTGGGGTGAACCCCCAGTTTAAGAACTAACCACAGAATAAATAAATACATTTTACAAAACCGCAAACGCACGCCACGTGCTTAACACGGAGTAATAAATACCTACATAGTTGCGGTTAGAGTCTTTTGTTTGGTACAGTTGAGTGAAAGAATCTTTGAATAATTGTGCAGTTTTCTAGAATCTGCACGCTGCTTCTGCTTTTTACCTCCTGCCCAAGGAAGTGGGCTTGGACAGTCAGGTAAAAAAGCAGCCTCTGTTTTTGAGGCTTATGTGAGTATTTATTTAAGTATATAAGTATCTATCTTTGTTTGTTCCTATATTACCTCATGTAGCCTAAACGGCTTAACAGATTTTGACGAGTAAGGTGTCTTTAGATTCCTCTTTACGTTCGGAGTATTAGGCTACATTTTGCACTCGGATATTTTGTATTTATTTTAATAATATTATCGACTAATCGACTATCAAGTTCTCACCATCTTAACTAATATGATAAATACGAAAGTAGCTGTGTCTCGCTGTCTGGTTGTTTGTTGCATTATTACGGCTAAAAGGCTGAACGGATCGAGCTACATTTTTGCATAGATATAGCTTAAGGAACGCTATATCTATGCAAAAATTTCGACACGGTATAGGTTCGGACATAGGTTTTGTGTCCACGCAAAAGAAGTGGCGTCTAGCAGCTAGTTACCTATATATAAGGATACTAGCTTTTACCCGCGACTTCGTTCGCGAGGACCTACAAAAAAAATGGCCTGTGTCCGTCTCCGACCCTTAAGCTAGCTATATCTATGCAAAAATTCAGCTTGATCCTTTCAGCCGTGATAACGCGACAAACAACCAGACAGAGAGAGAAAGAGAGAGACAGCTAGACAGAGTTACATTCGGATTTATAATATTAGTTAGGGGTTAGGATAAAGGAATTTCTATAAGTCAGTAAGTTTTAGGTTACAGTTATGTCAATCTAAGCATTTTTAAGCCATGCTATATTCTCAAATCATTGCTTGATATACTAGCGTAATAAAAAATGATATGATATGATAACAAGATCGAAACGATAGCCGTAAGTAATTTTAATTCTGATTTCTGAAAAACTGTCCACTCTTTTAAAGTGAAACCTTATTTGTGTAAAATAAAGTAATACATTGCAATCCAAACACCATTAAATGTCTAAAACGGCTTCTTTTTACACCGACTAAAGTGACCGTAATTCTGAAGTGACCGCAGTCCGAATGCAGTTGTACCTAATGACTTGCAAATGAAGTCGGTCGAATTAGCGGACACATTGACAAAGAGTGGTGCAATTGATTTGTTTTGTTAGTCTTTGAGAATGTTTTCAAAGGAAATTAATCTGTCATAATATGATTTTTTTATGGTATTGACTGACGTGACGAGCAAGTCGCTCACCTGATGTTAAGCGTCACGCTTGCTCATACAGTTCAATGCCACCCAAAATTTTGAATTTCAACAGTTCCAAACTCTGCGCGGCACCGAACTGCGCCCGACACCGATATTAGATCTTAATCTCTGTATGCCCAGTATGTTCGTTGGAAGCATTGCCCTTCAATCCGGAACACAGTAATGGCTGCACACTACTGCTTGGCGGTTGAATAACTGGCAAAGGTGTGACAGCGTGTAAAAAAGTTGATGCCGATGGTGTAATTAGGAATCTTCAAAATGTTTCTGCTTATTTCACAAGCCAGTATAAACAATGCAGAGCGATGGTGGTCGAGCGGTAGCATGTGCGCCTTACAATCTAACGGCACCCCGTTCGATCTTCGGCCCTGCACCGATGACTTATTTAGTATTTATAGTTAAAATATAAGTTATGTTCAATGCCGTCGCTCAAAATAATAAGGCTAATAATGAATCGACAATGTACAGCCAACTTTTTTAGGTACATAAATAATGAATGTCAATAAAATAGAACATTTCCGTGTTGAATTCTCTTGAAAAGGGGAACCACGTTAGTTTAAATGATTGACACGCAAACGGCATGCATGTCCAATGCGGCTATTCAACGACTGAACTACCATTACAAAATAGCCCTTCGCACCCTTTTCCGCCAATTCTCCGTATTCGTTCTGAATTTCAATCAATCAAGGCGTGCAGGAACACCGTGTCACTAACCCCACGCATTCCTGCAACTCCCGAGATGCTGGGGAGACTTCGGAAGTCGGACGCGAGCGACGTTCCTAAGATGTTTTCCCGAATTTTTGCAAGACAAATAGCAGCCGCTTGACCGAGATGACATATTGCCGGCCTCATACACTCCGGAATGGCGAGTTTTCCTCGAGGGTCGCCACTCCATGATTTATACTCGGTCCGCGCTAAAGTTTCAGCCTCTTTATGGGCTACGTATTTATGATGCCTGTTTAAAGTTGGCCCGTTGGCTTATTTATGTTTGTTTTCGTGGGATTCAATTGTGGTTTCGAGAATGTTTGTATTGCTTTCTTATGATTGATTGCTTTTAATTTATTTATTTTTTAAACCCATATGTTACGTGTGGGTAGATAATTACTAAGGATAGTCGTACATATAATCCAAAATAATTGCAATAGTACAACACTAGCAGTATTGGCTACTAATGAATTGTTTAGTTATTTCACATATTAAAAAAAAATAAAAAATAAAAAAATTGCAATGTAGAGTGAAGTGTAAAGTACCTCTGCGTCACTGATAAGTAGGTTGTTAAGCAGGTAAAGAAAAAAAAACGAATAATAAGAAAATGGTAAGAAAGAAAAATTAAAAGAGGAAGGCAGAAAAAAGTTAAGTGAGTGGAGGGAGTGAAAGTACGTAAATAAGTAAATGTAAGTGCTAATTTCGTGTCGTTCGTGTAAGTGTCAACAGTTGATACACATAGATGGCTAAAACATCCATTACTGTGGAATCGGAAAGCTTCAACAGAAATGGTAATGTAAAGTCGGTATTCAGATTGGCGTCGTATTTGCCATGACCATGACGCAAGCTAGCTACAACAGCTACTAGCTGTCCTGGGAGGAGCTGAGGGCTCAGTCAAGCACCAAGGCAGGCCACCGGAGGGGTTTTAGTCGGTATAATACCACATAACTCGGCTGCACCCCAAAGCAGTCGGATACCTAGTGAAGAATTCCCCCTGGCAAAAAATAAATAAATTACATTCTTTATTATCGGATTTATCAGTTGGCGTATTCCCTGTCGCACATAGAGCTTTCCCGAAGCACGTCAATTAGCTCGGTCCTCTTTACCAGTCCACGTTCCCTAAAATGTCACTCCATGAAGCCATTCTTTGAGTATACTTGGTGTTCGGTTAGACGACGCACATATTCGAGGATATTATTGTACTCATCATTACGAGCAACTTATGGACCATATAATTATATTGGAGAAACTCAGAGTCACACAGTATGCAATGGAGAGACCTATGCTCGGAGTTTCTTTGCGCGATAAAATCCGAAACGAGGATATTCGCCGAAGAACCAAAGTCACCGATATAGCTTTCAGAGTTTGCAAGCTGAATTGGCAATGGGCAGGCCACATCACTCGAAGAACCGATAACCGATGGGGAAGAAAGGTTCTTGAGTGGCGACCACGAACCGAAAAACGAAGCGTTGGCAGGCCTCCCACTAAGTGGACCGACGACATTGTGAAAGTCGTAGGCAACCGGTGGATGCAAGTGGCACATTGTCGGTCGGTGTGGCGGTCTATGGGGGAGGCCTATGTTCAGCAGTGGACGTCTTCTGGCTGATAATGTAATGTAATGTATGGACCATATGGACCAACCAATAACGGTCATGCCTGCCGACGCGACGCATCGTAGATTAGATTAACTTTTCTTTCCTTTCGCACACCTCAATTATAACCTTATCTCGTTGCGAAGTCGGCTGTCTCGAGTGCAGTGACCTTCAGTTGCAGTGCTGCGTAATATTGCTGCTTTGAAATACTAAATTAAATTTTATTTTATTAAGCCCGTAGGAAGACGTTGGCATCCGGGATTCAGAATTTCCTGACCAGCTGTTAACATACTGTTTCGTTTGATTTGTATAAAATGAATTTATAAATAATTATACGTAGCAAAAACTGTAACGATCAACTTACTACCATTACTATAGAAATAAAGTTATTATTATAATTAAAAAAATATATATATAAAAAAGGCAGCTGTTCCAAAGAAATATGCTGTGTACCCTTGATGATTGATAATAATGTATTGAACAGCGTTTTTTAGCGGTTTCAGGTGTGGTTCCATGAGTCAAATAATTTCGTTTATATTACACCCAGTTTGCAAATGACATTTTAAATCAAAAATTACTAACTTAATAATTTTTCTATCGACGTGTATAACATATGTATGTATGTATAAATATTATAAATGCGAAAGTTTGTGTGTAAGTATGTAAGTGTGTTTGTTCCCGTTCAACTCTGTAACGGCTGAACGGATTTGAATGAAATTTGGTATGCGGGTAGCTTATACTTTGGATGCGTTGGACACATAGGCTACTTTTATCCCGGAAAAATATTCGATTTCTGTATAGCGATTCTGTTAGCGGGTGAAACGGCGAGGCGCAGCTAGTCATTTATAAAGGTCACTGGTCAGCGATATGTTTCTCGCTATCCGAAAATGGATTTTGTTTCGAATATTAACATAAATACATAAAACATCATCAATTTGTGCAAATTGCCTTCAAATCCTCAGGTTTGATATCATACTATATTATTTGACCTAGTAGTGACAGGTTAGTTGGATTTTAATGCTTATTGGAAGCTCTTTATTGAATATTTGACAAGTAACTAGAAGACTGATTTCGACAACTGAGAGCTTAAAGTTACACAGTTGGTTTAAAACGACACACTTACGATTGAAAACATAATTATAATTATATGACCTATAGGTTCTTTTTTCTTTGTTCCTGTTTGTGAATTGTCTGATCTTCAATTATTGGAAATAGTTTGTCGCCAATCACAATCAAGCGACGCCGACGTGACACTAAACTTGTACCTTAATAATATAAGTAACTAACAAGTCTTATTATTAAAAGAATTAAAAGTACAAGACTGCAATGCTTAGCTTAAAGTCCGTACATAAAGACAACCACAAATTGCACTCGACGAAATCGCTAGTAAGTATTTTTTTTAAATCTGCAATCTTTTGATCGTTTGTAATAATTATGTAGAGACCTGATGATAATTGTTATCATTACCGATTCCACTGTTAGTATTACAGAATAAGCAAACAGATGGACAGACGAGCGTAAAATAGCACAAAATTAATTTCGTATTTTTAACGTGATTGTAGGTGATAGTTGTGATGTGATTAGGTATGATAGCAGTAAGGCTGCATTTTCTAAGTAGTGCCATAAAGTTGGAACCTACCTGAAGGTCAGGGGCTAAGTGGTACGAATACCATTAACGCCTGTCGTGTGGCTTTCATTCAATGAATGAGGAATTTTATACAGATAAACTTTGCCCGCGCTTTTGCTTGCTAACACCTTTGAACTGAATCTCACTGAAATTGGGATCAACTGGGGCAGAAATAAAATAAAGATTTTTCTGCATTGCTAGTCAGTGACGAGACGAGCTAGTCACTAGCCTGATGACACGTTACTTTGCGGCTACTTTACTTAATAACTAGCAGAGTGGTGCTCTACAAGTGCCCTACCACTATAAACACTGCACTGTGGTCAGAATAAGAAATCTTCCTATTGTGCTTGTCTTCATCACGCACTGATAATATGTAATTAAAACTACAAGATCGAAATGCAGAGTATTCAGCTATTTTTAACAAAATAGGTCGTCAAGTTTTCGATGGTTGAATAATGAATGAACAAACAGATAAGCACATACTATGTGCCTATCTATTAGTATCCAGTATAATTAAACGTGAGTGTCTATGAAAGTATGTTAACGACATGTTGTAAGGTAAGAAATACGAACTTTCTAGTGTTAGTCTAAGTTAAAAACTTAGATTGTTGTTTCCTATGGGCAGGTGTGTTGATCGGGTATGTATTAATGTAATTTGTTGCAAATTGAATATTAATTACTACTTATACTTAAATAAAGTTAATAGTTAATATTTAATTTTGTATAAAAATACATTAATAGCTGTTGCTTGTGACCAAACGGTACAAACCTATAATCATTACTTTTTCGACTTTCGTTGCATTGTCTTTTCACTGACTCGTCCTTCTTTAATGATATAGTTTAAACCTATATCAGCGAGGAGTTTACTATGTAAGTGGGTATCATATTAGTGAAAAAATCTTATTTCGTTTGACAATTACGAGTTGAATTTAGGTCTTATTAATTACATTTCTAATGACATAACTTGTTTCGACATTCGTTGCATTGCCTTTACATTTTGACTCGTCCTTCTTTAATGATATAATTAAAATAGAAAAATAAACATCTTAACCGACCATAAACAGATAGAGCGACTATGAATGTTGTACAAGAATTTGCGTAGGACACTCCTAGACCGACGCCATTCCTAGCTAGTAAGTAAGTAGTACCTAGGAACAGTCTGCGAAGGTCGTCACGACTGAACATGATCACCTTCTGTTAACGCGGCTGTGTCGAGACATTCCGAATCTATGGATAGTATGTATCTGGTATGTAGATATGTCATAATACTTATTTGTAAATAGAAGCGAAATAATTTCTTAAACTACTTAGAGTGGATTCTACAAAACGAGAGTAAATTTTATTGTTTGTATAAATCGGCGTTTTGACATATTTTCTATACAAAAGCTGTCAAACTGCCATGTTATTCCTCAGATAACAGTTATCTGATGTTGGTAAAATCCAGCCTTAAATTACTAGAAAAACAGTTTGACTACCCACAGACTATTGAATGTCTAAAGATAATCCAAATGGCTAAATGGCCTAATATCAGTTGGCAGCAATATTTTTTTCACATATTTACGTTGAATGTGAAAATAATAACTGTAGGCTGGGTGTTCTGTTCGGGCTACGTTACGTGTCCTATCCTACCGAATGTTGTAACGGTAGGCTTGTATGTCATGTTACTGTCAATTCGTTACACTCGTGTTACAAGAAGCCAGGTTTCGCAACATTTGGAGAAGGTAACATAAAAGACTTAGAGCCTCTTTCATCACTTCCAAGTTGAGTACAAGTAATGTACTCTATTTGGCGGTTAAAGTATCCTGTAACTGTAAGTACTAATTTCAAAATGTTGGACTAGCGCTAGCCTTCACAGGAACTGAACAAAAACTAAAGTTACTTGGGATTTTTACTCGCCAATTAGCATTAAACGGAGAGAAGCTAATCAACACTTACTTTGAGATGATAAGTTTTTAACGAATTAAAATAAGCGACCTAAGGTAAGGCAATAAAAATAAGAAAATAAAAGAATGGAATAAGACAAATGCTAGTTAGAAATTTTAATTGAAAGAAATTGAGAAGGTAAACTGATGCAAGCTTGTTTTCAGCAATAGATATTGGTCGCCTGTTACTCTCATTGCAATGGACACAATTATAAAAGTAATAGGGACAGAAGTAATAGTTCATTTTGTCAATATTAAAATTAGTAGTTAACAAATACTGGCTATTTAGCCCCTACAATCTAACTTACTAAAAGTTTAAAGTTAAATTTCTTAGGTAAATTTTATATTATTTTCCCAATAGGTACCACATCCAAATTATCCTGCTTTGTCCAACCCACACAAACGCGCGTCATTTGACAGTTCAGTTTTTCACAACCACTGACTAAAGGTTAATAGAAAGCGTGTAAAACAATACGCACACGTACACTTGCAGACTGTCTGTCACAATGGGTATTGTGTCGGTTGAGTCATTGGGTGACGGGCCCACGCGTGGCCTATATACTGACGGTGACGGTACGAAGGATCATTTCAACTTTAGAGAAATTCGTTAAAATTAGCCTATTGTTGGCTAACTCTATCTCATTCTCTCGTAGGTTAAATGAACTTATATCTGGTCCCATGCGGGCTGTCCACTTTCGCCAATGGATTCCGAGACAGGCCGAAGTTTACAGTGCACTAGACAGCACTTATCACCTCGCTGGCTGTCAGGCTCATAAGCGAGTGACCGGAGGGTACAGGTGGAATTAGAGTTAGGGACAGCAGCACAAAAGTCTTTGAGATTAATTACACGAGATTATTCATTTACCATTCTCCACCATCCACCAGTTGAAATCAATTTCGATAATGAAGGATCTACAGAATTCTTCAAAATAGGGCTAGAAATACTTTGAACAGTCGAAGTCTCCTCCTTAAAAATGCGTAGCAGCTAATGGTCCCTACATCGCCACCAGAGGGTTAAGTCGAACTGCGCAATAAACGAAATGGAATAGTTAACCCGTCGGTGTTCGCACTCGGTTTAATTTAGTTAACTGTTTCGCAGCCCCGAGCGATGCAGGCTCGTTGGGGAAAGGGTTTACTAGTAACGTGACATCAAGATAACTCTACGACTATGACATCGATTCTATTTTAACATTATCTAAGCGTAACTAATCTTATAGCCTCGGAACGAACGGATATCGAACGGCATCTCTTTTCAATTCAATATGTTAGTAAAGAAAAGCACTATGTATAAAGCAGTCATATGTAGAAAATTGTAATGAAAATCGACGTCAATGTCTTACGAGAATTTGGTGTAATTTTATTAATCATACTATGTTAACTTCTTTTTCTTTATTACATATAATGTTTTTGAACTGCTATTTTTATTTTGCAAATACTTAATTACTTGAAATACTTATTGTAAATCCAATTATTATCTCAATATAAAAACTATAATGATGTTGCTGCAGTAGATTCGGTGTCCACTGCCCCCAATAACAGGGACAAAGGCAATGAGGATGGCGGGAATACACCAGTGTAAATGTAAAACTTCTTAGGATCATATCAATAGCTCACAAACTGGTATTTACAATAATTATTTCATACTCTTGTAGAACTTCTCTAAAACTTGCTACTTCCTTAAAATATCTATCGATATCGATATTTTTCTTAGACTTGTTCCATCACTGCACCAGCTCCGCATTTTCATCGCTAGCTAATTTATATTGACCTACGTTGCACCCCCGCCTATATTTAAAAGCTTATAATCGCACGATGAAGTGTTGCCCGCGTTGATTAATCACCCGGTTTTCGCGGGAATTTCAAATGTTCCAGGGACTTATTTGGGAGACAATTTTGAGCTTCGAAAGCGTTTAGAAGCATCATGTATCAAATTATGAAATTAATGTAATTTTGAAATACGTTAGAAACTAAATTTGTAAGGATATATTTTTTGGCTTTTAAATTTCTTTTAATTGGGATTCCGTATTAGGAACCCTTTTCAACATTATGTTGCACAAAGTTCTTGCCAAACGCTTATTAGAAGTTAAATAGTTCTTATTTATAGTATTTTTACGCGATAGGTACCGGAAAAGTAAAAAGCTGCGACATCGAAACCCGTTTGCGAAACTGTATGTTTTCACCCGTTACCTCACAATAAAGACTATGATACACCGAGCGTATTTTTTTTTAAAACAGCTTAGATACGTACTTGCTGAGTACTGGTAGCCTGAACTGCTGTTATTTTGAAAAGTTGTAATTTTTCGAAGCTGCGATTTTAAAAAGCTTTTTATAAGCTTTAAGCGATTCTTTAAAATAGTTTTATATTATTAAAAAATAAATACTATAATACTTTTCTTCACTTATATTATTTTAGTAAATTTTTCGCCATTTGCAATAAAACATTTTCTTTGCAATACCAATAGGCCCTGACTAGAACCACATAAATTACACAAATATGAAGTATGACTCTTTATTAAATTTCTAATGGCCATAGAAAGATGTGCTTCGAATTGCGACATGATCGTTAAAGTTTCTGCTTGACTTGAAATAGAAACCCAAGCAAACTCATTCCTAATGGTACGGAGAAAAAATCCTACTTGTTATGAATGTTTTTGCATTATTATATCAGTAAAATTATTCATTTTTTATTTTATTTGTAAAACATGCTAAGTTCTCAAGAGATGACGTTGAAGAAGTTATTTTGATAACATATTTTTTACGTCGTATATTGCGGATATATCAATACTTTGTTTCTATAATATAATATATCTCATATTTTTATCGGCTTTTATAGTGGTTTTAATATTAGCTGACTAAATACGTAAGCGCCATCTATTATTAAGCTGTTTTTTCGAGGGCACGCTTTTTTTTAATGAGTTGACTAAAAAATAAAATATATGCATACATATGTTCTAAGTGTATGCAGCCCTAATAATAATAGCAACAGGATTATATTGAAAAGGGCATCACCTGCTCCATTCACTCGGTATCGATAAAATCAATCGCGATGTCACATCAATCGATAACCAGTCTGCAGCCATTTGATGTTTGGTGACATCACTAACATATGCAACTTTTTAAATGCTTCATTTTTTTTTACTGACAGACTAAATGTTTGACTACAAGTCGGGTATTTAAGCAAGGTTTGGTGTAGTATTGAGACTATTAAGAGGATCACCAGATTCAAGCTATATGAGAGATCCTAATATTATCACTTTAGTGGTGGGTCTCTGTGAGTTGAATTTACAACCGAGCAATACGGTTCCGTATTCCGGGTGACATCAAACGTAGGTTCCGGCTGATTGCAAAATAAAAATGGCCTAGGACGCCTGAAAAGAATAACAATATTGGTTGGTTACTCAGCCAATTATTGATTAGTTTACCTTGTTCAGACTAAACGATTTTTTGTCGAGTGTCGAGTATTTTCGTATCTAGCTATGGCCGAACAACAAAAATGTAGTGAAGTAGCTAAGCTAGAAATACTTTAATAACTAAATCACTTGATAGTCGAATAAATTACGAACATATTCCAAAGTAGGCTTTACAATGTGTACAAGTATTAATCAAAAAACCATTCAACTGAGAGTTGGATTCGCGCAACGAGGTTTCCGTACCAAGGTTACCAAAATATTTTAATCATAGCAAGTTTGAAGATTACAGTTTATTGAAGATAGCTATCTCTATTACGCCCTAACTTTTCGCATCTTCTTTTACACTCTTTGGCGGCTGTAAACAGACTGCAGCGGAACCGAATTCAAAATTAGAATTATTAAAATTAGAATAATTCAGAGTAAAATATCATTGCGCCAAAAACTTTATTTTTTTATGGGGACACCTCTTAATTTTGATATCTTTCAAATCTTTTTGATATTTGGCAGAAAATCCACCATAATGACACATAATATACTGTGTAAATTTAAAGCAGTCACGTATGTCGGTTCAAAAGGGTTTCGTAGACACCGTTCGTGTACGAAACCCTGATATCCCTGGTCAATGGTTACCGAGTAATCAAATAGTTTTATTCATACCATGGAACTTGATGTTTGCAACAATCATTAGCATATCTTGACACGTTTATAAATCAGTATTGATAATTAGGTCTCAAGTTTTTACAGCGACTTCCTTATTGGGTGAAACTGGTTGATTTACCATTGCTACTACGATAGTCCTGAGTTGATGTCTAGAATAATGTGTATTAAGCTTTATAATATTTTAATTTAACCTAAGACTAATAAGTAGACTTTATAATTTTGAGTAAATCGCTCATGGTGACCGTGAGGTTAAATTGTAAGTTCCGATTGTTTGTCCTGTTGATGTCCGCTTAACTATGTCAGAGGTCTGAACGTGGCTAAAATACTAACCTAAAGCTAGTATAGTACTTAAGCAACCAAGTAATAAAGTAGTAAGTATGTTTTTAGTATTATAGTACCAAGTACTTAGTACTGTAGTCTCGTATAATTGTACAAATTCTTCATGAGATTACATTTTGTTATTACAGTCTAGCGCTTTTGACCACAGCTCAACTGATGTCAAGTGATGATGTGGTCGAAGATGGTAAGCATCCTAGCCTGGCATAACGTATTTTTTAATACTAATACATGTAGGACAACTACCGGAGGTCGGGAAGAGCGTCCTCTTAGTCTAAGCCACCTGCCATTCGTGGAGATTATGGCAACCCAAGGCCTCATGGGAGGCCTTTGTTCAGCAGTGGACGTCTTCAGGCTGACGGCGATTTCTATCATAGAGGAAGTGTATCTTCAGTTATTCGCAGGTGTTTGTCTGTAATACAGTTTCAACCTGATACACAGTCTAATCATAATATTCGTATTTATAAATAAAGTAACTAAGCTCAGTACAATGCAGGCGGCTTGGCTTCTGTCGGAAAGTCAACAGGCGGCCGCAATACAAAGGCATTTATTGTACGAATTTCACGCTTGCAGTGTAGGGTTAGGAGTACTGCGATTTATAATCTTAGTACTTTGATTATTTTTGACTTAAATTTATTAAATTAAAGTTTTTTACGTCAAAAACAATAATTATCTTTTTTTTACAATAAACGTGGCTTTGACACATTTTGTTTTAATATAACGGGAACCAAAGCAAGGCACGACGTGGTCTCGCGCGTGTCTCGCATATTGCATTCCTTGATAAAGGTCACCGAATGCGATCGAAACTATAGTCGAAATATAACTCAATTTAACGTGAGTATCAGTGTATTTGTTTTATTAAAACAAAAAGTATTTTTTTTTAAAAAGATTTTCGGACTGCGTTGTTTTATTTATAAAATACCTTTATAAACTTGGACTAAATCAAATATTGATAAAATCATAACTCATTATCAGTACATAATTAAACCATACAAGCTACACACTAGGCTTAAAACATGCGGAATTTTCACGCAAAGTATTTTTTTTAGGCAATAAGTTTTTTTAGTCTGAGTTTTATGGATAATACACCCAACGATATAAGAAACACAAAAAATACCTTGAAATTATACTCAAAAGTGTAAGTACAACAATATTTAAGTATCAAAACAACACAGCCACGTGTAAGCATCCCTCAGTGGCCGCAGATCGCGCTTAATATAGAAGGGTTGCATCACAACTACCCTCCACACACAATTTCGTCACGCTTGTCCCCAAACACTCACACATTTAAACCACACGCCAAAGAATAAAAACTTTTATTTGAGAAAAATTTGCTTCTGACTAAAAGTGAATAACGTTACTGGGTGTTTTATTAGGCTGTTGCACTTGAACTTTTTTACAGATTTAAGGGGGCCTTTTACTTTAGATGAAAAATATAATATTTTTATTTCAACAATGGAGTATGGATAACTAGTTTCCAGTGTAAACAAATTGTTTGATTGTTGCGCTTGTGACGCGGCCACATGTTTGGATTGATGAATAGATTTGAATTTAGTTTGCCTAACATTTGCATATTGGACTTGTAATGCTTGACTTGTGTAAATATATTCCTAATTAAATCCAAAATACGAATTTAATAAATGCCATAGTTTTGTTACTAATCAAATTACAAGTGCAAATGAATTACTTGCTATATTGCGGGGAAATGCTAACTAGACATTCGGGGAAGTGGACGTAACGAAAATAAGTTACATTGTAAATGGTGGACAAGAACGACGCTAGAATTATAGTAGATTAGTAGAATACTTTTAGCCAACAGGAGAGTATTTAAACAAATTAAAAAAAACGGTTGGCTTCATTCCGATCCCTTTGTATCTTCAGATCTTTGTCAGCGTCATCAAGTGTCGTTTTGGAAAATCGCTGACTTTAAAAAAATACAAAATTCTGCACCTCCTGCTACGTAATTATAGTTCCTACTCCAGTACTGATAAGGTTTAAACAGAGCGAATAGATTGTGCTGGTGGAGTGGTACTGTTTGCGCTCTTGAATTTGTGTGTCACGTCACTTTAGCTCGAGTCAATGAGTTGGAGGGAGAGTAGTATGTATGGAAACGACAGTAGAGTCGGTAGAGCCATTCCTGTACCGTTTGCAAGCTAAGCACTGTAGAGACTGTAGCGTCGATTGAGTAGGTAGAGTTTTGAAGGTGATATTTGCAATTCTCGTCTTTTCACACTTAAGTAGGAAATCTGGCACCTGGAAAATCAGTAGGCTATATCACCATCTTCGACTACAGATACAAACAAGTAAAACAAAAAACCCGACTGCTAAATGTAGCCTATGTCACTTTGGACGTAAAGAGGAACCCACCGACACCACATTCGTCATAATCGGTCAAGCCGTCTAAGGCTACAGGAGCTACTATAGGAACGCACAAACATACCTATATACTTACATACCTAGATCCCAAAAACATTATCCAGATGGGTAATTATAGCTAATATCTTCAAGGACCGTGCAGGGTTATGAACTGCAGATGCTGTAGTTAAATATCTCAGGTGTCACTGAACTGATACGGGAAAATGTGGCGCTTACCATCAAGTCCTCAGTAATAGGGAGCATTCTGCACCAAGCACGTAACTTGTTTGTCTCGACAATCTTTGTTATAAGATGTACAGTGTCTTTGGTCGAGCGAGGCGATGGTCTCAGTCTACAGTAATGAATCAGTGTTTGTATGTATATTTGTGTGACAATAACTTGCGAACAGTTGATCAGATTTAAATGTAAGCAAGAAGTTCAATTCGAGGTTAGAATAGAATAATACTCTAAAATGTAACTGTGTACATAAGTGATCTTAAAGTTGCGTGTAGTAACAACAGTTGTGTTCATAAGGAACACACAATAGAATGCGATATCGATCACAAATATCTATATTTTACTACAATTACGACTCATATTAAAATTTGACAACAGGTAACAATGTCAATGTAACAATCACTCAAAGTATTAACTTATCTTCAAGGACGATATCAACCATTTCTTTAAGTCACTTAAATTTGTTGTCATTTAGTTTTTAGTTCAATGGGAAGATTATTTCATCATATAAGAAGGTAATTTTTATAGTACTTTTATAGCTTTATGTATTATGTATGTATTTTTAATAGGGTTCGTAACGGGTCAGTTTCGCGCACACTACCTGAAAAATAGTGCTAATAACACCATAACAGAAACGAAACACTATAACAAACCTATTGATTTAATTTTGAGTAGCAACAGCTTAGTAATAATTAATCTACCAATAATTCTAGAGCTCACCCATCGAGCTGTACTTGCTCGATAGAGGGGAGAACAACGCACCATATGGGATCTATATGGGTTCTATATCCGCCACTAAGAGTCGATTCGGTGAATTAACTCTAATCCAAACCGTAATGTGAACACATTTTACAAAAATCGCCACTGAGGGTAGTTTCCAATTTATTTTCGTGGCATGTCGACAGTTTTGACAAATGGAATTTACTTTTACCAACTTACCTATCGTATCGCCGTTTGCCAATTTTCGTTCAGTAAGTAAGTTAGCGTTCAGTAAGTTCCATGTGTTTCTAGGCCACTTTAAGCATAAATTAACTATTGTTGTTATATAGGACAAACAACATATCAGAGCTCCCGGTTGCCGCGACGCATGACCAAAATGCTGTCGTTTATTTGACTCAACGCATAACATAAGCATTGCCATTCAGTTTAGTAATGCCGCCAGCACGCTGGATACGCTGCCAACTAGTAGTAGGCTCGAACATTTGGATTATCTATAGACCTTTAATGGCCTAAGGCCATTTATGGGCTAAGTAGTTTAGGTAGTTGTAGTTTGTATTATTTTGCTTAGTTAATAAAACAAAACAAAAAACATATACCTACAATTTAACGTGTAATCCGACATACGGTGGCTAGGTTGCATTCAGTTGAAAATTATTTAAGAGCAAAACTGCAGGATACAGCTAGTGAAAGGTACAAGCTAACAAGTAATATCATTAAAATAAAAATAAGATACCCGACTGCAAAATGTAGCTTATGACACTCCGAGCGTAAAGAGGAATCAAACGACACCCCGCTTCTCGATTTCAGTCAAGTCGTTTAGGTTACAGGACATCTTAAAGAAACACACAAACATACTTACGTACTCACATACACCCTAAAAACATTATCCTTCTTTTTGGGTAGTCGGGTAAAAACAATAAAATGTAAGAAAAAAACAATTGCAAAATGAAGCCTATGCCACTCCGGAGATAAAGTGGAATCGGTCAAGCCGTTACAGCCACAGGCTACAGGGGATAATATACATACAACCATACATACTTAGATAAATACTTACAAACTTAACATACACCCCAAAAATATTACCCTCCTACTTGAGCAGTCGGGTAAAAGCCTATCCGACCGCAGCGAGACAGCACGCGGACTGTTGAAATCAAATTATAGATAAAATAGGGAGACAACATCCCGGCATCACAGAGTAGATGCACGAAGATGTGCAACTGCAACGCTTTGTTGTTGTTCTAGGACTAGTCTAAGCAATACTTATTCGGCATTATGCTTACGTATTCATTCCGAATGTTTTGGAATCTTCAATCATTAAATTACTGAGAATAATTGATCTTCTTGACTTTTTGAGTTGGCTTTCACAATTCTGCCAATGTCCGTTTCATGCTGGCTTCGTAAAGAAACGGTATCTCGGCTTCGTAAACCATCTCAAGAGGCTCTCGCTAGACGTTTGGGTGAAGGGCCAGATGCTGAGGGCAGCCATCCTTGACACGGCGCGCATTGTCAGGAGGTTCCTCACTCTGCAGCCCTAACCGCCGGTTGCTTGGGCCCTGCCTCGCTGTCGGCGGCACTCTAGGTTTAGGTTTTTTATAGCATTTATATTTTTAAATTAATTTTATGAAAAACCTAAATTTAAGAAATAAAATAAATAAATGGAATAATAATCATCATCATCATCAGCCAGAAGACGTCCACTGCTGAACATAGGCCTCCCCCTTAGAGCGCCACACCGACCGACAACGTGCCACTTGCATCCACTGTTATAACACTCGCAAAAATCATCGGATGTGTCTAGTCAAAATAACCGACTCGACATAACGTGAGTATTCGCGTATTTATCAAACAAAATGATCTATTATTGTAGCCATAAAAACCGATTGTTGGATCGTCGTAGAAAGCATTTCATTAATTGGCGCTTGTTATTAAATCTGCATGATGAACCTCGCATCATCTATTTTTGTACATTTATCCATCTGTTTATTTCGTAATTTGTTCCTGGATTGTCCCGTCTCGTCTCCCTGCCACACTGATGATGTTGATGATGGATGGTGACGCGACGTGACGGACTTGATACTATGCTCGCTGATGCGTGTTATTTGTATGTTATAGTGCTGATGTGTAATTTTATGTATTTATGTTCTCCATTTAAGAATATTGAGAATACCTCGCTGACCATTCGCACCTTTGACTGGTGGTCAAACGGCTAGCCTATCGACAATAAAAAAGTGAATAAAAATGTATATTTTTTTGAGTATGTATGTGTTAATAATATTGTATTCTACGGTCTGGGACTCTTTGTGTCGGTATTTGGACTTTACTTCTTAATCATGACTGTGATAAAAATGGCTAAACAGATTTTGATACTAATATTAAAATCCGGTTAGCAGTTTTGGTATGTTAGGAAAGTCAAACTCTTTCTGAATATCTTTGTTAATGTACCGACATTACTGGAATTCTTGTGTGGATTTTTGCTTTAAAAACTTAGTCAGAACAAGTACAACCAAGTACCCCGACTCATCCAATGAAATACCCAGCTCTAGTAGGTATCTATCCCAAGTAACATGTTTCTAAGGTACATTTCCAGGGGTACCATAACCTCAAACAATAGCTCCTACCCAATACTCCCCGCAACTAATTTCACGTTGACAATATAGGGTTGAATATATTGACACAAATGTTGCGGCATTGCGGTCCTAGTCGAAGAGCTAGGAAGTTGTTTTATGTAAGGAAGGATTTGAATTTTTGAAATTAGTTTTCGGTTCTTATCTTCGATACTGGTGGAGACAAAATGATTACTGACTTTAGTAACCAATAGTTAAGTAAGTAAATAACTTCCTCGTACACTAAGTATAGGCAACAACAATAAGTACGTACTTTGGTTACATAACCCCAATCATAATCAACGTCTTTAATCGTCAAAGTCATGACAAATGTGTGTAACTGTAATTCTATCTTTATTTTATGTTAGAAAATTAGTATGCTTTTTTAACGCTCACTTTTTGGCTGGTGCGACAAGACCGAACATTCGCAAACGAACACTACCGTAAGAGAACGAATGGTTCCTGTGCTAAGCATACCAAGCGAGACCGGTGTTATTCGCTCCTGATCGTGCCCTTGGTCCGTATCCAAAATTACTCAGACTGGCCTTCCTCTCTCCGCCTACACAGAACCCTTCTGTTTGAAGTTATTGTTTCCTTGATTCGGCCGTGGCTAATTAATTTAGTGTCGTTTAAGCGACCCCACTCGTGATTGCGGATCCCAGTTTTAATATTTTGATATTGGTTTTTGTCGAGCCAACTGACGTCGCTATTTGACGTTTCCTGTACGACTTCTATCCACTTCTATCTAATTGCTATCAGTATCAGATGGTGGTAATCTATTCTTATAGAAGTACCATGCCCGTGGTAGTTACTAAATCAGTCCGCCGGGCAATCTATGTTTACTACGTTGTGCTTTTAAAGGAAATTCCAGTAAAATATCAGAGTATAACGAAAATTGTCAGTTAGATTTAGATAATTAACAACAACATTTTTGTCAGGGTAAAAAGCGTCACAAGTTCTCACCGTGCAAGTGTGAAAGGTTTTCTTTTTTGAGTTTTATTCCGTTTTATTCATTCTTTTATTAGCCATCAATCTGTTAGAATGTATCAAAACACGCCAAATCCAAACTTCACAGACCCTATCAACATCTGTCCAAGCACAATAAAACCATTAAAGCTTGCAGAGTCGTACTTAATTGGTACATTCTACCCAAAACGCGGAATGACGCATTTGCGGCGGCAACTTCGCGAAGTTTTGCCGCAAAACAACGTGTTTTGCTGCGGCCCACCGCGGGACGCAAGCCCGCCTGTTTTACGTTTACGTTTTGGGTTGCTACATGCTGTTTGTGGGAATTTATCGCATGTGCGTTAGGAAAGTTTACTGTGATGTGTTTTTGGTTAGAACGCCTCTTAGAGTTTTTTGCTAAACACATACGGGTTCGTGGAAGAGTTGTATTAAAGGTTTTTGTTGCGGAAAGCCTCGATTAATAGAGCTAACTAGACAAGTTATAGGAAAAGCAGCTTATATAATATGGTAGATATAGTCGTTCCCATACATTCTTTTGTAATATTTTGGGACAAAGTAACAACCAAACATGAAACAAAAGGTTAGTTTGAAGACCACAAACTGATTGTATATAATTTTCTTAATTAGCTTAGGGTAATTTATTTAAAGACATATTTTTTTTTAGCTAATGAGTATTTTACGCTCAAAATGTTCAGGCTGTTGAATTCAACTTGTGCACAGAGAGTAGTAAAAAAAAAAACTTCTAACAAGGAGGCTCACGTCTTTGCAGTCACTACTGTCCGCAGACATCTAACTACATTTTTAAATCATTTTTGGTGCGTTGCTTATCTATTGGGACACTATTCTACTATGTATTTATTATTGCTAAGTTTACTTATATTTCTTAAAACTTAATTATAACAAAATATATTATATTTTTCACATTCCAATTTAATCTCTATTTACCCACAAATTGTTCGTATACTCATGTAGGGTTTGCGTGCGTTGTCACACCGATCTGCATCGCCAGTTGGCACTGACGGGTGATGTCACGTGACGCGACGCGCTCTTCATATTGGGTTGTGCTTGGATCCCTTTGTAATATTATAATGTTGTAGCTTTTATGAAACATAAACAATTTTGAGATATCTCGGTTGTTTTTAGTCACTTGAAGCACGTTCTGCTGAAGAATAAAAAGTCGTTTCATCAACAAAAATCTACTTGTTTTTAGCAAGTAAAGTTTTTGACGAAACGATTGCAGGTGTGTTCACTATTCTTTGTATTTAAACGTGCTTTTTTAAATAATAACGAGTGACAGACGAGCAAGTCGCTCACCTAATGTTAAGTGCCACGCTTGCCTATAATAGTTCAATGCCACCCAGAGTTTTTAACTATAATAATAATTACATTCTTCTTCGGAAGAGCTACTGAGCACGTGCAGGATAATAAGAATTTTTATCCTTAGAATAAAGCACTTGGCTCCGGCCCGTGCAAATTACCTCCATCGTCAAAGAAGTTTGCAAAAATAATTATAATAATTAGAGGTATTAGATACTAAATATCTTAGTGTCCAATAATTTCGTTGGAAACATTGACCTTCAACCCGGATAAATAACTGGCAAATGTGCGGTACTTCTTTCACCGTAGAGCCGACAACACATTCACCGTAAATCTATGTAAAAGGCTTGTTTTATTCTACGTTCTGCGGGAAATAACTCTTAAAGCTATTAGCGAGACTAATTGTCAACCAGCAGAGACCTCCAAACCTCCGAGCTAGCAATTTTAGTGCCGGCCTTGAGGCTGGCTACAAACCTAACTGTTTTTACATGCAAAAAGTAAAAAGTCACCCAAGTAAAAGTAAAAAGGCATCGACTAATATACGAAGGGATGTTAGTAGATTAGTAGATATTGTCGCGGAGCATAAGTGTCTGTGATAGTATATTTCACTTTGCCCATAACTATTTCTGGTATCATATAATGTATGTGGTCTTGTGAAACCATCTTACTTTTTTGCAAGATTTTGACATTTGATGTAGATAGGAATAGCAAAACTTCGTTTGAGATATCCGTCAATAAAATAATCCGGTTACTGATGGGGCTTTTTTAATTGGAATATTGTCCGTAGCGTTCCCCTGCCGCGTTGGCGCCGCTCCTCCTACCACCGTCCTATCCTCAAGGTTCAAGATCCACGTAGTCCGGGAGCGCTGGCAATCGGCACGCAGCGGTTTTATCGACTGTGACCGAGGAGATTGCTGCTTTCAAAAAAGCGCACTTTAATTTCGGGCGCGTTTTGGCCGCGCGGTAACGGCGCGCGCCGCCGTGCGTGACGACCGCCTATTTATTTTATTACCTATAAAAAGTTTTTGCTTGAGTTTACATCTGAGATCTACTCGGGGTAATTATATC
The DNA here is from genome assembly GCA_947579745.1 of Apocheima hispidaria. Classification (NCBI taxonomy): domain Eukaryota; kingdom Metazoa; phylum Arthropoda; class Insecta; order Lepidoptera; family Geometridae; genus Apocheima; species Apocheima hispidaria. The sequence continues at coordinate 15,779,667 of OX388151.1, read as the reverse complement.
TTGGGGTAATTTGATTTAGGGATTGGTAATAATGTTTGTTAGAAATTGCATTGACATTGTTGGTTACTTTTACAGACATATCGCTTATCGCATTATTGCTTGATGGACATCAGGCACACTAGAGGTCTAACGTAAGCTTTTTTCAATTAACAAAAAGCTTACAGTGACTGTTTTATAGTTAGAAAACTTAAGGCTCTGTCCCACCAAATGCTACATCTAAGAAGCTAATATATAAATTACCTATTTGGATAGTCAAAATTACACGAAATTTCTCAACAATTTTAGTCAAACTATACTGTTACACGATAAAGATAGCTCTTCGAGGAGGCAATTTTTCTCCACAAAACTAGGGCTGGCTCAAACTAATCGACAATCGATAGCGAACTTTTTTCGACCCGAGGGCGACAGACAAATCGTCTTGCAAGAAGAAATTAATTTGACAAGTGTTCCGAAAGGCCCGAGACGGCTGTATTAATTTATTTGGACGGGAAAAAATGTGGTCGAACCGTTGGACGATATTGCAGGGGAGGAGACAGTGATCGGTGGTGGCTGCTCAAAAATGAAATGGTTCGAAAATGTAGTTTGTCAGGTTTTTGTAAGGTTGGTGGGGAATGGATTCCCGAGAATTGTTACTTCTATACTATTTTTAATGCGAATTAATATTCGCTGTTAGGCTTCCATTTAAACTACCTCATTTACAAATTATGTATCCGGATTATTGTTTTTCAATTTGACGGAATGGTGGTGGCGTTATGGTAGGTAGCCCTGGAATACTGATATAGCGATGGCGTGTCATAGCATCGCTCAAAACAAAGAAGATAGGCGAAAGAGGAAAATGGGCTTCATAAGCTGCCAATGATGATGATAATTAAAACATGCTAAAACGACAAAGTGCATGCACTCCGTCTTGGAGTCATCTCTTCGTTTTCCAGCTCCGCAAGAGAAAGAAAAAGGAAGAGGTAGCATGGGACCACACAAACATACACCTCATCATCCCACATACATCCCAAACACATTACTCTCTTTCTTGAGTAGTCGGATAGAGTCCTTCAGAGAATGCGTGCCCCTGTAACAAATGTTATACTGCGTACCGAGCAAGTATGCAAGTTGGCGCTCAAGTACTAATTCGGAACACAACAAGAAGCCTCCAGGCTCAAACAGGTACCGAACAAATCTACTCTCATGACAGAAGTCAACACTCCAACTCCTCCGACAGTATCAATCTGATCCCGGTATCACCGAACAGGAAACACTACTCGTAATGCTCACCCTCTCGAATCAGTTATCACCTATACATGGACATAATGACATCAGGAAAAACTCCACTCGTATATCGATATTTTCCTCCGCACCGAGTGGGGGAAACTACATTAATGTTACAAACTAAGACAAGTTGTATTTTGTCGGTTTGTTAGTATCTATAGTAAACTAGCATATTACAAGTAATATAATTAAAAGGAAATGTATGAAATGGCCGATATTGTTTTCACAATTTCAGTGTTGGTCCCATAGTAATAGTTGGTCATAGTGATGCGTACAATGAAATATGTCCGTCGCTTAAAAATACACCTGTATATTTTCTAGAGAGATAAAAACTAAAGCCCGCCAACGTAAAAGTATGAAACAAGAAAATATTATTTGAAGATCAAAATGGCATATTATTTATTACTAGCTGTTACCTGCGACTTCGTTCGCGTGGACCTACAAAAAAAAAGTAGTATGTGTCCGTTCCCTACCGTTAAGCTATATGTATGCAAAAATTCAGCTCGATCTGTTTAGTCTTTTAGCCGTGATAACGCGACAAACACCTAGACAGAGAGACAGAGACAGAGAGCCAGAGTTACATTCGCATTTATAATATTAGTTAGGATTAATTTGATGTAATATTTATTTCGAAATAAGCCATTATTGTTATTTTCTCGAGAAATAATGAAATTTCTAGTAATAAAGAATAAATTGAAGAACAAAACAGACAAGTTTAGGTAAAGACAATGATTATATTTACTTGTCTTTAAACAAACACTTACGACACTTTAACACAGAAAAAATGATAAAAGTAGGTGCAGGTAAAGCCGCAAGGCGCAGCTCGTACGTCGATATTATTTCCTCGGTGAAGTAGGGGACTCGATTTATGACGTTCTGATGATACAATCGAATCAAATAAAGCGCGTATAAATCAATGTCCGATTCGGTGCGAGGTGAGTTATGAGAGACGTTTGGACGAGCTGCTTGTGTTGTTTTTTACTGTCGGGATTCGACCATAGGTACTCTAGACACGTTACTTACCTTACTTACTTATTACACTCGTAAGAGTAACAGAACTAAAAAGAATAATTAAAGCGTAACGAGCGAAACGAATAAGAAATTTTAATAATAAATAAATTTCACTTAAGGAGTCCGTACCTCGAATTAAAAAATAACCTGGACAAGTGTCTGACCTGACGGACACACAGAGGTTTTTTTTTTAACAAAATTTTTAGCAAAATTAGAAATATAAATATTTTATTATCTCCCATACATCGAAATGGCGTCGATTTCATGTAACCTCGCTAAACTAAATTAAGTGCTAGTGCTATCTTTTACTAATAGAAAGACAAGAAATATATAGCATACATTTTAGTGCCGATAAACGAGTTTACCAATTTAAGCCGCGACGAAAAACTTTTAGTCGGCACCCGCTCCAGTCTCTTCTAAGCTTGTGTGTAGAGCTAAGATCTGACTTATTTGACAGCACTGAAATGCATGCTATCTCTATCGTATGTTTAAGATATAAATAGCACTAGCTTTAGTTTAGCGAGTTCACATGGAATCGACACCCCTGTCAATTCTCCAAAAACATATTAACTTCGTAAAAGCCAAAAAATATATATTTTAGTAACTATACATTTATAATTTTCCGATTTTTTCCTCTTGTCTTGCCTTGCTCCTTGCCAAATGACATGATTCGATGTCAACAGGAAGAATTATTTAGGTTTTAAGAGTATTCTTTCCTTATGCAAGTGGCCTAGTGGTGAAACCTTCACCAACTCGGCCTAGTAGAAATTGCGGTACTAGGCCGAAATGTCCTAACCTCGTAACTTGAGAGTGTTGAAATGTACGGCATAAATGGCTGTATATTTTTATTGCGTTGACTTAGAAGCTTGATTTTATTACATCCCCAAGTATTACTTACCTTAGTATTTGATATAATTTTTAACTTCATATCTAAAAATGAGAAAAAAGGTCTTGACAGACAGACGAACAACAAGATCCTATAAGGTACCCTCTCTTTTGTGTACTTGTATAATATATATTTGCGAACTCAGAAATAAACGAAACACCATAAGGAAATCTCGCATCTCGAAACCTTCCTGTACTCCCATGCGATGCCTTACACGGCATCATAATGCCGGGGTCGACGGCAAAAAGGGCAAAGATTCAATTAACAACGGATCGATACGTAATGAGCGGTTGGAGGATTTATCTGCGGATAACCTACAATTAAACCTCTTTGTCTCGAGAACGCACGCACATCCGACCGCACGTACTTCTAAGCAAGGAGATATTGCCAAAGTTGAAATAGTATATGTAATGCCTAACGTTAATACTTAATTATAATGACAAAGAGGTAAAGTTTATATGTTTTAGAATGTTATGTCTGGAACAAGATCTGAATAAATAAAAAAAACGAATGTAAATCAACAACAACAAAACAATGGCCCCGCGGGTGAAACTATAATTATACTTAATATGTACGTGAGTTACTAAATTAATTTTTGAGAGTGATCTAAGTGACAGTGACTAACAAACACATTTATAACAAATACAAATAAAATTATGATTTGAAAAAAATAACTATGAATTTATAGTTCCCTATTCTGATTGTCTCTTCTTTATACTTTTAAGTCTTGCAGGTTTTATGTTGTCAAGTAAAATAGCCCTCAAAATAAAAACGAACATGAACTGGTCGTTATCAAAAGCTCCATGACAAACAAAAGCAAACATTAAGAGCCTATTAAGACGAATCGAAAAGAAATCGAAACAGTCTGAGTCATATCTATAGAGTGTGTGTCACGTCTTCGCCGCGCGTCGGGGCGTTGATTCGTGCATGTCCCGAGAAACAAAACGCTGAGGCAAAAAAGGCCTCACAAAACCTCACAAGGCCTCACAAGACGAAGTATTGTCCCGGACGAAGATCGCAGGCTGAAGGCACGAGCGATCGTAATGGCCCTTTAATTTAAGTAATAAACACCCTTTCAATATGCCCGATATGAATGAATTGTGTGGACAGCCAAATTGGGCTCGATAAAGAAATACAATGGGCGAGAGTGAATACTGCACGCACAAAAGGAACCGACCAAAGAACTGAACATACTACGTGAACATTGGGCTTGCCGTGGCCGGGCATCGTCTAATACCAAATAGTGCAATGCGTAGATTTAGGACAGTTCATACACAAGGCGCCCAAGTAAATTAGTCTCGAGCCATATTCCAGAGCGCTTGTATGGATGGAGCTTACTTACGACATAGCATAAAGCATAACTTATTTATGACAAAATGTCAGTGACAAAGATTCTGTCTCTCAAACGCAGGACGAGAGTTGCGACGCTACCCGCCTCGCTGATTTGTGTCGGATTGTGTACGGACGGCCAGAGTAAGCTTGCTCCAAGGTTACTTAATGTTTAAAGCGTTTTTATAGAATCTTGAATTCAATGCTGATGATAAAAGCATGTCATATAACTTAGTGTGTCTAATTTACTTTAATTCTAAACTAAAGTATTTTTTATAATAGTGTAGCCTGTAATGTTTAGATTTTAGATAAGGCCAATAAATATTTCTCATTTCCGATTTCTATTATCTACAATCAAACTTTAGTTTTATCACAAGGAAAGTGAAAATTATTGAATATTTGAAATAATTCAAAACGCGATATCTGATTCTGCTACTAAAGTCTTATAACAAAATAAAACTGAATAGTATCGAAAACTTTAAACATAAATACAATGCTACATTCTAATTTGTGATGATAAAAATATATCAGTATTTTGATCAATATATTTCTATTGAAACCCCGCAATCAATACATCTAAAATCTGTTCAAGCTACACCATTATTGTGCCTGTACTATCTAACACCATCTTAACCATCGAGTACCCATTCAAATGACTTGCTTTATTCGAATCACATACGTTATGGTGTCTCTTATTACTACTGATATAAGATCTAATTTCATTTACTATTTTACCCTTACCATCGTTACCTTCTTTGACTAAATCTCCAAAGGCATGAATAGCATTTATTTTTATTGTCGTAAAGTTCAAAATAGCAAGTGAAATACGAATAAGAGATACTGTTTCAATGATTTGATGCATGTTGAGTGCGTCAATCCTTTCACATGTTCCATTCATGAAGTTAACCATTCATGATTTCGATACTGGATCAAATTGAATGGACGTTTGTAGACTCATTCATCGTTGCACTTAGTATACTGTTCTAATAAATTTAAGGACGATGCAAGTGGCCAAGATGATTCGGTTCTTGTCTGAGAGTACAGCATTTAATCAATGGACCAAGGACGTTAAAGTGATAAGTCACATTTGTATTTGCTAAAGGTTGTTATAGGTTGTTTTGCTAAAGGTACCCAAGTCTTGCTGTACATTATCCGACGACTCAAAGTATACACAGGCTACGCAATTTTTATCTAAATGGAGCAACATGAAATTTCTGTTAACATTTCTCAAAATTAATAGGACGTGTTTGAGATGTGTTACGACCGCAACTAAGAAAGAAAAACTTGAGAAAATTCTAGATTATCGTGACCATGAATGATCATGAACATGATCATTGTTCTGGGGCCGTATCATGTAGCTCTGGTTGCGATGGTCTTCGTTTGCTATCCTGCTCGCACGCATCGTGCGAATAAGTTGGCGCGAGTGGGACGGCACGCGATGACCAGAGTTACATGATAAGGTCCCAGGTCATACATTAATCATCATGAGGCTTAATTTAAGCGAAAATACTCAATCAGTCCTGGTCTTATAGTCTTACCAGAGGGGAAAATAGGTCAGAAATGGCAAAATAAAACCTTACACGGATTACGAGTATGAGCGAGTCCTACTAAATAAAAACAACATGATACACAATTAAACCCATGTTAAGAAAATCTGAACCAATGATACCTACGAGAGTATCGTCTTGTAAAGTGATCCCCATCCCAGCGACATCTCCACTCCCTCACACATCCCTCATCCTGCGCCGGCGCATCGGCCACACCCTCCGCTATATGCAAATATCACAGCTTTGTCTCCGCTCGTGTGGGCGGACATCCTGTACCGTGTCATGCGACCCTGTCACTGTGTGGGTGATATTTAATTGTTACTAATTGATAGGTGGTAACGGCGACTAATGAGTTTTATTAACAAAGTCAATATTATAAAAATTACGTTTATAGCTGTACTGTAATATTAAATGAGGAGATATTCAAACTATTCACTTAATGGTAAGCGCAAAGCCTGCCCAACAAATTGCAATGTAAATTAAATTTGAACAAAAAAGAAAACTCGGCAATATCAGAAATTTGAAGTCAAGCTTGTTATACATTGTGGATGACAATAAATAATATGAATATGAATAAGTGTTTCTACTTCCTACCAAATTTTTTACCCGACTGTCCAAGAAGGAGGGTAATGTTTTTAGGGTGGGTTTTTATTACTTATTGTTTCTTTATAAGATCGCAGTTAAATACTTGCAAAATTTGGACAGACCTGTCATGTTAGCGGCCATAAAGTGGTAGGTCGGAAATTTGGCGCAAACGTGAACAAGTCATGTGTATTCTTTTCCAAAACTTGTGTTATGTCGAGACAAATGGTCGACTTTTATTCATTTAAATGTTCGTGAACGTGCACGAGTGTTGATGAATAGTATAATATTGTGAAACGTGACTCTTCGTGTTGCTTCCAGAACTGCATAGAAACCACTAGTCTCCAGTCTTCACCACTTTACTGGGGCATGACTTGGACTTGACCGTGACTTACTTTGCTCGACTTAGACTATGACTAAGACTTATTTTAATTCTGAAATATTTGAATTATCTTGAAATATTACAATATTTGACACTGGCTAAATACACGACGTGTGCTGCCAAAACATAAGAGAGAAAATAAATTTAAAAAATTGGTAGATCACTACCGTTTACAGTTTGCGTCAATATATAGATTTGTCAATTCATCCTTTTGTGTAAGGGCAGGGCACCTCTATCTACAAATTCTTATAACGATTTTTTTCCCCTCAAATCGCACAGAAGGTAAGAATAAGAGAGAGAGAGATATATATATATATATTAAATATCAAGGACATTTTTCGCAATCAATAAGTTGCCTATTTGTGTCACAAAAAATTTCAATATTTACCGAGCATTTTCTAAAGTTAATATTTCTACAATTTGCCTTACAGGAAGGTACACAAGTTCATCTGTACATAAAAGTTTAAAAGAATAACAAAAGCTGTACCATTATCAACACAAATGCGGCACATTTGCTGTAATTACCACCTTTCTCCTCCACAATCCTGTATTAACCTCGCTTTCAACCCCTGAAGCATAACCCTTAGTATACAACTTACATTCGTAAGGCAGAATTCATTGCTTCTTTTTCTAAAGGAGGTCTCACAGATGTGGTTCAAAAGAAGCAATGAAAATGTATTTTGTTATTTGGTAGAGAAAAGCGTAGTGAACCAAGGTGAGAGGGTGTCAAACCTATGATTAGTGCACAATTAGAGGGTTGCATTGTGGTGAAATATGTTGCAGCTTCATTTACTTTAAATTAAGTATTTAATTCAGTAATCAGACGCGTATTTGAACTGAATTTTAAATATTTTCCCACTTTTTCGCATTCTCTTGTATTCTCATTATTGTAGATGTTTAAAAAACTTTAATATATCCAATTTTTAAAGATAGATAAGATCTTCAAATCGAAGAATGTAATCCAAATCGTCCAGAACCTGATTAAAACCTTGAAAAATAGCATATTCTCGGAAAAGGCAGATTCCTCGCGGCGATTGCGAGCATCGGCCCATTGTGAACCAATAAGACCATCTCTGATTGATGAACCATGCTTTTTGTCAAAACTCGTGCGTCCATTTAATTTCGACAAGAAAAAAGCCTAAACACTTAACAATAGAACTTTTTTCATCACAATAAGAGAACGCTCCGTGCGATCATCGATTACTTTTTTATCGTCTACAATATCAATAATCTGTTTACGCCCACTGTTAATTTCGACGTTAGTAAAATTGAAACTTGACACGTGTTACGAGGCGAAAATAATTTTGTGGGTGCGTGATGGTGCGTTTTTATCACTTTTGTTTGTTTCTTTGGCCGACGCATCGAAAGCGCCCACTCGAGCCATTTAGTGCGTGACGAGGCGCTATTTTATTGCCTTTGTATTGAAAAAGTGGCCGAGGCGAGTGCATCACCTGACGGCTATCGCCCTGTCTCGCCGGAATTGACTCGTCCTGTAATTGCGGCCAAATTGGCGAAATGAGTGGCTGCGACTATTAGCAACGTTTCTAGTAATGGAGTCTTCAACGCTCCGTCGATAACTTCCACATTTTACTGGCGACTTCAACGGTTTTATCTGACGGCTGCTATTTTAAAACATGGCGGCTCATTCCGAAGGCATTTTTATTGCGTTACGCCGTCCCCGGCACGGCTAGTGCATCGCGCAAGTACGGATTGGGTATCGACACGGTAATCGAGCTACCATTACTTATTTATGGTCCATCGAGAGTCGTAAACGGCGCTGATTGTATAGATATTATTTCAATTTTCTAAATTCTTGTTAAAATAAAACTTTCTCGTGTTTGCTCAGAGCTCATTAGGGCGGGGTCACACGCGGCCGAGCAACTCGTGCCCCGAAAACATTCAATAACATAAGTTATAACTCGAAAACGAGCTTTCAAATTACACAAAACTGACAGCTTTAATATTTGCCCTCTCGGAGTGCGCCCGCGCCGGAGCTTCATGCTGAGCTTTTAATTTGTTCCACGCATCCTCTCACGTGGAGTTTTTCTGTTTTGTTTGAAGGCCGGTTGTGATCGATCGTTTGCCCGCTTTTTTTCGTTGTTTAATTTTGGAAGGAGTTCCACGGTTTCGCCAAGTCATTAGTGGCTCGTACCGAACCCCGCTAAGGGTCGCGTTTCTCGCTTTGTCTTGTTCTATTGACAACCCTCGCTGTGTTCCGTTTACTAAATACGAATTCAAATCAAAAACTTAATATGTCTAGACGTTTTTAGACTGCAGTTTTTTGCCGGTTGTAGAGTTTTAGAAATTACGGTATCATTCTTTTGAAAAGAGAGTTTCTTGATTTATCGAATGCACAATTCTTGTGGCTCACAATTACAAGAAGCCAATCGATTAAAGAAATTTCAGGCCATAGGGCTTACCTTAACCACAAATTAAATCCCTCAGACTTGCGTTGAAACTCTCGCCAAATTCATATGACGGCAAAATTGGGGATGATAAATCTCGAGATAATTTCAGCGTAACCTTTAAATTTCTACCGATTATGTGTTATAACTCATTGTCAAGTCGATGTTCGATAAACATATCGGTTTCGGCGCCGTCACTGGTTTCCTTGGTAGGAGGAAATGTCAATGATTTTCGTTAAGGGGTGATTGATTCTTTATGTAGCTTGCGATACGAATCGTATCGCAGATTGTCGTGGCCCGGAGCGAGAACAACGTGATTTACAGCGTTGAATTGCTCCCACTTAAGTCAGAACCTTCAAATTTTGGCGATTTTGCTCTCGATAAAACTCGCTTTCAGGAGATGTAGCATTTTATCAAAAACTTTTGAAGGTAAAAGTTCAAAATTAATTGTTACCTACCGATAAACAATCGTTTTACCACCGACAGCTGGGCCGTGGGGATTTTTCCAACCAGGTTGTAGTAACTTTGTCAAAGCTCAAAGCAAGTTTACTTTAAATTAGTATACATTGACAATTATATATTGACAATGTTTAAAACCAACAAAATCAAACGTTTCATATCGCAGTGTTAAAACGCTCATTCATCCTCCTACCTTTCATGTTTGACAATCATAAATATGAGTGCATCGGTAAACTGTTGATGCGTCCTTAATTTCTCCACAGAATATACTTATCGGTTACAAACGTCGACATTCGTTCACAATACATTTTAAAATAATAATAATTCATGTATACCATTCTGTAAATTAATTTGGCAGCTCATTCTCAGAAAGATTGGCACTCCTTAATCAAACGTAATCTGCAATGGCCCAAACCATCGATCAAAATATACGTGATAAGAATGGACGCTCGTAATCCCTATACATACATATTTGTAAAAATATCAATCATTATAAAAAGTTACTTGTAACTGAAAAGAAAGAATTATATTGCCTGATTGTAGGCTGTTATTCCAAAATATGAATAAGTAAATAACAGTAACAAACAACAATAATAAATAACGAAATATTACAAATTATTATTTTATTATTTGTTATTAATAGTACTATCAAAGTTTCCGACTTACGTAAGTGTTATCGATTTAATGTTGTCTACAGAAAAATGTAAATTGCGTTCGATAACGCACTTTACACTTTACATATGAATTTCGATAAATTTATATGTATTTTCAAAAAGTTGAACCAACGTGTTGCGAAATCCAGAAATATCCTATGAATACTTTTATACCGTCATTTCATTGAGATTGCACTCTATGGAGCGGATGTGCCTTATGGCGCCAATAAAAAAATCATAAACAAACGAGAATATTTCGCCAACTGTGGATTCATGACACCTCTCAAACCGAACTATCACATAAAAAGGCCTTGTCTGTCACGCGAACTCTTTGCCACAGAATGTGAAGAATATAAAAAAGCTGGAATCACCATACCGTCATGAAAACACCATCGACAGAAAACTGCAAACGGTAACGTGTATTGTACGCAGTCTATCACGACACGCGTGAATAGTGCTGACAGGAATACCATCGAGTGTCGTGCCCAACGCCTATCGAAATCGATAAAATAGTCTATGATAATAAACGATAGAATATAGAATATGATAGATAACGAACAGTTTCAATGTTTCGTGACCTCGTTTATATTAATAATACTCTATCGTAATTGTAGTATAATAATATGTCTTATATAAAACCAACATCGTAGCTCGCATGTTCGAACTATCCTGCCAACAATATACAAAAATGATTTATCCACATTAAACAATTAAAACATCTAGCCTATTTATAGAATCGCACTATGCTAGGCGCGAGTCGTCTACACTTGCAATCGCGGTCGCAACCAGCGCACACTCGTGACTATCTTCAGCAGATTTTTTGGTCTTTGCACAAAATAAAATATGATAATAAAATGGTATCAAAGCAACGACGGAATTTATAAAGTCACCATGTTGTTTTGCTTCTAGCTCGAGTAACAAGATCATTTTGGCATTACAAAATATGATTATTATATTGTACAATGTTAAAAAAAAAAACACTGTTATTTTGCACAAACCAAGCATGAAAATCAAAATAGCAATAATCCCAGCTAAAGTGGCCGTTGTCGAATGCAAAAAGCACCAAACACGCAGCGGACACTCTACGAGGCTTGAATTTATCGAGTGCCGACAGACCGGGGCGCAGCACTAGGGGGCCTCACGCGTCGCAATCCGTCGCTGTACCTCGTAATTTAAAATCCCTGATTTATAGTCCAACAGTAGCATTAAATTTGTAATCATATATTGATTTACAGCCGCGATAAGGCGCGCCCGCTGTCTTTCCAGAAAGCGCTTCTATTGCCGGTGATTCGGTTTGCTGAAATTGCCTCTAGAACATGTAGTGGGCTGGGACTGTACTCTGATATACGGGACGCGTGCGTTGGTGATATTGTATAATCGAATTGAAGTTGCGAGCCTATAAAAACGTTATTGGTTTTGTTATAGTTTTGAGTTGATGGTCTGAACATTAACCAATAGTTCAAGGATTAAACGGAAGAAAGAATAAGCATTAATCGCAAAAATTTGTAGTCCATTTAAAAGTTATTATTTCTCCCTAATAGCAGCGCTTACAATTATGAACCATTTCTGAACGTTGCGAACATTAAGCTATATTATTTTATATTTCTAACAAATCACATTCATATTAATAGAAATCATCCTAGTACAACAAACACACAAAAAACTCAAGTCATCGCCTCGAAAACAATGGACGTTATAAATAATATGAAATTTGTCGAAATGTCCGTGCGTGCGTGTTTCATTCGATTCGGTCGACACTTCCGTTGCATTGTCGAGGCGTCTCCCACAACGCGACGCTGACTTGCGCGGGCGCAATCACACCAAACATTACGGAAATGGATAGATGTGACATTAGGATTGGTATTTTTGTGTTTCTTACCTGCATAAAGTGTCATCTAGTACAATGGCTTCATCTGAAAAACGAATTGTAAAACTCGAACTAAATAAAGATACAAACTTAATTAAATGTCTCGGTTTTAATATAATACCCACACACCGCTGGATAGGATCACCAGTCTATTTATGATATACGGAACGATATAGACAAGCTATCCAGTTATATTATATGATCTGAACTAGTATTTATAACTAATTAAACAGTCGGGCACTTTACCAATTTGAAACAAGCGTTTAGAACATTATGTTCAATTTTAACAAGCTCAATAATGTTTTCTATTAGAAATTCATAGTGGAGCTAGCATAGTAAATAATTATCATGATATTATTCTTTATTGAGAAATAAGTAATAATGGTTCCGAAAAAGAAACTTAAATTGCAGCGAACTGTAGTATCATACTGTAGTAAGATAATACTGCCTAAAAGTTGCCAAGAAATAAACACAATTTTAAAGGAAAATATTAACTGTAATAAATAAACAAACCAGGCATCATTCAAATAGTGGTCTAATGAATTAAAAACTTGACTGCCAAATAATAAACTAAACATCCGAATAAAATACTGACTTTCGAAAACATCTCAACAGCAAAATAAAAATTCATTTTTACTGTATCATAATTTCAATTACAAAATTAACTGTACTAACTTTAAAAAGTAACTGTAACATAATACAATGGCCCGACACTAGGTTAGGTTATGTTTGAATGGCGACAAACAACGCGCGAGCCGAGCGAGCGGAGCGAGCTTGCCGCGGCAGTGGCCGACGAAGCGCTAAAAATAAAATGATGTATAAATTACTATTTCCAAAATTTCAGAATTCCATTCAGCTATTTACGTTTTATTTTACGCCCAAAAGATTTCGGTAACGGTAATAAAGTTTTATTGAATAAGCTTATTTTTTATTTATATTCGGAGTTTTTATTACTATATTTTTTTTTATTTTGACAGAAAAATACTCAAAAATTGCTCGTTCCTTTTAGAAAATATTAACATTTTAGCATTTTTATATCGCCGTTTTCAATCATTAACATATGTTGTTTACCTAACGTAAATTGTCTCTTCTGTCGTCCACTCTACATGATCGCGGGATGCCGGTGTCAGGTTGACGCACCAGGACTATGATTTGCGCCGCGCTCCGCTTGCGCCCAACAAATGATTGATGCGGACTAATCTGCCATCGAAAACCGCGCGTAATGGTGAACATTCACCATTTTAACTTTAATTCACCATTTTAAACTTTTATTCTTTCCATTGTCATCGTGTCAGGGTGCCGGATTGAGCTCTGATGGGGAATGATTAGGTGGCGTCAATGAGCGGTGAATGACGTTTTGTAGATTTAGTTGGACAAATTTTTTGATGGTGTATACATTATGTTGTTTATTCGTATTGCTAATTAGATTTTGACGATGTAACTGTATTGTTAATTTTAATCATTTTGTTTTCTTTCAAGGATATAATCATTTTGCTGCGTTTGGTACATCGTTGTGTAGGCATCAGGAGGTACCTATGTTCTTTTTAGGCCGCCTGAAAGCCTAATCAGTACAGTAGTAATGAAATCATTGGAAATGTACATTGATAATAAATGTTAATATTATACTACATAAATATCGGAGGTTTACAAAGGGAGGAAACGTTACAGAACGAACTCGACATAAATGATAAGTTACCAGCATACACTAATGAAGTAAGTAGGCTTCTGCACAATCTACTGAATATGATGTTCCTTTTCTATAAGAGCGCTATTGCCGTAGCGCCCTTACCGTAAATATCGAGGCCGACAGAACTGCACTCGCGAGATAACTGCTTCTCAGAACAAATGAAAGTATTATCAGTCTCAGTCGGCCGCTAAAGGCGTGAAGCCATAACCTCTAATAATAAAACATTATGTATTCGCGACCACGTGCCTCGAATAATAACAAAACTCGCCACGTTAAAAGGGAAACAAAACGTAGGTGTTTTTGTGTGAAGTTTTATAAGCTATCGGCACCTCTGTACCGATTGTGCGCTTTGTTGCGCCCGCAGTGGATGCGTGAAGGCTGTGCTGTTTTGTTTGGCGTGTACTGCTTTAAAATAAGCCGTCGATTTAGTTGGAGATATAATTGTAGAAATCGTTGTTTATTGACCGTCAAAATTTTGCAATGACTGAGAGTGCTAGTAAAATACAAGAAGCAGCAGCCTGCACTAGCAGTGGCCACTGTAAAGGCAGAAGATTAACTTGTGTAGTCGGGTATTTCGTAATACCTACCAATGAAAGACTTGTGGATGAGAGAGTGGACTGTATTTTGGGCTATAGTAATGGTTACTATAATTATAAATATTGATAAATTGTTTATCGTGTCGTACTTTATCTAATGCAAATATTATAACAGTGCGAGGTGCTATTGCTGAGAAAGGGAAAAAGAGTGTGCCTATGTTCAAATATTTATCATCACAATTATTCTGATTTGGCAGTTAATTTTGATAATCATTGCATTTTTGTTCCGATTTTGGTGCCACAGTGGTGTCGGTTCTGTTGCACAACTCACTAAATTAAACTAAATTTGACAGCTCTAAAATTGTTGCCATTTTATTCTCCCGTAATGAAACGGAAAGAGATGCAGATAATTTTAGTCCTGTCAAATTACTTTTGTTTAGTGAGTGGTGAAACAGAATCGACACCATTATTAGGGTAAAAAAAGATTTCAAATTTGTGTTCCAGATCCTAACAAAAACAATATAGGCAATGGATTCCACTCAAACGAAAACGACGAAAAAAACAACAATTAAAAATGTTTTATAGCTATAGTTAGTGCCTATAGATCTACTTTATTTTCATTTTTTAACAAGTCCAAAACTTACTAACCAAACTAAAAATGCGACCAATTTAATCGACCTTTGTCCCAAACAAAACTTAACAATAAAGTTAATTTAAATTAAACTTTAATACACGTTCAAATTGTTCCCTATTTAACGGGTGGTGGGTCAAAAAATTGACAATCGTCCCATCAACGACTTCCTCTATTACTAAATTATTTTTTTTATCACCGTGCAACGTAATTACGTGTACAATTTGAGCACGGCGGAGCGTGAACGTGCACTTTACACGCGGTAATTATGACTGTGTCGTTGTCCATTGCTAGATCATCGATTAGAGAGTAGGCCTCGTTTGAAATCGTGTAAGTTTATGTGAATCTGTTAATGGGATGAAGTTGTTTGATTGGTGAGATTATTTCTGGGATTCGTTTTTAAAATTAAAGGCGGTGTTTATAATCCAGTTACGAATCAAAACGGTATCTGACCGGGAGTGTGGAGAAAACAGAAGTTATTTTCACTTGTGGGTTGAAAGTTTGCTGAGATAGTGAAAACTCGCCTCTAGGATGTCGTCTACACACGCTATGCCGCTAGAAACTACTTGTAAATACGAGCTCTTTTATAACCATAACTAAAGAAGTGTCCGAGTAAAGTAAAAGTTCTTTTTAAATTCAATGTGTTCTCAACGGACTCTGGGGTCAGTGCCTTTTATCAAATTTATCATTTCTAAAACAACGAAAAGAAAATGCCAAAAGTGATATTTATAGCTAGATTTGCGTTTATACTCCGAGCAGTTCAGCTCCCGTAAGCAGCACCCGTTCACGAGTTGACGCATTCGCCCCATGCGGCGGTGGATGTGGTTAAAACTTCAATCAATATGGTTGAGGTAAGTAAGACTTAGGGCCGATTTCACCATCAAAAATGAACGCGATCAACGCAAGCTAAACTAGTTTAAAGTGGCTAACTGAGTCCAAAACGTCAATTTGGATTTCACCAACATAAAGTAAACGTAGTTAGGGCATAAGCGAGTTTAAATTCTAAACGCCCGATTTTGGGAGGTTTAGGCCCTTGAACGCGTTTATGAGACGGTACATCTGTACTGCAGATGTTGAATAGCAACATTTCTCGGTATAAAAAGGATCTATTATGTTCCTTGCTCCACAATGCGATATGCATCAGTACCTACTTTTAAATGCTTCTTCAAATACAAGCTAAAATAACTTTGTGGTAATTGTATTATTTTATTTTAATGTTTTTTTTTCTGATGCATTGTAGGGATTCTGTTACTTTTTGTTAAATCTTCCTAATTTTGTTTTACATTTTTAATTATGGACATAATCTGAAACAAATTATTTTCGAACATTTGCTGTAGCTTTTGAAGATGGAGAAGAGTATTTTATCCGCCCAAGGCACCCAAGATGGACACTACCACAAAACAAACGAACTCCTACGCAGAGTATCAACGTAATCTGTTCAACAGCGATATCACAACTTTGAGGAAAGAAAGGGAGGAAGTTTTGACAGAGACAGCAATACTACAGATGACGGCTGCGCTCAGTAAGGTCCATATTCGCGTGCCATAGCACGTAATCTTGGTTTACGTGAACGCGACCAATATCGTGCCGGTGAAATCGCTTTGACATAAACCGAGATCAAACTCTACGTTTGAACTTGTTTAAGTAAAACCGAGTTTAGTTAAGCTAGTTTTGTAATGCAAACGGTGAAATTGGCCCTTAGTTAACACAATGCCTTCCCACATTCGTGATTACACTGTATAATTATATACCACACTGTTTTCAGTAATAGAATATATTTGTATCCTTCCAACTTTTATATACTGTTCCCTACCTCATAAAACAAAGATCAATCGAAGATCCTGTAATTACGAGTCAACTGCATCACTCCCCTTAGATCGCTGAGACAGCAAACACTACTGTCTGTACGCCACTCTAAGACGCAAGTAGTTTTATCTACTACCCTGCCCTACCTTGTTACCGAATATAACATTTTAAGAGAAAAAGAACACACGTTATATGTACACATTTATACTTACTTTATTTCTTTGGTTCTTCGTATTTTTCTTGTAAACCACAAACGAAAATACGAAATTACACGTTTACAGTCATTTTATTTATTACTCTGTATTTAATTGATTTGTGAGCTGTTGTTGTTGTTTTTGTTGTTTTTACCAAATTATAATTAACAATATAAAAAAATATGCACCAAAACATAAAAGCTACAATATCGCCATAATCTGGGCAGGGCTTAAGCTACTGGTGATCTATGCCTTAATAATATTACGATAGTATACTACATCTTAAAATTAAAAAAAAATACCGTATTGGGAATTATAGATGAACCCGTCATTAACTGTACACACTCATCGCCGAGCAAGTTCAGCTCAGTCCTGCAGTTTTACACTGGTATAAGATCTGTCCCTCTGTTGATTATACTGCTCTATGGTGTGAGGTGCTCTATCTGTTGACACATCTCACCCCCGACCGTAGAGCCGTTTTTATTCCTTTACTGCATTGTGATTGCCAGTTTTGTTGTATCTTAGCTTAGTTCAGCGCCTGTGCTGACCTGGCAGGGATATTTTTTTAAGTTTGGTTTTGGAAGTATTTTTAAGGGCAGCCTGCTAGCTTTTCGAACAAGCCGCCAGAGGGTTGAGAAAAATGCACAACGTAACATAGGACATAGGATACTTTTTTTATATCCACGCGAACGAAGTCGCGGGTAACAACAATAATATACATACATTATTATGTATACATTTACAAACACAAGGTCAGCACTCCAAAATAAAGTTATCTACCGAGTCGTATTTTTACAACCAATCACGACGAAACTTGGTATGCAGTTTCTACAATTTTATAGAATTATTTACTTAGTTGTCGGCAATTTTTGATTGCAAGGATTCAAAAAAGAGGTGAAGTTCGATTCAGCGCCCTATACCGGCCAATTTTGCTCATATTCGAAATTCTTGTTTACAATTGAGTAACAAATGCTTATGCCAAAAGTTTTCAAAAAAAATTGCCGGCGACTAAAAAACTATGAAATTGTAGAATTACGGTTGTGCAAAAATTCGCGAGGTCTACCGTTCGCAGTACTACTTTTTTTTTTTTTTTTTTAGACGTAAACATAATTTATTTCAAAAACATAAAACTAAGGTTAAATGCAAGTGATAGCTCTATCTTTTGCGTTAGTTAGAAACTGTGTCGCAAAAGGCAGCTTCTTCCAATGGTATGTGGTGATTAAGTTTTATACAATGAATGAATTATTTTAGACTGAGGGTATACAATAATAGGTTCTGTTGAAATATTACATTTTAAAGTGATTTTTTTCTATGTCATGTCAAGTGTCAGGTAAGTGTTGATATGAGAGGGTGTGAGAGCGTATCATCGCTGCGATATACTCAAGTCCTCGTAAGTACTAGTTATATAGTTGTAACTATTAAGTGATCTGTTCAAAAACACTCAAATTAGACAAAAATTGTCGCATGCTAAAAGATTTATATTAATATATAGGATTTATATTAATCGATGTATCTTGACATGTATCCAAGTATTATGCAGGTCAAAAACTCAAGACATTTTTTGTAGCTCTGGCACTAGACCGAAAATTCAAGTGTTGGTAAATCATTGCAGGAATTAGTCAAATCGAAATCGAGTGTAAGTGTACGAAACTATTTCAAACGCCACCTCTGCCATGAACCAAACAACACCAAAATATTCTTTACTTTCTCCCTTTTCTCTCATTGTCCAGACTCAGCTAAATCTTTATTAAATAGTGTGTTTAACACTGGCTCTTCCTATCGCCGCATCACCCTCGGCTGACATTTTATCCTTTACGGGTGTTTGAGGATTCCGGAGTCAGAGGGTGAAGGCACAGCGGTCAATTGATGTGTTATCAAAGGTGGATCGCGTGAAGAGCTTCTGATAGAGCTTTTATGAAAAAACCATATATAAAGTTGATCCTATTGCTATCAAATTATCTGAGTCATTGGATATGTGACTGGTACCAAAGTGTTTCAGAGGCACGTTAAACCTTATTTGATGAAGAAGGATAACAGTTGTTTTACTATATCGAAGTTTTTATGCGGTTTGAAAAGTTTGACATAAAATTTAGCAACTTATTCTATGGAGAAAGTTATTAAAAAATGGTAGGTTCGTATAAGCCAATTGGCTAGCTCTGATGTCAGAGTTTAAGCCTTAGGACCTATGATGTAGTAGCTGAGCGGTTGTTAAAAAAAAATATTATATTAAAATGTAGATATTCATAGTGATTTGACTTTATATAGAAAAAAATACTCATGATAAAAAGAATGTTACAGAGTCCACGTGCATTAGACAAGTAAATGCAAAGGCCATTTTGTAACATTTTAAAGGCTACGATGATAAAATACATGATCTTGATAAAATTTAGTAAGAAATTACTTCGTACGCATCGGAAGGAAAAACCTGATACTTTTTTACAACCTACTACATGATAACATAAACACCGAGTTTTAAATACTTATTCTAGTAGTTTGCGCCAAACTGAGAACTCGCGACTCCTATAATATCACTACCCCTTGACCAAATCTACTCATATTTGATAAAAAATTGTATTGTAATTAACTACTTGCCTACAAAATTTAATGAAGATCAATGAGGATCAACGGTTCACAAATTATTGTCAGACAAATATACACAGATACAACTGCCGACTTGCCGTCCGTAGACCTTCGCTCCGTTCGATACATAAAGTATTTCTTCAAACGCTAATTTGCTAATCACTTTGCAACTTTTCCCTTAAACACACTAGTTCCTTAAGAGGGTGTCACTGGTCAAAGTTTCCCATAAACAGAGAAAATGGGGTCAGTAGTGATTGATAAGCGCCTTATTGGTACACTTGTTGACATCGGTAATCTGATGGCTTTCCAGCAGTGTGCTCACCGTGGGAAACAAGCTTTTTTGGAGAGTTTGGTAATAACGTTGAAAATTATTATTGTTTAGTTGTTTACTTTTGGAGATTGAATGGTCGTATTTAAGTAACGAGTGAAGTGATTTCTTACAGGCAAGTTGTGATCAAACTGTAAGTAAGTTCTTAAGACCCTATCTTATAAAAATCCGTTACTATATACATTGAATTTATTTTTTCATAATTGTTGTTGATTGGTTGTATTTTACAACGTAGCTTTGTCTTATTTGTCAGGTAACTATACTGTAGGTATTAAATGAGTATATTTTTAAACTAACGAAGTATTCATTTTGAGAATACAAGCAGTATATATTATTTTATTACAAGACAAATTATACAGCTTGGTCCAAACGGTGGCGCCAATCCGAAAAATTTAAGGTTCTCATACCAAGGGCTACACAAAAATATCCCATCTCTGTTCTACGATGTTTCGTAGTTTAGGAGTTATGATTTTTAATATTTTCTTAAGGAGTTTATTTAGCGGTCTAGAAAAAAACTTTTTTTGGATTTTTCCACGGATCCGAAAAACCAACGAAGGACGACGAAGGAAAATCCGCAGAACACGGTCGATACTTTTTTAAGACGCACGAATGTTATGGAAAATCCTTAAGAAAAAAAAGAAAAAAAACACATAACTCCTAAACTACGAAAAATCGTAGAGTAATACCTATATAGGATATTTTCGTGAAGCCCTTGATATGTTGAGAAACCTAAATTTTTCGGATTGATGTCACCGTTTGGACTAACCTGTATATATAATTATATTATTACAAGACATTATTAGAATAATATCCAAAAAAAATAGTAACATTTATCGAACCAGTCAGTAAATATATATAGCTTAATTATAGACCGCCTAGTTAAGTCACATAATAAATAATGGTTATTATAATTTAAAATGGCTGTAAAAAAAGACGGTAAGACGGTTTAATGACGGTAGAAACGAAATTTCGTCCGCTGTGGCAAGTGGAAGGCAGCAGACCGATGCAGTTTATATCTGTTATCTTACAATTACATCTTACTGCAAAATCGTCAAAATTCATGGACCGAATCAAACATATACCCAAAAAAAACATAAAGGTGGTTTTCTCATATAATAAATATAATTAATTAGCGTTATCTTCGCCGCTATGAGATTATAAAAAGTTAAGGTTTATGAAATTTTAGTTACATGACATTAAGATTTTGGATTTTGATTTCGTACCTACGTTACAATTAGTTTTTTCAAAGATATTGTTTACTAGCTGTTACCCGCGACTTCGTTCGCTTGGACCAATAAAAAAAATTGCCTATGTCCGTCTCCTACTTTTAAGCTGTATAACAGCCGTTCAGCCGTGATAATGCGACAAACACCCGGACAGAGAGACAGAGACAGATATACATAGTTACATTCGCATTTATAATAATTATTAGTTAGGAAGTTAAGTTTTAACGTCTCTTAGTTTGAATTAATTTGATTATAGTAGAGAAATGACGTCTGTAACTTTCCACCAGTAAGGTTTTATAACGGCAAAAGGAATCATTGAAAAAATCAGGGGCTTAGCTTTTTACTTGCCAGACAAAATTATTGGTGGCTATTATTATATACACAACATTTGGTTTTGTGACAAAATTATCATAAACCAAATGTTTTATGATACACCTACAGAGATTCAGCTGGGTTAAAATATATTTCTCTACAGATGTAATAATAAGTATGTATATATAAAATTGTATAACGTACCCCCTATATATCACCCTTGTCCACAAACATTTTCATCAGGAAGGAAGGGCCGGCCGGGCCGGCCGCGGCTTCCGCCGGATACGCTCGTATGGCACGCCCTGCCAGATGACCTTACGGGGCGGGGGCTGTTCCAGACGTTGTGTTCGGTAATGCTTGTTTTAGATATATAAAACGAGGTTTCATTTCAAATAGACACACTGTAACTTCAAATAATAAATGAACATTGCGGATATGAATTTGTCACCATAACGCAACTGACCATTCAATTAGTGTGTGTGAATTATGTGTCATAATAAATCTAACTATGGCCTTTGAAGGTATGTCAAGAAACTTCGTTATGTTGGATAGCTAAAAGAAATTGAAGAAAAAACTCTTCTTGTCGTGAAAATTTAAAATATAATTATGTGATTATGTGGCATTATTTATAAGGCCACATAATCACACATAATCGTAGCTGTGTTTTGTTCTTGCATAACAAAAAGATTATAAAGAGATTCAGCGTCTTACATCTCAGGCTGATGAACGCATATGATTGCCGCGCAGAGTTACTGTTGATGTTCAAGATTCAGGTTGGCATTCAACTTTTATGGACAAGATCTTGTCAATCAGTAGCATATAAACAATTATCAACAATAAATAAATTATTATCTTAAATCATCAAAATCTGCCTAGTCTATTTATAAACCAAAGTTTTTCTAACTTCGGAACTAAACTAAGAGTACTTCCGAGTACAAACATGAATACGTAACTGTGGGATAGAGTACCGACTTCTACCAAACTACGGAAGTATCTACCAAAGTACTTTAGTGCCGAGTACGAGTAAGTATGTACCTAGTACCAATATACAGGTACCGGCAAACACGCGTCGAGTCTGCGAAACTAATCGAGTTTTCGGTTCTAAGTTATTCTATTTGAACCCGCCGCGACAACTTCTAGGCTTTTTACATGCCACGACAAAAAGAGACGAAAACTAGTTAACCGCTTAACTCTTTTTGAGGTATTGAAGAAAAAAATAATAACGTTACTAATGTTCTTAAAAAAATATATGTGTGTTTCTGCGGCCTCATTTAGGAGCGATTTTCATATAAGCGTACTACCATTTTCTACGCCGTCGCATAACGCTGTGGTCATTTTAATTTGCTTTCAGTATTTCTAATTGTGTCCTTTTCGTTACTTAACAGTAGAACCATTTTTTTATACGAAGTGCGGCAAACTGGTAGACGGTCCACCTGATTTAAGAAGTAATCTGCAGCACTAGCGGCGTCGTCGATACTTTGTCGGCCCGAAGAGGTATTGTAGACATTCTTTTAAAGTGCTCCGTGTTATCGAGGGAAATATATTCCACAACTTGCAGTCCGCGGGAGAAGAAGCAAAACTTTAGTTGGTGACAAGAAAGAAAAAACAAAGCAAGGATATAAGAAAAATAAAACAGGAATTCGCGTAAAATCACTGAAGCTGTCAAATTTAAATTCAAAATCATTTATTTCAGGTTAAATTTTACCCATACAAGAAAATTAAAACAAATAACATAAAACATTCAAAACATACAGCTGTGTATGCTATAAATACGGAATGTATCAAAAAGTCGTATGTTATAAGAGCGGTCTTACACTCTACCAAGTATAAACGCCTGGTCTTTAACTTAGTTCCGTCTATAACATAACACGCAGTTTGTACATAAAGCCATAACTACACCTATAGGTGGAGTTATATACGAGTATGTATCGACCGAATGAACGCTAATGGAGCAAATCTCTTGAAACCTACGACAGGCAAGAATTATTTTTAAGTACAAGATGAAGAATCACATGAATTATACACATGAAAGTCCGTATGATATGAGCGAGCCTTTGCCATTCTCTTCGTAGCGTCTAAGCTGATGTGGGTAATATTTGGTAAAATATTTATTGTTCACACCAAAAATTAATTTCAAGGGATTGAAATACTTAAGAAAAAACTAGAGTGACAACTGTTGGCCTTGTCTCTGCTAAGAGTGATCCCTTCCAGGCAACCTTCAGATGGAGAGGGTTCATAGAAGAAGTAGAAGATAGGGTGTACAATAATTGAATAAAAAGGGTGTGTTACGGTAAAAAGGGGGTAGCATACCCTGAATTTACAGGCAAAGCTACTCTTTATCCTAAAAATAGTACGGTTCCTGTAGGATAGCTGGTGAAATTAGATGGATGGATCGAAGCGCAGCAAGAGAATGTATTTTTTGCAACATAGTCCTATGGATATAATAGTTAGATAGATATACACTTTATTGTTCACACAAAATTTTACATACATTTGAAAAAGAGGCTTAAAAACTAGTGTAACAAATGGCATCCTTGTAGTTATTAAATAGGAATGCAAAAAGTACAGACTGTGTCTATCTGTTACATACTTACAACTAAATTAGCAACTTAATTAGTATAATATCAAAGGTATACATCATGAGAACGCATTTATGATACTTGAAAATACTGGAAAATAGAAATTGGGATATGAGGCCGAGGCCACAGGCGGCATTTGAGACATTTGGCGGCCTACACTACCAATTCAAGGAGGCCGCCTTATTTATTCCCATGCACAGCTTGAGGCGCACGTCGTTCAAAGTTGGTAATTTTATATTACAATCTTATAAACTTTGAAAAACACACACTGTAAACTCTAAATATTGGCTGGACCTTCTTAAATCAGCAGTTTGTGCCATTCAAGAGAAGTTATGAAACAATGAGGTTTAGAAACATCATCCAGAATCGAAAGCTTTCCTGCGAATTCTCAAAATAAATTTTATCGTGTTTATATTTAGGTACATAGTGCCGAAACTTTCAAAATATCTAGAATAAATCAAAACGTAATCGAGATTCTAGTTCTGAATTGTAATTGGGATTACTCCGGCGTGGCGAGAAACTTCGTTGATTTTAGTTGGGAGGCAATTTACAAGTTCAGGTAACTAGGTGTTTGTTGAGAAGTTATGACATAGGTCCATAATTAGAACACTACCAACATAAGTTGAACGATGCTGAAACCTGACTAGTAAGTAAGTACGTGCCAAATATTTTTTTTCGAAAATATTAATAAATAGTTTTTCAGTGTCCTCCTGGAACTGTCAATAATATACAATACACACAAATTATTCATCATCATTGATCGTACAGTCATCGGCTAGATACTCGGTACTACTGGCAAACATAGATGAATGTATACTAGCTGACAAACAAGTGCATAAATGACGCGAGCACACGATGGAGCTGAAAGCAAACCTTTTTTTTTCCATTATGTTTTGGCTCCACACGTGTATTTAGCCAGTGTCAAGTATTGTAATATTTCATGTGAAGTCAAGTATTTCACAACTAAAATAAGCCACAGTCATAGTCTAAGTCAAGCAAAGTAAGTCACGGTCAAGTCCACGTTATGCCCCAGTAAAATGGTGAAGGCTTTACTAGAGATTTCTATGGAGTTTTGGAAATAACACGAAAAGTCACGTTACACGAGATTATACTATTCACCAACACTCGTGCACCGTCACGAAGTCATAATGAATAAAAATCCACCATTTTTACACATTTACACTCGAAATAACACAAGTTTTGGAAAATAATACAATGACGCGACATGACTTCTTCACGTTCCCGCCAAAACTCACAGGCAAACGTTCCCCGCCATGCAATGCCAATACCTGGACTGATCACACGATTAGTTGACCCTAAGTATACAGACGAGTCCAAGTTCACAGTAAAATCGTCACATGCATACAAATGTTACAATAAACATTATAACTCAGAGAAACGTTTAGTGGAGTGCAGGAGCCGAGGGTTTTGTTTTAGATATAATGATATCCACCTGGTACGAGTATGTAGGTTCAGATCTCTTTAACCTCTGTTACGTTATTAGTCAAATAAAGATCAAAAAAACTAATACGAAACTCCAAATAGTTGATGTTTAGGATTTGTAAAAACATTATAGTGATGTGTTAATATCGATATCGATGCATTGTCTGCTACAGCACAGCACGGTCAGACGCTCGATAAAAAGATTACGCGTTTGCGTATAGGACGCGCGCGTGATGTGAATGTTAATTCCGCTCCCCTTCGTTGCACTAATAGATTTTAATAGTCCGCGGACACTGGCGTGACGGACCAATACAGGAACAGTTTGATGTCGTATTAACATAAAATTTAAACTTTTAAAACTGAAAACAACCTTTACTTTTATTGCCATTTTAACTCAGTTTATGTGTACCCAATCCTGATGATTTATCCTAACTAATATTATAAATGCGAATGTACCTCTGTCTCTCTGTCTGGGTGTTTGTCACGTTATCGCGGCTAAGCGGCTGATCGGATCTAGCTGGTTTTTTTCATAGATATAGCTTAAGGGTAGGAGACGGACATATGCTACTTTTTGTTATTGGTCCACGCGAAGTCGCGGGAACAAATACTCGTTTTTTAGTCTTATGTGACTTAAAATGCTTCAAAATTACTGAAATTAAACATGTAAAGCAAAAAGATATACAAGAGCGACAAGTGGCAAGTGTGCTGTACAGAAAATATTATGATCCGAAAAATAATATTTCGATCGAAACAAAATTATTATTTATATCTATTGTGTATGTACTTTAAAAGCAAGTATATTTTTATGAAGCATGTGATAACGAAACGCGCTTTCTAAATCAACCAATCACTCTAAAGGCTTAGCTAGATTTAAATATTTTTTTTTTTCTGCAGTTGTTTTTCAAATATTAATGGCGTTTTAGGCATTAAGAGCATTACGCACGCCCTTGTTTTCGTTGAATTTGCATGAAGGGACATGCCGAATGTCCCTGAATGTTTTGCATGCGACGGATCAAAGGATGCATTATGGGAATGTATTCGCTGACACGTAAATAAATAAAGATAAACATTATTTATAGACTGCTCGGTGTGGGAACTACGCGCTTCATTGTGAGCCGATTAAACGATTGATGTTTACAATGTTTATAGTACTGCACATAAGTAAAGTATTTAAAGTTCAGAGTAGCCTTTTTGTTTTAAAGTGTAGTGATGCGGGATGGCGGGCAAATGCGCAAAATCATAATTTACATAAATGTCAGCACTTGTCTTTAACTATTTACCTTATCTTTAGCTTATCCTAATCATAACCAATATTATAATTCAGAGAAATATAGCCGCTTGCGCGATTTAGAACTCCATACATAACAACTGTCAGTCCATACAAAACATCAAACACTGCACAAAAATGAATCAACGCCATCTAGCGAACTTTCAGAAGTAACTTTGTCTCTCTGTCTGGATATTTGTCGCTTTGTCACGGTTAAATGGCAGAACGGATCTTGATGAAATTTAATGATGAGTTACTATATATCACAAAGACGGACATAGTCATTGTCAACTTTCCTTACTTGTATAGTTTTATACCCTACTTTGCTCTGTATATAAATGAGATAACAGTTCAGTGCTACCCAGAAAACTCTTTATATCCTGCGTGGCCATGCACAGCCCTCGTCACATGGAGATATTAGATGTTAACTATCTTCGTGCTCGATAATTTTACTAGAAACATTGCCCTTCGAACCGTACCACTTGGCGGTTGAATAACTGGCAATGTGATACTTCCTCAGGCGGACTGCAAAAGATCCTATAACCACAAAGCATCTTGTTTTAATTGTTCATCTCTCCTTGCTTCTCCTTTTTATTTACTTACAACTAGAATTTCAAGAAACTTTAAAAAGTAACAGCGTCATAATCTACCGACTGGCCAATCTGCAACAAGCAGTTTAATAAACCCTCGCTGAACCACGGTTAAAAGATCAATAAAGAGCCAATATGAGCTCGTGCAGATATCTGCGCGCACAATATATCTACCGATAGTGGAGCGATGTCTGCCCATAATATTCTTTGGGGTGCATCTCATTTGGCTTAAGAACCAGCCTTTGTCAACAAAGTTGGGGGCGGAAAAATCGATATTGGCCGCGAACGTGGGCCCTGATCACCGCTTGTCTTTCGTAATTCGTGTCTCAATTTAAATTTAGAATTCGAATTTCAAAGTGATGATAACAGTCGATAAATAGGCATTATTTTACTCTTTCGTATGCTACTTATGTCGATAAAAAAATGAAAGCCACTCTATACCAATACAACTCTACGATCGTAAAAAAATATTTGTTGTTTAGTGTGATTGCTTTATAGCCTAAGATTTTTTAAATTGCGATATTAATTCTTAAAAAGAATATTTCTAATCAAGTGACAGTCTCAAACGAGGGTGGAAATTAAAATTAAAGCAAAACAATATTAGTAAACATAGGTAGAATTTTATCACTTCTTATCTTGGAATCAGTTTCACAGTAAATAACTGATCACATCAAACATAATGCATGAATAAACAGATCTTCGTCTTAGTCTTTTCGCTAGCGGTTTTTATTATCTGGACTATGCTTCTCGACTTTGTCCAGTCTTAACTCCAGTCCAGACTTTAAGGCGTCAAGGATGGTCAGTACTTTATTTGACCTGTCTATCTCGTAGGAGATCGACTGCGTGGCTTCCGTTTTGTTGCCTTTTTTTTCAGAAGCGTTCATGAGAAACGAACGTTAAACATCTCCTAAATTTGTGTTTTATTTAATGCTTCGGTGATTAACTTCAAATCAAATTCAAAACAGGCATTTATTTCGGACTACACAGATCTGAGAAGGTATATTAAAAAAACAAATAGGTATTGTGCAGCTTTCCTTGCGATCTGCTAATCTAAAGTGAGATGATTTCCTATAAATGATCGTCGTCTGTATTAAATGTTTCGACAACAGTAGGTACTTAATTGTGGATCTTGAGACAGTTTTGCTGTTGTGGCACCTCCACCTCCACATCAATGTCTATTTTTACCCTCCAGACTTAGTTGGTAGCGTGCCTCCCATACCAGCAGGAGGACCTGAGTACGATTCCCGGTCGGCTCCGTATTAGAATTATGAGGTTAAATATTTGCTCCGGGTCTGGGTGTTAATTGTCCCAGTCCATGTATCTGTTCTGTGGCAGCACTGACATAAGCAAACCTAGTGGGGAGCTATAATTAAAAGTCAAAGAAACAATCATTTGCGATGGAGGATTTTCCGACAGCAGATTTAATAAAAATAAAAATAGTTTATAAAATGAGCCAATGGTGGCGTTAGCAAACAATGAAGTGATAAAAAGCAAGTAGCCAACCATCAAGTCATGTCAGTCACTTGCGCTGACACCATCCTCTTTCACTGTCAAAAAGTACTATCGGTACGAATGCGAATAATTATAGTACCATCACAGACTTAGGCCGTGTTCAGTGAGGTCGATGATGCTCGATGTCATTTGCTGCATACTCCTAATGTCATGGAGCGTCGTCGAACGACCTCACTGAACACTGCGCTGGTCTAGTGTTCTGTGACTACGTACGTACCTACTACCATTTGCACCGTGTGTATCACTCACTGTTAGCTTTGTTGAATTTTTGTTGTTAGCTTTGTTATTTTTGCGCCGTTTTTATCACTGTTAGCTTTGTTGAGTTTGTTTTGTTTGTTGTTAGCTTTAAAAATAAATTAAACAAATCGAAAAATGATAATTAATTACATTTCACTATTACCTACACACTCAAAGACATATTTATAAGGAGAATTCTGTGTACACACTATGGGTCAGACTGACTTCAT
This sequence comes from Apocheima hispidaria, assembly GCA_947579745.1. Taxonomy (NCBI): domain Eukaryota; kingdom Metazoa; phylum Arthropoda; class Insecta; order Lepidoptera; family Geometridae; genus Apocheima; species Apocheima hispidaria. The sequence goes on along the minus strand of OX388151.1, from coordinate 15,750,125 downwards.
TATTTGTCAACGCCATGTATTTACAATCTTTTACTAATGTATTTTTTTTAAGGTTCTCCAAATGGAACCGTATTATTGGAAAATAGCCTATCCGTTATCACTCCAATTAGAGCAAAAACATAGAACAAAAAAGTCTCAATTTAAAACGCTTTCGGAATTCAAATCAGACACCCGCGTTGGTTTATTACGTCGATATGTAAATTTTGTACAGCGTCACTACCCTTATAAAGACCCTGTTTGAATTGAAAATTTAGTTGAACAAGCGAGAGTACGCGCCGTTCAGCCAGTGCGGCCACGTCTTTCAGCCAACTCGCTGCTTTCGCGCCCTCCGCCAACATTACAAAATAAACTGATAACTTTTTAATATCGCAATGTCGTTGAAAAAGGCGCGTGACCGAGAAGGTTCGTTTCGAGTTATGACGGAAAACGATAAGCGGTGACGAGTGACGTGTCACGTGGTTTCTCGATCTGTCAACGTGAGAGGGAGAAAGAAGAGGGTGCGACAAGGAGGGAACAAATCGCGTGCGTAATTGTAAGTACGTAAACAAATGTTGCATTATCGTCGCAGTTTTCGTATACAGAGTGTGTCGTAATGGATGGATAACCCGTTACCTGCGGTTGGGGAACACTATAACAATACAAAAAAATAAAAACTGAAAAATGTCATGCATTTCTTGTTTTTGGTAAGTTTAGGTGAAAATTCATTGAAAAGACTTAGAATCATGTAAGATCAATGGTGTTACCGAATTACTAAAATACCCAAATCTTGTCTGGAACTAGGTAAACACTGTACTTAAGAAGTATTTAGTTCAAATCTGAATAGTTCAGACGTGTCGAAAGACTTCAAATAACAAGTAGCATTATAAAAAAACCCAACTGCAACATGTAAGTAGCCTATGTCACTCAAGATTTAAAGATGAATCCAACGACACCTCACTCGTCAAAATCGGTCAAGCCGTTTAGGCTACGGGACGTCCTGTAGGAACACACAAACATTCTTACATACATACTTATACGAGTATATTTACATACACCCCAAAAACATTACCCTCCTTCTTGGCAGTCGGATAAAAATAGAGTAAGGGATCCTGGTTTAGCTAAGCAATAATTTCCGAAACATACCTACTTGTTACCTGACTAATTTAAGTAGGTATTTTATTTTTATTTTTAATCTTCTGAGTTATTGACGAGACAATCGTATCGCTCGTGTGATAGTAAGAGCTTGGCCTTAACATTGCAGTGCTATTCAAAATTTTAAACACAATTCATAATTCTAGGCGGCCTTGTACTGCGCCCATAACCCAGAAATTGAAATAGCAAAAGTTAAAGTGACAAGTGTCAAAGGGACAGTTGTCAAACTATGAAATATCGACTAAGAGTGTAACACGGGTAAAAAAGAACTTCCCGTGGTACTACTGGATCGCTTGGTAATTCTACGTTTTTTTTTAACCCATGGTAGTACTGGTAATACCATATACTGGATACTGGTACTGGTTGTACCACGGGCAAAAATCGGATGTGTTCTATATACTAACTCAATGGTGTTAAATCTGTATCTTCACTGGAAACATTGCCTTTCAATCTGAAAAACAGTTCTGTTCGGTTTCCACAAAGTAAGTTAGTTTCACCTCAGTTATATCCCTAGATTTACAAGGATATATTAGCTAGGTATATATAAGTATTTATTGAAACATCAAACACCATACCTAATAGGAAATCTCCAGACGGCGCCGCCGCCATCGCGTCGTCACGTCCACCATGAAGCGCCATTCCACCGCCGCGAGCCGCGGCGGTGGAATGCCATGAGCTATGAATGCCATGCTTTATTAAAATATTGGAACTACTGTTCACAGCAAACTAATCTCTACTATCCCTACTTCCCTACTAACATTATAAACTTGAAAGTGTGTTAGTTGGCATATTTCACGCAGCGACAGGGCAAATGATAGACTTGATTTTTGCATGGAAATAGTGACTGCTATTTTTTATTCTGGGAAAATACAGTTCCTAAGAAATTTTACAAGCGGATGAAACGACGGGGTGCAGCTAGTTTGGGTAGGTATTATCTTAAATAATCAACTGTTATGTAATGAAAAAATTAAAAAATGGACAGAATTTCCCTGAACGAACAGCTAAGTATCAAAATCGATAACTCCCATAAGGTAACGGTAATAATGGGTTCATCACTATTATATTACTATTATTAATTTATAAATTGTCATATTTTTTTGGACTTTGATGATTAGTGTATTGTGCCAAAAAGCTCTACCTCTTGAAGGAACGTTTACAAGACATATTCTTATCCTGTATGAAAACTTGTTCTAGTGGAAAAAATAATTAAATTAACGAACGGAATTAAAAGCATGATGAGCCAAGTCACAGAATATTATACGGTCTAAGGGATGAAGTGAAACACTTCTATGGGTGTAACGTTTTGTCTATTGAGGTACCTATATATTATTTATCTGTAAAGTACGTAATATTTGTAGAGTGCAGTATCGGCGGAATGCGTCAAACTACGCGATTCGTCCTACTTCCAGTAACACATTGTTTTCCTCTGTGCAGGCTCGTAATATTGCAAACTTGGATATTATATAGCTATTATACAACGTGTCTCAGAAAAGTGCAACAATGTTGAAAGGTATGTATGAACTCATCATTAAGAACAACTTTCATTGGGGGACCAATAATGGGGGCCCTCGAGAAATAGAAATTCGCGAATCGCGAAAAAAAAACATCTCTTTCATAAATTTTGTCGAGTGTCATTGACATTCAGCTATGGAACAGCTGAATATTTTTTTCGCGATTTCAGGTTTGGTCTCATAGTGAAGATTGTTCTTAATGATGAGTACATTATATACCTTTCAATATTGTTGCATCTTTCAGTAATACCTTGTATATATTAGAATACGCTAGTTATAAAAATATTCTGGAATTAATTATGAACAATATTATCGTTCGACGTAATCTGGCTTCATGAAACTTGTTATTCTTAAAATCACAAAGAAAGTAGCAAATAAATATTAATTAAAAATACAAAGTAAGAAAAATTACGGACTTCCTTCCACGATATAACCCGCAATTTCACGCTGTTTACTTAATTGGGCTAAGCAAATTATAGATAAGCCATTAGAAGATTTTCTTCGCAACGTAAATAATTTTAATACCGCTTCTAGGAACACACACAAAGACATGGGCAACGAACACGTACAGAGCAGATAAGTATTGAAATTCGTCGTCCAAATATCTGCCCAGCCCGGCCGGGAATCCAATCGAGGACCTGGTTCTTATAAGGCAGACACAATACCGAGTAAGCCAACATTGTCGTCAGGAGTTGAATGAATCAGAGACATAGCTTGAGACTATATTTAATCATTCATCAGGATCTCGTAAAACAGGAAATGCGTATAGAACCTTGCAAATAAACAGCATTTCAGCATTTTAGCAGCTCATTCACCAGGTTCCCTGATAAACTCACAGGCCTCCAACTACTAAGAACAATAATTTAGTTATAATTTGTATGGTTCCGAAACCGAAGGGTGTCAACGGGACTATGTATTATTATGCCTACGCTGTCCGTTTGTCTGTATGTTTTTCTGTTTGTTCGTCTTGGCCTTAAAACGATGTAGCCGGTAGAATTTTTCACAGAATATGTGTTATTATGGCGGATTTTCTTAAAATAGTTAAAATATGTAATAAAATTAAGGGTTATACACAATGTTGGTAGCTTTGGTACGGAACTCTCAACGCACGAGTTGGACTCGCTCTTGGCCGGTTTTTTTTTCTACAATTTGATAACTCCGTACACGGCCCGGCCAGTTGAACCTCTACATCCGCGCAGCGTCAGAGGCGGCCGCTCTCGAGAGCCTTATTATGCACAGACACCTCGCGTCAAACTCAAAGCAGGCGTCACCCTACAACTTCATCACCCCACGCATTATCATGCAAATTCCAATTTTAAACCACTTGTTATCTAGTTAGCGACGAAAAATACCTAACTGCACCCCAAATTAGCCCCCGGCCGTCAACTAAACCGTAAATAATCTATGGCGATTGACAAACGAAGCATTCTCCTGTCAAATTCTAGTTTTCTATGTAACGAAACGGTAACAAACTTTATCTTGCTACATCGTACTTCTTACTACCCTACAACAGAGTTCAATTTTATGCTGATCTAGGTTACTGTAACGTTGTTTTTAGGTGCGTAATGGAGGTCTTGTTATGTTAATCGGAGCCCTAAGGCGGTGTACGGCATGAGGGATGCATGTGCAAGATATTGGAGTGGCCATCGGTAACGAACGTCAGTAATCGAATGTACTACGAGAAGTAGTAGTGGGTACGCGTATGGTCGAATCGTGAGAAAACTGAAGTGTTTCAACTTCGACTAACGTTTATTTGATCGGAAATAAGTCATTTAATGGAAACAATTTCTGAAACGCTTGAAAACTGGATTAAGAGAAATTAGTTAGCACACTTTTTTTTTTTCCAGATTGATTTGGTTTTGTCTTCATCCTGCCTCATAGTAAGCAATGAAGTGGTCGGTCTAGGATGGAGCAATCATTACCTAGAAGCATCTAGAAGGCTTGTTTACTCTAGATTTGAAAACATCCATTATTGTTATCTGTTTAAAGAATAACAGGTACGACGACATAACTAATTTTGTCGATATTTGACGAGAACCAAATAACGTGCTTTTTGTTCCTCTTGTAAAACTAAACAACGGATTTTGAAACTAATAATTTTTTTAACAATCTGTTTGTTGTTTAAAAAATCTGAGTGTCTGATGTAGTGTTTGTTTTTCTGTTAATATTTTTTCCCTCCGAATAGTACAATATGAATCAAATCAATATTAAAAGGCACCTTATTATATTTATAAAAACGGACAAAGAAGACGTTTCATTCGGGAAAATTATTTGAAGAACTGAAAAGTTTGCAAAATCTCAACGCATCTAATCAACAACAATACTGATATCATAATGATTACAATAAAGAATTTAGAATTACGGACACTAAATTTATTTACGTAGACAACATTTCTTGCAGAAGTAAAATCTCACAACACATTTTCTACAATTCCTTGTTTACGATACTGTAAAGCCTTTATTACAAACTCCAAATTTAAAACATTATCACTGGGAAGTGCCGAAAGCGGGTTAATATTTCTGTGTCCATAGACTATGGGCGCAGAAATATTAACCCGCTTTCGCCCCTAGGAGGGTTGAGACTTGAGATATATTTAATAACAATAATGGTCCTACTGCTTCCGTATCTATTTTAATTAACAATATTTTATGGGACTCTGAAGTGCTGCAGCTACATAATTGATTTATATATTTTTCCCAGTTTTTGAATATTAAATAACTATTTTAGAATTTTTATTTTTTAGAGAATTTCGCTAAATTGTAAGGTAATTGTAGGGTGTGGTCGAAGATTCAAATGGCTTGTGTGAATTTAGCACAGGAGTTCCTTACACATTATAATGTAGGTAAATGTAGGTGTCGAAAATTCATTCGATACTCCTTTCACCTACAAGGCTAAATTGTGGAAGAAATTTTATCTAGATTCCTTAATTTTTCATACTTTTTATTTATTGAGGCCGAACGTCAGGCAGCACCGCGTACGAAATCGTACTTAAAGCTAGTGGTTATCATAAATGTCTACATAATAATTGACCAAGCGAAGCGAAGGTCTCAGAGTTTACTGGGACAAATCGGCATTTGTATGTATGTTTGTATGTTTGTGTGTATATTTGTCCGATGATAACTTGCGAGCGGTTGATTCTATCTTCATGAAATTTTGTACGGAAGTAGTTCACTTCTATACAATTTTTAAGTTCAAATATGAGTGAGCTGAATCGGTCCAGTGGTTGTGAAGATATAGGGGTCGCGAGGTCTCAGTTCGCCGCGAACTACTAGTATTATTATGGTTGTGTGATTTTGCAATCCAAGTGCATGTGATACAGTAAGTAACATGAAATGATCTGGGAAAAAGTCACATCTTCAAAAAACAGTCCCCGAAACTATTTTTTTATAAAACAAACAGAGGGTTCATATCGCCGCCGGCAGATGATTAAAAAAACATTTCCATAGAAGAGCACGTGTTATAAATTATCAATATCCCATGATAAAACAAACGCGCGGTCCTCTGTTCATGTTTATCTGTTTTCAAACAAAACTTGCCGGCTCACTTCTCAGTAATGAGGAACCAACAAAAATATAAAGGAAAATTACGAAATTGAGGTATAAAACTAAAATTCAAGGAAAAACACTAGCTACTAAGAATATTGAAGAGAAACAAAAAATATATAATGCGCAAAAAGATTACTAGCAGAGCGTGGTTTCGATCCACGGACCTCTGGGTTATGGGCCCAGCACGCTTCCACTGCGCCACTCTGCTCTCTGACGCGATTAACGAAATTACGTTACTGTTACTAGACTAAATGCTAGAACGTGAAATAATGGAATACTTGTAGAAAAGTAAACTTTGCATAGTTATCAACTCTTTCACAGTACTTGTTCTCTAATGATAATAATGATTTGTGACAAGATAAGACTAAGACGTTATAAGAGTGTGTAGTGTAAGACGTTTGTGAATTAATAAAAATCATGTATATATCAAAAAACAAAGTAAAGGTACATAATTGTAGAAGTGAGTTCTTATGAGACTAATTACAAGCCAAATATAAGACAACTGTAAAATTAAATCCCAAACTCCTCAAAACTGTTAGGAATATACCCAAACTTTTTCTATAGCACAAAAGTGCTCTCCCGTGCTCTACAATACTCTAGATGTTTGAAAACCACTCCAGCTTAACTCAATCGTAGGTAACTCGTCATAATCGGTACATGGGAATAAAAGAGTGGTATCGGTAGCCTCGGGGCTGCTCACTTCCTTCCACTACAATAGGCAATAATCGCAAATAAAATACAGTTCAAATTAACTGCCACTTGTGTAAGCATTTGAAATATGGTGCGTTTTTTCGACCATGAAATCTCATTGTAATTTTAAAGTAACTCTTCGAAACGAACTTTTATAGGTACTTATGATTCTAAAGCGAAATAAATAAAATAGGTATTTATTTTGTCAATAAATAATAATAATATATTACTGAAGCTTATAGTAAAAATTTGTAAAGTCGAGGTTCTGATTAAAAATATAATGACATATGTTTAGCAACAGTAACAAGAGTCGATGGTATAGTTGTACTCTATTGTAAATTTCCCAAAATCCCCACTGAGGGAAACGGTGGAGACGTTGGGAATAGATTTAGATTAACTTGCGCCTCGAAGTTACGCATTTCATTTCATTTATGGACCAATACTTATCACACTAAAAATAATGCCAAGGCATATGACGACTTAGCAATGTAATGCGGGTGTGATCTGTATATACCAATAAATTACTTCGACTTTGACTTTGTGTGGGTCGTAGTTAAACTATGAAACATAAATAATAAATACAACGTCAAATTTTAATAATATTCTAATTAAATAATAAGGTTGAACATCCATTTATTTATTAATTATAAAGAAAGTTAAAATGGCAAATATTTAAAAAAACCTTTTCATAATTGCTGGCTGAAATCTGGAAACTATCACAAGTTTTACACGATAACTATACCAGTGCCCTTATTATGAACGTTAATAATTCTGATTGTAATAGCATGCCATCCCGCACTCACTCACGCACTATCGCTATCACGATCACGAGCATCCATGATAAGGGGGCTGGTCAGTATTTAAATCTAATCTATCGATACCTTTCTGTTCCTTCCCAACTCGATTAATAAAATCCGTCTCGTGATCCGACATGATTACCGCTGCAACAAAGTCCCGGCCGAGCTAGATTAGCCGTAAAGAAAAGTCACGGGCACGACGGGGTACTGCGGGTACTATTGTCCTTTATTAAAATGTTGCAATTTAGCAGCGCATGTGGACGTACCTTGTGTTTACATGTGCATTGATCTAGCGGGCACACATGACAGACTTAAAAAAATGCCGGCAGTCGGCGAGTTTCTGTAGGAGACTGCTGGAGTCGGAGGCCAGAGACTGCGAGATTTTGAATTTCATCGAACTTGATCTAGCTGCGCGGATCTATTTCAATCTGCTGCTTTTCATCTTAAAATTATAGTGACGATATTATGCGAATGTTTGTGACTAAGTGTGTTTGTTCCTACTCATATTCGTAACGGCCGACCGGATTTAAATAAAATTGAGTGTGTAAGCTATTTATACCCTAGATTACCACATCAGGAACTATATATACCAGAACAGCGCATACATACAAATGAACAAATACTAAAATAAATCTTACACGTAAGCAAAAACTGCGCACGCTCGTGTATTGCGACCTTACAGCGAGGTACTGAGGGTACCGACAGGGGTACAGCGAGGACGCAGCGGGGTATCATTGTCCTGTTTTATTGGCGTCCGCGGGCGCCCCGAGGTGCGACTATTGTCGCTTACCAGGACCAATAGTGGCGACTTGCCTTTACTAATGCGAGGGTATCAGAATGATAAGTGTGATTATCCTTATTAGTTTTGGTATTTTTATATGGTTTCTGGTTTAATGACTTGCGGAAGACAAGCAATGGTACGTTAGTTGTAGTGTGCTTTACTAATATTACCAGATGGCTGATAGTTCAAACAACAGACCACAATGCTTGACTTATTACGATTTAAAGATTTAGAGTGGAAATTATCAAAGCACGGATGCTCACCAAGCTAATTCATGAACTTTGCTGATCTGTTACGTAAAGTAATCGGCTTGCACTAACCGCAGCCGGTTAAGAATTACTTTTAGATCTCCCAGTTAAAAAATAAGCACATTGGTGATTTTCGTAAAACACCAAAAAAACTTCAGTTTTTTCTTTTCCTCCACCCTGTCCAGAAAACATTTTTACTAAAATAGGGGACAATGCAAATAGGATATTGGAATATCTTAGGGGACAATGATATGAGCTCGTTAATGCTGACGCTATTACTGTTAATTTGGCAGAATGGTATTATCTTGGGACATCGTATGCCAGCTTTTGTCCGGCATTGGTTTTCTTGTCCGGAAATTGGCAAAGGCCCAATGGTAATTTTTAGACAACAATTAGTCGGAAAAAACTCAAATGTCTACTATATACTCTTGTTGTGTATCATTGATGGCATCTTATTTTATACTTCTGAGTAACGAGACGAGCAAGTTAGTCGCATGATGATAAGCGCCACGTTTTTCGATCACAGTTCAGAGCCACCCAGAACTTTGAGCTTTAAAAATTGAAATCTCTGCGTGGCGTGATGATGCACTGCGCTCACCCTGAGATGTTAGATGTTCAATTATTTATCCCATAATTATATCCATGCTTTATGCCCAGTAAGTTAATTACACTGGCATTCGAATTTATTTTATTCAAATTAGCACTAATGATATAAAAGAGTAGAATGAATTATAAGTAACTTAAATTGGAAAAAAATGGAAGACGCACCGTAGGCAGGCCTCCCACTAGGTGGACCGGCGACATTTTGAAGGTCGCGGGTAACCTGTGGATGTAAGTTGCAAATTATCATTCAGTGTGGCGGTCTTAGGGGGAGATCTTTGCTCAGCAGTGGATGTCTTCAGGCTGTTGATGATGATGATGAACTTAAATTATTAGTGTCAAAAATATATGAAGGTTTATAAATTTTATTATAATTACTAGCAGCCCGCCCCGGCTTCGCACGGGTATTTAACAAAAAAATAAAAATTATAATACACACACGAAAACCCTTCTATTTGCGTCAAGTTAAAAAAAAAAGAAAATTATAAAGAAAGCTAAAACAACAGCGAAATAATTTTTCAAATCGGTTCAGTAGTTTCGGAGCCTATTCAATGCAAACAAACAAACAATCAAATCTTTCCTCTTTATAATATTGGTATAGATTATTCTATCATCATCAATAGTTTTCGCAGCGCACGCGATTTAAAGAATATTTTAGGTATTTTTTTTACATCTTGGGTTACATTATTGGAGTTCTATTAAGGATCCCTATTTTTTTTGAAAATATAATATTGCCTATGTCACCCGGGGATAGTGTAGCTTCCCAACAGCGAAATAATTTTTCAAATCGGTTCAGTAGTTTCGGAGCCTATTCAATGCAAACAAACAAACAATCAAGCAATCAAATCTTTCCTCTTTATAATATTGGTATAGATTACATAGCATTAAAAGCGAGTTTGTTTTCAATAACAATAAACAGGTACTTAATCGTAACCAATTTTACAATGTCGAATTAATTTAAATACTACGACTTTCATTGCTGTAAGTTTCGAATTTTTTTAAGTTGGTAAGGGGCTAACTTACAAGCTTGTTGTCAAAGTCACCATGACCAAAGGGTTGTTGTTACAAGGGTCCATTATGCACGAGCCATAACGCATAATTAAAACTTTACGATACATTGCGCGCTCACAACGGGCCCATTGCTCCGTTGACTAAATACTCCATATTAAGGTGTCGTTAGTCAAAAAAGCAACCCATTTCAACACTAATCAACTAACCTATTTGTTGTTAAAATGAAATTTGAACTCTAACACAAATTCATTAGAAGCTAAATTTGCGCGGCAAAAAATGGCAGTTAAAACGCTTTGGTAGAATATGATAAGCATTTTTGCAACAAAAATTATGCAAAGGGTCTTAAATTATGACGATAGTAGCCATGCGCATGTTAGAACGTTACTTTCTTATTTTGTTGAACTAGAGCCGCCTTACATAACATGATCAATACAGATTTGATTTTCTTTTTGCAATAGGTACAGCTAGCAACACTCTGGCATTCTCTTTTGTTAATCAAATTTTTTTAACTTATGATTCATATTTCTTCAACTGACCGAATTTAGATACCTATCCAAAATAGCTTGCGGTCTATAAAAACAAAATCTGCAATATTATCCGTGTAATCGATCTCTTTGGTTCAAAGTAATGCATTCGTCGAGTCATATTCGGCAGATTGCAAAATACAGTGTTTTGTTCCCCCAGCATCATTCATAAAATAATAGTGGTCGTCATCAAAAGGGACGTTTAACAAATGATACTACGTACTTCTATTGTTAAACCTTTTGTTATTTTGCTCGTAGTCTTAACAGTTTATTCGTAAAGGTCATAAAATCTATATACTCGTCAATCGACTTTGGATCTTAGTGTGTCAATTTGATAGTTTAATTTTCATTGGAATTTGTATGTCAGTCTTTATGTTTTATTTTCACATGATTTGCAATGTGTACGGCTAATAAGTCACATGTGTATAATTATTATTTTATTGCTCGCGATTCGAATGCAAGTCATGTACGTTTGTGTTTGGGTGCCGTGTCTTCATCTTTTTTGTTTTCGTTACCAACTTTTTACTTTTCATCGTACTCTCATTGTTTTGGTCCAGCGTAGGACGTATTATATTCTCAAGTTTGATTTGTGATGCTGGGTTTATTTCTGCAATTAAATGTACACCTTACTCTGTAAGCTTTAAGAAATTACTGAGTCTTTCTTGGCTCTTGTCTTCTTTCATTGCTACTGGCTTCGAGCAAGACTTCAAGCGTTGTAGAAAAATAATGATCATAATCGTGTCAATTTAGTGATTTTCGGGTTGTGCATAACGTTCGGTTTTGAACTATTGTGGACCGATATTTTGTATCCCAATAATATAATTGCATTGTTGTATTGGTAGGATTCTTTTGCAGAGGGTACCTGGGGAAGTACAATAGACTTGGCATTTCCAGCTATTTAACTGTCAAGAAAGTGATGTGCAAATATCACTGTTTTTCGATTGGATATTCCAGCGATATTACTTGGCATAAAGAGATAAAACATCGTATGTCTCAGGGTGACGAGTGCAGTGCATTGCCACGCAGGGTTCTAAAATTTTGAAGTTCAACATTCTGAGTGGCACTGAATTATAATGGGCAAGCGTAACGCTGACCACCAGGCGAGCGATATGTTCCTATGGTCACTGAGTTTTCATTTAAAAAAAACTTATCACAATGTAGTAATTATTATTTATTTATTTTTTATATTATTTATAGGCTTGCGTTTGACTGCCTTCACGTCTGATGTCAAACGAGGATGCAGGCTACGATGGAGCATGCTTGCCTAGAAGAAACCGATTCACTCGCGACTTGAAGACACCCAGATTATAATTATCGGGAAATACCCACTCGGGCAGCGCATTCCACTGTTCAGCAGTTCGAATAAAGAAAGTGGAATCAAACCGTTTCGTACGAGTTTTTGGTATATCAACCATGAAACGGTGTCGCTTTTTCGATGTCCTGGCTGTCCGATAGAAGAATGGGCAGGGGGGAATTAGATCATGCAAATCCGAAGCACACTCCCCGAAATGTATCCTATAGAATACCGAGAGGCTAGCTACCTTACGTCGATGACCAAGACTTTGTAGCTTGGTCCGCGCCAGGGAGTCATCGCCAATGATTCTCTTGGCACGTTTCTCTATTGATTCCAACGTCTCAAGCTGGTACTTAGCCGATCCATCCCAAAGGTGCGAGCAGTATTCCATGCACGACCGAACTTGCGCTTGGTATAATGAGAACAACTGTTCCGGCGTGAAATACCGACGCATCTTCGAGAGGATACCCAGCTTTTTGGCAGCTAATTGAGCCTTTGACTCAATGTAAGAGCCAAAGTTGAGGGTTGGAGTCAGAGCAACGCCCAAGAGATCTAGATGGTCGGTTATCGGCACGGTTACGTTTCGAAAAGAAGGAGCCAGATCGAATGGCTTCCTTTTAGCGGATATCACTAAAAATAATACTGGGCGGCTAGGCTAAGTAACTCGAATCAAGGTTGATTATGATGATGATAAGAGCATTACCACTAAGGTTCTCTGCAATACGATTCTGTCTATAGGTAGTATATAGCACTATCAGCCTGTCGCACTAAAGTTGATGGCAGACATTGTTTCGCAGAGTAATTCTTCGAAGCATCGATCCTTCGAACTGCTCTTCATCGCACATTAAGTTCAAACCTAGGTAACGGACTCGGGCAGCCCGTGTTGGGAGAAGCCTAGGTTCAGTTATGGTACAATAATAATTCCAGTAGCGATTAATCAGCGTCTGTCAGTGTTTTAGGCGTGAGTTTTAGGGCGTGTGTCCACGGACGGGCAGTTAGTCGGCGATACTATCGACACGTGCGCACGCGCTGGGAGTTGGATTCTGATAGTGGAGTAGAGTAAGCAGATTTTAGTTACGGTTAGGAAATTAATACAGGAATCTCGGCCTTTCGCTATTCCGGTACTTGAAACCGATTGTATTGTACCGGTATTGCGATTGAGCAGTTAAATACCGTCATACCGATATTCGTGATATAAAAATGTAATAAACATAACATAACATGAGTATTTAACAACAGGTGAAGAACGATTATGGACATCCATCTTCGTCGGTTTCAAAATGTTTGTTAATGTCGTGTTAGTATAATACCAAGACATGCTGTAGAAAACGTTTTAACTTTGAGACAAAACTGCAATACTATAAAACTGAAACTGTATATATGCCATTTTACTAAACTTTATTTTGTTATAGAATCAGCTGTTTTGTAAGCATTTGAATAGACTCAAATAGCGAGATTAGTAAGTAAACTGGACACTTGCTCTCACACTATCACCCGGCTCCCAGGCAGGGCCAGCACGTGCTGTTCATTATTTTTGCGCCGAAATGCGCCAACAACGCATTGTTAGGAGATTAGGCGAGGAGGTGTTCGATGCGTTTTGTTTTCTGTGGGATACGCGATTTTTGCTTTTTGTCGTGTGAACGCTTTATTGTCTATGGGCGAGAATGTGGAGCTTTTGTGTGCTGGTTCTGTACTGTCTAGAATAGGTTAGTAAGTAGCTATGCATGAAGGTTTATTTTATTTTAGTTGCCGCCGCACTCATTGACGTTTAATGATTACTTAAACGAAGAAACTTCTCAGAGTGCTGCCGTTGGGTAACATCTAGTGCAGAGCAAATTACATAGTTTAAAATATATATTTTTCAAATTATCCACTTTTTTGACTTACGTATATTAATATGGCCTAGTAATGTATGGAAGTGAAATTTACATATTTTGGATTATTAAATATACTACACATTTTGGAGACTTTGCTGGGAACTGGCCTAGTTAAGTATGAATTAAACCTGAAACTTTTATTTTAAAAATATGAAAATAATTACCTATTTGATCGAGTTAAGGATAATGTCAGTCGTAACTGTAGTACTAGTACATCTATAATCTCAGGATGACGAGCGCAGTGCATTGCCTTGCAGGGTGTTAAACTGTTGAAGTTCAATATTCTGGGTGCCACTAAGCTGTTATGTGCAAGCATGACACTAACCATCAGTCGATCGACTTACTCGTTGTGTCACCAGATAGGATAAAAAATGTACAAATCCTTAGAAAATTATTAATCTTAAACAGTATGTAATGTACAAAAAGCCATCGAGTCGAGTAAACCCTGCGGCACGCACCGCGGCGGCCGCGCGCGTATCAACAGCGGGTTTGTTTTACCCCGCGTCCTTTATTACTCACCCCATACGAAAATATTGAAACGCACCACCATTACACTATTGTGCCGGTGGGCGGGACCGGCCATATTTATTATTTTTGTCACCATTTCACCATTGTGCGTAGGATTATAGCGGCATTTAGATGAAATTGGGGATAACGTACGCTAATCTCCGATCGGGACATCGATTTTTTGGTGTTACGCTAGTTTTTGCTATTTCCGTTAGGAGAGTGATGCCTGTTTTAAAATACCATATAAATATGAACAACATTTTCGCACAAAAACACGATTGTAAACACTTGAATTTTAGCTGCAGCATTTGGAGAACTTATCTAACAAAACAACACTGAATAGCAATAGCAACACTACAGAATAATAAAACGAACTATAATACTGATATAATATAATTAACTTAATAATAAGTTGCTACTAGGAACTCTGTACCCAGCGTTTTTAACTGCCTACCCATAAATATTTATTTTATGATGTAATTAAAATTCAATGCGGATCCTGCACAAATTGAAAATGGCCATATCTGGCAAGTTATCCATTTAGTGCTAGTGTTATCTGGCACTATTTGGCAGCGGCGCAGTCACGTAGAACATTAGCACTACATGAGAAATAACCCGCCGGCGGCCGACACGGTTCCAAATGACCCGCTTGATTTACTTTAACTGATTGCCAATGTCTTTAATGACTTGGAACCTTAAGTCGATGCGAAAGAAGAGTTTATTAAAAGCAGGCGAAGCATTTGCAAATTGGGCTATAGATAAGGTGCAATTAAATGATAAGGTGAGTAATCAGTTAGTACTAAACAGAAACTGAAGTAAAGTAAGTTTTTGAGAGTTAAATGAAGTAGAATAGCCTTCTGTTCTGACCATTACTTGACATTAATATATTATAAAATGAAATAAACAGACTACTTGAGAACCTCCTACTTTTTATTGGTAGTCGGTTAAAAATTTACTTCTGGGAAACATTAATTTTGCATGTACAAAGTTTTAATTTGCATCAACTCAGTTATATCAGCTTTTATTTTTGAGTCTTGGAAAATATTATAATTTAAACTCATAGACCTATATTATAATCACAATAGCCCGTTACTAAAAGCGCTCGTTTCAAAAAAAAAAAATAAGACTAAACCTACCATTCCGATTTGATTGAGCAATTTTAGTATTAAATAATAGACTGATCATGTCAGTATAGTTCTAGCCATACTTTAATAAAAATCAGTGATTGTATTTTTCTTTTGTACTTAATAAGCTGCTGTTTTCATTAATATCTCCCTTAACTACAGCCATGACTCTTCAAAACAACCGTAACTTAAACATCCTGACAAAATTCACGTTATAAAAATCATTACTTCCTAGGATTGTTTTGAAAAAGGCCGGTGCCCGAGGGCGGAGGGTGGGGGAGCAATCAATACAGGGCCGCACTCGGCCGGAATACTAAACAGGTGCGGGTGCTGCGTCTGCCGTGCAGCGCCCAATCCGCCTCATAACCTTATTTATGTTTATCAGTCTGTTCTAGGTTCGTGAGGGTTGAAATGCTGCACGTGGATCTAATTTCTGCTTGAATGGACGTTATTAACTAAGGCTATAAGTACAATCAAAATCAATCACGTATTGGGTTAATTGGTTGTCACACATATTGTTTTACCTCATATTTTAACAATAAATATTTAATACTCCCTTATTAAAAAAAATAATGATTTTCTCTTTGTAGGGAAACCATTAATTCATTCATGTCATTCCATTTTGTTTGTATACCATTCATTACCGAAGTACCAATTCAGGAAAACTAAAACCGTAATAAATGATCGTCACTTATAATCGCATATAACATTTTATCTCTCTCCCACGGGACACAGAGAAAATTAAAACAGATGATCTGGCGTAGACGTTGCGAAGCCATAATTAAAAAGATAAGGAACATTTTCCTTGCACCATGGAAAACCCCTTCATAGTGGCGTGGCTGGGGAACGGTTACCGGTTAAGGCCCCTCCGGGACCACACACAGATCGGCGGCCTGCTGATTAAGTAAACTAAGATAGGTTCGGCAATATAGCGTAACGTCGAAAGTCAACAAGGGCAAACGATAAGTTGATTTGGTATCCTCAAGGGTTACAATAGTTACTGTTTGAGATGATTGGATTGCTTCAGATGAGAGCCGTATTGTTTGCCGTTTCGCTGTTTGCTTTCAACGGGTTGGGAGATAGCGGAGCTTCCAGCGGGATACTGCCGCGATGGAAAATAGAAAAGCTTGATGTTGCAGACTCGTGGAACTAAATTGATGTTGTTGGTTCAAGTAGCGAGCATGGTTGTAGTTTGTTTTAGATAGAGCTGTGGCACAAATAAACGACTGCTGTAATCATCTTTTATTTAAAAGACGATCACTTATATTAATTCAAAGAAATAAAATGTTGCTAACATATGTATTTTATATTTTGCAACAGCAACTATTTATTTGTTCCCCACACGTCATACAAACCGTGGACCAACCCTCAAATCTGGTGTCAAACTACATCCCATCTGTCAATGCTCGGGCCGCCATAAAAACTTAATAAGTGATCCGTCACCATAAAATAACCATTAAAAAACCGTCGGACGCTTTTAAAAATGCATCAAGAAATGAAATCGGTAGTTAATTACCAAGAGACTTCGCGGATCGGATTTCAGAAGGGCGGACGCTAGGGAGAGCGCTAGCTTTGACGCGAATTCCCCCGCACCACTTCACATCATCAAAAACGCAATACAAACACTCAAAGCGATAAATAGAGGTCGATATGTATGCAAATATTTAGTAGAAACATAACAGGTAGGCATGTATAGAGCGGGGTCACATGGAGCGTTCACGAATGAACGGTTGAGTGACTCCTAACGAATGATTCGGTCGCCCTCTCTGTTTATTCGTACCTAGCGTAGGTATTTACCGCGGGTGTGCATCCCAATTTGAAATTTGCACGTCTCGGGTCTGGCAGGCCCGCGGTCCAATCGGCGCGCGAGGGAGCGCCGGAGTGTTAATTACGTTCTTGTCGACGCACTGAGTTATGATTCACGTTACATTTTGTGTTTCAGTGTTGTCAAATTGAGTTTGGAGAATCTGACATTCCGTAATTGCGGCTTGGTTGAGGAATTGTAAAACAAAAATGGGTGACGTAGGAAATTCATCAAATCGGATTGAAATCTATGTACAATTATGTTTTCTATAGGTTTCCGACTTGAAACGACTGTCAAATATCAGTCAGACTATGTTGTTTTACAATAACTTAAATAACTATTATATTATAATCTAAACATACACAAGCTAAAACTACAAACAAAATTAAAATAATTACCTAAATAAATTAATTCTAAAACTGCAAATAAAAAATAAATTATAATACTTTTCCTTATCCTTCCACATTCTTAGATCATAATAAAATCAAAATATTCTTTGATTTGTAAGTTCACATCCCGTAACTATTTTATCACTAGCCCTAACCAAAACAGAGAGATAATCGAATATGCATCTCATTATCGGTCGTTTTAAATTATACGAACTAAATTATATCCCTTTGCACTGACAAATAGCACCCTGGCAACTTCCTTGTTAGCGGATCACTGTGTTGGGGACCCACACAAAGCTCCACAC
Organism: Apocheima hispidaria; assembly: GCA_947579745.1. Lineage (NCBI taxonomy): Eukaryota > Metazoa > Arthropoda > Insecta > Lepidoptera > Geometridae > Apocheima > Apocheima hispidaria. Next base: position 15,731,986 of record OX388151.1, on the reverse strand, counting down.
TGTCACAACTACAAAAAAATATGTAATGGTAAATGTGACCCAATCATGATCGATGTAGGGTTGATTTTAGTTTGGTGTTAGAGCTAGTGTGACAATTTCGCGCCGTAAAAGTGTGCTGTGGTAGACCGAAATGAAGCTTGTTTTTAGTGAAAGGCGTCAGCTTGTGTGATAGGATTTGTGTATGGAAGTATGAACTAATCTCCCTCTTGATAACTCAATAACGTCGCATAATGAGAGGACGGCCTTTGATGCCGGGACGCGACGAAATCCTAATTGTAGATAAAAAGATAACTTTGACAAGAGAGATGTAGGGAATATTGCTTGAAAACTTTTTTGTGTATTTTGAATATTGCAATATTATATTATCGGTTTTTTTTTTAATAAATAAACAAATAGATATACAGACTAAAACAAATTGCTTGGTTTTCTACCAAAAACGAACATTTGGATCATCCAGATACCATTCAATTTCTAATGATAATCAATATTTTTTTCATTGTTCCATTACAGTTTGAATCGTTTTAAACTGTTTAAACAATACATTTTTAAAATAGCTTAAAGCAAGAATTGCTGAAGCTATAAGTAAATAAGCAATAATATATCATTTTCTTCTTGAGACTGAGTAATGTATAGCCAGCAACGAGCATAGGTTATTCGTGTGAAAGATTTAGAGATAAATTATTGTACGAATCGGTATCCAACCTTTTCTTAGCAATACTTAATATCAGATTGATTTGTTTTAATTTAAATGATAAATAAAATAGATCTGTAAACTTTTGTATGCGCAAAAATCTTATCTCCTCATCACATCTAAATGTACATCACGTATAAAATCTCTATCAAAACGATGGGGCATCCCTATCTTTAGTCAAGGGGTCTATCCATCTGTCCGATGGGTTTTTCAGCGCAGCGCCATCTCTTGGGGTTTGCGACAAATTGCAAAATTAAAACTCCCATGATAATATCGCCACGCTTTACTTACATGGGGTAGGTGCGAAAGATTAATATTCAAAGAGAATGTTGGTAGTGTTGAATTACATGGACATTTAAAATGAATTCAACGGAACAGATTAAATAATAATTGCAATATCAATGTTCGCAAATAGTTCTGAGTAGTATTTTTTTCCTTGTTTTGTTGAAAGAACTATGGAACTGAAGTGACCGACCACTCACACAGCTTGTCAATATAATATAAGGTCGTGAGTCGATCGTCCCGAACTAAGACCTCACGACGTTATATCTTGACCCGTTTTTGCTCATATTCGAAACTCATGTTAGTATTGAGTATCGAATGTTTTCGCCAAATATTATCAAAATTGGCCGGTAAATGGCGCCGTAGCAAATTTCTCTCTTTTTTGGTAAATTTTTGGTAGAATTGAGATTGTGCTAAGAGTTTGTACTCGCGAGGTCTACTGTTCGCACTACTAATAATAGACTAACTAATACTAACTACTAGTAATAGACGAAACAATGTCCGCCTGTATTTTACTACGTTCAGTAAAATAACATGATGATGTTATCAAAACTATATAAGTACTAGTTAAGAGTTTTTCGGGCCACCAGTGGATGCAGGTGGCCCGTTGTCGGTCGGTGTGGCGCTCTAAGGGGGAGGCCTATGTTCAGCAGTGGACGTCTTATGGCTGATGATGATGATGATGAAGGGTTTTTGTCGGTCTAGTCCACCAAACAATTTTTCCTCATATCGGCGCCATCTTTCCTCCATTAATAAAGAAATCTGTCGGCATCCAAGTAGAAAATACCACTGCGCTAAAACATCTAGAATCAGCTCCAACAAACTTTACAGTGCTCTAATTAGAACCTGGAAACGGAACTAAGAAGAATTTAATAATCAATATACTGAAATGTAAAATTCAGTTTTACAACTTAACTAAGTGTTAATTTTTCAATCGTCAGATAACTGCCATCCGCGGATTAAATATGGCGGTTTGACAACTTTTTTATCGTAAATATGACAAACCGCAATATTATTCTTCAGAAAACAGCTAGGTATGTGACGATTGAAAAATCAACTGTGAAGATCCTAAGCGATTTCTAGTCAATATTTTGACCATTTACTATTCGGCTTCATCTAAATATGATTTTAGAAAATAAAGCCCAATTATTTGCAAATGTCACCAGGCTCTATATATGCGCCGGAAAATATACTAATAATCATACTACTATCATGGTTTTGAACATCTATAGGCATCAATCGTCATGAAACATTTTTTGGGTTTTCATCCTGTAACGATGGACTTAGTTTTAGACACAGTGTTCTTGTCGCTCTCAAAGGGCAAATGTGACAGCACGCTTCACTTACTCCATCTTCAGATAAAATAGATAAAGTTCGCCACTAGTCGCAGATATCGTGCAGACGTGCTTGAGATTCGGCTCGGTCGTAAAATACAGGGAGGGTAAAAAAGTGCCGCATCCAGACGGAAGCGCAACCGATGTCGTTGGACGCGGTGCTCTGCTACTGAGGGCAGACAGAAGTAAGGATGTTGATAATGGAAGTGGCTAGCCCCAGGTCCAACGTTTTTAGGCCAGGTTTGGGGATTTTTGTAGTGGTAGGTCTCTTTTGCAAAGAAGCCACCCGGTGAAGTGCCACACCTCTGCCAGTTATACAACCGCCAAGCAGTAGTGTGCAAACATGAATATGTTCCGGAATGAAGGTCAATGTTTGCAATAAAATAAATACATCATAAAGACATTGACGACCATTGGCTTACCATCAGGCGATCGACTTGATCGTACCGTCACGCAGTCTCAAAAAACCTGAAATCTACTACAGGCTACCGGGTCACCATAGAAACAGTATTTACAGTACGGTATTTTACTTTGGAAAAAAATACCGTAGTCCAACGCTTTTCCAGAAATTCATTAGGCAGAATTACTAACAGTATCCTTGTCATTCGACTCTCGTGGTCAGCCATCTAGAATTAATCACATATTGCTTGGATTTCAAAATCTTTCTAGAATTGTCAATTAGCTGTAATTGACATAAGTCACGAAACGTCGACGAAAATCCCCTTTTTCAATTCTGAAATTACACGTAAAAATTATCATTCACCAAAATTATTGAATGCTATTTTGTACGTACCTATTTTTATAAGTAGGTAAACAGTAATACATACTGAATTATTTGTATTAATAAAGTAATTAGCACGCATATAGTACTACCGTGGACCGTGGAACGGCGAAATGCGTAAATCAAACCAGTCATGAAAAAATCTGAATAACTTGTGAACAAGAAGATTTTAATCTCTTATTTAATATTCATGAGTGTAATTAATTTATTCGTATTACTTTCATGTTGTGTTTACTGTTAAGTAAATCACTTTTATACTTGGGAAATGGAAAAAGATCTCACTAATAGTAAAAACCTACTTTAGTAAATTTCTTATTAGTAAATATATTTTTTTACGTACTTTATTTTCTACCCGATTGCCCAAGAAGGAGGGTAATGTTTTAAGGATGTATTTATGTATGTTGGTATGGTTTTGTGTTGCTATATGACATCCTGTTGCCTAAACGGCTTGACCGATTTTGATGAGTGAGATGTCGTTCGATTCCTCTTTATGTCCGGAGTACTACATTTTATAGTATAGTGATAATAGATAGCTCACAAAAAAATGAAGTCACACTTTTTCGTAGCACATTGTGGCAAACATAATGCTAAGCCAAACTTAAACACACTAGTACAAGAATTGTACTAACATTTATTCTGTGGCACAAGTAACTATAGCGAAAATCATACTTTTATTGATTTCCAGACGCGGTCAGTACGAGAGCTCATTATAACAAGGACACAAATATTTCACGATCAGCTTAGAAAACCCTCCGACTGCATGTTTTGGTCTTATAACTCGTAATCTTAGAAGTCTTTTGAACATTAATTTTCTCTCATAGACCCAATTTCATTTTAAATAAGTACGCCTTGCTTACATCTTTTCAGTGTGTATACCGTGCAGTCGGGTTGTTAGTATTTAATATTTTTTTATTGTTGTTAGAAAACACAGTGCCATGTTTTTTATTGCTTAGGGTAATTTCCGATGTGTTTTTGGATGCCTACAAATAGCTAACAACTTTTGCTATAGGTCGAACCATGAAATCGCGAATAAAAATCAACTGTTTCATAGGAAAATGTAATTCACCCACGATGAAATTTTTTGAGCGGGGTTTTTGTGATTTCAAGTTTATTCCCATAGTGAAAGTTGTTCATAATCACACTAATCTTATAAATGCGAAAGTTTGTATGTAAGTATGTAAGTGTGTTTGTTCCCGTTCAACTCTGTAACGGCAGAACGGATTTGGGTGAAATTTGGTAAGGAGGTAGCTTATTCCCTGGATTAACACTTAGGCTACTCTTTATCCCGGAAAAATAATTGGTTTTTGTAGAATAGCGGGTGGAACCACGGGGCGTAGCTAGTGATTAATATAATGATATATTAATATACTATTATGTCCGCCATTTTACCGAACAACCCGGTATGCTATAGCAATAACAGCATAATCAAAACGTATTTTACTGACCACGTCCCCAGCGCTACCCCCACAACAACACAAGCTCCCAAATTAAAAAGCGGCTGCGTTTTGTTTCGTCCGTGTTATCACACGTGTCTCGCGCGGACGAAAAAACGCGGAAAAACACGAATCCAGCTCATGTTAATATTTGAGGTATTTTTATTTGAAATTTCCATTTACACGGGGCCCCTGTAAGGGGGGAAGCTCCCAGCACCCCCACAGCACCCCCTCATACATATTCATCGGATGCAACCCCTGGTTACTTTCTCTGCGATATTTGTGCGATCTGTGAGCTGAAACCTAAGTACTAATGCTCTGCTTTGAGTTGGATGAGGTATGGATTATTTTCGTTTGAGTGTAAGGTTGTTTAGCTTTTGATGAGTTTGTAAACAGTTGTTGAATTTAAAACTTTACTTGAAATAAAAAAATACCTAGTACGAACCTTGTAGGAACGTAGGCAAGTTAAGAAGTATGTAAAATCATAAGTAACCTATTTAGGTAGGTTATGGTCAATAGTAAATCAATCTGAAACGACCAAAATTATCTGCGTCTCTATTATTTATAGTTCTGTGAAAAGGATGGCAATAATTTTAGAGCTGCCATATTTGGTTTAGTTTAGAAAATGATAGGTACAAAAGAATCGACGTCTATATCTTGTTATCGTAATTGACATTAAGTTGTGTCTGCATTGCATTTTGCATTTTCACGCCAAATAATTCTCGCGTTTTTTTTTTCTTTGCTCATAGCATAATCTTATAAATAAATAAATAAGTAAATAAAATAAAATAGCCTTTATTTCTACTACATCCATTCAAACAGGCATGTAAATTATTATCTAGATTAGAAATGTGTTACAATAACTTAAAAATACTATTATTTTGAGTTATTATTAGAAAGATAACTATAAACAGTATGGAAAGTTTTTTTTATTTTTTTATTTCTTACATACTAATATTTAATTAGGATTCATATCTTTATTTAGCACATTTTAACTAGTTTAATATTATTAGTAATACTAGTAGTACATAAACAAAAACATGATTTGCTAGTAGATACAAATTTTAATTAGCATAGCATTATTCAAAACCACTAGCAGATACAAAGTTAATTTTATTCTTACTACCACTTAACTTTTCTGTAACTTTTTTTTTTTTTTTAATTAGTAGGTATAGATGATATTGCAAGCTCTTACTCATAATAGTTATTATGTTAAGGAGGTACTAAATATTATAAGGTTATCATTAAATTAGAAATCAATATCAATTTTCCTATACAATGAATAGTAAGTACTGAATGAAATATTACAATTTGATTTCCACGATTTTATTATAAATGAATATTTTATTATTTATAGGTAATACCTACATATACTATTTTTAGATAAATTGTAGTTTTTATTATTTATGTTTATGTAGGTATATAATTTAATTCTCATTTCACAATGCGTACCTACCGCTTTATATAAGCGTAGTAGTCGCCTGATGGCGCAGGCCTCCTCCGGTTATCGTAATAAGCTTAATAACAGGTATTTAATTTTTTTTTAAATGTTAAATAATGAAGCGTCAGAACGAGCAGGTTGATTGCCTAGTGGTAAGCGCCTACCTGAAAAAATAACAAATTTTAGAAGAAAGTCCTGAAACTTGCACTTAACTATTTACAGAATCAACGCTGATCACCGGAAGTACGTCTCACGCACGCCGGCAGTGACGTCACGCAACCGCGGACACCGGAAGCAATGGCGCCGCATTCCGGAACCGGAAGCCGGAGTGCGCTATAGCATCTTGTCCCAGGTAAATGGCCAATAGTGTAATGATTCTAAGTATTACGCTGGTCTCTACTATAGTAATACTAGGAAAGGTGTAAGCCACATTTACATCATTAAAAATACAAATTTACAGCTTACATTCATTTATCATTCACACACATGACAAAAATGTTTATATTTTTTTTTGTTGTTACCCGCATTGTACTTTAAATTTACCTCATCTATAATTTTAAAAAAAAGATTGTAAAAAATGTTTAGTAAAATAAAACTACTCTTACAACAAGGATTTTACTTTTTTACGGTACAAACTACAATTTATCGTCGACGTACGAGCCTCACGTCCAATAGATAATATAACAGAACGTCGTCGACAAACTCTCCGCAACCCGCGAATATCTCACAAAAAGCAACAAGAAAAAAGAAAATAAACGCGCAAACTTGTCATAAATACCCACCTCCAAATCCCAGCAATAAAACCGATACCCGACAAGACAAGGAAAATCTCCCACAATGGAACAAAATGAAAGCAAAACTTAGTGTAATTAATTTCGAGTACGTACTCAACGCTTTTGTAATAAATCGTTTCATCCTCGTATAAATTTTATCCGTCGAGACTCGTCTACCGGCCTGAACTTCAGCACTTGCCCCCTCTCGCTCACTCACGCTTGTAATTTGCATAATATCACATCACCTGTCCCTTTCGGGAATTCACAAATGATTTCCAGTTTCCCGCTTTTCGTTAATCACGTGACTTAACTACCCCGGTTAGGTTCAATGAAAATTGGAGCTTCGTCGCATAAATTTAAGTCGAGATTTGTGAGCGGGAAAGTTCGTCAGGGGCGTTCAACCGTTAGGTAAAGTTTGTCGAAATAATTTCACTTAGATATCGAGTGAGAGCGAATAGCCGACGAGTTGTCGACTCAGGACGAGATAAGAGGTAATAATTCTTAATCTCGGCGAAGGGAAGGCTCGACTCGCAAAGACATTGTTTCAGAACAACCATAATTTTCAGGGAAACGTAGCCGAAAGAAGTTCGGGGATTGTGTGAGTTGGAGTCATAAATAATGTACAATTGTTAAACTGAATAAATAAAGTGAAAGAAGTTTGTGAAAGTGTTAAAAATCGGATCTCACTCATTCTTTTTCCATCGGTTTGAATCATTTTGTAAGCCAAAGATAAGAAACAAAATAATGAAACACCAACTAAAAATAATGAAAACGGAGAAACTTAAAAACTAAATAGAAGAATGCTTGGAATTTAAATTCATTCAAAAGGTTTATTTTTAATATATTTTATTTTTTATACAAATCTAAATCTCTACTAAATTTTTGTACTTTAGCAACTTTTTCAATGACCTTCTTAACATCATAACGCTTCTTCTTATGATCATCATCCACATCCTCCTTTATACCCCTGTTGGGCCTCTCTCTTGTCCTAATGCCATCTTTCATCTTTACATCTCGCATAAGTCATTATTCAACAAACTAATATAATATAACACCCCTTCAACACACCGCATAGAGCAAAGCCCCGCCGTAGCGCCTAGTTGTGAAACCATAATTACCAGATTTACGGCGGGACTCGAGACAACATCCAAATGTAGCCAGATTAGACTAGAATCTATTCTGTGATACCGCTGTGTCTTTCGGCAGTTGAGTGAGTCTTGATTTTAACGTCTTTTCAGATAATTTCTGACCCTAATTTAAAATTAGATATGTGTATGCTATTCTAAAAAATAATACTTGTATACTTTTTTTAAGTAAGTAGGATACCATTACGAGTTTAGTACGCGATTGCATTTAAGTAGGTCAATTGTCATCATCGTCAGCTTATTCAGAGATAAGGCTCATCCCTCAATCGCCAATGTTTCCTGTTTTGTTTCAATCTCATCCAAGTTTTGGCTGTAAATGCTTAAATTAATATTGCAATGTATATATTTTATTTTGTAGAAAGCCTTTATAAGACATTAAATTGTTTTATGGTAAAATCAATACAAGGTCAATAAATCATACAAAGGCTTGCATTTATTTCGGCATTCACTTTATAAACAAACTAAATCATAGCAAACCATTAATTAAAACATTTTCACTATCCTTGCGGCTTATTAGGAAAATTTCTACCTTCTGAGCTGTAGGTTGTGGGTTAGATTCCTACCCAGGACAAACATTTTGTCTGGGTGTTTCTATGTAACAAAAAAAAGAAGTAACTATTTATGTACTCTATCAGTTATCTGGTTCCCATAGTACAAGCTTGCTTAGCTTGGGGCTAGATGGCGCTGTGTGTGAAAAACGTCCACCAATATTTATTTATAATTATTAATAAATACCAACCTGTCATAATATTATTGAATTGTTGAAATAAATCACTACTTTGTATAATTTAACTCTAAGCATAAGTTTCTTTTATAAAAGTGACTTACATGTAATATTCAAGGTAATTTATGGCCATTTCCAATTTATTTCCGATTTCTGATTTACAATGAAATAAATTATTTAAAAAAAATAGGTCTAATAAAATCTAATAATCTTGCACAACTCATTATAGTTTCTTTTTACGTTCTCGTTAGGATATCTAAATTTTTACATACAGATATTGTAAAAGTAAAAAAATACAATAAATCAACTTTAAATAATGGTAACATTGCAAGATTTTCAGCGACATACTCAACAAATTTAAATGTAAAACAAATGTTTAAATCATAAAAAGTGTAATTTAGACTTCGGCTGCTTAAAAAATGTCAATAGGATGGCAATTATAATTATCTACTTATTATTGCACTTCACACTCTTCACTTCTACTTATGGACTTCACTTATGGACAAATGAGGCATATAGTAAGCTTCTCAAACAATAACTCAAAAAAAATATACCCTTAAAAAAATGGAAATAGCTACAAATATATATAGTTAACATTACATAGAGATGTCTCTCGTATTGAAGATGTTCATCAGATAGAGATGGATAAGTAAACGGGAGGACTCTCCCTTGAGACCGACTCTACGCAACCCAGACAGAACGGGTGGGATAGAGTCGATCACAAATGTTTTTATTTTGTCGCTGAAAACTGAAACAAAGGCTAGAAATGGAATCAAATCTTCATTGCCATTGTGGATCACCACGTTCCACGCAGAAAACCACTTCATTTTAATATTTTTTTTTATACGCACAGCAAAGGTAAACGTGGTCCATCGTAGACCGCAACTTTGCAAAAGGCAGGACGCTGTCTACGTAACTAGACTTATTTTTAATAAAATAGTATCTGCTAAAACGCTTAAAAGTATACTTATATTAAGTAATTTGAAAAGTCTAATGCGATGGGGATCAAAAATCAATGATCCCTTCGTAGAAAAATGAGTTAGCTACTAAGTAACAAACAAACATAATTTCCAAATGAAAATAAAATATTATCGACTCCATACTACCCAAATCCCAAGAAACAACATCAAAGCCTTGCTACTAAATTAGACGTTTTGCAGATACTAAAAGATATTTAGCCCTTCAGTCCCCTCCCTCCCTTTCACCCCCACCAACCCTCAAACCCTGCGATAATGGCACACTATTTTAAAGGGTTGTTTACACCTCCCCAAGACGGTTAACTCGGGTCGATGGTTCTTATTTATATAGAACAGTCTCGTGTAAATTGGGGACGTTATGTTATTGAAAAGTTAGAGCTAAATCTTTTTTACGGTGTTAATGTTTTACATAGTAAAACGTAAAACTTGGGTCAGATTGTGATTTTTCGTAGACCATCATAAATTGAGTGGCGTTACTAAAATAACACATGACTGACCGCCACAATTTACTCTGCATAAATTACAACATTAGGCATTCCTCGAAAGCTTTCCACGTATCGAAAAAGCAGCACAAAAAAATTCAAAATGTCTGCCATTTCCCGCTGAAACACGTCACGGTCCCGATAAAACGGGCCACATAAAACAACATCCAAAATTAAAAACACATCAGCGCCAAAACATCAAACATCAAATATTCCTTTTGACGAGTGCGCCCTCTTTGATCCGTCTTCCAAATTGGACCAATCACAGAGGGCCCGAGTCCTGTGATTGCTTGAGGGACTCTTAATTACCCGCTGACCTTTGAGTCCTTTGGCGAAGAAAGGCGGGTCTCCCAGGCCCAGGTCCGATAGACCCTTAACACGTCGCTGAGTGGTAATTTGCTGCATAGTTTCGGATGGGGTACTAGATCTAAGATGGTGTTTGCGTTGTCTGCTGAAGCGAAAATGTTAATTTAACGTTAGTGTGGGCTATGATTGTAATTATAATAGTAAGTGTTATGATAGGCGTCTGCTTCCAGTCAGATACTTCGTGATCCCTATAACAATGGGTTTCTCGTCTCGTAATAACAGTGCATCGAGTACGTCATCATTTTCTCACATCGGACCACCATTGGACTAGGCATATCGTTGCTTATAATCTTTATTATATATTTTTTTTCCATGAAATGCGTGATCAGGCGGTCCGCCTGGTGGTAAGCAAACAGCCGCCTGTGGACACCTAAAACATGGTGTTTTGGATGTGCTGGTATGCCGAAGGTGCAGCACACAGATTATCAACAAATATTGTTAGACAGTCCGAATAAACAAAAATAACCCGAAACAAAATATTTTCGAAACTTTTCACCCTTCTACCTTATAGAGACACAAGCACCCTTCACCTTAAGTCCTTGTGCACACCGAGCGGCGATTAGATAAAAGCTGGCGATCGCAGGCCGCAGTCCGCCTGATTGCGCTGGGACTCCCTTGATTGCACACTGACCTCAGTAAGTGCTGCCTTTAGGGACGAGACCCGGCCTCTGCCCTGCGATTTGGATCGCCTTGTTGAGAAAATAGAACGAAAATACCCAGTTCTTAAGATTGAGTCTTTTATTTAAGAAACAAGGTTTAATGGACTGCAAAGTATTGTAGTAGCATGGCGGGTTCAGGTTCGTAGAGTAGGTACTTCACACATATAAGCGGTTTTTTGATTATTTTGTTAATCATCATTCTCATCTCATCATCATTTTGAAAAAATAAATAAAATCAGCGAGTGCACTAATGATAATATCATTAGCGAACCTCTAAGATCACTAAGAACCTCTCTAGCCGGTTCGTTTCGTCCTATTTATTTGAGTGTCGTTAAGGACAGGAGTAAGTCAGTGATGTGCGATCGGCCGACTGGCTGGGTCCACCAGAGCCAATGATAATAAAACCAGCTGATCACGGGAACAGAAAAATATCTTCAAAAACGGCCGACCTTAGGCGATTTAATTAACACGGAGCGCCTGGCTGATGCGACGCGTGACAAAAATGTTTGTCTAACGCAACGCAAGCATTGCTATTCAGCGTGGTAATGCTACCACCACTTTGGTTACGCTGCCAGTTGATGGTGGGCTGAAGCATTTGGATTATCTTTAGACCAATGATCTCTGGGTAATCCAACAGCTCTTTTAGTGTATTATGCAAAGTAGTTTGTATTAATTTGTATGTATTTTGTTTATTTAGTAAAGGCATTTGATTGAAGAGAGTGTGCTATTTTAGGCATAGTATTTTCGTGAGAGGGTAGTAGATACCAGCTGTCAATCAGTTATATGGTCTCCGAGCAGACTAGATCAGTGAGGTCTGCTGGACGGGTACGGTCCGGAGACGTATCGTGTCTCGCAGACGTCGACAGGATGTGTTAGTTATACTCCGCCGTTGCCATTAAGCTGGGCTCGCGTGCCCTCACACCTTTATACATGGTGATGTTGAAACTTAACTAATATTATAAATACGAAAGTTTGTGTGTAAGTATGTAAGTGTTTCTTCCCGTTCATCTCTGTAACGGCTGAACGGATTTGAATGAAATTTGGTCTGGAGGTAGCTTACACCCTGGATTAACACATAGGTTACTTTTACACCGCGGGTGAAACCGCGGGGCGCAGCTGGTCTTTATATATTTTTATCAAATGATTTAGTCTTTCATGAACTAGGATAACTATTATCGGAAAAAAAATGTGTTATGTATTCGATTTACGCCCGATGGTACGCTGTTCTGTTTTTCATACATTTTGCTATCGTATACGTATGAAAGTTTTTACAATAGGAGATATGCTAGGGGTCCGATAACGGGATGTTTTCTGTAGCATCTATTTATAAAAATATATTTTACAGAATGAAAATATTAATCACTTTGCAACACATTGTCAACTATAAAGTAATAAGCACTGCTAGGATATGCCTTCATCTCTGTTCTGTTTTCTTAATTATTGGCTCTCATCAATATCAACCGTTGGTGATGGAACGCTGACACCAAAATAAAACTAGTTATATTTAAATTTTGAGTACTTTACTTTTCCTTTTTTTATTATAACTGAAGGTAATTAACAAAAGTAACGCAGGCATTGCGCGTCGACCGTGGAGGTGGCTCAGCGCCGACTGATTTTGCAACATGGCTTACCCCCCACCTGATCACGCACCTCATTCCCTTTGACAAATGTAATATACAATAACATAAGCGGAGTATCGGTAGCTAACATCAACATAAAGCATGTAATTTTGTGCAGTGCACTCGTTTGAATTCAGCACAGAACTTTTTATTATTAAAATAATTTTTGAAATCGGACTAGTGCTTCTTAATATTATCGCACTGCAAACAAACATACAAAATTATAAAGTTTACCTATTTATAATATGAGTAGATATAGTTTCGGGTGACGGTTCTAATGGCACGCTGTTACTACGTGGTAGATAACAAAACAAAAGTTCACGTTTCCACTCCCGTTTATTACAAATCGTGTCGCAATGTAAGTTCTAGGAAGAAAATTGCATGCAACTACTTGTAGTTTTATTATTTCTGTTGTGATGCAGCTTCATTCTTGCAGAATCGTCCTGTAGCTCCTCGAGTCGGACGGACAGCTGATGTCTGAGATCAATCCGGAGCGCGACGGGTTCGTGTCCTCCCACATCAGTTTATTTATTTCCATACATTTTGCTTTATTTTCGATACGACTCAATAAATTCCGAGCTCCCGATTGTTCGACGCACTGAAAAAACAGGGGACATTGTTTCGCGGACTCGTTTGTTGCGATACTTCGCTAAGGTTATCGCCTGTCATACTAAATTAGAATCGGTGGGTTCGTGACGGCGGTACCTAGAAGCTTTAGAAATGTTTTGCTTTGAAAAATTCAGTCCGTTTACATAAATGTCGCGATTGTTATCTTATTACTTTTAGTTTTGCTCTTGAGGACATGAAATGAAAAAGAAAAGAGAAATAGATAAAATTATAGCTTCTACATACATGTGAACATATTATACTATGGTCAAGCTATTAAAAGTATGCTTTCATACTTGATATCAAACTAGAGTTTCCCGTTCTTCGTAATCTCTGATTGGTTCGACGACACAAAATGAGCCATGGTCAATATAGAACAGAATTAGAAAACCATTACTGATTATGATAAGTAATTATGATGTTCTCGTATCGTTTGAAAGACATCCACGTCGCACTGACACTCTAATGAGGAAAACATAAACAACAAAGTAGCACATCTACGAGTATGATGTTTGCAAACGGTACAGAAACGTACTATAATTGGTGTCCCTAGTTTTTTTTTAATTTATGAAAAACGTGCTTTGTAGGTACAAAGCTCGTTAGTAACTTCGTAAAGACTTTTGTAACACCTAGAGTTTTTAAGGTCTCCAAAGTCCTCCGACATGGCTTAACAGCACATGAAAAATTTAAGACCTCTAATTAAAACCGACCCTTTTACAAAACAATCCAACACCCAATCTGGCTGCTACAGATCTAATTAACGAAAATAATATAATTAATCTGAATTCCCGAGATTGCGACAAGGACGCTAAAAGCAAGTCTGTGTTCGAGGCGCCCGCGCCGCGCGCCGGTAGCAAGGCAGGCTGTGATAAACGCCGCGCGCGCATGTTTCGCCTTAATTAGGCCCCCGACACGCGGCGCTCACACCACTACACCCAGGAAAGGAGCTGCTTCGTATTGTTTACATAGTTTGTCGAAATTGAGAGTTCAGTTGGTTAAAGTACTAACTAGGGTTCTTGTCTAAAAACATAGCTTGCAACTTTCTTGAACCTCCACTGAGTTGTGTATGGAGTATTCTTGCACGCTCGAGATTAGCTCAAGTAAGAAATGTGAATGTACGAGAAAATACCGAGAACGTACGAATACAGTTCTAGATGCGAATTTGGTCGAAAATAAATATTATGTACCTGTATAGCACAGGACCTAGTCAACTGGCAAAAGGCAGTCGGATGATGACGTTGAAATTATGAAAGTCGGACGAATCCTTTTCCATCACGTGACATTATTTTTATAAGACGTGTCAAGAAAATGTAGATCATAAAAACTGTTATTAACGCTTGCTTTCAATTATTACTTTTATTCGGATAATTCGACACTTGCCTGTATAAGAAACCGATTCACTCGCGACCTAAAAATAAGCATTAAGACTTATAAATCATTTCGCTCTTTGTTGGGAAGCCGGATAAATAGTAGCTAATAACATGTCTGGAATTGGATTTTTACAAATCGCGTGTTTGAAATGTCCATAAATTAGCCATACCATATCAAACTAGGAAAATAGCGCTCGGTGGTTCATTATTTTGCTTCTGGCAACTCGTTAACTGTACTACTTCATTATAATCACCGTTTGCAAAAATTTTAATGAGAAATGGCGATTAACAAAAAGCAGGTAACATTATAGAAATATTACAAATTAATTTTTCGCATCCTTCGTTGCAATCATTCCAAGTTTAATTGGCAGGCACGCATCGTTCGTAGGGATGGGAAATACCTGAAACGAAGATTGGTCTTGAAAACATATACATGTCACATTGAGTATCGACTAGAAAAGGTAAAAAGTATGCGAGTGCTTGATATCTAGTTATCAGAAGCGAATTGGTAATTTTGCACCACAAAATTATACCTATAAGGCCTTAGCACTTACTATTCAGACTGGTGGCCTATGACCAGCAGCAGACGATATATGCTGGATTTAACATGTGAACTGTTATTATTATAACACAATAATGTAATGATAAATTCAAACAGCAATAATAACATGGCAAAATTGGACTTTTAAAAATAGTTTTCATATTTTTTGGTAAGCATTTTTTAAACATTCTTATTTTCGGTTTTTCGTTACGTTTAATTTGTCCAAAAGGTTGTCTCAACTCGCATGCACCCATCCCTACATCAATAATTACAAATATATCCACAGATCATACCACCACATTACACAACACACGTAGAATCGCGACTCACCCAAAACAAAAACTTGACGTGGCATTGAGAGAAATAAAAGCAAAAAATACACAAATACACAATACCTCGGAGTCTTGGGCAGTATTACTTCATTCCATCGGCTACTGTACGCCGGCAATGCGAGAAAAAACAATATGGAGGATGCAACGCGGCCAACGGTAGCGAAATAATAAGATCGCACAACAAAATAAAGAAATGCTCGAGACAAAAGGAAGGCTCGAAATAAGGCGAAAAGGTTTAAGCGGTGACGTGCTGTGGGTCCGCGCTCATTGTCTTTCGTTTGTAGGAGTAAGAAAACCGTGGAGTAGGCAGTACTTTTTATTTCGAAAGACAGAAAAAGTGGAGAATCATTCAGACTTTGTCTTTCTATTATTGAAAACCCTAAGGCCCTTTGTTACTGGCTCACTATTAATCAAAGTTGTTTTAAAAAAGAGCAGGGTGATGTTGTTTACGTGGCGTAACGTAGCAATGAATTTGATACTATTTTACTTCTTAGCATTTCGCTCAACTCTTGTGTTGTGGATAGGAGGCTAATAATTTTCTCAATCATTCCACAGATCACAAATAATCCCCAAAACCGCGCAACAATCCTTGAAATGTCACGTTATTCTATGTAACAATAACAATCATTTTGCAACATCTAAGAACGTATAGGTCTTTAGACATCTAGATTTCCGCAACCGACTCAAACGACCGTGAAAAATGAATGATTCAATGTCATTGTCCCCCAAAAGGCGAGGAGGGCCAAAGCCAGCTCCCGTCCAGTTTTGCATGACAATGAACCGATGGCTAAAAACGGAGGTTTGGTACTGATGACAACCGCACTGGGCTGTTTTCGATGAGGTTTTCTATATAAGATTGATTTATTGGTCACGAGGATGCAATTTTGATGAATGAAATGAATAATTACAATAACTCATACAATCATGCTGCTTACTAAATTTTATCGTAAACTCATACTGAAAGTTTTACAATTTGTAAGATTTCTTAATAAGTGTTTTTAAATTCGTGTACTTACTAGTTTACTACTAAAGAAATAAAAAATAACGCTTAATACACATAACTCCCCATTGGAAACTTCTCTCTCCACTTCTATGTATCGCGGCTAGCGTGGATTGCCCTGTGTCGAGGGAAAGTGGGAAGAGGCGCCCCTCCTGGTTGACGAGCATGACCCAAATTATTAACAAGGTCCAAATAGACTCACTGAAAACCCAAGACAGAGATCCAGGCGCAAGCTGATTAGGAGAACCGACCCGACCTAACGTGGGAACAGGAAAAGAATAAGAAGAGGAGGGGATGCCATGGAACCCACACAAAGAACCGGACAACTACCATCCAAACCCAGAGCAGACCAGTGACTATGTAGAAAGTGACTTGTACAGGTTCATCTTTAAAAACAAAAGTAAAATATCTAAAAAAAACCTATTATTCGGGTTAAATTCCAAAGAATACTTTTAAAACCCAGCGGGAAGTACGCGAAGTGTGAACGAGTGGGAAAAAATAGTAGCGTTCGTAAACACTGTGAACGAACGGATTTTTTTTTCCCGACCGTGAACACTGTTAACGAAAAAAGTACTACCGAGTGGGAAGTAGGCGAAGTGTGAACGAGCAGGAATAAGTAGTAGCATTCGTCAATACTGTTAACGAAAGGGGTGTTACCGAGCGGGAAGTACGCAAAGTGTAAAAGAGTGGGAAAAATAGTAGCGTTCGTCAACACTGTAAACGAACGGAACTTTTTTTTTCCCGATCATCAACAGTGTGGACGAAGGGGTATTAAGGGAAGTATCTGTTTTAAAAGTATTCTTTGTAATTTAACAATAACAATAGGTTTTCTTTTTTTTGGTGGTAGTTATTCTTGACCTACTTCACAAAATCTTGGAAATGCCTGTTTTCCTGCATGCAAAATGCACTTAACTATGCTGTTTTTCTGCATTTAGCCACATCCATTCTTTAGCAGGTCTATGAGCGCAGCGGATACTCGTACCGGTTACAACAAGGACTGGTCCCGTACATCACGCGCGATACACGCTGCCTCGCTGACAATAACGATCTTATTCACTCTGGGACTTAGAATGAATAAAAGAGCATGACCTAGTCGAGGTCATGCCCTCATCGAGTACCTGATACGGAGTACTTCCTCTCACTCAGCTTTTACGTCGACACTACGCCTCTAACACATCTGACAACCACGGACCGCAGAACAACGCGGGAAGATTAAGAGCAAAAATTATTTCTCTCTTTCTTTCTCTCTTGGGTGGCGCCAACCAAGTTGTTACGTGTTAGCACTCTAATGATGGATGGAGAAAGAAAGCTTGGAGGCAATGGGATTCCAAAAAAGTAACCGGTCAAGTGCGAGTCGGGCACGAGTTCCTCGGTGCTCGCTTCCAACTCGTATCCAACCCGGCCAATTTTTTTTTGTACGGATGTAAGTACAAAAAAAAATAGTTTACAGAGTTAATGAGTTATGTATACGTGGTAACTTTTTGAATAGTGCGCAAATTTTGTGTACTTAAAGATTGTTGTAATGGATACGTATTTTTTTGGATTACCCGCCTTGGTACAAAATTATCGATATAACTTCAAATGAAAGTAGCTACAGAGCTACAGCAAGAGCAATAGGTCATGGTCATCTATTCGTGATTATGCTACGAACACCTACAATACATGTAGGACGTGTAGGTACCTAAGTACATCGCATCTGCTCGCTCGCTACAGCGAGACGTAGGTAGGTAATTATTGTAGGTTTTCTGACATTTCGTGGTCAATAAATTAATAAATGCAAAAAAAAAATTGTATTTTGTATTGGTTAAATATTATGTTACAAATACTTGTCTACTTAAAAAGTTACCCTGTATAAATCGGCGTTTATGGAAAATGTAAGAGCCTCACTTGAGAGCCATTATCAATTTCAGACTAGGCGTGCTTACCATTCTCGACCACATCGTCACTTTTTTTTTAGCCATTTAAATAAATTACAAAAAAAAATGTCACTTAACATCAGATGAGCTTGTGGTCAAATGCCTAGTCGAGATAGTTTGCTTTTGGGAAACTTTAAAGTTGCGGATAAAAGGAAAATAGAGGTGAGTTAACGTATCGAAGTTGCATTTAAACTCAATCTCATCAATATATATTTAGGTACTAAAAAATACAAAATCCAGATTTTTTTCTAAAATTTAAATCTCCGTTTGTTACGTAGTGAAGTCGTCGTCATCGGCGCGTCACGTCCGTGGCCGCACTCGACTCGGGCGGGTTTTACATTACAATTGTCGCGCAACCTGCCACGAAATATGATAAATCTGACGATGTAGGTACATTCGTGCAAGAAACACCAAACAGAATTTTGAAATACTATAATTTAGGTGAAGAAAAAAAATATTCTGATGATTATAACATTATTTACTAATACAGCTAATGTAAAAGTACAAAAATAACTTTTATAACAATAAATACAATAACAATAAAATAGTAATATACTAACTACAACATAATAAAATAACAAATATTTTTTTACCTAAAACCATTTTCATTTTACATGACATAAATATAATTCCATCAAAATCGTTACATGTAAAAAAAGCCAAGTCTCGAAAAGCAATCCTTCCACCTTAAAAAGTTGTGAGATGTCATGTAAAGCCAAGTAAGCTATTTTAGGTTGTATCGAAGTACATATTCATTATAGTTAGTATAGAAGCACCTATTTAACAACTTTGTCTTAAATGATTTACTAATTAGTTACTTACCAAGATTTAGCGACAAGTCACTATAATTATTTTAGAAATAAAAGGTCTAAATTTCAAGTTAAAGTCTGTTAGAAGTAAATTAGATGAAATGATGATCGGTGTGTGTCAGTGACAAAATCCGGGAACTTGACTTAAGATATTTCGTTTTAAAATGTAGATACAAACTTGTAATTTTGAGGTAGAGGTAGGTTCAGCTAGTTCTCACTCTCGGTAACTGAAATTTCAGTTTTCTGGCTTTACTCAAAACTAAGATACAGCGGGGCAAAATTGCCATGAGTTGCTTTGAGAAAAGGATGGTAAGGCCGTGCCCTTGTTGTTTTCTCTCGACCTGGCGGGAGCACTGCTATATTTTTGGTACGATTTCCCCACTAAACGACTTCGATTGAATGTAACAGAGACAGAGTGTAACTGTAGTGTGCGTGATTAGGATGGAAACGACAGCTCACCTCTTGGTTCTGCTAGCCA
The DNA here is from genome assembly GCA_947579745.1 of Apocheima hispidaria. Classification (NCBI taxonomy): domain Eukaryota; kingdom Metazoa; phylum Arthropoda; class Insecta; order Lepidoptera; family Geometridae; genus Apocheima; species Apocheima hispidaria. The sequence continues at coordinate 15,712,227 of OX388151.1, read as the reverse complement.
GCACGCGAGCCCATTACGTTTTGTCACCCAAACATGAAAGTTACTTTGCGAAAAGTTGCGAAAATTTTATTTTCAAACTGAGTCTATAATAACCGTAAATAAATCTGTAGCGTAGTTCTGTAATATCGCCTCTAGTGCAATAGGAACAAGGGATCAAAATTGTATGTCTTTAACTTTACAAAAGATATTTAAAATATTAATATAATATTGATATTAATAAAAGAAATGGACAATTTTCTATCGCAGCGCGTGCGCTCGGCCTGCACCCAGTTCTCAGGCTAAGGCCTTCTTCTTCTTCTATTTTTTTAAAATTCTTTATTTTTTAAAGAGGCTTTGGTCAGACATGACCATGCCACCCTCATAGGTAAAAGGTCATAAACTAACCATTTTTATGTGGGTTGTCATAAGCCTAGCCGCAACCATAGTAAAAATACTTTATCTAATACCCATGAATTTGAAAGCCTTTCCCGCTCGGTTGTACATAGCGAGATTTACACAGTGAGCCAGGTAGCGCTCCTATCTCAGGATTGAGCAAGTTGTGCGCACCCTGTAGCTACCGGGTGGATATCGACTGGCTCTAGGCGAAGACTGCGTATGTAGTGTCTACATGGTGTTTTGGAACTTTAAATTTACATATCTTGCAAAAAAAATACAATTACTTAAATTTACATTATTAGGTAGAATTATAATTGGTATTATTAAGTTTTATATTGAGTTCCGGTGTTTTTTTTTAAATTTTATTTTGAAAGTAATAAGTGACACTTGAAGGTTTAATGTCATTTAATATAGGCACCTATTAGAAATGTTTATGTTTGTTATTACATTATTCACAAACAGGCGAAGTCAAAATTTGGTTTATTAATCTTAAAATAACACTGAATCCAAAAACATATACTTTCCTGGTGTGAAAGTGGTTCAATATTATGAGCAAATAAGTTTTATTTCTACCGTAAGCTAAAAAGTCTTACAGCATCCTGTACCAGTCGTGAGTCACAATCCTGGCTTAGTGTTGCACCGTCGTTACAGGTACATACAGTGTTGATTTAGTATTTTGAAGTGATACTACTGAGCTCCTCCGACAACTCTCAGATTATTGCAGCATTTTTTAATTAAAAAATATCTTATATGCTGCATTTTCTTTACTTGCCATCAAGATCTGTACAGCCGTTTATTCGTGTTTTTACCCAAGAACAAAAAAAAAGACGGTAATGATTTATTAAGTAGTTGTATTACCAATTTATTTGTTAACATTTTACCAATCAGTTATTTTTTTTTTCTTCTTTAAATCCTTTGTAACCGAACACCTAAATTCGTAATAACAAAAAAACGTAATATTTTCTTCTTTTAAGAAATTATAATATGCTTTACGACTATATTTGCGTGGACGCAGGTTTCACGGACGGAGGCTTATAATTAGCGTCTTATTCATGACCTGATACAAAGTGTTTGAGTACTTTAAAAGTACAGACCGTTTCTTAAATTAAACTTAAGCTTGATTAAGACTTATATTGTTTTTTATTTATTTATTCAATATAAGTAAGTTAACTTACATTGACTATGGCGTAGATATAGACTCTAGAAAATGAGAATTTAAAGAAAGCAGAAAATTAAAAAACTTTCCATTTTTTTCCTGACCATGCTTTATCAATTTCTTCGCAGCAAGTCATGGTCGAAAAATAAATTGGGGTAGACAGAAAAGTGGGGGACACCAAACCAAACCATTTTAAATAATGATATCAATCACTTCAATAAGACTCGCGTGAAGAGTCATAGTAATTAACCAGAAACCGGTCGGGAGCGAGCCTCGAGCGAGTAAAATTACCGTGAGTGAAATCCTATTTTATCTAACATTAGTTTTGATGTCAAGTTTATGTTTTTGAGTTAATCTTCCCAGCGTAAACAACTTTCATTGAAAGTTACATACGCCAACATATTCAGAGATTGACCGCATCAAATCATTATTATTTAGCTCAGCCAATCCGAATACAACTGCAAAAACACCAATCCAATTTCAATAACTTATCAAACCAAATAACGGTTATTGGACTAACTCGAACCCTTTTGTGAATGGGCCTCGCATCTGGCCGACCCGCTACAATATACCGACACTGAGGAAAAATCTGAAACTCACGCGAAACTACCATTACGGAATAACTCGGCTGTGTACACTGATTCGATTTAACCGAACGCAAATGTGAGATGCCACCAGCATAAAATCAATCGGGACTCGGGACGCACGCGACGCTTAACACCGAAATAATGTAAATTATTGCTCGTAAAAGTGTCATTTTCGACGTATTCGTGACGTCACAGCGCGCACTGTAACGTCATACATCCGTAAGCCCGGTGGGAAAACTCAGCTTTACGGCGATAACCGTAAAACACGAAACAGCGTGTCGTCACCGGAATGTTACACGAAATTTACGAGAAAATCGTTTTCGCTCAAACTGCCTCCACTTTGTTATCTTTGTCATCGGTTAGACGTAGCATTTGCATGTCTGCTGGTATGGCCGTGTTTACAATACGGCGAGCGTGTAGCGTGGAACCGACTCGGGGCGACCTCAAATATGAAGGATTCGTAGATGTCGATCCGGATCAGATCGGGGATTCGTATTTAAAATAGGACAGGAGCCGTCAGGGCAGTAAACCTCGAGCGGGCGAAGTCGCGGGGGTGGCCGCTCGGCGCGGAGACGATCATTTACATACGGCGGGGGGAGCCCCCTGGGACGCGTACCGCCAGCCGGCCCTGCGCCCCGCGCTAGACAGAGACCACTATATTATTATCCTGTACTAAAAAAACGAAAAGTGGGCGGGGGATTACATTATAGTAGCGAAAGTAATCGATATTCTGTTTTAGTACGAGGTTGTTAGACTTGCAACGCTGCAGCCTAAATGCTTAGGTCACGGAGCCTTCGACAGGTGCTTAGTTTTTACGCGACCGAGAGATGGAATAGAAGGGGTGAAAAACGTGAAGACTTTTATCTTTTCGTATAGATCCGGAGATATATGATAAACAAGGAAGGGGCTTATCATTTATGTGATGTTTCAGGGGAACGTCTTCATTGGATATTAATGTCGGAGATTTCGAAGGGTCAATGGAGTGTTGAGGTGCGTTTAAAGTAAACGAGCCGTGGGGCATTTGGCGCATAATTCGGCGAGTGTCCTCGGACCGTGACCGGGCCGGGTCCGGTCCGGCCGGAAGATGAACAGCTCCGGTTTTATGTTTCCGTAATGTATTTTACAGTTAACTTGCGCTGTAAGGTCGGCGCGATGGCGCGGAATGGTCAATAGATTTTGGAATGGTCCTCACTTTGTAGAGGCATTTTTTGTAGCCGATTTCTATGGAAAACGTTTCTGAAAGGTACGATTTATGTACCCATATCTTATACTTGTACATTTATTTCTACTTATTTTTTTAAGTGGGTCGGCATTTCAGTTACGAGTAAATACGAACCCGTGATTATGATAACACGTCAGTTTTAGGAATATCAGAATTAAAAAAACGGTTTATCCGTGGCACAAGAATGTGATTATTTGTCATATTCCATGACTACGAATCTCAGATAAATTGAAAAAACCGGACAAATCCGAATCTGACTCGCACATCGAGATTTCCGTACAACGCTTTTTACATAAAATTATATATCTATGGAAGCACCAAAACTTGCTCTAATGAAAAGATTAGTCGGATTTAAGGACAAATTTAACTTTTTTGTTGAAAAAATGATCTTCCATACATATATATAAGCCACGGTCAATTCTCCAACTACAAATTTAAGTTTGTAATGTTATTATTTTATATAAAGTTATATTATTATGTTGAAAAATATAATTTGTAGACAAATTTATAATTTTCAAATTTTTTCCTTTACTTGTGCTGTTAGACCTTGCTTCCTGTCTAATTTCACAATTTTTGGTCAAAGGAAGTACTCCATAGAGTCTGATTTATTTGCGAGTAGTATGTGGCATAAATGTTTTTACTTTTTTATTGCGTATACTTGCTTTACGGTCCCTTGAAGCAGTGAAAACCAAGCTCCAAGCTTGATTTTCACAGCTTGGTGGGACTGTAGACCTAAGTGTTATATATTAATTTCAACTTAATACCTCCACGCCCTATAAAAGGTTTTAACAGACAGACGGAAAACGAAGTGATTTTAATAAGGTTCTTTTTTCATTGGAGGTATGAAACACTAAAAAGGAAGCCAAAACTTAGCAGTGTCAATCCAGGGCTGATTATGATGACAGTGAATATACTCGCCTTATTTCAAATTAGAGCTTTAATCTATATATATATAAATTAACCCCTATTTTTCCTGGTCATGCTATAACTTGTGAAAGGCTGGACCGATTTTGATGATTTCTTTTTTGTTGTATTTGTAATTGTGAGGACAAGGTTTGTATGAAGAGTTTAGCGAGGCCGAAACCCGAGCTGCGCTGGCATCAGCTAGTATTTAATAAAACAACCCTTCCCGCCCTTATAACGTCGTTAGATAGGACGGCGTCACGTGACGTAGACCGTCGTAACGTAGAATAACGTAAAAATGGGGGATATTTATATAGTGATAAAATCCATTTACGGCGAGCACACAATGCGGGACGAACAAACTTTATTTCCATAGCTTTCATATCTAGAGAGCTGAGGAGGTAGAGATGGGGCATTGTCGATAACTTTGTAAATTAATGATAAGTGTCGATAAGGTACTCTACAGGAGAGTATGTATGTATGTGTGGAAATTCCACATCATAAAACATTTGTGTTGATTACTGAATATTCTAGAGATCTAGTTAAGAGTTAGGCAAGCTAAATAACTCAATGTTAAAATCCGTTTTGAAAGTAGTGTGGTAATTTTTGTGGCCTTAAGAATTATCGATGACGCCATTTTTATTCTAATGTGGTACTTTACTTATACCAAATTTACTTATATTAAATATTAAATAACTAATTTACTAATTCATATTAAATAACTAAATGAATTTAACTAATATTACAAATGCCAAAGTAACTCTATCTCTCTGTCTGGGTGTTTGTCGCGTTATCACCGCTAATCAGCTTAACGGATCGAGCCGACTTTTTGCATATATATAGCTGAAGGATCGGAGACGGACATAGGCTGCTTTTATTTTGTAGGTCCACGCGATCGAAGTCGCGGGTAACAGCTAGTTAATAATAAAAAAACAAGTTTGTCTTAAAGTTAGTTTTGATTTGAGTAAGGTTAACAAAAATGTTTATTTACATTACCACTAACCTGAGTTCTTTCAGCCGTTTTAGCTACAAATATTTCATGTCTCATCCCTAAGCCGTCCAAAGCCACCCTCAGTTTTTCCTTCAATTTTCCTTTTGCGATCTCCATTCGCTTAATTGACGAAGAATTTTGATTGGTCCCTCTGAGTACCAGACGCCATATTTCTACGCGATTCGACGCCACGCCGACGTCGCGACATCTCCTTTTTCTATTTTTTTTTTAATTTGAGTTTTGCCATTATTATTCGAGTCTTATTTTAATGGCTTGCGTTCGTTATTGTTCGATATTATTCGAGATTTAATTGCCACGACTCGTGTTTTTGCAAGATTCCTGCATTCGAGAGCTTTCTGTTTTTACTGCTTCTGTATTTTTTTAAAGACAAGGCTCATTACAATTTTTGATTGTGATTTCTGAGTCGTTTTGTCTGTAGGTCTGAAAGCGTATTCTAACGATGACAGAAAAAAAAATACGACATATTTGCTGTTCGGTGATGGCAGAAACAACAACAGCTGAACAAATTCTTCGACTTGATTCGTTATTTAATTTTATACAATGAACCAATATCGTTAACAAAGATATTAATATTATTAATAAAGAGTAAACATTTTGGATCATAAATAATTTTCATTCTCCTACATTTTGAGTTCACAACTGTCAATGTGATATACATTGAACTCGTTCTGAACTAGGAGAAGAAAGTTTACTTTACTTTTTATGTCTTTCGGAATTTTTTGGCGTCAACATGAAGAAATCGTTTCGCTTCTTTTTATTATTTTCAAAAACTTTTCTTTCGAGCGTATAATATATCGTTCTAATATATCTAGTCGTAATGGTTGAATTATTGTCATGAATTGTCTACAAATCCTATAAAATGGACTGGCCAGTGATTCAAATTTGTGACTTAATACGACTGGGACTTACAGACATTTATTGTTAAATATCGTGAAGTTTCGCGAGTGAAGTCATCTTCACTTGCAGAATTACAAAACATGACGCTGGCTGAATATACTATGTATGGAGCCAAAGATATTTAAGATAAATAAAAAAAAAAAAATTAATAAAACGGGAATAGGGAATAAATTGAGTCGATTCCGACTATAGTTTCGATCACTCTCGGTGACCTTTATCAAGGAATGCTAAGCGTGACACGCGCGCGACTTCGTCTTGCCTTGCACAAAATGTGTCAAAACCACGTTAGTTTTCATAGTAAAATTAAAATGTGTTTTTCATATTACTAGTGTCGTTGTACCTTCCATTAGCAAATCAAAAACCAAATCCCACTAAAGAAGTAACATTTCAATCGGCCAATTACTCGTCATCGGCGGTACACTTGAATGGTACTCGATTAAACGGTACAATCGCGGAGAATATTGACAAAACGGTTGCGCTTGCGATTCACTCGTACCACAGATCCACCAAACAAATTTCCAGAAGGCGTCCCATTGAAACGTCAGAGGTAGACCATTGTATGGTCTTCGCATGGCAAAGAATAGCTATCGGACACGTATTATGGTATTTTTCCTCTGCAGGGTTATACACATCTGCTATGCTAAGCCGAAAGCCGGTCATCGTATCCAAAATTACAATAAGCCTCTACTATGGGACAACCTAGAAATTATAATATACAAATTCTGTTTAACGTCCAAAACGTAAATTTTATAGAGTTTACAATAACAGCTAATAATTTTTATAGTAATTTCAATATAAATCCCGTAGCAAAAATGGTTGATGAGCCTTTCGGGTTAGTATAGCATTTCTGCCCAACCCTTTTTAGTTTGATTTAGTGCAGTATTGAATCCTATATTTTTCATTAGCGCATTCAATCCGACCTATTACCTGGCAAAGAGATGGATGGAGGACGAGGGAATCATGACCATCACCCTATTTTCTGCATCTAAAACCTAGTAGATAACTTTTGATGTTGAAGAAGTAAAGTAGAATGTCGATAGAACTTTCCTGGCTAAATACAAGAGACAGCTATTACAGGGTGACGATTTATTGAGTTGACTTTACAATCCAATGCGAACTAATACCTATTATTACGAGCACTTAGTACTGAATGGAAAAGACCTCATAGCCTCACATTCTCACAAGTTGCAGTCCAGCTTGAGATTGAACAGCACTACGCAGGCCGGGTGACCGATTCCTCCGCGCAGTGGCATTCTAGTCTAGTACTACCGTCTAGTACGCTTTCTTACTGGCCTGTCTCTTGATGCCTCAGCGGCAGTGGGAGAGTACAACCAGTATTCCAGTCCAGCGTGAAGATCAAATGGCGCATTATAGAGCGCCTGGCGTCCGACTCCTCGGCACAATGTCTTCACCCAAACACGAGCATGTAGCAATGAGTAGAAGAACCCCACATCCTCACAAGTCATAGTCCAGCGTGAGGCTGGAATGTCACAGCACAGAGGGCCTGGCGTCCGATTCCTCCGCACAATGTCTGATTAACTGCCATTAGGATTCCGAGAGCGCGCGTGGTGGCGCCGGTTTCCTAACACGGTTCGAAATTTGTGGAGCTTTTTGCAAAACCATTTAGATTTATTTTTACAACAATACTTACTCACGAGTCAAGATCATAGCTTACGAGTATTATTATAGAAGTCGTTAAGCCATTTCGTAAGGCTTTTGAGCACCTTGAAACTTAATTTGTTCAACAAAGATTACGGATGACAGACAGCAACCAAAATCCAATACTAATGGTTTTCCATTCGATTTAAATAAGTTTATTTGTTTACTCACACATAATTTATTTTTGTGATTGAAGCTACGTTCATGGCAGCTGCGACATCATGAAAATAAATGAAAATATCATTTGCCTCTAAAAACTTGACTGTTTGGTGTGTGTATAAAAGTGTTTCTGCAGCAAACGTACCAAAGCGTGTATAGCAATAGGAGGCGTTCAAATTCATTTAAAAACTGAAACTTGCTTTTTTTAAAAGCTTATTTCAAAATAGTATCACCATTGTCCTATTCGTGTATATTCCAAACAAAAATGTTTGGATGAAAGTCCTCGACTCGTGTGCCGTGTAACCGCTGAACTGCAATTTTTCCCATTCGACTTAGACACATTTATAGGCCATATTGGAATTTAGGAGAGATTTTATTGACTTGTTTTTATGTTAATTGGTTTTCTTTAATCCTGAATGTATATTCCGCACGCGTGTAGTTCTGTGGCAATGCCATTCGTTAGGCAATGTCATTCGATGGGCAATGCCAATAAATCTCGACAAATGAATGGCCGGTGGTCTTTTTAGCGATATCGAGTCGTAGACGATTTGTAGATAGAATCGCAGAGATACAAATAGTGTAATTTATTGTGAAAATGCGACTTATCGTGTTAGAACGACTGACACTTTTAATCTCTAATTCTTGGTCCTAATTTGGTTCACAATCGCTAGGTCATCCGAAGGAAAACCGTGTCAATTTAAAGTAAAATGAATGGACGGACCCGAGTGACAGAATTTTGAAGACTTTAAAGTGAGCGCCAGCACTCACCTTGCTTCAGTCTGTGAAAAATGCGAGACGTACGTTCGAATGTCGTAAAATGAATGAAGTAATACACACAGGTATCCCTTTTTCTCTCGTAGATATTATATTCGCTATCTTTTTTGTGGCAAATATACACATACTTTTAATTATGTATTGAAGCCTAAGATCGATTGTTTTAACTTGTTATTTTTAAAGGAAGTTGTGTGGTTAGGGCCCGACCATTCATCTCACTTTAGTCGAAGTTAAAACCTGCAAAAAAAATATCATGGACAAGGACAAAGAAGGCAACTTACTTAAAACGGGGAATTACTTTTGAACATAATTAATAGCTCCTTGCTATTGTTACCAACATAACAAATTATAACAAACAGCTTGTCTTATTTACTACCTTCAAATGGGCTTCCACAATATCCGGCGCATTCCCGACTAATTCTGCTGTGGGATACCGCCGTGCATCCGCCAAGTTCATTAACCATTAATATTTACATAGTATCGATATCGATAGTTTTAGTCGATACATATATAATGTATAAGTAAGCCGGATGTATTATAATCAACAGGTTGTCCATCTGCTACGAAAATAACTCAAAAAATCAAAATGTCCCATTCCTGCCACATACACTTGAATAATACATAATACTAAACGAGTACAAGCGCCTACGAATTTTAAATTGGAGGTTAGATAATCGGAATGCTTAGGCCCGCTACCAATCGACATACCCTGCATGCTGGCGGTATTCCCGTGCTCAATGGCAAAACTTATGAGAATTATCGATACTTTTTTTAGATTATTCTAAAAATACTATATCCCCAAGCGATAACTTGCATCGGTTCATTCCTAATCTTGCTCGTCTAGCATCCCATAGTGGCGATATTCTAGTACAACTAGATAGTAAAATGTTCTAGACTAGGGTAGTCTAGTATCCGTAGTCTAATTTTGTTTTAGTCTGGTCAAGATATTAAAATTCATTGCCTTCCAAAAATATTTCTATAACTATACCATTTCATTTTGGGAAATAGATTTTTTCGTCTACTTTGTAGTTTGAAACTTTTAGCAGACATAAAAAAATATTTATTTTAAAAAAGACTCGGCTGCATTATAGTTATCGCAGAAGAGAAAAAAATAATTATACACACTGAAAAGATATAAGCAAGGCGTATTTAAAATGAAATTATGAGAGAAAATATACCAAAGAACACTTAAAATTACACGATATAAGATCAATACACGCAGTTAATTATAATGCAGCCGGGTCTTTTTTTTAAAATAAATATTTTTTATTTCATTTTTTTGAAGTCATGTTAGTAGTTGGTTTGGTACATTATAAAAAAAAACATTCAAAGGTCAACATAAAAATCTAAAAATGAATAAAACAACGCGTATAAATCCATCAAGCTAGCCTCGCTACCAACTCGCCTGCTGGTACCTAGCACGTACCTAGTTATCTAGGACATACAGCGAAATAGCTAGGTAGGTACGAATGAACAGGCGCGAAATAGCCAGTTAAAACTGAGCTCTTGTAATAAGGAGCTCTCGTACTGGCCGCGTTCAATTTAGACTGGTAAATAAAATATGATTTTTCGCCAGTGGTAATTGTACCACAGAATAAATAACAGCGTAATTCTTGTACTAGAGTGTACATGTTTGCCACAATTTGCTATTAAAACGTGCAACTTAGATTTTCGTGAGATTATTATTAGGTACTATAAAATTTAGCCTATGACACTCCGGACAAAATAAAGAATCCAACGACACCTCGCTTGTCAAAATCGGTCCAGCCGTTTAGGCTGTAAGTCGTCTTATAGAAACACACAAACATACTTACACACACCCCAAAAACATTCCCCTTGAGCCGTCGGGTAAAAAGGTCGTAATATATATTATGTGATTGATGGCTAAATGACCAGCCTTAGTGTTGAAACTTTTGGGTTTACTATATGCCACTATATAACCTGACAATTGAACCAGTTCTAGTAAACTAGAACAAGCAACCAGATTAAGATAAAACATGTTTATTTTGCACAAAACACAAGAAGATTATACAATAGATGAACATAATAATATGTAAAATCCACCTTGGTATGATTGCAGACGGTACTTGATAATTAAAACATCCAGGTTATATACATAAGTAATGTAGGTATAATTTTCGCAATCACTATCGGCTTACACTACGTTCGCGCGCTTCGGTCGTCAAAAGCAAAGCAACCGCTCGAGCCCGCGCTCTGCCAAGTGTTGCCAGGTAAGGGCCCACTGAGATGCCAGTAAAAAGGGGCCAAAGTTACCTCATATAGGCTAAATACATTGAAATCTTACAAATATTACCATGATAAGTGACGTGGTTTTGACACATTTTGTTTTAATAAAACGGGAATACTCACGTTAAATTGAGTCGGTTATAATAATATTGTCCACTCAGTACCATGTTAATGAGACCTATCAGTGCTGTGAGAAACAAGATGTTGCGCAGTTGAAAATGCAGCTAGTGGTTATTCAGACGATTGGGAAATACAGTTCAAAACGTTTAGATCTTGTCCGCGGTAATTGGTTATCTGTGACCTACAGAAGGATGACCCAAACTGGATCTAAATCTTAAAGTTGCAGCATTTTGAACTTTATTTCCTAATCGTCTGATCTAACATTACTCTTTAGCTTGAATATTCATTGTTACGTCACGTCAGAAGACATCAAAACTCTACACTAGAGCTAACCACTCGCTCTACAAACTTTACCGTATTTTTCATTAACACGAATGGTAATTGTGAACACGAATGCGAATGGAAATGAGGTTCGGTGCAAAACTCGAGCACCCAAACAAAAATATGCAAAGTGCGAGCCCTTGACACGGCGGCCCTACTTCAAGACTTCATTATCAGGAACAATGCCCGTTAGCGTAGTACGGGTTCTTCTGAATAGGGGTTTAAAACTGGTTTTATGTACAAAATTCTGAAATCATTTTTTTTTTGTATCGAGTTTTTCATGCACCTGCACTGCATTCGTTCTTGTGCCGACCTTTTAGCATATCTATGGCTTAATAAGTAATGAGGAGAAATATCATTGTAATTTTTTTATTTTTGAGACTGACCGCAAAAATATTTTTGGAATGTATTTTTATTTCGTTCAAATTGAAAACAGAATAGAAAAATGAAACAGATATAATAAAAAAAATCAAAAAACTTTTCACAATTTAGATTTAAAAATAACTTTTAACTGTTTTGTACGTATTGTAAAGCCTAAAGCTGTCTGTAAAATGTCATCTTCATTCTATAGACTGTCCAGCCCGAGTCAATAACCAACCGTAACCCTTCATCATGACCACAGCCTTAGCTTTCCACGCACACACGCTCACATCACCGACACGTGTTTACAAACAACTAATTAGGACTGTGTGGGTGTTTTTGTTTCGTTGACAATGGTGCAAGGCTGTGTGTGTGAGCATGTGTGCGTGGCAAGGCTAAGGTAAGGGTTCCATGGTAGGAGCTCATGTAAAATGCATAAGATACGGTTTCGGTGCGGCGTCTCGCGTTTGTCTCACGCACAGATGTTGAGAGAAAGCGTGGCCATGAAACTGAAATGTTTTTTTTATATGTAAAGACAAAATGAGCAGACAGCCCGCCAGATGGTAAGCGGTTAATGTCGCCGACGAAATAGGAATATTGCTAGCACAACTTTCTGTCTTATTTATTGTTTTGTACTCAAGTTAGTAACCTCATTTTAGTACAAAAAACTCGGTCACAAGTATGAACATACTAAGTTAACAACGCAAGGCTAAAACACGAAGTCAAGGTAACGAAAAGTTACCATGTTGAAAAAAAATATTAGATATAATACGTATCTATACTAGAACTAGACACCAACTTTCCTATTGTGCATACTACTATTGTTCTTAGAAAATACGATAGTTACAATATCCAGGAAGTGCACTACCATCACAACTTATATACTTACTTACTAGACCTACCCCCGAATACTGAAACGTTTGTTAGCTTTGACGACAGATTTAGTCTATTGCTGCCTTTGTCATTTGCTTAGGGCCAGACAAAGGCAGTATTAGAATTAATCTGTTGTCAAAGTTAACAAACGTTTCAGTATTCGGGGGTATAAAACTCAAACTAGCATCACACATAATAAATAAACTTCACACATAATGCTCCTATGCTTTACTGTGTGGGGAATGCCATGTAAAATAAAAAACCTGGACATTAGACAACTAACACCCGATCGGGAATCGAACCCGAGGCCTTCTGCTCATAAGACAGACGCGCTACCAACTTAGCCAAGAGGGACGTCAAGTAACCGATGTCCCTGACCCTGATGATCCTGGCTATCAAGTTTACATGGTACAGACAAAACAAGATATAACCTATCCTGTCCTAAATTCTCTATTCTGTTTATACCACAGGTTCAGTTACACGCAGACATGTCTTAGAATATTATTTTATTCGTAATTATGATTAGATATACAATGATATCCTTGAAAATGTCCGCCGTCTTACTGAACACCAAGATAATATGATGATTGATATCAGCCTAGCATCTTCCAGCCAGCTACTAGCATTAGTTATACCTTCGGAAGCACAGCGCTGCTGTGACCTGGTGAAGTCACGTCCAGCATGAAGCGGTACCAGTGACCTGGTGGAGTCACGTCCAGCATGAAGCGGTACCAGTGACCTGGTGGGGTCACGTCCAGCATGAAGCGGTACCAGTGACCTGGTGGAGTCATGTTCAGCATGCAGCGGTACCAATGACCTGGTTGAGTCACGTCCAGCATGAAGTGGTACAGAAACTAGATGTAGAAGACCAAGCCACATTCATTGGAAAAGGCTTTCAACATTAGATCAAGTTCATTACATTAGTTGATAACGACGACTTTTTTTATTCCTTGGTATTTTGACCATAAACCCACCTGGTGTTAAATGACGATGTGGTCGAGGATGGTAAACACTGGTATGGGAAATGACTCTCAAGTGACCTACCGGAACACACCATTACCGTTAGGTGCTTGGCGGCAGGTTTTCAGCCTGAGGGTGTTAGGTAGCCAGCCGAGTACTGGAAAGTACCGTAGTTTCCTCTCGATGTTTTCGTTCACCGAAAGCTCAAACTCATTATTTGGGATTTGACCCCACGCCCTGCGGTGTACGATCCAAACGTGTTAACCACTTAGCTGTTATCGCTACAAGCCGTCGCTGCCACTGTAGCCACTTAAGCCGCTTTAGTTTCATGCTCGGATCTCAAGATATCTTCCGAGCCAAGCGAAGCATAATTTTGGTGTCAGAACCATGACCGGTACAAAACACACAACCTATATCCTGGTACAATGAGCGTGACCTCATTCTATAAGCGAGAGAAGTAACGCGGGTAGAATCGCAATAGCAAGGTCGACGCCCTGGGGGTGCGGGGTGAGATAGCCAGGGGGGCAAGAGGAGCAAGCCAGGGGAGCGGGGGCACAATTGTTCTCACCTACAGACGTAGCTGAAAACACAGAATTATCTACTGAAAGTTTGTTCAAAACCTGATAACCGTTATTTGGCGATGTTTGGACCGCGCATTGTTGGAATTGGAAGCCGAGCATTAAACTTGTGTAATGGCATGTATAATGGAAAACTTTAACGAAAATGTTCTTGACATATTGTGAAAATTTAACTGACCAATGGGATAGGGGCAAAAAAGCTGATAGATCAATTTTTGACTATGATGATAATATTATGAAATACTAGCTGTTAACCACGACATCATTCGCGTGGACCAATAAAAAAAAGTAGCCTATGCCCTTCTCCTACCCTAAAGCTATATCTATACAAAAATTCGAGTCGATCCGTTCAGCCGTTTAGCCGTGATAATGCGACAAACACCCAGACAGAGAGGCAGAGTTAGGTAAATTCGCATTTATAATATAAGTTAGGATTCATTTTATGTTGATTTTTTAATTTGACATGTAATTTATTACTTTAGTTTTTACATTTATATTCCTAATTACATTAGGAAATCAGTTTATTATTAACATTTTGTGAGATAGATGTTAGTGGACATATCCGTTTGTATCTCACTAAATAATTTAGATTTGAATAATGGATAACTAACTTTACGTAAAATGTTATGTTATGATATGCTCAGGTCATTGAAATGATATAACGTTAGAAAACGTTCCGTTTTTTAAACATTATTGTTAATTTATAAAGTTTATCTTTTTGGTGTTTAATAAAGTTATATTGTATTGTAATAATAATTATTTTATAGGTATTTTAAGTGAAATCAAGACTACTTAATCAGTATAATTAGGCTAAGAAGTATAAGTAGTTTTCGTTTGTGGTTTTGTTTCGTTAATAAAGACACTAACCAGATTTAAAAAAAGCAGCTTGCACCGAACTGAGCTCACGCGACTTCTGAACAATTTCCGCTCATATTAACTTAAAATAATGCTGGCCTCTATTTCGCCCAAAGGCTGAGTATTGCAATACAACGTGGTAATGGGGCCAGCATTTTGGGAACAATTCCCACTGATAGCGTTCTTTTAGATTAGTTTATTTTGTTTATTATTACTATGTAATTTTACTTAAAAATTGTATTATTTAAATGAATTACTTGACATCAAAATTTCGTGATGATCCGGTCAACGATTCGCAAGTTATCGTTTGTATTCCATACATACGAATCTGGACTTTTTCCCGTAGACTCGGGGATCTTTCGCTTCGCTCGGTCAATAACTCTCGGCTACATTTCCCGTTTTATTTGTGTGATTATTACACTCTAACGACTAAACGACAGCTGATCTCGATGAAATATTGCAAGGAAATTGTGATGTACATGTTGGTGACGGCACTATTAAAAATACGACATATTTGAAAATTGTAGATACCCGCAGAGCGCAGCAACTTAAGATTCAAAACAAATGACTCCTGAAAAGAACCTCACCATACATAAATCCTTCAGAAACGGTAGCACTGATTTAAAAATTCCAGTCGTCAAAGATCAGATAAAGGTTCGATTAAGGCTATCGGGCCTATCTGGCCCGCCATTGGCCCCTGTTTAGCGATCAGGCCATCTAACGGGTGGAGCTAAAAAGGCAATATCGACCCGATATCATCGGGCGCAGTTTGGCACGTACCAAGTAGGCTGTGTGCTGGTTCACATTCCGAAACTGATGGCATTTTACAGAACATGTGTGTCGATTGTCACATAGCTAAGTGCTGCACGTTGAGAGGGGCCTATGTCTAGCATTGGTAGTGTGGGCTGAAGATGATGTTAGTCATTGTAGGAGAGATAACAATTTTAAATGCTAAATGTGATGTTGTGTAACACTCGTATCTCGGGCAAAAAGATTTCGAGACTTTTAAAAATTTATATATAACGAATATAATCATGCCAATAGTGAATTCATTTGCTCTATCGTACACTTAGATACATCAACGCTTAGCAGGCTAGTATTTATTTGTTAAAATGCTATGAATACGAACGTTATTCACACCAATTTTGCTAGCTAGCTGGTTAGTTCATTCCAAGTCCACAACGGTCAAATAACCATACAACCGATGTCATCCAAAAACTGACTTTGAAACTTCCCCAACAAGCGACGCGACGCGACTCTGGCGTGTAGTGGCGTGGCGTGTGGGACATCTGGCCGTGTGACGGGCTCGGAATAGCAATGTCCCTCTTGTGACTATCGCTCGACTTTCCACCGCTTGTTAAGTATTCGACGAAAGAATGGAGGCCAGCGTGCGTCCTACAGTGGTATGACAGAGCTATATCGCAAACCTGCGCTATTCACGAATAACTGTATTATTGTAGTCCTTAGTTTACAAGGGACCTATCATGTTACTCTGGTGGTGATGGTTTTCGTTTGTTATCCTGCTTGCTCGCATGGTGCGAGTAGAACGGCACTACCATCGCCACCAGAGTTAAATGATAAGACCCCAGGTCGGTTGCCAAGCGTGGGAATTATGGCAACGACCCCCTGGTATTACAGTTACAAACATAGGCGACGGTGATCGCTTACCTTCAAGCGTCCTGTCTGCTTGGATTTAATGTGTAGTTCAAATAAAATACTACTTTTTACAATTTATTTTGATGAATACAGATTTAGATTTGACGTAGGAAAATATTTTTAGCAAAGCAATATTTTTTTCGAATCAATAATCCAAAACTAGTATATCATAGTATGGTATAACAATAATATATCACGTGGTATGGTAATAATTTGCTGCGGGTGGTGGTCTTGTTTGATGTGGACATCAAACACCAACAACATTACCATATCGAGTGTTAAACTAAACAACACAAGTTAAAAAAAAAAAACCTAATTCCTTACAAATACTGGAATGTTATGTTGTTTTTAGGGTTTCGTACCTTAAAAAAGAAATAGGAACCCTTATAGGATCACTTGGTTGTCCGTCTGTCCGTCTGTCTCTCAAGACACTTTTTCTCAGTAACACGTGGAGGTATTAAGGGGGCGAATATCCTGGTTCTCGCATTCTCGTTCGCACACTATCAACATGTTTTAATATAAAAATAACAAAGAAGAAATTTAAAAAAAATCTTGTGATTGGCTTTAGAATACCATTTCCAATGTTTTATAACAATTTTCACGTTATTATCTTTTTCTTTTGGCGAAGGAGAAAGAAAAAACATTTGTTTTGTTTTGTTTGCCCTTTCCTTAGCCAAATTTAACAATAATTACGTGAAAATTATTATAAAAGATTGGCAATGGTATACGCTCCCTTAAGTTAAAATTAATATTAAATACTTAGTATAAATACAGTCCCACGAAGCTGTAAAAAAATCGGGCCATTTAAGCAGCATATTTTGACACTCGCAAGTAAATCAAAACCTATAGGATACTTCCCGTACCTAGAATCACGAAATTTGGCAGGAAGCAAGGTCTTAAAGCATAAGTAAAGGAATAAATCTAAAAATCATTAGTTTGTAGTTACATCACATAAATCATGTATTTTTTTGCTATTACAAACTTAAATTTGTATTTGGAGAATTGGCAGTGACGTATATCGGTGTATGGGAGATTATTTTTTACCACTACAAAGTCAAGTTTGTACGGAAGCCTCGGTACTCGAGTCAGACTCGAAATTGTCCGCCTTTTTCCTTAAATTTATCTAAACCTAAACTTTTGAGAGCGAAACAAGAGTAAATCTAGTTTGTTGTTTCCTTAAAAAATCAGCTGCGCCTCTATTCGAAATGAATGATGCTCTTCACTCTCTGGTGAAAAGGAGCTTCCACAAAAATGTAGATGAAATTTTAACATAACTCATCCTGTTATAGCATAAGCTATAGCATCAGTCACGTAGGACAAGTATGCATAAACCGCTTCGCGTCTCTTACTGGACACGGCGAAGACGTCAATTGTCTCAGAGGGTTTTATTAAAATCCTTTATTTTTTCTTTTTCAGAAGGCGCAGGCTGCCGCTGGCACACTTAGCTTTTACGGGACTAGAGTAGTAATATTGTTGGAATAAAGATTGCTCGAAAACACATGCTGGCATTTTCTCTTTTTGTCTTAAATTGTTTTTTGAAATCTTTGCGTTTTAATATACCTTTGAGTAGTAGATCATTAGATTAAAATAATTCATCTACGGGTTTTATTTGATAGAATTGTTTAAAAAAGGCTAACCTTTATCTTAATCCTATCCTAACTAATATTATAAATTGAAAGTAACTCTGTCTCTCTGTCTGGGTGTTTGTCGCGTTATCACAGCTAAACGGCTGAACGGATCGATCTGATTTTTTGCGTAGATATAACTTAAGGCAAGTCCTTGTCCTACGACAAGGACATATGCTACTTTTTTTTGCTGATCCACGAACGAAGTCGCGGGTAACAGCTACTAAAATATAAAATAAAACAAGTGTTTGTAATGACAGTTTCTTAATTTTTTTCTGAATTCGCCTACAGTGAGGAGGTCGAATTATACATGATTTTGTTTTATTTATTTATTTCCAAAAAAACAAATAGTAAGCTAACAGTATATCAAAACGCTTACTATCTTAAACAATGAGTACAAAACAACTTAAATTCTCTTATAATAATAGTGATGTTATCACTAAATATGTCGATATGCTGGAACTTGTGCGCAAAATGATTGAGCACGGCCAAGGCTCTAGTTGTAGGTGCGTTGCTAGCGTGGCAGGTTCGCGAGACAGCACACGAGAACAGCCGATGCCGTCGACGGCTCCCGACACGAATATAGTTATCGGGGACAAATAACGCCAGAGCACCCAGCACCGTCGGATTGTTAACCCTGTTGCGAAGGATCTGGCAATAGTGTATAACTAACAATAATTTTCGTCGTAACTCCAATGTATCCACTCCAACCATACCGGACACAAACAGAGAAGGAAAATTTATAGAAGTTGTAGTAGCAAATCACCTAGTACTAATAAAATAAGTACAAATAGATCCATGATTTATTAAATAGCTTTATTTGTATGCTTCTTTTCGATAATACACTTGTTGTTTTCTTTTGAATCGATAGATAGATCAAAAACATCAGAAAAAAATATCCTAATTGTTTTTCTTTATTCTTTCTTTATTGCATATATTATGTACATAATCTTCTTCAAAAAAACTACGTTTTAGCTTACTTAATACCCTGTATAAAAGGACGCAGCAACATATAAAAAAATAATATTTTAACTGTTTATTACTAAGAGTATTACAAAAAAAAACACAATCTTGCTTAGTTAAATCTTATAATTAAAGATTGTGTACTAGGCAATCTTTTTAAGTTTGTTAATATTGACAAAAATTCGCTGTCACTATGTTACTTACTTATTACATTGAGGATTGTCCGGGCATGCACCCCCCAAACATTCTTTATATTTATCTAGTAGGAAATATTTTTTCATTATATTTTTTACTATTTCGTGGTTTTTGCCATGAATTTTAATTAATTAATTTTGCCAATATAATGTGGTAGACATACTACTATATAAGTAATGTGTAGTGTGTAGACATGGTATCATTCGACATGGTGATACTTTGTTATATACCTATTACTAATAAATTAATGCTTTTTTGTATTCACACTACATAACTAAGAACACGAGCTAAGGTAATGAGATAGATACGATTCATTCAAGGCCACGAATAAGGTCCGCCCTTCAGACTGATGGCAGCTTTCAAGACTAGTTAATTCAATTATTGTGCTGCTTCAGACATAATTATTTAAAGTGTATCGTGACTGGATTACAGAAACCTTGAGTTTCAGAACTAAATGGACTCTGCTATCTGTACCTACCGTCTGGTTTCAAGACCAACTTCAACAGAGATTTACGAGTATGGACTTGGGAGTTGTGTTTGTGCTCGTATCGTAGTACGTTTCATTGCATCTACATTTCTCGCTTGATTGCATTGAATTATTCCATTCGCAATACACTTGGTGACTTTTTACCGCTACGGAAAATTTTGGCCGAGATAGGTACATGGAGTAGATACCGTAGTCAATGTTACTGTGCAGATTTTTTAATTTTTGTAATCATTATTGTGGATAGACATATTTTTTTTCATTTAATGAAGGATATTGAAAACTAAAAAAACTGGAAACTAATATAGCCATCGGTAACTTCTCCGTGTCATCCTAAATTTTCCGTTTCGGAAAAAAGTTACCCGGTATATTGCGAATGGAATGCGTAATCATTATTACAAAAATTACAAGATATTATAAGATTATTAAGATATTATTAGACCTATTATTAATTTAAAGTTTTGTCCAGTGCAAGGAACATAGCAAGTAAGTACTCTCTAGAGGTCCAGTGTCCATGTAAATTTATAATGAATGTCAAACCGAATATGATTAGACATTACAATAATAACAAACGACAGAAATGAGAACAGTACAAAAAAAATACAACTCATATCATCAAACGAAAAATACAAAGAAACAAAATATAATTATGAAATATGGCGGAAAAGCCTGAATAATAGAAGGTCACAAAGTCAGAGATTTCTTTACAACTCTGTCATCATCAGCCAGAAGACGTCCGCTGCTGAACATGAGCCTCCCCCTTAAAGCGCCACATCGACCGACAACGTGCCACTTGCATCCACCGGTTGCCCGCGACTTCACAACTATTTACAACTCTATATACGCTTATATCAAAATCTGACCAAAATCAACTTTAAAAAAAAATTACGATCTCTAGACGATCATCTTCGTCATGATCATTTTCAGCAGCCCGTAATCACGCACTGCTGGACACACACCTCGTGTGCTTTATTTATTTTTTATTATTATTCAGACCCTAAATCAGTTCTCCTTAGGGGCGACAGAGGCAACATCCAACCGGTATGAGTAGGTAGTTGTAAAGTTGAGCATGATAGCGCGATGCATAAATCAGTGTCGGAGCAGCGCCGCGCCGCGCCGCCGACGTGAACCGGCGCGCCACTCGCCGGGGGCCAACGCTCGCTCCATTCCTGAAGTTTCACACCAGAACAACAAACCCTGAAAAATCCATCCAGCAGTTCGCAACAAAATCGCTAAAACTTAAGGGGGCGACGACACCGAGCGCCGAACCGCGCCGCTTGAAATGTATTCAAATATATGCGCGATTAATTCAGAGCATAGCCAACGGGACGGTGTTAGTAGTGGCAGCCGGTCTCGCTTTCTACGGCGGATCGATGGGGCCGTGACCTTCGCAATGCCTCTTATTTGGCTCCTGGATCGATTTTTTAAAAGAATTTTGAGAGGTATGGCAGTTTTGAAGCGCGCGGTAGAGACAGCGCGCGACAAGACGGTATGAGCCCGCGGCACCACGCCACGGCTCGCTCAATCATTTCATGAACAAGCTTACTATTCCAGTCACTAATAGATATAGTATTAATCTGAATAATCTGAATCTATTTCGTTTCTTAAATCGTTTAGATTTTGGCAGTTTTCAAGATATAGATCTGAACGAAGAAATGGCTTCCTAGGGAGCACCTTCAAGGCTTTGATCTACAAAAATGTATGTATCTAGCCGAGCCGCAATTTCTGTGTGAGTTTTCAAAAGCTATCCAATATTAATTTGGCCATCACATAGACATTATTTTTCTGCATAGTAAGTATAGAGGCATGAAGTTTTCTGTAAATCCTAAAATTTTATTATACGTTTCTTCGCTAATGTACATACTAGAACTTCTGATCGTAAAGTACCTTATTTGACACCATCCAAGTAACCTTATCATATAGCAACCTTTGAGTAGGTCGCAAGCTTTCATCTTTATGTATTTCTGTTACGATTATGTTCCCCCGAGAGTTGACTACAAAGGAACCACTAACTCCTATCAATACCCCTTACAACGGCCGAAAGACGTTTTACAACTAAAGGTTTTCTTTCAAAGGCCTTGTAAAATTTCTTTTCAGGTCTCTAAGGACGCTCCGTAGTGAAGAGCGCTAAGTATACATAATGACGGTATAGTAGTATGGGCGTATAAGGATGTCGTGCGTGTGTGCGTGGGACGTGACAATGTGCATGTATACGGGGCCGTGCGATGGTGTGCGTGGTATGCGGCACACGGGACTCGATGTAGTCGGATCGGGGAAAATGGTAGTAGGAGTGACGTCATGCATATAATTATTGTTATAAACATTCCATAGGTTACGTGTTCTGACAACTGATACCTACTGCTATGCATGTAGGTTTGTAACTAAGCCAAGAAATATGTAGAGAAAAAGTTGACATTAGCCAATGAACAAACATTTTACGGCTCTATTTGTTACTGTGAGGTTTTTTATCTTTTACCCAAGGATTCTATACCGGATGGGCCACAAACTATTGTTTGCTCACGTCACTTACGACTGCCTTGCGGCGCGTCGGCCATGTTTTGCATGCCAGCCAACCGAGTACGCTAGCTGCAAAAACTGTTAAATGTTTTTGAAGTGTTAGGAAATCACTAGTGGAAGGGGTGGAGTTGACGCCATATAGTGCCTCCAAAGTGCCGTAAATGACGTGACTTGTAACAGGTCCTCTTTTTTCTTTAGTCATTGGTTTTAGCACAGTTCTGAAGTTAAATGACAATAAATGACTAGCTAATCTGGAGTCACAAAAAAACAGCCGTAAATTGTTAATAATTTTTATGTTAGGACTTTCGCACAGTCTGGGTAAGTGCCATAACTGGCGAAAGGCCAGTTATTCAACCGCCAAGCAGTAGTGTGCCAAAATGATTGTATTCCGGATTGAAGTGAAATTACTGAGCAAGTGATTTAAAATGTTCCGTAGTAGTCATAAATAAGAGTATCTAATTATTTTGCAAACATATTTGTATCATTATAATCAACCAACTTGACGTATATTACGTACGTAGGTGCCTAAAACAAGCACTAACATTTATAGAGCTAGTTCTTAACACTAGAAGCACAAGCAGTGCCTCCACCAAGAAATAAAATACTTATTATCAAGTCAAAATGAAACTTTAATAATAAATCAATTTGGTTGTTCATTCCAAAAACATAATCCTTAAAAGCCTCCAGAAATAGCTTCACTAAATGCAACTGTCAACACGAGTCGATCCTAGTATACGCACGCACACAGCGACACTGGGTACGTGCCGTCGTCTTGGCAACGGGACGCATGCGCGGCGCCGCCTACCCCCCTCCCGCCGGCTGCCACCCTCCCCCCTTCTAGACCAGACTAGACCGAGCATTCCGTATGATTGGTCATCGCAACTGTTATGTGGAAGGACAGAACTGATTTAATTTTGTTGCTTGAAGATGCTACAGCTTGACTTGTAACTACAACTTGTGACTTTACTTTTTACACCACTTTTCATTTGGGAAAATATTTACTTACTTCACTTATGCAAGTTATTCAAATGCTAATCACTAGCAGTGAACCATAACTGTTGTTTAATAACACGATACATTGCTAGAAAAACTAGATACAAGTACGAACTGGCTTCAGAATTTGGATTATCTTTATAACTTGAATGGTCTCTGGATAATTCAGCTGCTCGTTTTGTCTAGTAGGCTATTCATTTTATTTTATTTTGTACAGTAAAAATGTTCTTTTAGAGAAATTATTAGATCTCGATTATTTTTCTAGACCTTATTTCATATTTATTTTTCGCTAAGCCATCTCAAAAACCTACAGAGGTCTAAAATTTTTAACACTAAGGGTTGTCCACTAAAACTCGAATTTCCTCGTGTTTCGTATCGTGAGTACAATAAGGTTTTACAAAGAAGGAAAGAGGTCGTTGACTCGGATAAAGATACAGATTTACATAATTTCGGTGAAGTTTACGTGGATAAAAATAATAAGGGTTGAAAGCCGTACGGAAACGTTAACTTGGAGAAATGAAGGTAGGAAAGTATGTCTGTCGTGCTGGAGTTTACCAAAAAGTGACTTTTGATAAACTACTTCCCTATGTTTACTATACTACTTTACTATTTTCCTATATTATCCGCGATACAAGTCTCATAATAAACTTAGATATGATCATTCGTACCATTTATGCACAAACTTGTTTTAAGGCATAGATACATACACAATTTTCTTCTCAAACTGCATGAAAATTTGTTCAGCCGCAGAATAAATACTAATAAATGGAGAAGTCATCATCATCGGCATCATCGGCCAGAAGACGTCCACTGCTGAACTTAGGCCTCCCCACAGCGCCACACTGACAACAACCTGCCACTTGCTTGCATCCACCGGTTGCCCATGACTTTCACAATGAAGGCCTGCCTAGACTGCGCCTTCCAGTTCGTGGTTGCCACTCAAGAATCTTTCTTCCCCATAGATGATCGGTTCTCTCAGCGTTGTGGCCTGCCCATTGCCACTCCAGCGTGCAAACCCGGAAAGCTATATCGGTGACTTTGATTCTTCGGCGAATATCCTCCTTCCGGATTTTATCGCGCAAAGAAACTCCGAGCATATTAGCTCTCTCCATTGCCCGCTGTGTGACTCTGAGTTCATTCAAAAGGCCAGCTGTTAAGGACCACGTCACATTTCCATAGGTCATCACTGGCATCACACATTGGTACCATATATGGAAGTAATATTTTTCATTTAATTAATTTAGTTATATCAACGTCAAAATTTTGACCAGCCCTCACCCTCTTACCCTACCTAAGATCTCCACGCGTAAGGTGAGGAGAGAGTCTACATAGAGACTACATAGAGTCGCATTATACTGTGAACTGACGACAAGTGATTTGACAATATAAGTTTTAAGCACAGAATTCTCATATTTGGATATAAGTAATAAAATAACTGCTTCAACCTTTAAACATCCCACTGCTGAGATATCGAAGGGTGGTTGAGCCTTATCCACCACGCTGGCCCAGTGCGGGTTGGCGGATTCACATACACCATCGATTTTATTTTAATGATGTTTCCTTCATCTAAAATCCAGTGGTATATATCCGTACGTAAGTTCCAAAGAACTCATTGATACGGGTTCGAACCCACAACCTCACGAATGTGAGACGAGCGTGCTCCTACTGGGCTATCACAAGAAAATAACACAAATAACAAAAGAAAATATTACAAAAAAGAAAAATCACTTTTGCTATCGATACGCAAACAAATTACTCGCATACATATCTACTTATTAATAATTAATTATTTATGAACAAAGATCGTTTATTTATGGCACGTGCAGCCGTTACGTGTGTTTAAATTTAAATACATGTAAGTATAATTTATATCTTGATCAAACAAATACCTTTGTGACTAACTGCATCAATTCACTTAGCATCATA
Source organism: Apocheima hispidaria (assembly GCA_947579745.1). Lineage (NCBI taxonomy): Eukaryota > Metazoa > Arthropoda > Insecta > Lepidoptera > Geometridae > Apocheima > Apocheima hispidaria. The sequence goes on along the minus strand of OX388151.1, from coordinate 15,686,810 downwards.
GTCTGCGGTCTTATTACGTAAGCTGTGAGTCGCTATCGCTATCGTGTTCATCCTGTTCGCGAAAGCTCACTCGCACGTAAGCGTAAACGGGATGACTTGACTTAGCGAGTGATAGCTTACGTTATAGGTACTTAACTTCGCTGGGCCTTGCAGTTTTGCTCGTGATTTTTAAATTTTCTTGCAATATGGGCTCATCAAAAATGTAATATCCGTCCTCAGTGTTCACACTTTAGTTCATTGTAAATCTAAATTAATTAACATTAGTTCCGCCGTAACATATTTTATACACATTGACAGGACAGGTCATTCGGCTAATGGTAAAAGCGCCACAAACTTCAAAAAAAGCACTTCCTGGTAGGATAACGAGTTCTTGCCTATGTATAGAATAATAATAGAAACCACACCAGAAAATCAAAATCATAAGTAGTGTGACCTTAATACAAACTAGTGCCACAAGTGGCACCCTTATACCTAAAAGCCTATTTCATCCAGTCAATAATTTGTCAGTAATTTGCATAGATCTATATCTAGAACTCAGCCTTTTTTGAAATATATACATAACTACCTGTTACCCCCGACTTCGCTCGCGTGGACCTACAAATAAAAATAACCTATGTCCGTCTCCGACCGTTAAGTTATGTAAAAATTCAGGTCGATCCGTTCAGCTGTTTAGCCGTAATAACGCGACAAACACCCAGACAGAGAGACAGACAGACAGAGCTAAGTACTTTTGCATGTATAATATTATTAGTTAGGATGTGAATAATTTGTATACGTACCTATATTTAAATCATCAAAATGCACTAAAAATCTTTGAAGTAATACATAGGTAAATGATTATGACATTTGCATAAATCGTAGCTACGTAATAAGGTAGAAATTGCGATCATAAAAACAATATAATTCCTTGTTTGCTTCGAGGGGAATAGATAACAAATTTTTCAAGGAAACTTCTTCCCACATTTCGTGATAAACAGCAACAAAACACAAATTACGATATGAAAATCAATTAAAAGCCATCAAATGCCGTCCGATATATCGCGAAAGATTTACAAAACATGCCTAAACACACAATAACACGAGCTATCTATACGACGCGACGTGTCGCATGGCAACGCGTGCGATGAGGACCTCGCTATATAACTGAAAGGGACAACTAGTCACGCTCACTCGCGCTTTCCTCACGCACACTGGCGCAGGGGGAAATTCACGCACACAAGTGTCGTGTATGTCTGGGTACGGGAAATAGTATGAGTGTATAAAATGTAGGATGAATGTATAGTATTCAGGATGAATGTAGGTATTCGACGGACGATAACGAGCGAGATATGATTTATGTTTAGATGCTGCTATTTTATACGATTTAAGTGAAAATTTAAAGAAAAGATTCGGAAAAAAAGCAGATTATGTTGTTCAGGTACCATAACTTTAACTACCTATGTATTTTGAGATAATCATGCATAAGGACTTCTGGCAGCTTCACTTGAGAGATAGTTTCCATTCCATGCTACTTGATGCTTACTATTTACATCGTCAATAAACAGCAGGTGAGTTTGTCACATGCAAACCTAACTTAACAAAATTGAATTTTAAACACCGAATTTTTCCTTTCTATTATAATTCAAAGATTCTTTGCCATTTTTTCTCCTTTTTATTAAGATTGGATCACTAAAAAGTTACAAAGAGCCAAAATCTAAAAGAAAAAGAAAAAAACTACAATGTAATACCAACATTCTGTACCAACAAAAATATTTCAAATTTTCAGGAGACCTATACCTATCCACCTATCCTATCTATAAAGAGAGGTAGATAGAGAGGTAATAATTTGTAAAAGGGAGAAAATAGGGGAAAATATTAATTTAAGTCTGTCCCAAAATTGTGATAGGCTTTGTCTCGTTGAATCAGGATTCCGAGGTATTGTCGGCGGCGAACGGTTCCGACAGCTGGTTGAGTTAATTACAGAGGTGCATAATATTACGGAGATCGTACAACAATTTTCACAATACTTAATTAAAATATTTGAATTTCTTTGTATTTTTGTATTGTGATATTGGCAACGATTTGTTTTATCACTCACAAAAAATAATTGTGGGGACTAAAATTATCTGCGTTTCTAACCATTTCATGCAATAAATGTGAGGAAAGAATGGCAACAATTTAAAAAGTTTTTTGGTATAACATTATACAGCAGAAGTGAAAAGCAATATCATTATTATAACTATACTGTTTTTATAATATTATAATAATGTAAGCAAACAGTTTACTATTGTTTCGAATTATAAATATAAAGCCATTTTTAAAACAGCGTGTTTTATCTACCACTATATTAACAAATATAGCATTAAAAAGTACGTTATAATAAAAAATAAGTAAACCTTGCATATACTTATAAACAAATGAGCAGTTAAAACTAAGAATGTCTGATGCGAATGCAAATCTTTAAATGTTAAATTGGCAATTATATTTATAGGTGTACAAAAACTCAATATTGATTATTGCTGCTACGTTTTTTGACCATCAAAACCCTATTTAAATAAATAAAAAATATTCACACGTTTTACAACCAATTACGCAGAGTTGTAAAAACACGCGACATTACCGAATACAAAGCCGATTGGGAATCCAGTACAAGCCGATTCATTCACGACCACATTAAAAATTATTTAAATTTAATCCTCGCAGTAAGCTTGTCTGGCGCTCAGACAAGAACCTTAAATAAACAAGAAACAAAGTTTTATTATAATGTCTACGTATTTACGCGAACAGCGTCCCAACGAGCTAAAAATAAGGTTTGATACTTACATCGCCATCTATGACCGAGTAGCAGAACTGTACCCGCGTCACGCACCTCGCCGGGTTCGTATAGTTGTCATAACGGTACGCTTTAAAAACAAATGTGCATAATTTATTAAAAATGAAAACGACTCGGTTACGTAATAATTGTGTGTGAAAGCAAGTCTAGCAGGCTCGTATTAGCAAAGGAAATGAATTCAAATGACCTTGCGTTCATTAATGCGCACCATAAATAATACATGAGAGACATTATCATTGTTTGGTGAAGCAGCTTTTTCACAGCGTTTGTTGTTATTGTTCCTATTAGCAGGAGTTTGTTGTTCGCGCCGCATCTTAATTGAGTTAATAGTGTTTTTTTTTTTTTGTATCTCTTTATACTTATCTTTTAACGGGCAAGTACTTTTATTAACTAAGCAAAATACATACAAACTACAACTACCTAACCGACTTTTTTTTTAGTAATTTAGCGTATTACCTTAGCTACCTAGGTATTTATTACATGGTTTAGCAGAATATCTGGCGAAATACTGTTATTAACTTCAAATAGCATTTGTATACGCACCACGCACTGCATCACACGGCCCTATCTCCAATCGTTTTGTAAAATAATTGTCATGTAGCCAACATGTTATAAAGGTGGGCCCGTACGCCGATTTGCGTGCGGCCCCAACCGTGAAATGAGTTGGAATAACAGTCGCTACGTACATACATACCATACACCTGGTAGATAGATAGTGGTCACGCGTGACCGACTGTCACACACTGTTTTTATGTAAATATGTAAATCATTCGGTGGGTTAGCTCGTTGTCAAGCTAGGTCAAGAGTGGGGAAAAGTGCATGGATGTAGAAAGTTTATGTAAGGGCAAATTTTTAATGCACTTGTGTAGAGTTACTTAGGAATAAAACCTAAAAATTGTGTAGGATGAAAAAGGAAAGATTGTACAAAATAAGTATATATATTTCTTTTTAATTTAACAGCTATGAGCGCTGTAAGTAGTCAGCAGGTCATTTGAGGTCCGAATCAACGTTATAGTAGTATAGCTCACTGAGTCGTCAATTTAGGTTTCATGATAATAAATACGATAACTTATGTATGTCACTGGCAACGACGTGGGGTCTGTTGTACTCTTTTCTAAACTAAACTAAATTGAACAGCTCTATAATAATATCCTTTTCTCACATTTTGAAATGAGAAGAAATGCAGATAGTTTGAGTCCTGTCAGATTGGTTTAGTTTAGTGAAATTTACAAAATAATCGACGCCATTATATTAGATATATCAATCGACAAGTACGAAAACTCTATTCAGGGTTATTTTTTTATACATTAAAACATCTGTCACGCACCTAATAGCACCTTGATTAGGTAGTTTAGTTCCACGACTGCTAGTAAATAATTCGTCATTGTTTCTGCCAAACTAATGTTCTAATTATTAATAGCGGCTGTTTCAAATAAAAAAGAACGCGGGCTCAGGGTGACGATTAAGACTGACACAAAAAAAAAACAAACATTTCATCCTACATCTTTGAAAAAAAAACCTATTCATTACTCCCAACCATAGTTTTCTCTGCCACGGACCTTACACACAAATAAACACAATAAAAGCCGAGACAAATAATAATATTAAATATATCTATAATTTGTCGTATAAATATCTATCGGCAACGTATAATGATGGTATGCAAGTTCACTAATTTGTGATACTTGTCAAACGAATCCGATACTATTCAAAACTGTAGCCGTTAAAACATATCTTAGCATATTGTATTATTCGGTATATTGCAACAGAAAAGCAATAGAGATCTATTGACAATTCGAAAATGGACTTCATTAAGGTAACGCCTGATTTAATCAAATATCCCAGACCATTCCCTGGAGCCTTACCTACCACGACAATGCTCCATCATTAGGTCTGAGACAGAGGTGTGGTCCAATGAACTAGGACCCATTCATTGCAGTGATGCGAGTTATCTGTATGATGCAGCGATTTGAGAGCATCGCGGTGCGTGAAATGAGCGGACGCGGCCGACGGGACCGACCGCGGAAAATATACACTTCAAGCCATGTCTAAACTGTAATTTTCGATGTGAAGGAAGATTTTGTAGTTATTATTATTGAAAATGGTAAAAATCTATTATAAATATCCGCGCAATATTTTTTGAAATAGCGAGCTTTTTGCTTTGTGTAGTAAAAAAGCTTACTTGATCTAGTCTTTGAGTATACTGCTAAGTACTAACCTAGTATCAACAGAAGAGAAAAAAAATACTTCTAGATTTCTCTCTTCTGTGCTAGTATCTAATGCAGAGTAACCACATAAGGAAACCGCACCTACCTGCCGCTCTTTTTACAGCTCATCTGTTCTTTCAAAGAGCTTTATGAAAAATCAGATTTAAGTTAAATTTTTGTATTCGTACTTGGGTGTAAAATAATAAATAAAGTTGAATCGTTTTTGCTTCGGTTTTTTTCTACAAAGTTTTACTTTCTGGTTTTTGTGAGCATTCATGAAAAAAAAAACATAAATTTCACAATTTGTGACACTTTCTTTTGTAAACATAACTACTTGCGAACTAAAAATGTAATTCATCATCATCAGCCATAATACGTCCACTGCTGAACATAGGCCTCCTCCTTAGAGTGCCACACCAACCGACAACGGGCCACTTGCGTCCACCGGTTGCCTGTGACTTTCACAATATCGACGGTTCACCTAGTGGGAGGCCTACCTACGCTACGTATCCGGTTCGTGTTCGCCACTCGAGAACCTTTCTTCCCCACCGGTTATCGGTTCCTCGAGTGATGTAGCCTGCCCATTGCCACTTCAGCTTGCAAACTCTGAGAGCTATATCGGCGACTTTGGTTCTTCGACGAATATCTGCGAACTCCTTGGATAGTGTTTTTTTTTCTCTTTCCTCCTAAGAGGATTTTGGCGTCGCACGTCTTATGCATTTGCCAGTGTCAAGTATACTTATATATTTTCAAGTTTTGTTAAATATTATCAAACAAGTCATAGTCAAAGGCGAGCAAAGCGAGTCACGGTCAAGTCCAAATCATGCCCCATCTAAATTGGTGAAAACTTTACTAGAGCCTTCTATAGAGTTTTGGAAATAACACGAAAATTCACGTTTCGCGACATTATACCATTCACCAACACTCGTGCGTGTTCACGAACACTTAACGGGTAAAAATTCACAGTTATCACACATTAACACACGAAATAACACAAGTTTTGGAAAATAATAAAATGATGTGACATGAATTCTTCACGTTCCCGCCAAAAAAACCTTGAATACCTACTGTTTGTTTGTTTGGAACCCTAGGTCACAGATTGCAGATGAGATGTCTAAGAAGCAGGCGATATTACCTCGTTGAATTGTCCAACTTATACATATGTGCATGCGAACAAAACGTACTTAACAAGCATTTAGTCTAATGGTATGTGCCTGTTAAACCTACCTCTTCAGAAACAGCGTCCTTTCCCCTTTTATTTTATACCATCCGATCCCTCCTCACCCGGCGAATACTTTAAAATCCATTATTTTAATCCAGTAGTTATGTATAAATAGTAATAAATCGGTATGTTCGTGAATACTATTAAAACGAAGCCGGCTCGAATTATAAATTCCCTGGGAGAGGCGCCAGGTGGCGCGGTAATCGCATGAAACCTGCCGAATCATAGTCGACCTGCCGCAGCCAAAGATTATTTGATTTATGGCATTGTAGACGAGACATGCAGATTCCTTGTTAAGCATTTTCATCTGGTGCTATTTTCTATAATATTCGTATACTATTTGTTACTAGAAGGCACTCACTGATAAGTAAAGCCGTCAGGATTTTTTTTCACGTAACCTAACCTACTTACCTAGTGGGTTACAAAAAATAAACTTACTTGCACATATTTCACAAGTACCAAGCAAAGATTTTCTTCTTTTCGTGAAGTACTAACCGGTACCGTACTTTTTACTACGTCTAATACTTTCTCAGCAATGTATTTCATATTCTTATTTAGGTGTATACATGCCTACATACATCCTAAAACATTACCCTCCTTCTTAGACAGTCAGGAAAGCATAACAAGAAGCGGTTCTTTAATACTGGTGCCAATAATTGGCTTACAGCACCCGAGATATCCGTAGGCATAATAAATTCAAATTAATTTCAAATACTTTTCATTATTACATTTTATACTTGATCTATATATTACGTTCTAGAAAAGCCAAACCCCACTAAAGAAACTAAAGCTTTCCGTATTACACTTACTCTGATCTTTGATAGCGTCACCTGCCTCGTCCCGAGCTAATTATACCCAAGATCGACCTGCAGTTTGAAAATATTCATCATCACTATCATCCTTATCCCACTGCTCCTGTGTGCTGCTGTTCTGACTTCTGTCTCGGTCCAGTGCCTATCGCTGCGTCTACCCTCCCTCGGCCATCACTCTGTCACTGCCTCACTCCACCTGTCAGCACTTCGCCAATATTGTCGACCCGTATCGTATAAACTTTAACACATTCAGTAAAATCTCTCTAGTTTAGGTAGGAATGATTCTCATCTGGAGCGGTGTTCTAGCCGGCGCGGTATAATTGCGAAGCTCCTATTTGTGCAGGGCCGAAGTGAAATAACAGCCTCCCGATAGCACGCGACCCGCGCGGCTACCGCCACTATTGTTTTTGTATTATATACTATTTTCATATAGACTATTGTTTTCATATACCTAACTTACTGTGTTCTTGTGGTTTACTCGTATTGATTAAGGTTTATGCATAAGCTGTAACTTCAACAAGCTGTAACAAATCATTCTACGTACTACCATGTACCTACTACTTTTCTGTTTTGGGTTTTTTTTTTTTAATTTCTCGTCATCATTTTTCGTTTGATTTTCATTCAAGCAGAATAATGTTTACTTATCGCTAAAATGAGATTTCGACGCCTCATTGTTCGAAGAACTTAAAATTATTGGAAACTGGAAAGCCATAATGCCCGTCTGCACTAAACTTTGAAAGCTTCTAAGCACACTTTTTGAGTTTTTTGGCGGGTACGTGAAGAAGTCATGGCGCATCATTGTTTCCAAAACTTGTGTTATTTCGAGTATTAATGTGTAAAGATAGTGGTAAAGTCCACTATTTTTACACATTAATATCCATTAAGTGTTCGTAAACGTGCACGAGTGTTGGTGAATAGTATAATGTTGTGAAACGTGACTCTTCGTGTTGTTTCCAAAACTCCATAGAAAGCTTTTGTAAAGTCTCCACCTCTTTACTGGGGCATGACGTGGACTTGACCGTGCTTAACTATGACTTAGATTGACTTAGACTATGACCGGGACTAAAAATAAAATTGTGAAATATAGTTAGTGCAGACGGGCATAAAAAATATAATAGTGTGAAACTAAACTAAACAAAATAATTTTAGTTCACTTTCGTTCTTACGACGTGAGGCATGTTTTTTTTATCCACCTTTTTAACAACCTGAATCAAATGTAACGTTTCATTTAAAAAAGACAAACAAACACAATTTCGCATAAGTAATGAACAAGTTCCTATTCCTATGGTTTTCGTGTTATAATACAAATGTTTTAGTATATCATAGACTATTGTTTCTGGTTGTGCGCTGAGCGTTTTGTTTACATAATATCGGAATGGAAGCTGATTCAGTGATAGAAGCGAGGTTATTTTAGACGAAGCCCAGTAGTATTGCTGGAACTGTTATGGGCAAGAGCGACGCTTACTATCAGTTCATCGACTTGCTCGTCTCGTCAGTTACCTAAAAAGACATCTATTTTAGCCCGTCACAAAAAAAATATGCGTCGTAAAATAAGAATCTAAGTGTCAAGACAAATAAAACCGCAGTCCTGATAGTAAGCGCTAAAATAGACAATATAAATTATTAATTTTTTACCTATTAAATATTTTTGTGTTTCTATAATTTCCTTTTAAACATCGGTACATCAAAAATCTTCAAGAGTTCAAAACCATGCGCGGCAATGCATTGCGCTCGTCACCCACAGATATTAGATGTTAAATCCCTTTGTGCCCGCTAATTTCGCTGGAAACCATTCCCCATCAATCTGGAACACAGCAATGTTTGCACACTACCGCTTCTACTGGCGGTGGAATAACTGGCAAAGATTTGGTCCTGCCCCAGATAGACTGCGCAAAAGAGTCCTACCAGAAAACTACAATTGATTATATTTTCAGATGGAGCTGTTCTTCTTTTCCAAACGGTTTCTACAATAATTTCATAACTTCACACTATCACACTCTAAAACATAGGGTTTAATTTACCAACCAAACCCCATATTGTTCATCGATTTTCGTACATACCTACCCCTTGCCCCGTGACGTCACTTCCTGTCGCCCTCTCATTGGTCGCAGTGGAACAGTGGCCTCATATCCTGCCATATACCGTGGTAATTATGACATGGTTTACGATCACCGGGCCCTGTCACTTTCCAGACGGCGTCGTCACGGTGTGTTGTTTTAGTCTGACAGGCGGAACTAGTTCGTAGGCTGTGGTCTGGTTGGACTGTGGAGGAAGAGATTGAGTTTAATGGTGGTCCTTTATACCTTGGTACAAGTAGCATTGGCTCTATCAATGTATTACCATAGAAAACCGGTGCCGTTGAAAACCAACAAGTTGAATGTTGAACATACACAAAGTCAATAAATACTATCTTAAGAAATTAACAACTAAATCCAGAACAGAGATATAAATAAATAATTTAAAAAGATTTATTCAAATTGATATGACTAAATTATGTATGTGAAAAATATGAAAAAAAATGTAGTCTATATCATTTCGGAAATTGAAACAAACTTTACAGTACAAAATCAGTTCAGCCGATTCGGCTTTTCGGTTTTTTCTTTATTTTCGGCTATAGGAGACCCATAGGAACATGGACCGATGTTGAAACGTAAAGTTTTATTAGAGTTGTCTCAATTTTCGAAGTTTCAAATACAATTTTTTCCCCATTTTATCCCACCATCATCATCAAGACGTCCACTGCTGAACTGAGGCATTTAGGTGTTGCCATAATCCGCACGCTTGGTAGGACGCTTCGGGATCACATAACTCTTATTATTAATTAAGAGGACGCTGCTGCCAGTCCTCCGCCGTTTTAGGACATACCCGTGTCCATATTTTCACAAATATGGTATATATTTACACATTCATTTTTTCTGTCTTTACGAATGATCAACATAGAAAAGCACCCGAAAAATTTACCTTTCTTTTTGGTGAGTCGAGTAAAAGGAACCCCAGCATCTAAGCTGCTGACGTTATCTCTCGCATTTACAACAGTTTTATAGCTCGTCTGTCGCCAGTAATTAGTCCTATGTATATTAAGTAGCAGATACCATCACGAATTAGTTACGGATGAACGTATAAATTGCTACTTGCACTCGGAAAAGGGAGATGGAGATACACTTTAGGGATAGTTTTATAAATGTGGCTTATATGAAAGTTAACGTCAAGCTAGGGGCGTTCACCGTCTTCGACCACAATGTCGTATCCCTTACCGGAGTTGTGGTCAAACGGAGCTAGCCTGTCAACCACAAAAAGTAAGATAGATAAACACATGAAAAAGTCAATCACATCACATTTTTCTTAAACTCTCTATGATGTGGTGACCTTGTTTTGGTGGTTGCGGTAAAACTTTTTTTTTCTTTTCGGTTTTGGCTCCAAATGCAGTGTATTTAGCCAGTGACAATTATCATAAAAATATACAAGTAAAATGAAATATTTCATAGAAAAATTCAGTCTCAGTCACATCACAGTCCAAAATGTGTCAAGCAAATGTTACAATTAACAAGCAATAATACTATCCAAAACTCCGTAATATACAATACTAAGTACCTATTAATATTTTAATAATAAAGCTTCCACCACTTTACTGTAACATGACTTAGACTGGACCATAACTCAAATTGCTTATTAGGACTATGACGAGACTGGTTTTTATTTTATTTTATTTAGCATGGAAAAATGAACTCCTTATTAAAATAAAATATTAGGAAAAACAGGAAACATTATCAAATTTTAGTCTGGCTAAATACACACTGTGTGGAACCAATCAAAGAGAAAAAAAAAACAATGCATGCGCTCGTGACATGATATGGCTACAGGCGCTACAGTAAAAAACCTCTCAAGTTCTTACAACCATCTTATCAATGTACTTGTTTCACAAAAGAGTCCTGTCCAAATACTACCCCGTTTCATTTTCCATTACCTCGAAACAAAAAAGCGAGGTAATTATCCAGCGTGACGAGTATCGGCATGAAAGCTGTTACAGCGGTGTTACGGTGTTTGTGTCGTGGCTGTAATGGCCTCTAATCACCACCTACCACCTGGACCCTATGTAGGTTACATTTACCTTTGACGGTGTTTAAACAAAGAAACGCTGTTTTTGTTTTAGCGACGGAAGTGAACGGTAGAATTGCAGGATAGAAATTTGACCTGTTTTCTGTGGGTTAAATATATCTAATACTCGCTTGGTAAGTCTTGTACGACAATTGTAAGGATACTAATATCTAAATTTATTCTTAGAAATAATATGAATTCTCATCATCATCAGCCAGAAGACGTCCACTGCTGAACATAAGCCTCCCCCTTAGACCGCCACACCGACCGACAACGTGCCACTTGCATCCATCGGTTGCTCGCGACTTTCACAATGTCGTCGGTCCACCTAGGGGGAGGCCTGCCTACGCTGCGTCTTCCGGTTCGTGGTCGCCACTCAAGAACGTTTTTTCCCCATCAATTATAGGTCATTCGAGTGATGTGGCCTGCCCTTTGCCACTTTAGCTTGCAAACTCTGAAAGCCATATCGGTGACTTTGTTTCTTCGGCGAATAATCATAATCATATTCAATTTATTTATAACGTTTAGTTACAGGTCAGGTCATTAATTACATTATATTATTTAATATCCTCGGTCCGGATTTTATTGGACAAAGAAACTCTGGAATAGCTCTCTCCATTGCTCGCTGTCTGACTCTGAGTTTGTCTGACTGAATATTATTTATATTATTTGTTAAATGTAATGTCAGAAATTACAATATTAAATCAATGTAATCTTGACATGGCTAAGTGTACCCTTGTGTTCCTATGGCTAAAAATAAATTGAACTTGAACTGAACTTAGAACTTGAATCACAGTAATATTATAAATGCGAAAGTTGATGCGTAAGAATGTAAGTGTGTTTATTCTCAGTCAACTCCGTAATGGCTGAGCTGATTTGGATGAACTTTGGTATGGAGGATGCTTACACCTTAGATTAACACATAGGCTACGTTATCCCGGAAAAATATACTGTTCCTATGTTATAGGAGGTCAGCAGGGGAATCGCGACGCGCCGTAAGTCAATGATATATAATTTGTTTTTCTTGTCAATGCTTAGTTTAATCAGATACAGGGTCTATCCGTAGCGAGCGTGGTCAAAACCATTTAGGAAATAAATCACAACGTTACTGTAAAGGCTCCGAGTAAAACCGAATTAAAATACGTACGTTAAAACAGAACTACACTGACGAGAAAGAAATGCCAAATGTAGTAGTAGTAGGTACTATTGACAGCATTTTTTTTACAGTGTCTTGTATTCAAGTTTAAAAAAAAAACAATAATAAACGTATGATAGCAATTTGTATTGATCAGTGTCAGTACTATTTTAATAAAAACCTGTGACAGAATTCACAATACCAAAATGCTGCTCTAAGAAGTATTTTTTATGTGTAGCTTAGTGACGAGACGAGCAAGTCTTTCACGTGATGGTAAGCATCACGCTTGACAATAACATTCCAATGCCGCCTAGAATTTTGAACTTCAACAGTTCATAAGCTTGTGCGCAAGGCTAATAAAATTCTAGAAGAAACTTTAATTTCGTTGAAAAGTTTGGTATTTTAGTAACGGTTTCTTTGACCGTCGTAAAACCTACATTCCCACAAAGGTAAAGAAAAATGGTGCAGCGGAGTCATGACACCGGGCATCCGCCGTCATGTGGGCATTCCGTTCCTCATGCATATTTATATGGCGACCCCTCGACAAATGAACAAACGGCCCGTTTTGCTACCGATACCGGCGGCAGATACTGACTATCTACCGATTGTGATTGCAACTGGACTTTGGGACACGGAGATTTGTCTGAGGTTTGCGATGGGGACTTTGATTTGCAAGTGTTCGGCTGAGTTGGCAAGTTTCTGCGGATTGGGACTACGAGTATGCGAGTTATATGAGGTTGAGTATTCTCTATTCTGCGGTTGAGTGTGAGGTTAAACTTAACCTTTAGAGCAGCTATTTTTTACGATAGCCAGTTTAGTAGTAAGTATAGGTAACTATTTTTGTGAACATTATACAGAAAAGTGTACCCCGAAAAATCTGCTACAAAATCGATTTTGTATTTAGTCAATAAAACCCGATGAAAATTTGGTTACTATAGTAATATAGTATTAATATATTCCCATTATTAAAGGTTTAGTTCAAATTATTATGTTTTCAACTCTTGAGAACATAGCGAGTTTTTGAAATAAAATCAAATATTAATAAGTTTACCGATATTATTAATTTAAAAATATTCATAACAAGTCGCGTTTCGTCTCCATATCATGACGAAAGCTGCAGCTTGGGTTTCTATTTCAAGTCGAGTAGCAATTGTGACGATCATGTCGCAGATTAAAGTACTAGCGACATCTTACGTCCTTATCAGTACTACAATAGAGTTACGCAACTTTTAACTTTTAGCTGATTAAATACGCAAGCGCCATCTAGTTCTAAGCAGATTCTTCGGGGTACAATTTTTTCTCGAGTAGATTTTATTTGGTTATACTGAGATTTAGGTTACGGAAGGCTAAATAATACATAATGGTGAGCTATCGAGCTTCAAGAGAATTGTGTAGATATTTCGTGAGCAATTTTTAGAAGGCTTTAACATTAACATCACAAGTCTCTTAACTTACCGACCACAAGCCGACATAAAACACATTCCAATTAGTAAAATAGTTCCCCCTGCCACCCCATTTTACAGCCCTCTTCTATTAGTTCAGTAATTAACAACGCGACGGCCGGCGCCGTGAAGCGATGTTAGTATTAGCGATAAGACCGCCATATTTCAGGAGAAATCGCTGCGGCAAATGCTGAGTGACGTGGTGCCCGTGACAGGGCTGGCTAGGCGAGTTTTGAAAGGAAGTATATAAGCTAAGTGCTTAATTTACGTAAATGTGTTTCTAGGCGCTCTATTGTTGTTGCCGTTAATGGTAAGACTGCTGCAGAATCCGCCCGGGGAAGTACTACAGCTTTGCAAGTTATTGAACCGCTAAGCAGTAGTCTCCAAGTGTACTGGGTTCCGGATTGAGAGGCGATGGTTCCCATGAAATTACAGGGCATATATAATGAGAATCGACATCTGATATGTCAGAATGGCGTGCGCAGTACATTGCCACGTACGGTTTTGATGGATTTCAAAATTTCGGACTCTGAACTATTACAGGCAAGCGTGACGCTTACTATCAGGCGAACGACTTACTCGTCTCGTCGATTAGTTTCATAAATAAAAATGTACTTATACGCACTTCCTGATACTCCAGCTCTAGGTGCTGGTGGAAATCTTATTATGCGGCTACTTGTTCATTCTCCTACCTTTACTGGTAGGTACACTGGTAACCATAATCAAAGCGGTCCGTCAGCCTCTCTGACTTCATTCAGACCTATCTGACACCAAACATCTGGGGTTTCTCTTTGTTAAACCTACTTTATTAATCATCTTTACGCAGTTAAGTGTTTCCAGGTGTGTGTGGGTTTGACAGTTTCTGAATGTTTTCATTTTTAAGCTTCAGTTTTAGATCCGCTGACATAGAATATAAAAATTAAATCTATACTTTCCATTAGCGTATTTTACCTACTATCTTTTTAACACTAAAAAAATATGTTTTACTGTATAAAAACACTATATTGACACACACTACAACACTACTAGACTTGCTCGTCTCGTCACCGAGTAACAAAAAATATGCTATGTATTAAATCTAACTTAAGACTAATTTAGATAAAGTCTTTAATAGTTAACCATCCATAACCTTTGTTGTAGGTATAATAGACTAATAATATAATAACTAGAGATCTTTTTTAAACTATACTTTAAATTAATTTAACCTAAATCCTTAGAATAAGCCTAAACCATTTACGTTACTTACATTCTACGCTTAAAATTATGGATATCAGTGTCAGTTATCTGTGGGCGTAAAATAATGCGCTTAATTTCGTTACTATTCGTAATAGCTGGTTCTGTGCTCCATCAAGGTATACGAGATTTATAATTGTAATAGTAATAGAATAAATCTTAGACTTGACAGCAAATATCCTGTATTAGTGGCGACGACTGTCAATCCCTTACTTGCGTAATTACTGTGGCAAATTATTCGCATTATAGATTTATTTCACACGTGACCAACTCTGAACTTACTGACAGCTAGCAAGCACTAACGTCTGTCTATAAAAATTACTACTTGTAAATTACTACGTCTGCCTAGTACTACTTGTAGTGCAATCCAGAACAATTTTTATCTTGATAAAATCCTGAGCACAGTGCACTTGTCCGTCTGAGATAGGTATCTAATCTAATGAGATAGCGTCAAAATCGGTCAAGCCGTTTTAGGCTACAGGAGGTAATTAGGAACACACAAACATACATACCTATACTAAAAAAGTAGTCTATGTGTAAATCCAGGGATTCCAGGGTGTCAGCTACCTCCATAACAAATTTTATTAAAATCCGTTCAGCTGTTACAGAGTTGAACGGGAACAAACACACTTACATACTTACAAACTTTCGCATTTATAATAGTAATAATAATAATACAATAAATAAATTGAATAATAATAATAATTTCTCGTAGTTCACAAATCAGTAGAAATAGAGTCTTTATATTTCTTGATTCTATACAGTACTTAATGTCTGTACTTAGTACGTATTATGGTATTTTATAACTAGAGGATAACCGTCGAAGATCACTTGTGCTTAGAATTATTATTGGATTTATGTAAGATGATAATTATTGTACTTTATGTGCCAAACAGTTACTGTGACAAGTTGCCGGGAAACCGGCGGTTATTATGGCCAGCATTCCAGTCCAGTGGTAAATGGTATCACTAGGTTGCGTTGGCGATTCGCTTCAACTTTGTTAGTACTTGAAGTTAAGACCGGGCCAGACCAGCGAAGACCA
This sequence comes from Apocheima hispidaria, assembly GCA_947579745.1. Taxonomy (NCBI): domain Eukaryota; kingdom Metazoa; phylum Arthropoda; class Insecta; order Lepidoptera; family Geometridae; genus Apocheima; species Apocheima hispidaria. The sequence goes on along the minus strand of OX388151.1, from coordinate 15,670,810 downwards.
GAATTTAGAACTAGATTTTGACACAGGTAGGTGGTGCGTATGTTGTTGTATTTTATCAACATTAACTTTTTCGCTTAACGAATTCTATCCGAAGACTAACCGTGTCATCCGTCGGTGCAATGTTATGAGTATGAAAGTAATTGCAAATCCCTGAACGTTAATATTGAAGTGGTAACCGATAGGCCGCTCCAGTAGTGCGGGGGTCAGCCATGCAGTCACCTCATGCGGTAATGTATGCAAATGCATGTATCTTGCGATCGCGCTTCCTTCCCGCGTCCCGCGTCATTATTGTACGCAACTGACGGCTCTCTGACGAACGGAACTTAACATCACTAGAATATAACTATGTTAATAAACACTTAATATACAGGTTTATAAGAAAAGGGTATGACTGAACATTTCTAGGCACTGTTTTGCATCAAAAATAATTGTTTAATTTGTGCGTATAACTGTTACGTTTTAATTTTATACAAATTTTAATATAATTTTTTTTTTCTTGCGGCGGCGTCGTGTGGCGAGTCGCCCTCTTCCCTTCAATATGGTTGAGGAGAGCGATGGCTGCCACATGCGTCAACTCGTGAACGGGTGCTGCTTGCGGGAGCTGGACTGCTCGGAGTATATACGCAAATCTATAATAGCACTTAGCTCTTTATTAGCATATTCGTTGGTATATTCCTTTTGTAAAGTCTTTAGTATTTATATTCCGTTTTAGTTGATAAAATATTTGTAAAACTTGATAAATGGCACGGACCCCGGAGTCCGAGGAGCAATATAGTAAATAAAAAAAAAAAAAAAATTATACAAATTGACTCTTACGTGATTATTCATTCATTAACAAGCGCCATCTGTGATCGGATAGCTGAAGCACAAAAAAAAATTACTTTGCTGTTTTATGATATTTATATATGTAGTTGAAATATTTTGTTTTAAAAAGGAAAAATTCGAAATGAACTGTATCTTATAAACTAAGCTTTATCAACATAGACTATATTATTTTCTTCGTGATAGGTATGAACGTCCCGCTCTCCATGTCATAAGGTATATGATAGGTGTTGTAAGTAAAAAATACGTTAGGCCACACCAACGAACGGTCACACGTGTGCGTCTAATTCCGTTCCCTGCTCAGTGGTTATGAAATATATGCAAATATATTCGTTTCACCCGATCTGCCGATCGGCGCCGTGGGACGATAAGCGCCCAAACCGATGGAAAGCATTTTTAAACCTTTTTTGATAACAGTATGTTTTAACGGTAAAAATTATGTCGTTAAATGCCGTCGAGAAGCGAAATTATTGGCAAATATAAGTAGTTTGTAAAATAAAAAATATAGTGGTTGGTTGGTAGGTTGGTCTCAGAATTTATAGTAGTAGTGAAGTTAAAATTATAATATAAGTACCTACCCAAACATCATTTTATAAAATTGAGACCAGAACCACCGGAAAACGGGCAGCAGCGTTTTAGTAAACGGCCAAGCCAACCAAGCCGCCTGCCACGTTTGGTGCTTCCTTCCCCTTTTTTCTAAGGGTGCACGAGGTCCTTTTTAAATATCAAGTACCTACCTGTGTAGATAAATAAGTATCTAATGATGATGCGGAAACCGAAATGGATTCTCATAATTGAAATGAACGTAAGTAAAATTATCCCGGATACTGAAAACTTTTCAATTTATCTCGCCGGCGACCAGAATATATTACCGCCCGTCAAGAACCAAATTAATAAATGGAAAATTAAAAAAACCGCCCAGCATAGGAAGGAAAAACAAAAACTTTTAAAAACAGTAAGTAATATATTCAAAATTGGAAAATGCGAGGAGCGTCTAGAACTTTTTGATAAGAAAAATGATTGCTAATGTTTGTGTATTGATATGAGTGGGTGAGTTAAAAAAATATTTAAACTGAGTAGATACCTACAATACGTGTGTGTAGTTCGTCCACTCACTACAAGATGTCACTGCGAATCAGACGAAAGCATTCCAGAGCTTTTCCACGAGATGCCTTTCGTATAAACTTAAAAAATATCTGAGAAAGAAAAAAATAATATTTTTGGTTTCAGTCTTAAACTTTTTACATATTGGGTTTCAGCTGCAAGTTTATGATTGCAACGCTTTCTACACTTTTATAAAAAAGAAACATTGGAAATTTAATTGTACGTTCAACCAACTCGCCTGGCGGCAAGCGACATTGTTGCCAACGATGAAAAAGAAAAACAAGTTCACTTTCAAGTGGTAAAAGAAAAATTTATTTTCTACTTAACTCTTCCTCTCTCTCTCTCTCTCTCGCTCTCTCTATTTAAATAAATTTGAACTTTGAACTGATTCAAAAAAAAACATAAGCTTTTTTTTAAGGAAGTAAGGAATGCAAATAACGAGACATTAGCAAGCATAAGATAAGAAACGGGATTAAGCCACTTATTACTGTGGTTGGGAGGAGGGGGGGGAGGTAGAAGGGTGGCAATCGAAATGGGTATGGTAATTGAGTAATTAGTGCCGTACCTACTACCGAACTGGGGTACTACGTAGCTTTATCAGTGTATAAAACATGTACAATAATGTGAAGTTTTATAACTAAATAAATTAAGTGTATAAAATTGATATAAAATAATTAAAGCTTAGCGTTTTTACCCGACTACGAAAAAGGAGAGTTATGAAAATGATTACTTAACTTTGCTTCTGAAAAAATGTATGAGCGAACGAACTTACCTGAAGTGATGTTCGATCTCAAATATCGTTGAAAAGATTTGCTATACATTTTAATATGACGTGTGAGCCTAGGAATACATAGTAAAATCAATAGGAAATGTCAGAGACAAAAAACAAGACTATTTATAAAATATATTTATTTTTTATAAAATTGGGACAAATATTTCGTGTTTGGTATCTGAAGAAAGGACTAAGTGCAATTCAACTCCGAGATCAACCGCTGCTGACCAGTAAACACAATAAACAATCCCGCAACAATAGTAAGTCAATACTTGATAAATTACACCCGTCCGGTGTCCGATCCATCTTATTTCCAAATTAGAGGAAACCGCTACGTAGGCGGGGATATGAGGGATGGAACGTTTACTTTAAGTTCCACATTTGTTGCACCGAATGACAAAATTAATATTCTTGTCATAAAGGACATTACGGTAAAACATAAATTACTCAGATAAAGCCGAACGAGACTCCATTCAGGGCCTCTTTCATCATCTCCAAGTAAAGTCCCGAGTAAGCTAATCGCATTTGAATGCGCAAGTAACTGAAGCACTATTATCAAATTTTCGGAGTACTGCTGACGTCGACATAAACTATACAAAACTAAAAGTAAGTAAATAGTGAGTAATTAGCGAGTTTGTTTTAGCACGATGAAAGATGATTTTACAATAATTACTCAGTCATAGTCACTCACATCATAATAAGTATAACTAATATTCCAAACACAAAAACTTTTGGTTTTCCTGCTGTCAAGTGAAAATTAAGTAGGAAATCTTACACACATTTAAGCTTTTTTAGCATTTTATATAAAATATAATAAGTGCTAACTAAAAAACTATATCATTAACAAATATCTAGTGTTTTCCCCACATTATCGCGATTAATACAATCTGAATAGGTACTTATTTAATCAGTACAATGTGATTATTGTCCTAAAAAGTAGGTTTCTAATAATTTGCCCGAGTATAAATGAGAGTTAAACTCAGGTTAGTGATTATTTCCGGCAGTGTCTCCCCACCCGAATGGGGAGGAAAACTACCAGTGTAGCTCACTTTATATGCACCCTGGACTGTGGCCAGAGAATACGTAGAATTTATACCATCTCTGGACGGTGGTATATTGTTATTACCAACCTTTTATTTTATCAATGCCTTTTTATTGATAAAACTTCGGGGAAAGATAGTTTGTTTTTATTTGCCTTTTTACGTGATGAAGTGAGGGTCGTTGTTATGATTGTATTATTTTTTGGATAAATAAATGGATTATTATGATACCTATAATAGTTACTCAGTATTATTGCTATGAAAGAAAACAAAATACTTAGAAAGACGTAGAGAAAAAGCGTCTCAATTCATACTAGGTTTATTTTATTTTGAAAACTGACGTGTTTTAGACACAAACTACAAAATACAAACTACACAAACAACGACTTGCTGCCGGGAAATTTGATCGCTTCGCTCAGTCAATAAGAGAGAGCCTCCTGTATCAGGATAAATTGTCCGAATTTAAAAACGCTTTCATATTACATGTGTCCATTTCAAAGGATTTTTCAAAGATAAATGTAAATGCATGCGATGATCCATGATCGTATTGAATGGGACGTCCTTCTTTTGACAAAATAACAAAACATGCTCCGAGAAAACACGTGATAATATTATGTACTAGAGGGGACGGGAGAAATAAATAAAAAATACCACTAGAGTTGCGTCCACTTGTCGGCCACTTAACATTACGATGGCAGTTTAATTTTCCTACTGTTTTCCTAAGTAAAAATAATAATTAATATTATCATCTATTAAGCTTTTATGTTTATTATTTACCAGAACTTTCTAATTAAAAATAGTTTTATTAGAGAACTATTTTTAACCCATGACTTAATAACCCTGCTGCTTGCGGGAGCTGGACTGCTCGGTGTATACACGCAACATAGTAATAAATATAGTAGATATTCCTCTTGTGATGTTGTTAGTTAAATGTTATATTAGTAATAGTTGACAAAAACAATTTAAAGTTGACAAAGGGCATGGACCCCGGAGTCGGGGAACTGCACTAAAAACAATTTAAATAATACTTCATAACCCTTGGAAAAATTAACTATTTGCCTACAACGATTACATGACGATCGGATAAACGGTTCGGTTCCAATATCGAATATACACACAAACTCACAAATATACAAACGTAGGTAATAAATATACTTATTAATTACGTATGATCGTAGAATCCGACAGGTTCGCTTCGCTCGGTTAATGAAGCTCCGCCGGCATTGAAATGAGCGAGATAAATAGGAACTTTGATTATAGAAATCGCTAAATTAATATTTGTAGAGTTATCTCGTAGTAGATAGTTGTAAGAAAAAAGAATAAAGTTTCCGTTCAATTAAATTTATATATAAAAAAAACTTTATATATTATAATTTAAGCTCACTATCATTTAAAAAAAAACTATTCTATTCTATCTATATCTATTTAGCACTATCTATTATCCATGACAATGGTTATAAATTTTTTGCATTTTTATCTTGTGTTCCTATGTTTTTCTGTAAATAAATAAATAGTTTACTGCGGGTACCAATCTTCAGGTTTTTTTTTCTTCTGTAGATTTTAAAGAAATAGCTTAGTCGTCGATTCTTACTACTCTATTCTTTCTTTCTTACTACTCTCTTACTCTTACTATTAATGCCAATCCGGCCAAAACTTAGCCGGAAGCTAAGTACATCTCTAATATTTACCCGACAACGCGGTTGGCTGGTCAAAGGACGTATAATATCGCGTGGATAGAGTCCTTTGAAGGAGCTTTCAAATGGTTCATTGGTTTTTATTGCCCATTGTTTATGTAAGATTGCCTTTTAAAAACTATTCTTACAGTGTATACCTACATCTGAGGATAACATAATAGTTCAATGTGGGAAAATACAAGAATTTTATATCGTAAAACATATTAATTGTTATTCCGCTACCTACTAACTTGAAATTTTTGAGCAGCGTTATGTTGTGATAACGCTGTGATAAGTATACCTACATACTTACTTAGACAGGTGTTGTTACGTCTCGAGATCTGTTGCAACAATAAATCTTCATTAAAAATAGGTGGTAACAGATCGCGGCATCTGATGCTACAATGCTGTGATCCATTTCCAATCACTGCGTGCTATCTCTTACCTAAATAAAATTAGGTACTCTATCTACTTGCATAATGTTGCATAAGTTAAACGTTGCAATAAAAGCGCCAGATAATTTTTCTTACATTATTGTACATTAAATTTCAACTAAGTGCACTTTTCTTATTTTTAAACCAGATATACCTAATATTAATCTAAGCGGTAGAGCTATGCAAATTAATCGGCTTCCCATAAAAACCTACCCCTTAATTACCGAGGCCGCAGCATCTTTGCCGTTTTATCAAGCCATCCTGCACGTAATCTCGACTGTTGTTGCCAAATTTCCCCAAGAAATACCGTAGAAATAAAGGCTCTCATTTTCTTCAGGTCATCAGTATGCATAATTAATGAGATTCGCGCCATCTAGCGGCGAGAGGTAGAACTAAGTAATGGTGAAGGAAAATTGGAAAGATTGATAGCTTGAAGAGGTTGACGGATGACGGGAAGTTATTTATTTTAGTACAAACTTTTCTTGTTTATTTATTGGTATTCCCTAGAAATAGGGTTTTTATTTCCATTTATTACAGAACTGAGTTTTTATTATATAATACCAGAAACTAACGCTAATATTATTCAAGCAATTAAGCGTGTTTCTCGTCACATAACTACCTTCCACATTACTGAATTACTTAATGATACTTCGCTATATTCTCGAAGGTCTTACACTGACAAATTTAAAACTACCCTCAATCGCAAAACGCACCAACCCTACCACAAAGACTTTAAGGTTGAAAACGTGCATGTTTTATAAAAATTGAGGGTAAATGTTATGGTAACCATGTACATAAGGGGACAATAACCAACAGGGCCAAAGATGTCGGCCGATTTATCACAGAGTTACTTTATGACAAGTGGCTGTCCGAGGCAGGGGGTGCTTTTTAGTGCGCACCTAAGTTACTTTCGGAGGATGTGAGAAATGTAGTCTGGGTGTCACAGACAAGATGCTTGAATGCACTGAGTTATGAAAATAAATGTGATATGGCCGATATAGCTTTCAGAATATGCAAGCTGGAGTATGGCAATGGGCAGGCCACATAACTCGAAGAACAGTTAACCGATGGGGAAGAAAGGTTCTTGAGTGGCGACCACGAACCGGAAGTCGCAGCTTAGGCAGGTCTCCTACTAGGTGGACTGACGACACTGTGAATTTCGCGGGCAACCGGTGGATGCAAGTGGCTCGTTGTCAGTCTTTGTGGCGCTCTAAGGGGAAAGCCTATGTTCAGCAGTGGACGTCTTCTGGCTGATGATGACGATGACCTTTTTATGGAGCTGAGGACGACTCGAGCAAGTAATTCACGAGGTAAGTGTCACGCTTGCCCATAACAGTTTAAAGCCACCCAGAATTTTGAACTTCAACAGTTCAAAACCATGAGTGGCAATGCACTGCGCTCGAAACCCTGTGCGCAATGCACTGGCTCCTCACTGAGATGTAAGAAGCTCTTTACGCTAAGTAATTTCGCTGGAAAGGCTATACTTCAATCAGGAGTATGGCAATATTTGCAATAGTGTGCAAATATGGCGGTTGCTTACAATCGCTAAGCCATCTCGATACCATCAGGTACCCAAAAAACTCTGACCACTCCGGCTATACAAAATTTACTTACCTAACTTTTACTAACTTTCATTTTTTCATGATTATTACCTAAGCTTAAAATTCACATCCAAAATATAATTCCAACATCCTCGACCAGGGCAAACTTCCCACAGACTATGCTAATAAGGCAGAGGGTCCACGAGCTTTTTGCCTACTTTTGCCCCTAGTTTGAATAACTGCTAGGTGTTTAGAAACAGTTGTCAATGGCCCGCCCAACGGGTAGTTTGACTTAGTTTTAGTTTAGTTCGGCCTTTTAGTTTAGTTAGCTTGACAGGTGAACTGATTTAGATGTCTTGGTAATGAAGATCAGTCATTCGAATGGAAATCACTTGAAAAGTAAAGTCAGCAATTCTGCGTCACTCAAAACCTTGAACAAAGAAATAAACCCAACTATAGGAATGTTTTTTTTTTTTTTAATTATGCTGCCTCTTCGTTTTGCATTCCAAAACTTGTGTTCTTTGAGTTTTAATGTATAAAAATGGTGAATAATTACTTATACGCGAAATAGTGTTGGTGAATAAGTGTAGACTAATCTTAAGAAATGGTGTATCGTGTCGTTTTCAATACTCCGTAGAATGTTCCAATAAAACTTGTACATAGCTATTACACTTCACTGGAACATAACTTGGACTTTTTTAAATGCTACTTACTGACAATACGAGCAAGTCGCTCACCATGTTAAGCGTCACGCTTGCCCATAACAGTTTCGTGCCACCCAGAGTTAGGAACTTCAACAGTTCCAAACTCTGCGCGGCACCGTACTGCGCTCGTCCCCCTGAGATATTAGATGTTAAATCTCTGTATGCCCAGTAATTTCACTGGAAATTGTGCTACGCGTGACGCTTATAGCATTCCTTGATAAAGGTTATCGAATGTGATCGAAACTATAGTCGGAATAAATTTTAGTATTCTAATACAAACTAAATTACTTCGTCTTATTTTCAACGCAAAAACTTCGATAAATACGATATAACTACGAATATACAGCGATAATTAAAAAAAAACTATAGCGTAGTTTTTCACAGTGTAGATAACCTATAAAAAATCATCGAAATCGCATAACATTTATTGTTGGGAAAGGCGGAATACTTGACCTAAAATATAATATAAGACCACAGACGTATTACTTTTTAAATCTAATACCAAAAAGCAATGATGTCTTGTTTGTATGATTACTTCTAACTATTGGTACCAGGCAGCAGTATAAGTTTTATTTCTATCCCTGATTTAATTCCAGCCACCTCAGCGGTAAATGTGATTACGATCCTGAAATCTCCGAGATATTTTGACCGCAGACGTAAAACCATCAAGTTTTTATTCGATACTTAACTCTTAATACTTTCCTTATATAGATAAGGAACTGTCTTGTTTATCTTGATCGCAATTATACAAGTGTTCGGTTAGACAACGGACATATTCTAGGATAATAGAATTTTTACTATTTGACCGTTCCTTAAACCGCAAAAAAAAAACAAGCGTTGGTCCTTAGAAAAAAATAATTACACATTTGTTTTTCTTCTTGTTTTTTCTTCTGTGTAATATTTGTTATTTTTGAGTAGTAGTAGGTCTCTTCTATAGAGTTCGCCTGGGGAAGTACCACACCTTTGCCAGTTATACAACCGCCATGCAGTAGTGTGAAAACATTACTTTGGTCCGGATTGAAGGGCAATGTGTCCAGTGTAATAATTACTGGGTATAAAAAGATTTAATATCTAATATCTCAGACTGACTAGCGCAGTGCACTACCGCTCTTGGTTTAGATCTGTTGAAGTTCCTAACTCTGGGTGGCACGTAACTGATATGGGCAGCGTGACGATTAACATCAGGTGAGCGGCTTGGTCGTCTCGTCACTTACATTTTTTTTTTTAAATAACCTATACGCTACGTCCAACTTTATCTTCAACATGAATTTCATCTATCTCTGTTTTCAGATTTTTCAGTATAATTATATCAAAAGAAATAAATTCGATATTGTAAGAATTGAAACTTCTACAACATTTCAACATATTTACTATATAGCAAGGTAACAAAAGCATATTTTTTTTAATAACTAACGATATTACATTTATTTTAAAATGTTTCATCTTAAGATAGCCACAGGAGGCAGCTAGTTTCAAAACCCGTAACCCGTAGAACGGCAGAACGGCGGCCATTGATAAAAGCGAAGTAAGCCGCAAGTAACGACGGTGTTGATAAAAGCAGCGGTTTTTCATGACTATTCATACTCAGGATACTTTGGCAAGGTTTTTACGGACTGCGGTAGTTAGGAATACAGTTCGTGTAGTATTTTTGTTGTTGTTGGATACTTTTGTAACCGCCTGAGGAAATACCACACCTTTGGCAGTTATTCAACCGCCGAGTAGTAGTGTGCAAACATTAATATATTCCGGGTTCAAGGGTAATGTTTCCGTCGTAATTAATGAGCATAAAGATATTTAAAATCTAATATCTCACGAGCGCAGGACAACGCCACAAACCACGAAGTCCAAAATTCTGGGTGGCATTGAATTGTTATGGCCATAATAAAAAATCTTACATGTCCATCTACGATAATCTACACTTCTATTTCTTTCAAGATACGTTCGATCGTTATAGACTTACGAAAGACCGTTTTCACACGCGCCTACTTTGGAAGCTCCAATAATGTCCTAATCGGACATTTTAATATTGTACATGGTTTAAATATTAATAGCACCTGTTGCGTTTCGACCTTTGATTCTTCTGGAACAAACAACTAGGACCTAAGATTTAACACGCTACACTAAAAATCTTAGCACTCAGTTAAAACTACTTACATTGAAACGTCTTAAATTAAAGCAGTTTTAGTATAAGCTTGGTATGTGAAACTAGTAGTACATAAGAAAGATAAAAAATGTATACTTTTCAAGTGTACAGACTCAAAGTTTAATGAAAACTAGCATTAGTTTAAGACCTTAAACGCCAACTGATCGATTTGAACTCATCTAATTTGTTGAAACTGGACAGCGGCACCACTTTTAGAAGAAAAAAAAGTACTGATCTAGACGTGGCACATACCACGTCCCAATCTTACAAAGAGTCCGTTCTCATTACCCATTCGGCGACCTTTAGTAAATGCGTCCTCCCACATCCCACACTCACGAGATTGCCCACAAGTGGGCCACCCTCTTGTAATTAATTTTATTGGAACAACTCGCGTGGAAGACATTTTATTGCTTTGCTTTTGGATTTGATGGCGATCGCGTCGTGTTGTCATTCGTGGTTTGAGGAGTCAGGGTGGTTGACATTTAACTAATGGCAGTAGTAACTTTATTGAGTTGCTGAACCCACGGATTTACTAATTTTACTTTTTTTTTCTTTGTTCGGTGTAAAATTAACTACCCAAGACGAACTCGACGTCGTATACTATCCAAATTAATAACGCCTTATACGTCTAACATATTGATGGATAAATAAACTGTTATACTGACGTAATTTTGATCTGAATAAGGTACAACCTAGCCTGCTAGGCTACTTTGATTCATTATTAGGAGGAGCCAAACATTTTTTTGTTTTAATTGCTTGATACTGATTCTGATAACATGATACTGATGAGTATTATAAATGCGAAAGTATCTCTCTCTGTTTGGCTATTATTACCTTTTCTCACTAAACGGCTAAACCAATTTCGGTAAAATTAAGCAAGTACAACAGTGCGCATTGTGATTTGAGATGAATCAATTAACAGGTTATCTACTATTTAAGAGCTCATCTAGTTCACAATAATGATTTTGGTACCTCATATCCATTAATATATAAGACCACTTATCAGAGTAAAAACCAAAGCACCATCAACACTGCGAGTACATACTACACGCCTCTACATCTATGTATGCCTACGTACAAGTATATAGCCGAGTGGAATGGGGCGCAACCGCCAATGTTCTCGGGAGAAACTGCTCCGGGCACTCCCCACTCGTTTCAGTATTTCAGGGCAAGCTGTACACGGAAGGAAATAATATTATTTTCAGCGTACGTTTGCAGGTTAAATTTTTAGGACAGTATTTATAATAATCAGTATTTATAATGTCTTTACAACTAAAAAATACTTTAAATACTAGCCTATATACCACAAAGTAAAATTTATTACGATAATAACTTAATATATATTGATTGTTTCTAACCACGTTCTTACTCGCTTTCATAGCCGTCTCTGCTTCTTTATTTGGTCTGTTTGTTTGTCTGTTCGGTACGAATTCTGCAATTGATTAAAAGCTAACTTTTTACTGAGATGGATGGATATGAAACTTCGACCTTAACCTAGAAATGAATTACAATGCCAATACCGATTCCAATTTAATAACATGCTATTTTTTTTAAAAATATATTTTATAATTCCATCAAACATGCTCCAAATTCCTATTAAATCAATGAATATCATTTGGGTAAATTACATTGTTTGAAATCTTGTATCAATTTGCAACAAAAAAATGATTTAAAAAAAATATCCCAATTCATAGTCCATGAAACAGCAAGCTGACCTCTCCTTAACAAAAGACAACGTTGCGGACACCCACAAGATCAAAATATTGTAAAAGAAAATACGCCCTCCCCCCTCTCCCAACCCCCCCTCCCTCAGAACACTCCAGATCCCGATTGTTCATGTATGAATTCAGCACATTACGAGTCAAGTAGGATAAAAACGAGACGCTAGCAGAAAGCCTCGAGTTCTCGAAAATATACCATTGAGTGATATTCCCTTTGCTCGCCCTTAAGTGTTCCCTTTTTGTTTGAGATGTGGGAGCTGTAAAAATAAAGGTTTTCGAAGGACAGAGGCGCTTATCTTAGTTTTAGTTTGATGATCAAACGGTTGGGTTATAAAATAAAGAATAATGATGACCTGTTCTTTCTGTCAAGTTGAACAATTGGAATTTATGCATTAAAAATTGTCTTTTCTAAATAGAAGTATTTTGTTTAAAAGGTTTTTGATAAAATTTTGAATTCTCGTACAGATTCATTGTATTCTATGACTAGAATGACTGAATCATATTTTTCACCAATTCTTGTCTGCTTAGTCTTCTACGTACTTCTGAGTCTCATCATTCTTTCTAGTTTAGACTTTTACGATATAGACATAAAATAAATATATGTATTTTATTTTTTGCTTACCTATTTACTTTGATTGTCTGTAAGTATACCGAAACAATAAAAAATCCTTTATTGTTCTCTAAATACTTCTGAAATGCTGCCGAACAATATCGATACCCAAACTAGAGATCCATAATTCAATAGCCACTGCACACCTCACCCACTTATTACCTTGTCTAGTGAGATTTTTCAAATGTTTCGTACATAACAGAGATAAAGCTCAATTTTCTTATTGTGACATGGTGCCATTTTTGTAACATTTGGCACTAAGCTGGTCGATATTATAATATAATTCACAGGTTCGCACTCGGTTGGATAACATAAGCAATAATTCAGAGAACGCATACGGAAATATACGGATGCTTTAGCATAATGCATGCATATATCTGCTAGTGATGTGCTTCGTGCTATATTCGGAAATTCGGATAAAATAGAATACTTGTTAAACTTAAATACATGTGTAGCTACGTTCTACGTACAGCGGTCTCACATATATATAAATGTAAGTTTTTGTAGATTGAGAGTGAATTTTCAGTTTGTCCAAACAACAGTGCAGCTACGTACTTTCACGGTCCTCCTCCCCTGACGCCACTCTGCTTCTTGACCGGCCCTTCCCATGGACGACCTCGCCAAGTATCTTGGCCCATTTACTCGTCAGACACGACAACCCCTCCTCCCCTGCATATACGCCCCAGATACATCTTAGGCGATCCGGACTATCCCATCGTCCCCGTCACTTCGGCGGCGCTGTGATCGGCATATCCGATAGCTTCCGGCAACAGTAAATATTCATTTTATGGTGTACGCGACGGTTACTAAAGGTACACAATAATACAATGACCTCGCCGGCGTGGTCGAAGAATCCCAGCATCGGTTAGATCTCCAAATAATCTAACAGGTAATAATGAACCTGCTAGGGCCTTAGGGCATACACCTTCTGGGCCAAAGTCCAATGTCTCTTTCCAGGTGACGGCCCGTAAGCCGAGACAAGATGAGGATCGTACCCGAAGCGATGCCCTTGGGCTATTCACCCTATTAATAATAGATTTTAAGACCCAACGTAAAGCGTAAAGCTTAAGGGTAAGCGTAAAGCTGTAGATGCCGTTAGCGGCCAACTGCATCGTTACTCAAAAAAAACAGTAGCTTTTTGTAGCTGTCTAACACAACATCAGAAAAAAAATGAACAGATATGTTTGCTATATGTAGGCAAGGAAAAAAAAAGCAAAGGTGTTTGTCAATGTGTTTTATTAATAATAATAATAATAATAATCTTTATTCACTATAGACAACTTATGTACATAATATTAACTTCAGATGCCATGGGCTAAAATAGGCTATAAATATTGAGTGGCTGCTGCCGAGCTAGGTTTACACCTGTATTTCGGCAGGCAGCTTACTTCCCTGTGTAGATGGATAGCTGTCAGCCGTACGACAAACGAGTGTACTAATAACAAATTGTAGGTACATGAATATAGATTTCAAAATATAAAAGTATATATTTATCTTAATTAAAAGTTTGGTGTAGTGTGACCTCTCGGGGTGTGTTGTGTATGTGTGGAATATCACCGCTGCGATACACGAGGCCTCTTATGATATTAAAGTACCATAGTCAATTAAAAATTATACAATAATTTATTTATACCGAAATTTTTATCCGAATCCGCAGTCCGTGCCTCACTAGACCTAAAGGCTCCATTGCACCTCCATCTTCATTTAATTGGATACAAAAGATGTAATAAAGTTTTATAGCTGTAATCGAGGGTTACATCTTCATCTTGAAATATGGTAAACGCAGAAGTGAATGGAATTTCTGAGTGAAACCAAAGAATATGAGGAGTTAAGGGGAACAAGCCAGCAGGTAAGGTGAGAACAGACTACAATATTTTTGAATGTTTTTCAAAATCCCGGACACTTTTTTTTTATAACTTTCTCGTTTTCGTGTACAAGATCATACTAAAAATTAAAAAAGATAACCTCAAGTAAAAAATAACTAAAGTAATTTCGAAAAAGAAAAGATTATTATTATTTACTATAGATTATATAGATGATAGATTTATAGATTATTACTTATCTAATTTGGGGCTTTAGTGATAACCTCAAACATTAGTGCTCAAAATATACAGACAAGATAGCGTAAAGTTTAAAAAACTGTTAAACAAGAATAAAAACAGAGTGTCTCATGTGAGGCATATGGAAATGAGATTTTCCTCGGTTCCAGCCGCTGCTGCCTCGACTTCGGCGCAAAGTGCCCAAAATCTCGTATGATTAATGATGTCACACGAAACACGAGAAAATCTTCTAAAATGAAGTGCCCCTTTCTCAAAACTTTCCTAAAAAGTATGTAAATACCAGTGTGTTTGAGAATTATAGTCTAGGAGCCAACAGCGCTCTTTATTTTATTTTTATATTCATAAGATAAACAGGTTTTTAAATTTTAAAAAAAAGCAGAAAGTGGTTAGCAGTTGACCTCATAGCTTTTATTCAGGTATAATAACACACTTCGCCATGTATGGCATTATAAGAACACTTGGGTGACACAAACCTACGTCATCAGAGTGAATAGGTACAAGCGTGGTACATCTTCGGCCACATCGTCGGTTTCCGTCACGTGAGATTGTGGTCAAACGAATAGTCAGACATGAAAAAAAAACGCCATTTGCGTGCAAAACATAATTTAGCCGCGTTAGACAAAGTTGACAAAATGACAGATAGTAATGTAGCTAGTGCCGCGATCCAGAATGCCGGAGCTTTTTTTATCACGACGATTTTTTATCTACAATAAAAACAGCCGTCACTTATCGTGTTTTGTCTAAATCAGCTACTCGTAGCATCGTAGCGTCAGCTATGCTACAAATCGGGTTTGTGACAAAAATAGCGTAAATGCTTTATACTGTGTTTTTATTTTTTTTTAATTTTTAATATGTATTTTTGTCACGAATAAAATTTTCTGTATTTTCTGTATTTCTGTATTTTCTACGACTAGGAGTTTGTGAAAGAATAAACCTTCAAATTTTCAAACGACCTTCGAACCTTCGAAACCCCCAATTTAAATCTTAGTGAAAATGTGATATTTAAAACACATTTCTCAGTCTTACTTTCGAGTAGCAAAGTAAAGAGCGACTTTATTTCAAGCACCTAGCTCCTCACGCTAGTTCCCTAACGAAGCACAGCAGCGTGACCCGGCGCATGAATATGGAGCGAACTCTTAATGAAAGAAAACTAGAGGTGTTAATCTTAATAAAACTTTGGATTCGAGTTATAATTAATGCAATCAAAACAAACAGAGGCTCACTGGCTTAGAACACAGAGACGTATTCTAGATACTACGAAATATTAAAGTCGACTTTTCAAACAGTTATGGTAGAATATGGTGCATGATTCAATAATTCGGCTATCGGCAGGATATAAACCATCAAGAATCCGGGTAAGCGCCCTCGTTCATCATTCAGCCAAGCCTCTGAAATCAATGTTCAGTACTTGTATGTTTTTTAACAAAATTTAATTTATTAAACGTTTTGTGCGTCCAAGGGAAATCAACTTCATTGTAGTGGATGCCGGTATGATACAGATTACCACTTGTTACAGTTACTTACAGATTGTTTGGCACTTCTAATATGTAGTCGTGACATTTCTTAATTTTTGTGGTACGTCTTAATGTAAATAATTATCTAAATTTACGACTTGTATTATTGTAAGATGCAGTAATATGGTGTGCGATAGAATCCGTCCCTGTGCTCGGCCCTCGGTCGACCCTTGCTCGATTCTTTCATCAACCGCTGAATAATATTAAAAGCCTCACCTATTAATCTCCACTGAAAAATCATTTTAATTTTAAACTTTATTTTTTCTTTATTTACTCTTTAAGTATGGTCTTAAAATTTAGTCTTATTTATAGCAAATTCGTTAATTTTGCTCTGCTACGTACTGGAGTAAGTTTTTGCGTTATAATTAAGCTTAAGTAGTTGAATTTTATCAGTTCTAAACTTACAAGTATCTGACATGGTATAACATATCTATATAAAATTTATGCGTATATTTATATACCTATATAGTATATAGGTACCTAGGTACAGGTAATCTAACCGTGCATGCCCCAGTAATGCTACTTTTATGTATGATGCCTGCTATTTTTATTGTTTTTGCTCCACACTATGTTTAATTACCATAATATTAAAAACTAAAATTGCGCAAGTCTGATTCTCTGATTTTCTAACTTGAATTGTATTTTCAAGTTTTACGAATAAAATAATACTAAAACATCCCTGACGAATAAACGGTTGTTCTTAAAAAATTACCATCAAAAATAAAAACGCTAAAGCTAGTCCTATTTCACTCCGACTTCAAAAGAAAAAGCAACCCGTTAAGGAGCGTATACCTTCGCCCCCAATATTAAACTAAAAGCCGCCTATGAATACCAAATGCAGACAGACAGACAAGAACAGAGCTGAAATATAGCCAGAGGAGCGTCAGAAATTTACATGAAACATTTTAATATCAACCTCTCCACCTGGTCTTTCTTCTCACGCCGTTGAAGTACTGAAAAGTTGAATTTTATGTGCGTTAAACCCGATTATGTGGGTTTATGTACTTACGAATGAAGTGGGGTAAAAATACCGTGCTACATTGTACTTCTTATAGGTACGAAATAAAACTAAATTAAAGAATGTAACTCTCATTGTAAACATTTTCTTAGGTAGGTGCTATGTACGCGTGGTGAATTAAGTAATTATAACTAAGCAGTAGGTATATTATTAACTAGGTTTCCTAATATTTATGACATGATTAGTTGTTAAAATATTGGAATATTTACGAAAACAGAATTTTAAAAAGATAGATTTATTTAAAGAACTAAATTTTAAATACCTTCACTGAGTACGCTACCATTTTCCACCAATAAGGTCTTAAAAGATCTTACTAAGTCAATTTTACCAAAAGAGAATTTTAAATAAATAGAAAATAAATACATTTTAAAAACATTGATTTAGTACGCTACCATTTTCCATCCAAAGGGTGTTAAATAAGTATCAGGCTAGTAAGCCTTGTGATCAAATTAATATTGATAGTATATCAAAAACAAGAAAATATTATTTACATGCGTAAGTATATAAATTGTAAAAAAGTTTTTGTTTTTTTTTTAATAAAAATATTTTAATTTAGCTATCGAAAATAATGGTAGTTTTATCGTTTCCCATCACTATCTCATTGAAGGCAAGATACAAGATGACATAAAACCTCTGCGATCCGTAACCGTATTTACAAAAATGCTGGCCAAAATTCGACAGACGTTTATTTTTTATCATTCGAAATACGAACAGCTTTCAATCAAGTTCGACGCGTCCTTGCAAGCTTCGCGAGCTGATTTTAAATCCCGAGAAAAAGTTGAGAATTCGTTTAGAATGCTTTTCGAATTTAAAAATCGTATTCACCACAATGCTAACTCAGCTCTAAGGTTTTTCATATATTTTTTAAAACGTTAGGTAGTTAAAAACAAATGAAAAAGGTGTCGTTTTTTAGGGTGTATCAAAATACATAATATGTTTGTATATTCTTATTTTACTTTTGTCCCGGCTAAGACTTTTGGATTGCAAGGTGTTGTTAGAGTGGTCTTAATATCCGGAGTGTCATTGGCTACATTCTGCACCCGGACTTTTCTTTTCATTTTAATAATAATAGTTGTTACCCATCATGTTATTTATTTAGTTATAACATCGTATCATAGTCTCTGGCAACACTAAATCCTCTCGCCAGGCAGGTCGAGTGGTGGGGCGTGGCGTCACGTCACAACAGCCCTCGACGTCACAAAGGTGGCCTCGCTTGAGCCATCTTCAGCAAATGTATGCACACGCACTTCGGCGTGCACTGTACGATGTGTTCATGCAAAACTAGGCAGCTGTTGGGAAATGTAGCTTTTTAATCAGGAAATATTATTTTGGACGAAAAAAAGACTTCCGTTATGTATTTGATAGGAAATGTATGAAAATATCGTTTCCATTTATGCCCGATAGAGGGTGCTATTTCATTTTTCATAAAGCTATCGAATACGCACGAATGTTTTTTTAGATAAAAGTTATGGCGTATGTTATGACTGTAGAAATGAGTATTATTTTCGCAGATATTTCATCCCAATTTGTTCAGGCATTACGGAGTTGAGTAGCAACAGAAAGTCTTTATATTTCTAGCTGTGATAAAAAAACAATCAAAATATGAATGCCCCATCAAAAATATTAATTTTATTTTATTTTATTGTTCTAGTTTTAATTTTTTATGGGTCTCTTATGGGTTGCCTGAAATAAATGAATTTAATATTTTTTTTAATTTAATAAAAACCTTTTTGTTAAAAATATCGTTACCAATTTTGTATCGCAGGTGTTATAAAAAGTAGTACAGAGTACCCTTTCAAAGCTAATTATGCTTTATCTTCTATCCCACTTAATCAATGTCTAAGAAATATTCCCGCATACCCTTTTTGAGATATTACATTCATAAACAGGAAAAAAAGCTTTGCATATTTCAGAATAGGTTTTATGCTGAAGTAAATACCGACGAAAAAATCAACGCTTCTTGAAAAATATTTGCTCACAGATTCAGTTTAACTTTTCGTCTCTCGAATGACCCTTGACTTTCCGAACCAAATATTTGTTCCAACGATTACAATTAAACAAAATGAAACACAAACAAACGGAGACGAGTCGAGTTGAAACAATATCGTGGTTCAATCAGGATGTTCGAAATTTTTGCACGTTACTTATTCATGGAATTACTTATGCATGCAGCGAGGAAAATATTACAAGATTTTAATGAAAGAAATATTAATTTTGAGGTAAGTTTTCTTTGCGTCGTCTGGGGCGGAATTAAGTTTGCGGTAAATACTGGGGGTTGCAGCCCTTGATTTTCTGTGAAATATGCTCCGCTGGATTTCAGTTGCATTTCGATTGAGAAGTTACGAAAAGTACAATAGCAAAGTGGTGGTGCGATTTAGAAAACTTTAAAAAGAAACTTTTACTCTAGTAAAATAGAAATCAACGTTTGAGAGATACAACACGCATGCTCGTCTGCACTAAAGTCAACAAAGATAAAATTTAGCTAAGCATCACCTAAACTAAGTGGGACTTGGCATCAACTTCTGTACAAAAAAAAAAATGTTAATTTTTTTTAAGTTTAGTTTTTGGTGTATAATAAAGTTATATTGTATTGTATTCTAACTTCATCTGCACCAAACAGTTTACGATAAGTTTCTTCTCTTGTTAAGTGCTTACGACTTATGACAAGCAAAATCTTTGTCTTAAATTTACGACAAGTCTTACGCTTTTAGGCAACCTCCTACAACCTAGGTTTGGTGCAACGCATTTTTCGCTGTTAGGAACGTCCTAGAGAGATAAGTATGAACTTTGGAGCTTTCAAAGTTTAGTG
The DNA here is from genome assembly GCA_947579745.1 of Apocheima hispidaria. Lineage (NCBI taxonomy): Eukaryota > Metazoa > Arthropoda > Insecta > Lepidoptera > Geometridae > Apocheima > Apocheima hispidaria. The sequence continues at coordinate 15,650,845 of OX388151.1, read as the reverse complement.
CGTATGAGCATATCACTTATGAGTCTACGACGTCTCTTGACTCTTCTTTTCCATATTTATTTGACGCCCTCAACTTACATAACTCGGAGATCACAAACCTACTTCAACGGCAATAATATCAAAGTAATTTAGAAGAGAAATGTATTCAAACATAAGTACTTTATTCAAATTCCTCGAGCAGTTGAAGCGTAAAAAATATGAATATGATTTCCTCACGCACTTTAGAGAAGTTTCGCGCGCCAAATGAAGCGTATTTCGGCCCATAACACTCGCATTATTCAGAAAAATGCGTAGGGAAGGCTGCCTGTTCAAGTGCGACTACATGCGACTGGACGCAGGCTTAAAAAAAAAATCTATCTAAAAGTCATACTGCTAACACTGCCGAATAAAAACAAGAAAGGCTAATTCTGAAAGAGAGATAAAACAAGTGGTGTTCCATTATTGATACATAGTTTTACTGAAAAGTGCAACAATATTGAAAGATATGTATGTACTTATCAATAAGTACAACTTTTACTATGGGAACAACCCTACGAAAAAATATCAGCTGTTCCATAGAAAAACTGTCAATGACACTCGACCAGATGTATGGAGCAGCACTTTTTTTTTCTTTTAATATTTTTCAGTATTGGTCCCATAGTAAAAGTTGTTCATAATGATGAATACATACATACCTTTCAATGTTGTTTCACCTTTTTGAGAAACGTTTTATATACATATGTCAATAATGGAACACCTAGTTTTTTGATCAATATTTAGATTTAGAACCCTTATCATAAAATCAAAGAGCGCACGTGTTTGATTGTCATCCAATCGAGTCGACTGTTTTGTAAAACTAATATCGTTATTTTCGGTTTTTTATTTTATAGACAAATATTTATTTGTGGAGAAAAAACACATTATGTACACAAAAGCAAACAAGAAAAATAAGGTACTATCATACTAGTTTACACAACATTGTTTTTAAGTTCAAAAATGTCGAGTTATACACGTAGCTCCGTAGCACGCTCGAGAATAGTTTCGTAGCAGCTGGAACGCCGTTGGTAATAAAGACAATATTTTTAGTGATGATGACAAAGTTGTTGTACCATGAATAAGAAGCTTTTATTCAAAGTAGATCTTAAGAACAGTCGGAGAGGGATGCCTTAACTTTTTATATACATTTTAGCAGCAAATGAACTGAAACTGTGTCTCGCAGATGGTAAGCTACATTTCATTTAGGGGACCGCCTACTTCTGGAGATGACTTCTATCTGTTAACGCAGGCTACTACGAAGGAGTTTAACAACGACAGCAATATTAACGATCAACATTTGCAATATTTTGAAGTTATGTACGTAAGTAGGACATCATAGAATATCGTGCACGTCAAACAAATGTCGCGTCATTGTATTATTTTTATAAACTTTGTGTTATTGCAAGTGTATAAAAACGGTGGATTTCATCCATTAAGTGTTCGTGAACGTGCACGAGTGTTGGAGAATAGTCAAGTATGATGTCGTGAAACGTGTATTTTCGTAATGTTTCCAAAACTCTATAAAAGTCGTATAGTATATAGTCTTCACCGACACTACTGCAAATAACACACACACACCTCCTCAAAAAGAAAATCTTTAACGAATAGGTATATCCAACCAACATGATAAAAAAAGACTTAGATTAAAAAGTTTGGAGTTTCTTTAAAGCCCACGGAACCCAGATTGAATTAAAAACTCTTCGTTTGTTTTTGCCAAGTTCTTGTCTTATGTAAATGGCGGCCACAATTTGGCGCTGCGTTTGCGACCATCCTGGATATATATCTACAGGGTACACACCTACAGGGTATACCTACAAAGGTACACGCAATGTACGTTACATGTCATAGTCTTAATTTTATATTAGTTTTTACTCGCTATTTTTAGTGTACTTCCTACGAGGTAAAAAAAATATTTGATTTGAAAGACAAAGTCTTGGCAGAAAAATACGTAAAAGATAATATTGTGACCGATATAATCTACTAAAGTACTTACGTCCAGGATGAAACAAGATAAGTTTACAGAAATTAGACATAACTAGATTGATTTTCGCCCTAGAAAATTTCGAAGCTGCAATATAAAAATCATGTATGATATGTCCCACAAATTTTAATCAGGACATCAAAGTACAGAAAAATATCCACGTTAAGAGGTCACCAGGCGAGGTTTTTCCCAAACGTATTCCTCTGTTTCCTCCCTGAGTAATGAAACTACAGAAAATATTTTTTGCCATAAAATTTATATCTACCCCTACCATGCCCCTATTTTTTATTATTTTTTAATAAAATTATTACTAATGAACCTAAAAATCCTCGAAGATTACTAAAATTACCCAGTATTACGAGCGTCTAGGTAATGAATGTTTTATGAAACAATCAACGAAACCCAAAATATCAAATTGCCGACTTCGACGAGAGGCGGCCGCGCAGCGAGCGGTAGCGCCGGTGACACTATTATGTATTCTGTGGCAGCGCGAGCACGCAAACATGCTCAGTGTACTTTCACACAACGAGAGCTCGGTCGTTTGGATATAGCGAGACAGCATTAGATCTGACAAATACCTATTCTTCAAAAGTCTTGCTTCTGTAGTATCCTCTTAACGAACCAAGTGTCTTACTGCCAACTAAGAGGCAGTAAAGAAAACAACCATTACCATCTCCCAACTAATGAGGTGTACCTGGCAACCCGGCGGATGGAAATGATGGATATCCACGGAAACTCCAATTATTCAAATGAATGCGGCGAGGCAGGCCGGGTGTTTTGTTTTCCTTGTTTGTTGCGAAAAAATGCCGCAGGTGGTGTTCGGGAACGGCTGACTGAACTATTGTTTATACAGCTTTATTTACTACATCCCGCGCGTAACTCAAGGAAATGTGTGAACCACTACTACATACCTCTGTTGTACTAGACTATAATTGATAAGACACCAACAAAATATAGGTCCAAAAACGAATACCCGCCTAGGTAAACGTACGACAAGAAAATATTATTCGAAATTCAACATGGCGTGGTCTACAAATAAATAGACCGAGATTGAATTTTTAGTCTCGGTGGAACACGAAACCTATGCCAATCCATAGAACACTACAACGTGACCACTAATTGCTCTAGCACTAATTCTGTAACCATATCCGTTTCCGAGATACAGGAAAATAATAATTCGTATTTTTGACCATGAAGCTGGAACGTAAATAAATCAATAGACCAATAAATATGTGACGACTGAACACCAATATCTAACACTAATCCTGTAATCATTTCCGTTTCTGAGAAATGTAACGGAAAAAAAATTAAATTTAAGCAAATTAATTCTGAGTATGAGCTTGTTCTATAATTTATTCTGTGGTATGAGTTAAGATCTGCTTCGTAGTCCTAGAGTTGCGTCCCTTTAATTCTTTCTTCTTGCCATCCATCATCCGAAGGGATCCTGTACAAGCGGCGAGCCTCCGTAAGTATGTGATAATTGTATTCAGGCCGCCCTGCCTTGATCGGTATGACCAAAGTATGACTTATGAGGAAGTATTGCGATGAAGCTACTTGGAACTGCGTGAAAAATTATTTTATTCTGAATCAGCAAAAATATAACGGACAACTGATATTTTGATAATACTAGCCTGCCCCCATGGATTCGCTCGCCTAGGCAACAGTACATGAAACAACCCATTTCACCTTTATTGAACACCCCTTTAGGGGTTGATTTTCGTAAAATCCTAATCCTGAACCTTTCTTTATTTTTTAATGCTTATTACACAAACCGAGTTCATCGGCTAAACATAAAAAATGTCTTACATCCATACAAACTGTGGTGGTCCACTTTACCCCTTTAGAAGTGAAATTTCGCAAAATCCGTTCTTATAATTGAACATTGGTTAAGAATTTCACGCCCCCAACATAAGCGGTTTGGGCTGTACGTTGATTCCTCGAAAAGGGCTTGTTCTTTTATACATATAGATTATGATATTTAAAAAAAACTTTTCTATTTCAGATGTTCAGATGGTCAGATCATTTTTTAATTTTAAGCCTACTTCTCCCTCGACATTTTGCCTTGAATTTTAGCCGTCAGCTCTGTGAATTATCGTTTAGGACTATGGATATGGATACGGTAATTAATAGGTATTTCAATGACAATATTTTCTCTATGCTGACAAACACATTTAGTTAAATCAAGCTCTACGTCCTACTTGCCAAGCGATCAATTCAGCTGGTAAAAATACTGACGTCATTACAAAATCAATTCATCAAAGCAATTCAATTTGGCGTGTCTTCTACAAACGTACCCAAAATAAAACATCCTAGAAGAGTCCCGATTAATTCTCCCCTCGCGCATACATTACGAATGTTTGTTTTTGCTACATTAACATTTTTATGACTAAACTGAGAGAAATCACTTACTGCGACATTACCAAATTAAATTGCCTCATCTTTACTACCAACGTCACGTCTATCTACTTTAGATAAGGTTAAATTTACGACAGCAATGTGTAAATAAGCTTTAGTTTTTGCGTGGTGCAGAATTCTGGAAGACAACACAGTGTGAGCTCGGAGAATGGTTTAAATGTCTGTCGCTGCTATAAAGACTTTGTCTTAATGTTTTTATGACTGAATAGTAAATGTTTTGTTGGTGAACATAATTTTAAAATGGTGAATTCTTTAGCGAAAAATGGTAGGAAATTGTAGGAAAAATGGCAGTCTATTGTTTCATGGGTTAGAATCTGAAGGCAGTGACCTATATACATTTATAGATTAAAATAGAAAAATTGAAATGTATTTAGCGACAATAAGATGTTAAGAAATGAAAATAAAAATGAAATAATAATATAATATATCAAATGAAACATATGTTTAACATTAAAATTACCTGAGCATATTTTATAGGAAAATGTAGGAACAGTTAGTTACTTCATGCAAATAGCTAACTCTATGAATACGAGTAAATAAACCAAGGAATTATGCACAAAGAGACCCCCAGCCAGACTGAAACTTGCATAAACAGCTTTGCCGCAAAAACCACCGAAAACGGCCACGAAAATTAAGTTCTGAAAGCATTTAAGTCCAAAAATCACGTTACAAAGTTGTGCTCCAATCTTCGCATACATTAGCTAGGTGCGAGCGGGACTGAAACAAAATCATTATTCAAATCCCCTGAATAATGTTTTCAGGAATCGAGACAGGGTTCCGTGCGTCGTTTTTGAATTTTAATACGGACCTCTAACAAGTTTTCTGTCAAAGGAAATCGAGAGAGCTCAGTCGGATACGCTCGCACTCTCAAGGACTTGCTCGAAGATATTTAGCAGAATCTCGTTTTTTAAAAAAGTCAAACTTCAATGAGTATATTTATTCTTTTACCCGTTTTCTTTAAAATTTGGTATGGCCCATCATTTTCACAACAGTTATTTATAACAAGGCTGTCGTTGCCGAAGCAGAGCTATTTTTTAAATATTACATTGAATGGATTTTTAAACTCATCATCAGCCAGAAGACCAGCCTGCAAAATGTAGCCTATGTCAATCAGCAGGGCTAGCATGCGCACCGACATAAAAAATTTTTGCTACGCAAGAACAGGACACGGCTAGGATTATGTATACGTTTGTCTCATTTTTCACGATAAGTAGATAAGATTTTGTTGGGGTGCGCGTGCTAGCGCTGCAGGACGTAAAGACAAGTCCAACGACACCTCACTCTTCTAAATCAGTCAAGCCGGTTAGGCTACGGGAGGTAACATAGGAACCTACTAACATACTTATAATACTAACATACTTATATACACCCTAAAATCATTACCCTCCATCTTGTGCAGTTGGGGAAAAAGGCAGAACCCAGACCTTTTGCTCACGAGGCAGACGCGCATACTAAGCCAGGAGGATTGTTATCAACTCAGTGAAAGTAATAATAATAATTCATAGCTATAGCCAATTATACGCCAGCATGTATTTAATCTTTAAATTATTAATAAAAAAAAATCGACTCATGATAACCACGCCATGTCTTATTTAATAATTTGATAAAAACCCTGAAGAAATTTTAGTCCCTCGTTCTACGCGACTGTACTTACGTCGCGTCGGCGTCCGATCAAAGCGTAGTGATCAAAGGAGGCCGCGGTGTCCGGCGACTCCGTCGTAATTAGCCACCTTTACCTTCGTACGAACAGATACATTACAGTAGCTACACCTTCGCGACGCGCCGTCTGGGCACGTGCCTTGCTACTTTGTAAGTTGCTGGACTGATCAAACAAGATGCTTTGACTAACTAGTCTTATCTTATTGACTGAGTCTGAAATTTAATTGATATTCTTCCTATGTACAGTGTTTCTGATTCTCTCATAATTATACTAACTGACCTCTGTGGTTTTAAATTTTTGTTCTTTACGTGTCAGTTTTTCAGTATTTTCCCGGTATTCAGAGTTCTGAATTTTATATCAATTAAATCTGTTTATCTATTAATAATAAAAAACTTTTCAAACTCTCAGATTAAAAAGTCAAAGTAATTTATTAACGATAAACATATGTTAAGTGTATATTAAAATTTTAGTAAAATAAAAACAAAATACCCTACTGCACAATGTACTCTGTTTATCTCCGGATGTAAAGAGGAATTCAAAGACACCTCACTCGTAAAAGTCGGTTAAGGCGTTTAGGCTACAAGGGGTGATATAGGAACATCCAAAAGTAAGCACGTACACCCCAAAAACATTACCCTCCTTTTTGGGTGGTCGGTTAAAAATACTAGTGAATGATGGTACAAGGTAGTGACTGTACCGTACGTACTTCTTTGAAGGCTCCTCGTGGTGAAGATTTGAGGTTATTGTCATCAACTTTTTATTTCGCATTTTGGAAATTTCTGTCTAAAGTTGAAACAATCTACTACTTCCGCTCTGATTCTGTGGCTCATCATTACCTTCGAGAGAGCGTATACCATAAATGACCACTGCCAAGTCAATTTGAGTGAATAACTGCTTCGTTGGGAGGAAGTTGATGAACGACCACTGAGTGGTGATATCAAACAATCGGCGCAATATAACGAGCCTCTATCGCAATCGTCATGGAGGTTATGGATTAGGCCCTCGTAATGGAGGCGATCTGAGACGCGATCGCCGATCTCCGGTCACTCGGTCATTACTGCCCCACCTATGAAATATTTATGACGACTCCCATAATAACGTCGGCGACGATATCATTATACTTTGTGATGGGGGAGACGGGCGGGGCGGAATTTCTGAACGCTCCTTACCATCGCTAAGTTGCGATCGCTCGCAGAACGCACCCGAACATGCCTCGCTGAACTTTCTACGTTTCGCAGGTAATAAACTTGGCGAGTTTTAAAGCGATTTGTGCGAGAACGACTGCACCCGAAACGAGATTCAAATCCGGCGGGCTGTGCGCAGACGCGGCCCCGGATCCTCCATATTAACTTGTTAATTAGGTCCACAATACGACTTGCAGATGAGCTCAGTTCTATGAAGTTGAATACATAAAAAGCCCTTTTTCAGCGATCGCATGCATTGTCGAAGCCGTGTGCGATGGCGGCGGCCGGCGGGTGGCGAGCCTATAACGTATTTCGTGCGTCCCACCAACCACCAGAAGTTTGCCTGTTCATAAATAAACGCGAGCGGTATTCAACAGCCCTTGGTGCTGTATGCATAACGAATTTGAAGGAGGCAAACTTGGAGGCTCTGCTCACTGGGATGGAGTATAAAATTCAGTAACAACATGGTGGAGGTTTTCATTCGACGGTCCGCTGCCGGTGAAGACATAGCTCCGTCATCGGCCAACGTCTGATTAAGCTCCTTAATTACCGAGTTGGATCACTCTTATCTATAGCCAGGCTGGTGAAGTGTTGTTAGAATGTTTGGCCACGTCGCGTCGCGAGTGCAAGTCGGTACCCAGTGGGCTTATGCAAATAAGTTGTGGAATGAGTGGTGGCTAGTGCAGCGTTATTGCGGTGTTGTTCGTAACTACGCGGCTCACCGCGGAGTCTGTGGTTCTTGGCCGCCATCTTGGAGACGCTGTCATCGTGTGAGAATGTAAGTACAGCTCGGCCGCCAGGCGGCGTGCGTGTCGCTATCTTCCATTATGGCTGCCAAACTTAATGTTTTGAATATTTTTGCATTGGATTCGAACTCCTTTTTATTGAATCTTAGAGCTTTAAGCAGTTATCAATAGGAATTTAGAACTAAGGATATTGAAGGATATAATATGGAACTGTGTTTTGTGTAGAAACACAATCGTTAACACTACTTTATAAAAAAGCTACAAAGTACTAAACACGTATGCAGTACTCGTGTTACGACTATTGGTTTTGCTTGCTTATCAGTAATGAGTGTTCTTAAAACTTAACTTTTACCAGTTTTCACAACAATATAATTCTATACTTACTAATTAAGGAAAGGTTAGTGAGTGTTTACATGTAAAGGCATTCAATATCATCTTGTCTTGTGCTTATAAAACTCACCAACTCGTCCCAATAAGACAAGTTTGTTGTTGGATAAGCTGTGAAACCGGCACACTTAATCGAATCAGGATGTACCTACTTGATTACCTAGTAATTTTCAGATTAAACGCAGAAAACCTGTTCCATGTACACACCCTTAGACTCGTACACAGTTATCTCTCTCACGCATTTTCACAGTATTTATGACTAGCTTGCCCGCATGGCTTTTCTCGCGTAAGCTACAGTAATTTCAAGACTCCATTTCATCTCTTTATAGGTTGATTTTCTATAAATCCTGAGACATTTAGCCGTGATAACAGGACAAACACTCAGACTGAGAGACAGAAAGACAGAGATACAGAGAAAGAATTACATTCGAATTTATAATATTAGTTAGGATAATAGATATATGATAGACAGCTATAGCATACAGTTTTTTATAAATACATACTCTACAAAAACTTGCATGCCGAGTAAGATAGCTGTGGTACGAATAAGTATAACATACACCTTGAGTCTACCGGCTGTAACTATTACTTATGTGAGCAGGTTCAAATTATTATTTTATGCACCTAACCAATACAAGACAGCTGAAGTAAATGTAGAAACCATTTACTTTTAGAACCACCGGGTCAAACCTCTCTATAACCCTTAACAGTTGTCTATGAACTATCAACCCCAAGCTCTTCAATCAGCCAACCTGTAATCAACCTTCAATACAAATTCAGCTCGTATGTAGATTCGATGACACCTGACGGCGACTCCATACAATAACCGTCAGCTCTTCAACAAAGTAACATTGGAATTACAACCTTACTGTTTGTAAATATGGTTGACGGTTAAAATTTTGATAGTAAAGTTATGTTGGTGTGACTGGATGTAGGGTGACATATCCAAATCCAGGTTCGCAGTGCATCGTCGCGGAAAATCACGTGTCAAGTCGAGTGGTGCACCTATGGCGGTGACATTGTGACGTCATAATAACGCCGTCGGAAAAACTCACTAGTCTTTGGATGGGTTTCCTATTTGGGAAGTTGGATGTGAGGGTATTTATGAGGCGAGGGCGGTCTCATCTGATCTTAATAATAGTATATTCAAATAGCTGCACATTGTGTGTTTTAAAAGGAAAAAAAAGGTAAGAAAAAAAGAACAGAGACCTCGTGACTTTAGCGATTTTCCGGGACAAATTAAGTTTTACGGTCGCAGTCCTTATGATGGTCTTCTTCATCCTGTACAAATCGCAAGCAGACCCTCAAGGTGAATACAAAACTATGCATGTTTTGTATATGTTTTGTTTTGATGTCTTTTCATGATTACAATTTATTCATGATTGATTTATTTTTATTTATTGCGGAAATATTTCAAAGTCAAATTATAAAATACCTAGTTTAATAATCATTCTAATTACTCTCTATACCTACTTACTCGTTATACACTTATGTCCGTAGGCTAATCAAGGTAGCAGCTAGAAAACTTATCACATAACTTTTTTTAATACCAATGTTCTAAACATATTGGGTGTCACAGATCGTTCAAGCCATTGTTTCATTGTTTCAAATTTTGCAAATAGGTAAATAACAGGCAGACTATTTTGACCAAAGCAAAATATGAAAAACCTGCGAACAGAAAAGCTTTTTTTTTTAAATCTTTACTTTTTAAGGGAGGGTTTGGTCAGACGTGACCATGCCACCCTCATAGGTAAATCCTTATAAACTATCTTCTTTTTAGACATAAATTAGATGAAGATGAAGAATCTTATGAGTCTAAAAATCTAGACGAAAATAGTGACTCAGGTGTTCCCGCCAACAGTGGTTCTTTTCATATTATTTATTCTATGACAGTGGCTAGAAAAAAACTCACCGGGCTCTTATTTCCAGAATTCAACATACCTGTTTCAAACATAACTAAAAGATCATCAAAGATCGGAACGTGGCGGTGATGGAGGCCCTGGGCCAAGAGTAGGCGATTGAATTGTAAAAAGATAGCGTGTGTATTGAAAAGTAACATTTGTTTTATTTATTTATTTTTGTTTCCTTTGTTGTAAGTTTTGTGTGTATACCCCAGAGCAGTCACGCTCACTAAAAAGCTTCTTCTTGCGGCGGCGTCGTGTGGCGGATCGCCCTCTTCCCTCAAATATGGTTGAGGAGAGCGATGGCTGGCACATGCGTCAACTCGTGAACGGGTGCTGCTTGCGGGAGCTGGACTGCTCGGAGTATATACGCAAATATATAATAGCACTTAGCTCTTTATTAGCATATTCGTTGGTAAATATTTCTTTTGTAAAGTTTTTAGTTTTTATATTCCGTTTTAGTCGATAAAATATTTGTAAAACTTGATAAATGGCACGGACCCCGGAGTCCGTGGAGAAATATTGTAAAATAATTTTAAAAAAAAACATAACTAAAATAGCAGCGTTTTACCTGAAATAAAACGCATATTAAAATACTTACCTAACTGGAAGCTTTTATATAGAGATACGTATCCATTTCCGTCGAATAGTACCAGCGTTTTTGTACTTTTATCGCCTTGTAACCGGAAGTCGCTAGGGGGCGCCACCTGGCAGCTGCGCGCCATTTTGTTTTCTTGAAATATCGAGCGCCATTTGGAATAATTGGCTCATTTTTCAGAATTTCCACCAGGCAGAAATTAAAGTCAAAGCTTCCAGTTAGGTAAGTATTTTAATATGCGTTTTATTTCAGGTAAAACGCTGCTATTAAATAACTTGACCGTAACTGGAAGCTTTTATATAGAGATCCTGTTTGTTTTCGCCTGGTGGCGTCACCTAGAGCTTTTAATTGCAATTAATGTAACGCCAATGTGAACAGTTAATATTAATAATTATTAACTTAAATCACGTTTTTAAAATAAATAAATAAAAGAAACTTTAGAAATGATTTCTCAGAACTTGATATAGTATTCTAGGATAGCTAATTCTTATCCAAAAAATGTAAACAAGGCTCTATTCATTAGAATATAAAGACTAGCCGTTAGCAAAAACGGCATAATAGTATTCGTTACCTCTTATTAAAAATGTATCTACACAAAACGGAAACAAGGCAATCATTTACTCAGATCTACTGGTTTACACAATTGTGTAAAATTTTACTTTTGTAAAATATAAGAAACATTTACTGATCACAATTTCAATTATCTAGTGTGCTAATCGAAACAGTATCTAGCAGACACTTGCAGACGACCCCAGACTAATAGCTTTATGGAGAAGCTGTGATGTCAGATTTTTTGATCATAGATTTTACTAGGCCTGCTATCACTGTGCGAGGCAACAGTTTTGATGACTGAGTGACTGAGTGAGTCCATCCAACGTAATGGATTTAAATTGCGATCATTGTGCATTAGAAAGATAATTCCGACAAAACGGTATCTGACTATTAGTATCTGCATCGAACCCAAATTCAGGTAAAATATTTTTCTCTGTTACTAAAATGATTTTCTAGGCTACGACGACTTATTCGTGAGCCTTTTTAATTTGTATTAATGAATAAAATTATAATATTACCGAGAAGCAATATATGCAAACATAATTACATTCAATTTTAGTTGATAAATAATTGTAAAACTTGACAAAAAGGCACGGACCCCGGAGTCCGTGGAGCATTTGTATTAAACAAACCTAATTACATAGTATATATTTCGAGAATATTATGTTACAAGAACATGCAAAGTTAACGACATAAAGAGTCAGAATTACTTGGCATATAATATGCAAGTTTATGTAAAATTAAGAATTTTACTAATATTAATAATCCAGTAGGATGTTTCGGCTTTTAAGTCCGTATATCTATCACTTGTAAGTTTTAAAAACAGTTTTAGCTATTATCAATTTATCATTTCGGTCTATTCTCCATTTCCCAACTTTAAGAGGGATATTTTGGACCTTCGGTGATGGACATGTCACATTGTCGACGTATCAATAAGATGTTTTGAAACATTTTTGAACGTGAGCAACGTTTCGAGCTACTTGAAATTAAAATTCGTTGTAAAATAGTGCTAGGCTATTTCTTAATTCCACATGAGCTACACGAGTACTCTGTAGTTAATATTACTATTTTGAAAAACACAATTTCGACTACATAGGCAGTTTATAGATAATTTATATATTGTCGAGACCTTGACCTCGAGACCGATGCATCAGCTACTCGAAAGTTCATTGAAGGCAATATAATCGGTGGTTGAGATTTCACCAGTTCAATTCGTTGCATACACCTTATGACTGTAGGTATTTACATTAAAATTCAAAATCAATATTTGCCGATGATGAAGTCCAACCAATTATAATCCTACTATCCAAGGATAGTATTATAGCAAGTATTTTCAAGTTACCTTTACGAAAGCTACTGAACCACATTTTATATCATACGGAACTTTACAAAGGTGTGATTATTTGTTAGTCCAAGGGCGGACCTTACTTTGCTACGCGCAAAATAAAATAGATACAAAAGTAACTACACACCGAAATAAGACATCCGGGCGGCCATTGGCTAAACGATTTATTCCAGATAACCTTTGATCACCCTTCAAGGGTAGGCCGATATCCCAGCAGTAGGATGTTTACAGGCTGGTGCAGAATCAATCTAATTGCATGCTTTTGCTACCTAATTTGGTAGAAAAATATTTTAAGACTATGACATGGCAAGGTTCTCTAGCTTGGTTGTTTTCAACGAATCGCAGTTAACACTTTACAGGTTACTTTAGGTTATCAAAGAGGTTGCAACCGAATTATCGTTTATGAGTAACTCGTTCAATTTTTTCCTAAGAGACGAAATATTACACGATCTCTTTCTTGATTTTACTGCAATTGTGGTATTCATCCATCAGTCGTTAAAACATAATTCAACCCGCGAGGGTGGTTTATTATAAGAGTTTGTTTAATTAATGCTCGATTAAATTAAATAAAACATTTATTAGGCACTGTCGTCCGTTGTGTCCAACGATGGCGACCCTGGTTTCCTCCAGCAGAGCTAGCATGCGCACCGCGACAAATCTTTTTGTTATGCATGAACAGGACACGACTAGGATTATGTATACGTTTGTGGCTGTGCGCTTGCAAGCCCTGCTGGCGTGTGCACGTATTTGGCTGGCAAATCTAAACTGTCTTTGCACAAGGTCACATGCCGTGCAATAAAACTGACCCGCGCTATTGTACATGTAGTTATAGGAGGATTTTGGTTGGTTCTTGCGACTTTGACGCTCGAGATCTAACTCTAATGTAGTCATAGGAGGGTTTTTTGCTTGGTTCTTGCGAGTTTGACGCTTGAGGTCTAACTAACTCTAAAGGGTTAACGTCTTTAACGCTACTGACGCTTTGACCTTCCAACAACAGACTGATCTTTTATGAGCAGCCTTCTCCCATTTCATGGTGGGCAACTTACACGCAGTAAGATTGCTTTAGAATATATTTATAACGATAAGAATATATTTATAACGATAAGAATATATTTATAAGCTGTTCGGCATTCTTAGCTGTCCATTCGCTAAATGTGGCCGCACCAACGCAGTTGACCTCATAAATTTTTGATTTCCACGAACTTGGAACGTGGAACTTACTTTTAGTTCACTGCACCTTTCCCCTACATGTAGCGGTGGGTAAAAGAACTTGCTTGAGTGCACTGCACTTCTCCCCTTGGAGGGGCGGTGAGCAAAAACCCTGCGGGGCTCTAGGAGCGTAATGCCGCTAGGATGTGTTACAAACCGGTTCCAAAATCACTGTACTAGTTTTGATGAGCTCTTGGTGTTGACCATGATGAGGGTATTTTGCTAACTGATATTCACCCCACGAGGGTAGATTTTTGCAAGGATGGGTTCTCCTTTGTAAAAATAAAACGTTTTTAGTGCACCACTCTGCTGCGAGGGGCGGTGGGCAAAGTAGCATTCACCCCGTTAGGGTAGTTTCTCATATACATACAATGCGAGTGCATGTTGTATTCGTTGCTTCGATTCAATTCATTTATTGCGGGCTTTAGGTACAAGTAAATATACTCTTAGCGACTTCATAAACAACTTAACACAATTGTAGTGTATGGCGGTACCTACATTATAATGAAGATGATATGTGAAATAGAGGGTAGGTCGCGGCGGGCGGCCGACGACCTGTCATTCCAAATAAACCTGTGCTCACGATACCATTGTCTTACTTATACTCGCTCCCTGGCCCGGTATTTCCCAGTGGCGACGAAGGATTTTTGGTTAAATATCATTTAAAACAAAGTGCTTGACAAATCTAATATGCCGATCGGTAAAATCAGCGAGTTCGACGTCAAAAATGGAACATGGTCGTCGTACGTGGACCGCCTTGAAAGTTACTTCAAGGTCAACAGCGTGGGGGAAGATTTGAAATTACCAACGCTCATTTCGCTGATGGGAGACGAATCGTACGAGCTGTTGGTGAACTTGGTCAGCCCCAAGAAACCGGGGGAGTTGACATATTCCGAGGCGATTGGCGCGTTGGGTCTACACCTCCAGCCGGCTCCATCGGTACTCGCGGAACGGTACCGGTTCCGACAGCGGAGACAACGGGCAGAAGAAAACGTGAGCGACTACGTAGCGGAGCTGAAAAAGTTAGCACGGTATTGCAAATTCGGCGTCATACTGAGCGAGAATTTGCGGGATCAATTTGTGTGCGGCATAGGGAGTGACGTCATCCGCCAACGGCTTTTCACGGAGCCGGACACGTTGGCATTTGTGGATGCGGTGAGGATGGCGAACTCGCTGGAGGCTGCGGAGCGCGATGCGGCAGCCGTGGAGGCACGGGCGGTGCCGGAGGCGGCGGGAACCAATGCGGTGTATGCGCTGCGCACGACTCGCGGAGGACGCGCGCGCCGAGCGCGCGGGAACGGCGGCCGGCCGCACGGGCCGGCGGAGACGCCGGAGACGAGACATGCGCGGTCAGCGCTGTCGAACTGCAGGGGCTGCGGAGCCACGAGTCACGACTACGGGAACTGTAGATTCCGTGACTACGTGTGCAGCCTGTGCAAGCGGCCAGGCCATCTGCGGCGGGTGTGCACGGCGGGAAGCGCCGGCACGGGAGCCGGGATCAAGCCGCAGAGTGGAGCGCGGGGAGGCACCGGAGTCAATTTCGGGGGTACTGACCCGGATGAACAGGACCTATCTTGGGATGATTGTATAGACTTGCACCAGTTAAACCTGGGGAATTACAAACCGGTGAGTTTGCCTATATGTATTAATAATCGAGAGATAATAATGGAAATTGATACGGGAACGGCAATATCATGCATAAGTGAGGCTACTTATATGAAACATTTCCAGGAGAATCAAATTATTCCTTATGATTTGTGCATAAAGTTCTACGACGGGTCGAGAATTCGTCCTCTGGGTATAATAAAACCGGTTGTTAAATATCGGGACACTGTAAAGGAGCTGGAGTTGTTTATTATTAGAGGAGGTACGACGTCACTGCTGGGCCGACAGTGGCTCGGCGAGTTAGGTATTCGTGTTCCGATTTTGAGTAGTTGCAATAAGATCGGTCGACTGGATAACGATAAAAGTGGAGAACTGAGTAATGACATAACTGTTTTGTTACGCAGATATAGTCAGCTGTTCGACGGCAGTCTGGGAAGGTTCACGGGGTTCAGGCGTGACCCTAGATTGCATGGAAGGACTGACTCTCTCCGTCTGACAATTATCCGTGGCCCCGGTGGGAATCTCTGGTATTGGACTAGATGTGAAACCCTCTTCACTTGTCGGGGAACGCTCGAGGTTCGGGCAGACCAGCGAACTCCTACTCCTACGTTTTAGCTGGTCGACATGACGATGTAACTGATTTCCCCCCTGTCCTATAACCTTGAAGTTGGATGGGCCTAGCCTACTTTCTACCTTGCCTGGTAACCACTTTTCCCCCTTTAGGTATTGACGATACCAGATTTCGTCCCCGGGGTCAATAACCCTTTCTGCGCCGGCCGCATCTTCAACCTGCCGTTGCTGCGCACGGTTCACCCGCGCCTCGCGGTCCGGCTTCAAGGCGTCTAAACGCGTGCGCAGCCTCCTACCTAGCATGAGAACCGCTGGACTCTCTCCCGTGGATGTGTGTTCGGTGTTCCTATAGTACATGAGAAACGTGTGCAATGCCCTGTTGACATCCTCCTTCTCATGAACTGCTTTTTTAATTACCCTTTTTAACGTTTTTACCGCATTTTCCGCGGCTCCGTTTGAGGCTGGATGGAATGGAGCGGTAAAGATGTGTTCGATACCCCTACTTTTGTTAAAAGCCGCGAACGATTCACTCGTATACGGTGGGCCGTTGTCGCTTACAAGCTGTTTCGGAAACCCCCATCGCCCGAATAACTCCGTCAGCTTATCTATAGTCCAGTTAGCCGCCGTGCTAGGGACTTGGAACACTTCTAACCACTTAGAAGTCGCATCGACGACTACTAAGTATGTTTTACCAAATATGGGGCCCATGAAATCTAAATGCAACCTCGACCAGGGCCGGGTCGGCCAGGGCCAAGGGCGCGGCGTTTGCCGCGGCGGCGCGTCCGCCTGCGCCGCGCACGTTTCACAGCCCTTACACAAGGCTTCAATCGCTTCATCGAGGCCCGCCCACCAGATATAGCTCCTCGCTAGGGCCTTGGACTTCACTATTCCCATGTGTGGTTCATGTAATAATTTTAAAACCCTTTCCCTACATTTCTCCGGGATGATAACCCTGTGACCCCACATCAAACATCCTAACTCCTCATATAATTCGGTCCGTCGGTTAAAGTACGGCTGCATTCCGACCACTTCACACTCCGGTGGCCAGCCGTCACGAACAAAACTTAAAATCCTACTTAAAATTGGATCGCGGGCGGTGCATTTCTTTATTTCGTTATAATCTAATAACAAAGCATCCTGTGCGAAATGTAAATGCGTCTGTTCCGGCGCCTTAGGTGAAACCGGTTCCTTACAGGGCATGGGCAAGCGAGACAACCCGTCGGCGCTATTCTTATCGGTTCGGACATATTCTATATCGTAAGTGTAAGCGGACAAGATAACCGCCCATCTCGACATTCGACTCGCCGTCATTACGGGAATATTATTGTGTGGGCCGAATATCGATACTAATGGCTTATGATCAGTACGTAAAGTGAACCGTCTACCGTATAGATATTGGTGAAATTTCCTCATACAAAATACTATCGCTAATGCTTCTCTATGAATTTGCGAATAGTTTTTCTCCGCGCTCGTGAGTGTCCTCGACACGAATGCAACCGGACGCTCCGCCCCGCTCGCGTCCATCTGACTTAACACCGCCCCCACCCCCGCTGGACTGGCATCACATGTTACGATAAGGTTCTTGTTGGGGTTATAGTGCGCTAAAACCTGTGAACTAGCTAAAACTTTTTTCATATTCCGGTAAGCACCTTCGCATTCCTCTGTCCATGCCCACTCTACCCCTTTTTTCAGCAGATTGAAAAGCGGTACTAACTTGAGACTATAATTCTTTACGAACTTCGCGAAGAAATTTGCTAAGCCCAGAAACGATCTAAGTTCCGGAACATTTTTCGGTCTAGGTATTTTCTCAATCGCTTCCACCTTTGCCGGATCGACCTTAATGCCGTCCTTAGACAGGACATAACCTAAGTACGTAACTTCCCGCGCCAAAAACACACATTTATTTTCTTTTAAACGCAACCCACCCGATTGTAATCGCTCAAATACCGCCTCGAGTGCTTCTAAATGCTCCCGTCTCGTTTTTCCGCCTATTATGACGTCATCGATGAAGATACCTATATTCGGTATACCCCTCAGTAAATTTGTCATGATTCGTTGGAAAATTCCCGGACTAGACGATAATCCAAATACTAGTCTATTATAACAAAATAAGCCGCGATGAGTGTTTATAACCGTGTATTTCTTTGACTCATCTAATTCAATCTGATTATAGGATTGAGATAAATCTATTTTACTGTAGTACTGCGAGCCATTCAACGCAAAAAGTACCTCCTCGATTTTTGGAAGCGGATAACGGTCGACCAGCAAAACAGGATTTAGAGTCGCCTTATAATCTACACAAACCCTGAGCGAGCCGTCGGGCTTGTTGACGGGGACGAGCGGAGAGGCCCAGTCGGAGCTGTCGACCGGCTCGATAATGCCGGCGGCGAGCATGGTGTCCAGCTCGGCATCCACGCGATCCCGGGTGGCGAACGCCATCGGTCGCGCGCGGTGGTACACCGGGACCGCCCCCTCCCGCACACGGAGCGTCGCCTTGCCCCCCGTGAACCTTCCCAGACTGCCGTCGAACAGCTGACTATGGTTTCACATCTAGTCCAATACCAGAGATTCCCACCGGGGCCACGGATAATTGTCAGACGGAGAGAGTCAGTCCTTCCATGCAATCTAGGGTCACGCCTGAACCCCGTGAACCTTCTCCAGAGCTCCCGCCTGTTATAAACACCCCCAAGGGTAGGCCCCAAAGGCTTTGTAGGCTACAGAAACCAAAATATCAACTGTGATCTTGTGTAATTTTATTATTGTATAAGAATTATCTAGATGTAATAATGTATGTAGATGTAAACTAAGACGCTAAATTGATTCGGCCTAGATAAGTAGTTTATTATAACCTTATTGTATATAAAATAGGCCGCCATACATCCAAGCTGAATCTGTTCTAACCCTTACGATACTATATTAACTAATAACCCATCAGTTACACATTGTATGTTCCATATTTAGTGTGGAGGAATGTAGTGTATGGCGGTACCTACATTATAATGAAGATGATATGTGAAATAGAGGGTAGGTCGCGGCGGGCGGCCGACGACCTGTCATTCCAAATAAACCTGTGCTCACGATACCATTGTCTTACTTATACTCGCTCCCTGGCCCGGTATTTCCCAACAATTATAAAAAATAATAAAATAAAAAAATTATTAAAATTCAAGTAAAAATTCATAGCGGCTGTAAAATCAATGAATGAAAGAGGGTAGCTTGCAAAAACGCATCCACCCTGCGAGGGCAGTTTGTTATAACTTACATTACAAAATGACATCAACCCCGGGTTACTTTGTAACATGCAAGCATGTGCATGTTGTATTTATTGATGTGGAGCAAGTGGGGGTTTTTGAGAAATACGGTATACGGTGATAAAGTAATTTTTAAAATTATTTCTGTCCCCATTTTTTTTTTTTTGCCACTTCCGGTAATAAAGCACTAGCTGACCTGCCCGAAACTATTGAAGTAATTTTAAACCACGGCCACCTCTGGAAGCCCCTCGAGAGCTTCCACGGCCTCCGGTGTTACCAGGCTGAGGCCTCGAGCCTCGAACCACACTCTCTCACTCTATTAGTTGAGATAAGTTTGAGGAGGGTAGTAAAATGGTATAATTTCATTGAAATATTTACAATATGACATTCACCCCGCAAGGATGGTTTGCCACAATCATGCGATTGCATGTTCGTTCGTATATTCATATCTATCCCGCGAGGGTAGTTTGTTACAACAATGCGAGTGTTGTTGTAGTGATTGTTTCTTTAATTTACGAAATACATTGAAGTACTTGCAACATTAAATTCACCCCGCGAGGGAGATTGTATAGTTTTATTTAAATGTTGACACTTCATAGACACAGCTACATATGGGGGATGCCAAGTAATAAATAAGATATTGACAAATAACACCCACATCCAGAGCAGATATTGAAATTCACCATTTATTCTGCCCGGCCGGGAATAGAATTCAGGACCTATACTTATTAAGCAGACGCGTCCAATTAAGGCACGATGATCTTCTCGCATACTTGTAACGGTACCTCTGTCATGGAGATTTAACTGCTTTCAATACGATAGAAAACAAAAATTTAACGTTAGTTTAATGGATCTCTATATCTGTAATGATTGTTTAGCGTACATGCTAGGCTACGTAAGGTGTCATGTAAATTCCCATCATCGTTTGATTCTAGGTTTGTGAAACCTGAAGCATGATTATATCTTACGTTTCAAAACATTTTCGTGGTGTATGTATCAAATCAAATAAAATATTTTTTCATTTTTGGAACTAGTCTGTTGAAAGACTTTGTTTATAATTATAGTGATTGACACGTTGTCACGCCACATCAGGAACCTGTCTAATAAAATGTTGCTCAGCTCATCTATTTATTAATCATGGGTGAAGTAGTCACAGCGAAGTTTAGCACGCCTACCGCCTTTCGCTGATGAGAAAGATAGAAGATTACGCCCTCGTTCAGGCAGCATGAACCAAACCAAGACGATTCTGAAGCCGAGACATTATTTTCTGGTAACTAAACTATTCAAAAAACACTGGTAAGCCACAAATGGGTTAAAACACCCTTGGGCAAAATAAAAAATAAAATATCGAATCAGTGATTCGTATCGAACGGGAAACCCGTTTAAATTATAATCACGAACATTAAAATATTATGTGGGTACTTACTCCGTGAAATTGGATGTATTATTTATACATTACACTAATGTTATTTTAAGAAAATAACTTGTCTACTAAGAATTTCACCACATTATATAAATATCACTTTATAATAATATATCTATTACCACATAATAATAATAAAATTACGCAACAGACGTAGGCCAGGAAGGCTGCTACAGAGTTGTTGCTTCGACGAAAAATTTCACGCCAATGATTCCAAATGGCGCTCGATATTTCAAGAAAACAAAATGGCGCGCAGCTGCCAGGTGGCGCCCCCTAGCGACTTCCGGTTACAAGGCGATAAAAGTACAAAAACGCTGGTACTATTCGACGGAAATGGATACGTATCTCTATATAAAAGCTTCCAGTTACGGTCAAGTTATTTAATGAATAATATATATTATATATATAATATACTGACTAAATATGAATAGGTGTTATATGTATCCTTAACGTAACTTCTATTGAAAAGGTTTCGTACGTATTCAATAGAGAAATGTATGAAAAGTTGAAAGCGTTCATAATCATCATCAGCCATAAGACGTCCACTGCTGAGCATTGGCCACCCCTTAGAGCACCGCACCGAACAACAACGTGTCACTTACATCCACCGGTAGTCCGCGACTTTCACAATGTCGTCGGTCCACCTAGTGGGAGGACGATAACAGCGCGTATATAATCGAGTGTAATAGGAAACTAAATTTCTGCCCGAATAGGTAACGAACGTATTTTAGTTGGGTACTTGTAAATACAGGTACCCCTAACATAACTACGAACAGCCAAATAGGCACACATATTCGTCAAAGCTTTCAGTAAGTGACATTGTGAAATGGCACTGCAATGCGGCATTGGTGTACACCGCCCACATGTACCTTGTAGTTTATTTTCTGCTGGACGTAAATTAATATTTGCAATTAGTACGATGGTGGTAGTAAAGTTATTGTTTGAAGTAAATTTACGGTGATTGCTGTTCGAGTGGGTAAGGTCACGGAGACTTAAAAATTAAATAAGCAATACCAAAACATACGTAAATACATATACATACTAAGTTTGACTAACTACTTACTTTGCTATTTGGAACGGCTTAATCACTATTACCTATACTACTTTTTTGCTAGAAGATCAAATTTATTGATTAATTGGGTACTTAGCCATTCCAGGGTTGCAATGTGTCCCTGGTCGGAAATATGCCCGACGACAGATACCCGGTGCAATACAGAACACTCTGTTGATGATGTTGGCCGGCAGACCTATACCGTCAGTATTATGCTGTGCCAGTTAATAACCTTTACTCGGACAAGACT